>OZ018378.1:2740849-3990849 GCA_963969555.1 Polydrusus pterygomalis | reverse complement strand
TTTTCTAAAAAAAAAGCATTTCCATAAAATAAATTTGTCGGATCTGAGCGATTCTTGATTCAATGGGCGGTATAAAACAGAATAAAATGTTTCCTTTAATTTCGTGTAGAGGTGTGTCGTTCGCGAACGATTCGTTCAAAATGAACGAATCACTTTACCGAATTGAAAGAATTAATTCATAGTTTCAAAAAGATTAGATTCTTTTTTGATTCACTAATTCAGGAATGATTCTCGTTCACTCGTTCATCGATTAAAAAAAAAAAAGGTCGACAGAAGTAGAGTTGAGGAAAACGGACAAATAATATAGGACGAGATCGATTCAGCATTTTAAAACGAAAATAATCTTTTGAGATTTCAGAACGAAAAGAACGAATCTTTTTAACCAAGGTTGACAGGATGATAAATATTCTAATATGTATCTTCATAAATATCATGATATTTATGCGACGATATTTATCCTGATATATGTCAATATTTTTTTTTCTAAAATTCTATTCATCATTACGATGCGGTGATTCCCCGTCTTTCCGAGACGTTGACCACCTGTTGTTCTTTTGCCGCGTGGCATTTTTATTCCGATTTCTGATTGAACGGAGCATTATTTTGCTGTTTGTTTTATGAAATAAAAATTTTACAATGCCAAAAATAAAAAATCCAGTTTTGGTTCATTTAGATTTAATTAACAAACCCAGTAATTTTGGGTTTTAAGTTGAACCATAGTTAAAATCTTAACCAAAAATATATGATGTGTTCATATTCATAAACGTGTATTTTTACCTACATTTTACATTCCTAACATAGGAATACTAAAATAACTAGTTATTGTGATAGCAACTATCATTAAATATAATTGAAATACAAATTTACAGGTTTATAACATGTTTATAATAAATTAAGTGATTTTGAATTTTTAAAATATATTTTAACAGAAAACAGATGAAATAATTTAAAAATATAAATAAATATTCAAATTTGGATATTTTATATCGGATATTCGATATATCGGATATTTATATAAATATCATGATATTTGCCAACCCTGTTTTTCACTGAACACAGTTAAAGGAAAACAAAATAGGGTGAGATCGAATCAGCATTTTCGATTTATGTTCAGGAAAAGAATCATTTGAGAACGAGTATTACTGAACGAATCTTTTTAACTGAATGAATCAAAAGAATTGTCAATTGATTCAAATAATCGAACTTCCCACCTCTAATTTCGTGAGATCCATCCCCAGACGCGTTTCGCCATATCATGACTCATCCGTAAGGCTAGGATCTGACGAAATAAAGGAACGTGCCTCTTACCTGAATGTAGTAAATATGGCGATCAGCCGAAAGGATGAAGCGCATGGCGACATCTAGCGTCGATTTTGTACACCTTTATATTCTAAATAAAAGGCTGATCCGTCTCTTTACGCTGTAAATAAGATAACGTGATTGTGTAATGTCATCCAGTTGTATTGGTTCGAGCTTATAGTTATTATACGTATACGATCATGTCAATTGCCAATTACCTCATTTTTCGCATAATTCTGACTAATCTGTTTGCAGAAAACAAATTGAAACTTTCCTCTAATGATTTTGCCGGGTTCGTGCCAAAATAATGGCGAACTCTATCACGGTTCCCGATAAGAATCGGCCATAATCAACAAGCCTTGAAATGAGGGGGAAATAATGAGGTCACAACCGAACGTTTAATGTGTACAAATTGCGACAGATTTACACCATTATTTTTTAGGGGTCATTAGGCAGGGTGTTTGATAGATTCAGAAATCATGTGGAACTTTTTATATTTTAATGTCGTTTTTCGACTTTTACGTGAAATTTTACCACTTTTATCTATACTTTGTCTAATTTAAATCAGCTATAATAATAAGCAGTTCCGATATCCGATTTCCTCCCAAAAATATCGGGAGAATTGGCCTATAAAAAGTTCATATACAGGGTCCTGCACCTCACCTCCCGTCTTCTATAGCTCACTTAGTAATTAAGTTTAAATTTTCATATTTTCCAGACCTTATCTGTATCGTGGGGCGCTTTTCAGGAAGATATTTTTTTTCATACAGGGTGTTCCAAAAAAGTGTGACGGCATAAGGATGTATTTTTTTAGATTACATGCTATATATTTTCTTACTTTTTTGGGTGCCTTCTATAGTTACCTACATACCCCTAAAATTTGATTAAAATCGATTCAGTATTATAGACGAAAAAAAATAAAAACTAAAAAATATCAGTTTTGCACCACTGGTATTAAAAATAAATAAAAAATAAAAATAATGCCTCGTTAATAAAATTATACAAAGCTACTTATTAAATAAGGTATAGCAGTTTCCTTAACCAAGTTTGGTTAATACGAATTGTACAGGGTGTCCAAAGTTTAGTGTAAAACTTTGCAAACTTTAAAGCAATTTATTTTTCTTATTTCAAATAGGAACCCCTGTATATTTTTATGTCATTCGATGCAGAATTAAAAATCAAACATTTTTCCTAATTGCAACCCTATCGCAATTTCTAACGCATCAAGACTTATTTGCAAAAACCTCATTTTATCAACTATTCCAACAGTCATTATTATGAATAAATATCAAAGGTGCTTTGAAAAACAATTTATTGGTATTGAAGTTTATTAAAGTGACCAGAGACCATTTTGACTTTAGTAATCTAAACGTTTCAAATATTTTTAAATTGTTAGTAATTATTAACTGGAAATGATAATCGTGGATATGGTTATCCTTGAAAATTCGTTGAACTGTTCTTTCGATTACATCTACGGCATCAGCGACTGCTTGTTGAGTAACTGAAGGATTTTCTAGAACAGATAATAGCACAGCCAATTGATTTTGTTCAGTGCGGACCGGTTTATTTCTCACTGGTTTTGGGTAGTTTACATTTCCCGTTTGTACAAACCTCTCTAATATGTTTTGCAGGCTCCTTTTGTCTGGATGTCGTCGTTCCGGATAACACTGTGCGTAAACTCGGCTTGCCAAAAAAGAGTTCTTTTCGCATGCTCCTAATATAAAAATCATATCTACGAGCTCTTCTTGCTTGTAGTCCATCACAAAAAACAATATAAAATAATTAACAGCTTAAATAATTACTAACAATTTAACAATATTTAAAACTTTTAGATTACTAAAGTCAAAATGGTCTCTGGTCACTTTAATAAACTTTAATGCCAATAAATTGTTTTTTAAAGCCACCTTCGATATTTATTCATAATAATGACTGTTGGAATAGTTGATAAAACTAGTTTTCTGCAAATAAGTCTTGATGCGTTAGAAATTGCGATAGGGTTGCAATTAGGACAAATGTTTGATTTTTAATTTTGCATCGAATGACATAAAAATATACAGGGGTTCCTATTTGAAATAAGAAAGATAAATTGCTTTAATGTTTGCAAAGTTTGACACTAAACTTTGGACACCCTGTACAATTCGTATTAACCAAACTTGGTTAACGAAACTGTTATACCTTATTTAATAAGAACCTTTGTATAATTTTATTAACGAGGCATCATTTTTATATTTTATTTATTTTTAATACCAGGGGTGCAAAACTGATATTTTTTAGTTTTTATTTTTTTTCGTCTATAATACTGAATCGATTTTTATAAAATTTTAGGGGTATGTAGGTAACTATAGGAGGTACCCAAAAAAGTAAGAAAATATATGGCATTTAATCTAAAAAATACATCCTTATGCCGTCACACTTTTTTGGAACACCCTGTATGAAAAAAAATATTTTCCTGAAATGCGCCCCAAGATACAGATAAGGTCTGCAAAATATGAAAATTCAAACTTAATTACTAAGTGAGCTATAGAAGACGAGAGGTGAGGTGCAGGACCCTGTATAATAATATAAATAAAATCAATATTGTCGGCACATTATTTAGGTGACAAATTACAAAAATGTCAATTTATTTCATGCTAATTTTGGAAAAATTGTATAGTCACAGAATATATAGCTTAGCTATATAATATTCTATTTTATAGTGAAAGAAAAATAACAGAGTAATGTTTAAAAAAAATTGACCCGATATTTTTCGTTATACAATTCTCCTAAAATTATTTATAAAATCCTTGATATTTATTTAATATGTCAATAATTAGTACCTATGACCTATAGAATATGCAGTCAATATTGATTTTATTTAAATTTTGTGTAAAAGCTAGACAAAATAAATAAATCTACACGAAATAGGTTATAGGTATATTCCCACCTCAACACTTATCATTATCAATACAAAAATAATTTGGAAAAATCATATTGATTGCAAATTTGAATTTCGCGTAATTTTTTTGGTGTATTGTTACTTCAAGATAAGTATTTGACAAAAAGCCAGGAGTTCAAGTGTCGCCTTATAGTTACATCCAACCCTATCCCTATACCTACATAAAACATAAGCTCATAAGTGCTTTATATGCTTACCTGTCAGTGGTGCCTCATATGAAACTGGATGCGGGTAATGTATCCGATCTACCTTATAAATTATGCAAAGTGGCAATAAAAAATTACTATAAAAACAAGCCAACATGTCACCCTTTTATTACGCACATAACTTTTTTATGTCACACACCGCTCTCCAATAATAAAAATGCTAAACATCTCCAATATCGGCCCGTTAAACCAACTATAAAACGGTTTTCGGGCTATCCAAATATACGATAAATTTGGTGGGTAATAAAGTTTGCAAATTTTAGGGAAATCAACAAAAAAATTATTTTTCTATATTTAATAGAGGGGCCTAGGATGCGTATTTCAAGATCGATAGGTATAGTTGCGGACGAAAAATGCCGATTAACAATTTCTGCTATATTTACAAAATTTGGCTTTGTTTAATAAGTAATAATGGATTTTGAAAAGAGTAAAAATGAAAGCCGATGGATGGTTGTAGATAATTATCATCGCTTATTATTAGTGTTTCATAAAACGAGAAATCTCGCAAATCGAGATGAGATTTTTTCCAAATATCGCCTCGCTGACATCTCGCAAGATGTTTTCTCGTTTCGTCTCGCGAGTCTCGCAATTTCTCGTTCTCGCAATATGACGTCATAAAAATGCTGCAAAAGCCCCAAGTACCTACATACGGGTTTTTATTACCATGTGCGTAATATAAACGCATCCTTCTGAAACGATTTTCAAAAGTGTTTCTAAAGTTAAAATTTGGCAGTTCTGACACAGTGTTCCTACGCTCAACTCACACATGACCAAAATAATAGTACTTATATTACCTAACAAATACCTATGCGTCACTGGAACCGAATTCAAACCAAAATTATCGACTATAGTGCCATGTTTTTAGGGTTTGTATGCAAAAATAAAATTTTAGAATATTAAAAGTAAGATAGACCCTTTTTGAGTATTCAAGGCACAAAACGGAAATGCTGGTTGCCTGCACTTGACGGAACAGAATGCACGCAAGTGCAAAAATAGATCAGTTACCCGGCGTCAGACTTCTAAAAACACGTGCCTGTCTTGTTTATGTATTTTTTTGTAAAAAAATGTGTGTGATAATGTTTTAAACATAGTGTAAATTATAGTTTAATGTTGTTTTAACTGGATAAACCATTGTGGAAATTTAAATTTTTATTGTTCCTTGTAATAAAAGTACGTTTCGTATTTGTGTGTGTAATAACCTAACAGCAAAAAACAATGTCAGTGTTATAATAGTGTAGTTTGCGATAATATTATTGTCGGTATGTAAATAGTAAAAATGAAGATAGATTTTTTTATTTCACGGCATTATTTTAAAATATTCATACCGAAAACAAAACTTGCAGTGTTCCAGGGTGCAAATCAAATAACCATAGCTTCTTAGGAAAGAAACTCTATCTAGCTTAAAATTTCCGGCCAGTTATGGTTTATAAAAAAAAATTATTAGAAGAAATTCCCAAGACAACTGGACAATATTAAATATGGCATAATATTATACTTTTAATTCGAGAAGACGATTATCGTTTATCAAATGGTTCTATGTATCAAACATTTCGACAAAAACGACAAATATTATAAAAATTGGTTCATTTTTTCTTATGGTCCTAGTTTTCTATTGTTTTTCAGCAACGTGTCCCGATTTTTCCGTGGCCCCCTTGCAATATCGGTAATAAAGATAGCTTTTTTATCGAGTGATACTAACTAGATTCTTTTTAAAGCTTATCGCAAATCCTAATTAAAATCTGAAGATTTTTCGAGATTTCTCTCGTTCTCGCATATTTTTGGCTCATCTCACGAAATTCTCGCAGAAAAAACTCGTCTCGTCTCGCGAGAACGGGACGAGACGAGAGTGAAACACTACTTATTATGGCCTACATTATACGCTTGTTACTATTATTGCAGCAATATTTTTTTGAAATAATTAATTTCAATTTTCAAACGCTTGGACATAGATGCCACGAACGTTTGAGGATAATGCGGATTATAAATAATTTATAATATCCAGCACCAGTAAAAATGTCAATAACAGACACGGAGAATTTTTATAACATGGCATATAACAGTTAAAAAATTGGTCAAACTTTTTTGTACAGTGACCAAATTATTAAAATATTTGCTGGTATAGTATTAACTAGGTAAGCTAAGAATGTAAAGGCAATGTAATTGATATTGATAAAATATTTCGTAGGTAATTTCTAGGAGCTTGTCTACAGCTAGTAATGTAATGTAAATTGTAATCTTATCTCAAATTTCCTAATATATAGGACTTATTCAATCGAGAATCTACAATAAAATCGACAATCCAAGAGCTGAATGACCTCCTTCGAAAGCAAATTGGGTACTAGATAATAGGTACCCAATAAAAAACTTGTTAAAAATAATATTATCAAAGTAGTTTTTTCTTAGTTTCTCTTATACAAAATTTATTTAATTTCTGTTGTAGGCCACTCTGCAGGTTGTGGAATAAACGACGACGTAATCCAATGGATGGAAAAAATTCAGTATTCCTCATCGCCCGACATACCAACCAAACAGCAACCGGATACTATCCAGAAACCGAAAAAACGTAAAAAGTTTGAACCTAACAACATTTTAAAAGATAATGGCAGCGATTTTTATATTAAAAATAAAGTCAGCAATAATACAGATTTAAAAGATAGTAATAATAAATATAAGCAGCCCAAACCACCTCCAAATTACGAAGATGGGTTTAGCAAGTATTCGAAGGAAGCTAATGAAGGACATGACCGGCATAAAAGAGCAACTAGAAGGGATGAGAACAAAAATACTTGCTCCTTGTATATACAGACTGACCCCCTTATTTGGAGGCACATAAGAGAAGGTTTTCCCGAGGTGAGAGTTCATTTGATACAGAATAAAATAGGCCCTTGAAAAGTTTTCAGATTTCTGAATAAAAAGAAGTCAGAGGAAGTTAAATGTTGACTATATCCGGCGAAATATCACACAAGTTAATCACTAATGCCATACAACACTTTTCGTAACATTGTTTGATTTATATCAGGGATCCCAGTTCTTTAATTTAAAAATCACTTCCCACCGCTCAGCGGCTTTGTTACCCATAACCATAATCCTCCAGGATGGTGGGTTCAATAGCGGCGAAACATTTTTGGACCACGCCTAAAGTCTGCCAAATTTGCTCAATAATTTATAGTAAAAACTAGTATGTGATTCGATTTTGAATGTCTGGCATGAGGTTTATTTGGCCATAACTCAATCTCTAACTCTAAAATTAATCATAGGAATGGATTACTTTTACTCAGGATGTCAAAATCTGCAAAATAATACGAAAAAAACATTTATGATAAGCGGTGTGAGGGGAGGGGTCCTTTATAATAAATTTTACGCCACTTTAATAATTATTTAATATAAAGTTTATCCATTTGTAATAAAATGTTATTCATTATTAATTAACGCGATTCTACATTCGTTACCATTATTTTATTTCGCTTCAAAATCGCACAAAAGCATCTTTTGTTTTGTCTAACTGATGTCACAGGCCGGCATTTGTTTTATTTGATAATTAATGAACGTCATGCTTCCTCCTCTGCATACATGAATCGGTAGAGCGAATTGCTAAATTTGAAATTTTCATAAAACCAGAGAAAACATAAAATCGCCATTGTTGTCGAATTGAGCCAATGGAAAATTGCTTTATTTGTATATATATTCACGGGTGTAATTGCCTTGTGTTTAATTGACGTAAATATATTAAGAGGTGGGACAATACAGATCATAATCCCCTGGAAAAAAATAAGAGCTATCTCGAGGCTCTCGTTCTGTAGGTCGTAGACTTAGATAAAATAATGAATTAATTATTTTTGTGTTTATCTTAGCATGCAGATCCAAGGAAGGAAAACGAAGTTAACGAAAAAACAAGAGAAGAAATCTTATCGCTAATTGCTCATCACGTCACTGCCGTAAATTATATTTACCGTGATACTAAGTTCGATGGAAGGAGTGAACATAGAAATATCAAATTTGAGGTGCAGAGAATTAAGGTACGAATAATCGACACCGTTTTTATGTTAAAGGTTTTGCCCGCGGTTAAATTAAATAGCCCCAAAGATTTTCTATTAGGTTAAGGTCTGGAGATTGTGATAATTCATCTTTTACCCGAATCTTCTGCGCAGCCAACCAGTTTTATACTAGTCGTGATGTGTGGTTGAGATCGCGGTCTTGTTGAGAACGCCACACGAATCGCATATCTTGTTCGTATAATAAGAAATGATTTTTAAGGATCTGTAGGCACTTACATTTGGGGCATTCATTCATGTTTACATGCACCGCAAGAAAAATGTGGCTTAAGCTTCAGATTATCTAATCGGTCAACGAAGCGTGGATTAGCGATCGACGTCTAACCTCAAAGTCAAATTCTGGAACTATTTTTTGCAATTTTTTTATTATTTCGGGATAAAATGCGAATCTACGAAAGAAGTGATTATTTTGACCCAATGCATGAAGAATTATTCATTTTTTCGAAGATTTCGCCTCACAAAACCTACAGTTCTCAGCTTCCTGGAAAACATATAAGAAATTTAATTCCAAAATGACTTGTAAGTTTATAAATGCAATGGTATTAGATGGACTCTTGGTGACTACTCCTGGATCTACTATAATCTTATTTGTTTTAGAAATATTAGTAGGTATACCCCGATGAAACCGGTTCCTGGCCACATTGCGTCTGTACTCTTGTGGGGGCATCAGACTACAATTATTGGAGATTTTCTTGGCTGCCATCAGAGTTCGATTTCCAGAATTTTAAATCGGGTTACATCGGGCATTGCATGAACAATTAAAAACAAAAAGAATTCTTCGTGAACTCGCTTCCAAGCTTCAGATTTATCACCATTCGAAACTTTGTTTGTTTTTTTGTCTTCGATTAAATTGTCATGTTTTAGCAGTATCCTCATGAGACTCCTGGGGAAAAATTGGTCATTCTTTTTGCGTTTTCAGTTTTCACTCATTTTTGAAAATTAAACCAAAAAAATACTGACAAATTTTTTACGTTTATTTCAATAGGTTCTAATTCAGGATGTTAATGCTAAGGACTATCTAGTTACATCTTAAAAATAAACATACTCTATTAAAAAAAAGAACATTCACAACAGGTTAACAGCTATGATAAAAATCAGTAAATATTCGATAGTATTATTAAAGCCCTTGCTGAGAAGAACATTTTTAACTACCCTTCTGGAAACAAGCGGGGCTATTCCGTGAACACGATAAGGTAACCTATTAAAAATACGGATTTCAAGGAAACCAGGGCTATCCTGACATCTCCGAAGCCGCCTGTATGTCTCAAAATTGATCCTTGTGGCACACCGGTCATCGAAGGGATTGAACTTTTTTCGTCGATAGTTAAACACAGTAGCGGCAGTCTGGTACAGGTCTACTTGTAACCAAAGATTGAGCAATGGATGGCCAAATGTATGTAGAGATCCTTGAAAGTCATTATGGACAACCTTTGGAATTCTTTAAATAAAAAAAATGGGAAAATAAGTATTCTAAACCGAGGCATTATTAGTTACACTTTACACTTACAGTCTTCACGTGTGTGTATTTAAAATAACTGAATATTTTTCTAGATCGACGATGATACGTCCTGCCGATGTTCACACCATCATTGCGGAGAAATGAACCAATTTTGCCTGGAAAACATCGACGTTAGCAACTTTTTAAATATACATTCCTTGGGCAACCACGAAGACTTTTGTCTTGCCTATGTGTTCACCTACAGAGACTTTACGGGGGGCACCTTGGGGCTCGCGTGGGTCGCCAGTGCCTCCGGAGCTTCTGGAGGCATTTGTGAGAAATACAAGACTTATACAGAGACAATAGGTGAGGCTATTCATTATAAGCCATTATCGAGTTTTCGGTTATTGGAAAATTTCTATAATTTAACGCTTTACGGAATATTTTTTATGATTTTTCGTCATTTTTGTAGGTGGAATGTACCAATCGACGAAGAGATCTCTAAACACAGGAATCATCACTTTTGTGAATTACAATAGCAGGGTCCCGCCGAAAGTTTCGCAGCTGACACTTGCTCATGAAATTGGACATAATTTCGGTTCACCAGTAAGTATTTTTTTGCAGTTATAAATATTCAACCTAAGCAAATGGTTAGCAAATTTCTATTAAGGGCATTGGATCCGTTTTCATCCCATAATATTTTTCCGCACGGAACCCCTAACAAAGCCTTCTCTCTCTCTCTCTTCCATTTGTACTTAATGGTGAGAATAAGATGTTTGAAACAAATATTGTAGCTCTAGGAGGTAGACGTTGCCTATCTTCGTTGCGTTTAACAATGTGCAATGCTTTAAGTACATCGTTTTTTTTTATAGCACGACTATCCACCAGAATGTCGTCCAGGCGGTCTTAATGGAAACTTCATTATGTTTGCGTCAGCCACCAGCGGGGACCGTCCCAACAATAGCCGTTTTTCTAGCTGTTCCATCGGCAACATTAGCAACGTCCTAGACGCAATAGAAGATAATAAGAAAAGAAATTGTTTCACAGCATCCGCTGGTGAGTTCAGTACATCACTTTGTTTTAATTTTGATGTAGAATGTTTTGATTTTTACACATTTTTTGACGAAACTTTATTAAAAACACATTTTTATCACTAGTTGCGGAAAACAAATGGGAGAATAACATCAAATCTATCAATGGGAATATACCATAGACAGGTACCTTTAGATAAGCAAACAATAATCACGAAAGTGGCAAATTTATGGCCTTGCGCATTTAAACAAAACCACACAGGAATAGGCATGCGCACTGCAAAATTATCGCATAACGAATTGGGAAAATAGACAGGTCCGGTCTTTAAAATCCCAACCTTGCCTAACGTCCAGTCAAATATTAGTTGGTAACATATTCAAATTTGTCAAAATCTTGGGTATGTGTAGTACAACCTTTGTCAAGCACAATTTCTTGATCATGAATTTAAAAAAGTTTTCGGTACCAAAACTAGAAATTTGAATTATTAAACACTCACACACAGTTCCTTTTAGATGCTTCGAAATAGCAAAGCCAACGGCTAAGTTAAGCGTTCCTTTTAAAAATTTAACTCGCCACAGAAACGATTTTTGCCTCCCTCCTTGCCGCGGTTAAGTATGCCCTTCTATATTTCTCATACGATTATACGGTTGTTTGCGAAGCGTTTCTTTAACACCTTAGCTAAGCAAACTTTTTAGTTTGCTATGCTGTTTAAAAGAAGCAAAAAAATAAGTACATAATAACAAATAATACCAGAAATCGAGAGAGAAAACGTAACAACAAAAATTGCGCCGAGCTGGTTCTGGAGTGTATTTATATGATATTGATAGATTGAAGAAGGGAAACCTTATAACAAGAGGGTTGTGCACATGCCCATCCCTGTTGGGCGCCGTGGATGCGACCAGCTAGCTGTGCGTACAAAAATATTTTTTCGGGGGTTTGTTGGAAAAACTAGTTGACAAATTACTTGTCAACGAGTTATTTGAATTTTTTCATAGGAAAAATACGATGGACGGAATGATGTTTGGCAAGCTTATTTCCTCTGAACAAAAAAAGCCTATTTACTAATGATAATTTAATCAATCAAAGTTAACACTGTTGTATTTTTATCAATTACGTACTTTTTTCGGAGCAAAAACTCATAAACTGCTTCCAAATGCTGTTGTGTGTCTTCACTGTATTACTGGGTACGTTATTTTTACTTCTTGATTGATTTCTTCGTTTGGAATGTAGGTATCCAAAACGCTCCGTGTTTCACACAATTACTTTTTTTGCGAAAAAATTATTTAAAATGCTAAAGTCATTCGCTGATAACTAGATAGAAATTCAACAATTTTTTTATTTTGACAGTACCTATCAAACATTTTTCAGGAGAAATTACTGACAGGAGCTGTCATGCAATTTTTCCACTTGAAAATTAAATATGACATACGAATTATTGTCAGTGATTGGTCAAAATTGATAGGAAGGAAATAATCACCCATAAAACTTCACTGTTGTTTGCTCACGAGATAAACGTACTTATCTAAAGGTATATGTCTATGGAATTTACTTGTGGAATTTTACCAACAAACAACAACACATTTTCTAACCATTCCTTGATTAATTTTAAATAATAAATTAAAAATATTTTAGGCGCATTTTGTGGAAATAAAATTGTGGAAGCAGGTGAAGAGTGCGATTGTGGTTACGATGACATTGAATGCCAAGATAAATGCTGTTACCCGAGAATCATTGGTATCGAAGATAAACAAAGAAACGCTAGCGCCGTCGGTTGTAGAAGAAGAGCTGGAACAGAGTGCAGGTATGTCAATAGGTCTTAATCGTTAATTGTATAGCGCAGTACAAAAATATATAGAGTTATAAATAATGCGAGATTTTCTTCCAGTCCAAGTCAGGGACCATGTTGCAGCAGCGAGACCTGCAAATTCATTCCAAGGTACGAGGATGAAGTGTGCAAGATCAATTCCGACTGCTCTTGGTCTTCGAAATGCAACGGCAAGACTGCCGAATGCCCATCGCCTCAGCCCAGACCTGACAAAACTAGGTGTAATAATGGCACACAACTTTGTATCAAGGTAAATTTATGGTCCTAACACGAATGGTTTACTAAAGCGTCCGTTATAGCATCGTTTTTAAATCCCGGTTGTTTTTAGGGAGAATGCAGCGGATCCATTTGTCTGGAATGGAACCTGCAAGCCTGCTCGATCACAACACAGGACCATCCGAACATAGATAAGCGGAAATTGTGCGAATTGGCGTGTCAGAATGGCACCGACATATGCAGGAGCACAAGCGAGTTTGCCAGTAAAGTTGGGCTACCGCCAGGGGGCATTAGTTTGAGACCTGGCTCACCTTGCGATAATTTCCAGGTATAGTCCGCGTCACCGATCTTGGGCTGCGGAAATAACGCGGGCTACTCGGTTCAAATTTTAATATAACATTAATTATAAATAGTTTATCCACATTTATTTATCTCACTACGGTACGTAATATATTCCTCTTCCCGTAACATACCCTGTTTATATTTTTTCACATTTATAATAATATCAATTGTTTAAAGCAAATTCCCGAAGCGATATACCTATTAGTATATTATTTAAAGAAATCTTGATAAAACTGATAAACTGTTAAATCTGGCAACCCAGCTATATTCACGGTATCGAGCTTGTCCATATCGTGTGCTAGAATTTCCCGATTATTATTCTGTCTTTTTTTTATCACATATAATATTTGATAATATGTCACGTTGATCGTCGATAGGAACACATCAAAATAAATCTTGAGTCGCGTGTCTGCCGGTGTGGGAATAACATGATTTTACGGTTTACCGCCCTGCGTCTTCAGATGCCGTAGCCCAAGAACAGTGTGTAGAACATTATGAAATATTGCTGTTTATTATTTTTTCCATTACCGCTTATCCTTTTTATTATTATTCCCCTTAAAAATGTAAGATTTACTTGTGTTAGTGTATCCGAATGTGATTGGATCACTGGTTACACAATAAACCACTAGTGGCAGATTCCCAGTTGAGAAACCATCCTTGTTGTGTGTGTATGTCCAGATGAAAATAGGTTTATCCCACTCTATTTATGGGGTTTTATGCGTGTATCACAAACATATGGAATGTGCATAATATACAACTTCATCATTAGAATGAGATAAACCTATTGTCCTTCAGAGGTACGCAACAAGGATGGTGTTCACTTGGCACTCTCTATGCAAAATTTTGGAACCTTCTAGCAAGGTTGTGTCTAAATCATGTGACAATAAGGTTATCCTGCGAATTGGTGCATAATTCTGGTTGATTTAATTGGGCTAAATGCGGTCCACTGCTAAACTGGGGAAATTATGAAGTTCCTATATCAGCTGATAAATGGCACATGTCATTATGTCAACTGTCAAAGATCTATAGTGTGTATACTAACTGGGAATCCCACTGCTGAGTTTATAATATTGTTATCTAAATTGTTGAGTTGAGTTTCAAAATTCACATTCTCCATAAAATATGAAACTAAAAAATAGTATATACATTATCATAACCTAAAAAGATATATTACAGATAACATGTAGGTAAAATTACATATTATTTATTATTATAACAATCATGAATATTGTCAAAGATCTTAGGCCTCGATAGATTTTCTGATTCCAGGACAGAAATAAACTAATATTTAAAAAAAATACAAAATAATATCTACGGTATGTTAAATTTATACATTCCTTTTTTAGGGTTATTGCGATGTATTTCTAAAATGCCGAGCAGTAGACGCGGACGGGCCGTTAGTCCGTCTAATGAATCTCCTCCTGAACAGGGAAACTCTGCTGACAGTAGCCCAGTGGATCACCGAGTACTGGTGGGCGGTACTTTTGATGGGCATAGGGTTTATTATCTTCATGGGGCTGTTTATCAAGTGCTGTGCGGTTCACACGCCATCGTCAAACCCCAAGAAACCCCCTGCTAGACGTATTAGTGAGACTCTTCGAAGGCCAATGAATACTCTTAGAAGAATGGTAAGAGAGTATAAATTATTCATATTTTAATATTTTTGTTTCATAACATTCATGGCTTTTTTTTTGTATTTTGTAGCGGTATCACCACCATGGCGTTCCTAACCATCCTCCGGGACCCAATGTCCCTGGTAGGAGTCGACCCGAAAGATCGGGTAGACCATCGGCTAGTCAGGGGGGACCTAGAGCAGGTTATGGAGAAGGGAGGGGCCACTACCAGGCTCCTAAAGGTAAAGGTAGTAAAAGTACGTTCATCTTTCAGGCTTCTTTTTTTATAATTTAATCACTTTATTGAGGCTATATTTATATGGAAATGAAAAAAAAAGTGTCAAAAGGCTTTGTTTTATTAGGTACAAGTTTTTCGCTTAAATATAGCCTTAGAGTAACTAATTAAAAATCATTTTCTTATCTAATGGGAGAAAAAATAGGTTCATCAAATTTTTTCAAATTGTAATTTTTTTAATCGGGTCTGTTCTTATAACTTATAAGATAGTTTATTATTATTTTGGATAATTTAAATTTTTTTTTGCAAAAGTTTGATTTTACTCTTTTTATTAAATATACCTATAAGCAGTCAAAAATTTGTGTTTACCTATTTTTTTACCGTCGTGCTTTCTCATTCTGTGTATTTTTTTATATTATTCATTGTTTGTTGCTTTTTTATACGTATGTGTTTGTACGTGTGTTAAGGGAAGTTTTATTTAACCATTTAGCTAATGTTTATTAAATAATACATCATGCACTTTTTTGGTTAATTTATTTGGAAGCTCGCCAAATTAATAAGAAATAAAAAAAATTTATAATAAAATATTAAAGCTAGATTTTAAATTAATATTAATACTATATATTAATTATTAATATTTGTAAGATGGTATTTTATTGTTTGTTAGGGGCACAGTGATATTTTGACCAACAATTAATATAGGGTGTTATGAAAATTACTTATTATATTTAGACAAGTGACTCCTAGGGAAACATCCAATACTTTTTTTTTTACAAATTTGGGATCCCTAAAATCAAACCGAATGCGCCTTTCGCCAATATTTATCTCTACACAATCAAGTGTAAATAATCACATCTTCTGCGTTTATCTGTGTTTATGGTCCACCAGTGGTGGCGGGCCGTAAATTTTAAAAGACAAAATTTCTCCTTTATTTAATAAGGAAAAATTTACCCGCTGATTTAGCGACGAAAATATTTTTTTGGCAATTATGTAGTTTTCATTTTGCGAGTTTAAATATAATAGGTCATGTCAACAACACCCTGTATTGCACTTGCGAAAAATATTACTTTACTCCTCTCGGAAAATTTTGAAGAAATGCTGTCTTCAAGAAGTTCGGATAAAATTCCTTCCAGTAGTTTAATTCTCGTAGTGTGAGCATTTATCTAATGGTAATACATTCTTCATTCATTGCTCTTTGCTTAAGTAGCCTACAGACTGCGGCTTTGTTGCCTGCTTTGCTCGACGAGCCGCTCAACGAACAGTCTATTTGAAGAAAACGTCGCACAGTGTTTTATGGTATATGTAGCAGTAGCGTGGAAAAAGCCCATATACTGCAGGTTTAAACTAGATGGCATGCTAATCGGCACCCGAGGATGCCTCTAATATTATTAACTCCCTAATAATCAACTAAATTTTTTTGATCTTTATTTATTGCCTTTCTTTGTATCACACTCCTGTGGGCTATGATTATGAGTATAATATATTTGTATGCAGTGGGCGAAGGAATAGATTTTGAAGAAAAACTAGTTTTCTCCTATTAGCCTATTAAAGAGCTGCAACTGGAACTGGGAGATTGGTTTATTTATTTACGACACAAAGAAAAACAATAAAAAAATTAGAGATATTAGAGGCATCCTCGGGTTTGTTTACAACCAACTTTAAACCTGCAGTTGTGGGATACTACGCTACTACTACCTGTAATACTGTTGGATGCACCGTGAGTTGTTCGTCGAGCAAAGCAGCCAGCAAAGGCGCAGTTTATGGGCTCCTTAAAACTTAGGACTAGTGGCTTGGATTCACCGTTTCGTTCTTTGATCAATATTTCGTTGCCTTTCGTTGTGTCCAAAAATCGGCTAAACATCCATCAGTGGAGCGCAATGGGCCTTTTCACTATAACCAAATTTATCATATTTAACACTGACATCCTGACATATACAGGGTGTTAATTGAGTATTTACACAAACTTTATCTTCGATTCCCGGTGGAGGCATAAAACTTTTTCAATTTAAAAAACCTTGCCTGCAAGCCGCCAAAATTTATTTAATTAATCTTTTGTTGATTTTAAGACAATCTATTTATTTTTTGAACAGGGCTTCATGGAAACTGTGCTAAATATTTGGAGACCACATTTTGCAATTATTAAATTATTTTTAATTCAACCATGAGCGTAGATATGGGTAACCTTAGAATTTTCAAGAATGAAATGGCACGGGACTGACTTCCTTAAAATTTGAGTAAACCAGAAAGGAAATACACAAAGTCAAAGTCAGTTAGTGGTGTGCCATTGGTCTTTGAAAATCCTAAGAAGGTTTTACGTTTTTACGATTTACGATTATGGTTGAATCAGAAACAGTTTAATACTTGCAAAATGTGGTAGCTGTATATGTATTAATGTGTGCGAAGACTGTCAAGTTTCAATGAAATTTTTTTTTTTAATTCAGGCCAATATGAAAATATATAAAAAAAATCCTCCTTGAGTGTCACAAAACGTCCCCGTCGACTGGCCAAAGCGACTTCTACTTGGGTCAGTATTTTTGCGTGTTTTTTTTTTATTAGAGGAGAGTATTTTATTCAATTTTATCTTTAATTGTTAATAATTCAAGATCTTATAATAGGAAACCATAGAAAATTCTTTATCTATGCGATCAAGATTTAGTGAAAATTCCCACGTTCCAAGAGAGTAATAAAAGCAGAAAAAAAAATATGAGCAAATTTGACAAAATTTCTGTTTTGGGTTAGTATTACCTAATTTATCAATGAAAATATTTTAAACTTTAATTATTGAGTAATTGGTACGGTTATTGGATAAATGATGAAGTAATGAAATATGATCAAAAAAATAAAGGGCCGAAAGCGTCGCTAGCCTTTTTTTTTTTTTGTGGCATTGTATCAATTCGAATTCAATAAAACTCGTAACTTAAAAATCTGTTGCAAATATATTGACAGATTACTTTGGAACACACTTAGAAACACGTGCTAACTTCGAGTTTTTCTTTTTAAATTTAACCAGACTATTCTCCATTAGCAACAGCGCCACCTCCCGCCGCCAGCTATCAGTATGCAGGGGCCTACGAAATGAGAAACAAAGTCTGACAGATAGTAAGTATATTTTTCTAAATACATGCGAATTTGTAGCTGCTTGTGTAGTGTAGTCTGACAGAAGAGACAACCAGTATCGTAAAATGTCTACCTGTACAAAAGTCGTAACTGTAATGTAATGGATTTTTACAAAAAAAAGAGCAGACAGGCTGAACTAATAACTATCGTCGCGGGTCGTTTAGACTATTCCCGGTTCTCCTTTCAAATTTAAATAAATATTTATCAGTGTCAAATTCTTTACTTTGTGTTTTGTATATCGGATGGTACACAGCCAGACTGGCCATGGGAAATCCCATGTTTATTAAATTGGGGAAAGAAAAAGTTCAGAAAAAGAAATAATATGGTTCCACAAGGATCAATATTAGGTCCGTTATTATTCTTAATTTACCTGAATTCCGTTTCCAAATTGTACTTAAAATATAACAATATAAAGCTATTTGCAGATGATACAACAATTATTTATTTTGCTGAAACTCTTGCAGAAATATATTTTGATATTATTAATGATTTAAAAATACTTCTTTCTTGGCTTCAATCAAATAAACTTACGGTAAATTTTACAAAATTTTCCTTTATGTTGATAACTAAAAATAAAATAAATTCCATCATTAACCCATTAACATCTAATAATAAAAATATTCAACATTCAAAAACGACAACATTTTTAGGATTAGTTTTAGACGAAAATTTAAATTGGAAATGCCATATCCAGTATATTATCAACTCGATATCTCTTGGTATATTCTGTTTTGTACAGAGATATTCCTTTGAAATACTTAAAAAATATATATTTTTCATTAATATATTTAAAATTACAATACTTCGCTTCTGCATGGGGATCTGCTTGTTTATCAAACTTAAAACCATTACAAAAATTGCAAAATAAAATTATTAAATGTATACACAAATTACCACATTTAGAACCAACTGTTAATCTATCTAGACCGAAAGGGTATTTACACGTTCAAAACATTTCTAAATTAAAAATTTGTATTCCAATTCACTTTATTATTTTAAAAGAAAAAAATCAAACATAACACTTCAGGAGAATAAGACATTACATGATCATAACACCAGACGTTGTATAAATTATATCAAACCATACCAGTAAAAAGTAATTTCGGAAAAAATTGCTTTTATATGACGGAATAATAAAATATAACTATCTTCCAAAAAATATCAGAAAAATTAAAAAATTGGCAACTTTTAAAAAACAATTAAAGAGATATTTACTAAATTAAATTATTTATACTATTTTTTTTTAAATTGATTTTATTAATAAATTGAATTGGATTGACTTCCATTTTTTTTATTGTTATTTTTTTTAATGGTTATTATTTTCTATATTATGTTGTCACTTTCCATGTAATGAACTGTAAAAGTTAGTTTGGAAAAAAGACATTTTGAAAGGTAATTTTGCAACCCTTAAATATCGACTCGCCTATTAATTTTATATTAAAATTGTATTAAACTTTTTTGATGGTCCTTGTTAAGATGGACTCGCACTAAATTAATTGCAATATTTAGTTATTCCAACGTTTGATAACCCACATTTTTTAAAATACTTTTAATGACACTACAACCTTTTACAATCAGTATCTTTTTTTTTATTAGGAAGAGGGCGGGGCCACCGAAATAGCCCCTCCCCCGCGGGTGTCTCCACCACCAGAGTACCCAGGCACTCCCACCTTGGCCAACATAACCTTAAATTTCGATCAACAGACGACGTTTACACCCGTCCCCTGTCCCAAACCTTTAACTCAAGATAATTTGCAAACAATTCAAGCGCCCAAACATTTAAATCAAGAAAATTTCCATTTGGTTCAAGAGAATTTACAACTGCCAATGAGCACTAGTGTTCAGGGAAGTGTTTTTAGTCCGGAAGTGATCGTTAGGCCGGGTGTAAGTGCAATGTCAGTGGTTGGAACTGAAAGACATAATATGGGTCCGAAGACATTATCGTAGTGTTGTTCGTTTTGCAATAAACAGAAGTCGTTGTTTTAATTTAAAGAGGAAAATGTTATTTTTTTTACGTTCAAAATTAGGTACAGTATAAACGTAACGTGATACCTCTTTTTGTACAGAAATTTGTTAGCCATCTACCCTTGTTTGTTGAATACATAAAATATATTTTTCGGCTGCAAGTATTTTGAATATTTTCCTCTACAGCAAAACATCTACCAAATCACAAAAAGTACAATATAAAATAATATTTCAAAATTCCCAATCAAATGTCTTTCAGTCTAAAACCGCTATAATATACAGGTCGTATCACAAAAAGTTGGCCAATATATGTGCTCTGTGATGAACGCGGTAACTTTCTTGAAAGTGCGTGTTAACTTTTAGAACTTTCTATGGTCAAAAACGGGTGAAAATAAGCAGGTTTCTTGTGTGAATACAGGAAAATATGAATTTTGTGTAATTGGCAGATATTCTTTTATATAATTAAGTGTACAGAATTATAAAGTCTTAAAAGTCCTTTCAAAATTGACAGAAGACACAAAAGTCTTTACTCCCACACGGTATACTCCTATCTAATTAGCAGCTATTGGCGTAGGATCGCGGATGTAAATGCCGAGAAGCGAGGTGCTTCTAAACGGATATTCGTGTTTGCTAAATGTTTATCACAGACAACGTTCGTCGTAACTTGTTACAGATTTGTACATCTCTTCATATTAATTATATAAATCACAATCCGCTATGACGATTTTGGTTATTAAAATATAGTTGTGGCTCTCGGATTATTACGATTTCATAATAGTCGTAGGTGTTTTATGATACGCTATAATAATTTTCCTAGTTGGTGTATTATGCATACCATAATGCTCTTACCATCACAAGTATGATGCGCCTATTATTAACTCGTAAATAAAAGAATTTAAAAAATTATTCATCTTTACATTTACATTTCAAATTAAACATTAACAAAATAATAACAATCAAATAATAACAAGCATTTAATTACATCAGCTTGATATTGTTTGTTAATTATAATGGTGATTAAGTAATTATTGTCTGTTTATATTTGTTCCATATTATGTCTGATTCACACAAGAAACCTTGATCCAAATAACATGTAGTCACCTTTAGGTTTTAATGCTAATTTTTTATGTATTCGAAGAGACAATGTTTTATAAACAATGTAAGATATTAAGGATAAAAGGCAGTGGTTCGCAGAAAATATATTCTGATGGTTTTCTACAGTATCTACAGGGTGTCCCAAATTCGATGCTCACCATTTACACGGAAATGATAAAAGATACAGCAAAGGTTAAATTAGGGCAAAGTTGCATAGTTTGGTGGTTAAGTTATTGCCAGTGAGAAATTAAGAAAGTTCCGACTACTTCTGGCGATATCGGGAAAATATCGAAAACTTTATTTTCAGTTTTTTTTTGTGACGTTATTAATAAACATACTCGTAAACATATTAAAAAACAGAAAGCACTTTCTGCATGCACATTATTACGACGCATTTAAAGATAGTTTCTTATTTAAAAAACGACGTTTCGGTTTTCAGATATCATTATCAGATCAAAATTTTTAAATACGGACCTGAAATTAAATTATTAATAATTATATTAATACATAATAGACTAGCCGGTACCTGCGACCTCGTTCGCCCAATTGGTATAAATTCGCTATCGATACAAACCAGCGGGTACCATATAATATATACTACCCAATTCCCTTCTTACCAAAATATTTCTCATTAAGAGGACTCCGTACACCTATAAAACGGGATTTCACGCCAAGGGTTTATTAATCGATTAAGAAAAAAATGCTGCATACAAAAGTTTTTAGAAATTAAACAAAGAATATTGCAAAGTCCCTTTCCTTGTCATATATGTATATACACATTTTTACGTCATTTACTTTTTAACTTACCAACTTTATATTGACTTTGCAATAATCTGTAATCAATTCTAGACAAGTTTTATCAAAACATTTTTTCATAAAAACGAATCGTTTTTTTATATAGTGAAATCCTAGATTTTTGCCTAATTCTAAGACAAATTTATAAGCCATCTCACTCGCCCACTGATGCTCTTTCTCTCTAACGTCAGTGGTGGAACGCTACTCTTATGAAGCGCGACGCCTCGCTAACCGGCGGAATACCTAGAAAATGATACAATCCACCGAATCGGTTGTACAGTTTTACGGAGCTACCAGTTATAGCGACAATTTATGTGGACGATTGGATTATTATTTAGAGGTAAAAGAATTATATTTGCCTTTTTAATATTTTTATGTTGGAAATCAGATTTTTATTTAGATAGTGCGTGCGGTTTTGATTTTCTGTGGGGATTATTTTTTATATAAAGTGCAACTAGTGCATTGTTTTTTTTTGTGTCGTTTTTAGATTTTTATTTTGATAGTGCGTGCGGTTTTGATTTTCTGTGGGGATTATTTTTTATATAAAGTGCAACTGTTTATTTTTTTTGTGTCGTTTTTTTGCTAAACTGAACTAATAAATATGGAAAGGTACAGGGTTATCCAACCAAGACTAGACAAGGCGATTTTTTGACTTTTCCTGTACTTTTATAAAAAAAAAACTGAAATAGCCATCTTAAGTCATTTTCTCCCGCGAATTCGAATATCTTCAGCAAAAAACAATTGAACATCAAACAAAAATACTAGGGGTCACTTTGATATTTTTTTAAATGGAACACCCTGTATATTTTTACATTTTTAAATTCCACATAAAATTATAATTATTTTTTATTAAATGCACTATTAGTCTATACTTCATAGTTTCCGAGATATTGACTCTCGAAAAGTGACATTTTTGAACTTTGACAGCTTATAACTTTCTAACAGTACGTCTTAGAGCAAAACGGCTTACATATCCCTATCTTCAATTTTTATTATCTTCCCAAAAAAATCAACTTCCGGTTAAACCGGATGTAACTCGAAAGAAGGAAATATAGTTGTTCCGGTTTAACTGGAAGTTGATTTTTTTGGGACGATAATAAAAATTGAAGATAGGGACATGTAAGCCGTTTTGCTCTATGACGTACTGTTAGAAAGTTATAAGCTGTCAAAGTTCAAAAATGTCACTTTTCGAGAGTCAATATCTCGGAAACTATGAAGTATAGACTAATAGTGCATTTAATAAAAAATAATTATAATTTTATGTGGAATTTAAAAGTGTAAAAATATACAGGGTGTTCCATTTAAAAAAATATCAAAGTGACCCCTAGTACTTTTGTTTGATGTTCAATTGTTTTTTGCTGAAGATATTCGAATTCGCGGGAGAAAATGACTTAAGATGGCTATTTCAGTTTTTTTATAAAAGTACAGGAAAAGTCAAAAAATCGCCTTGTCTAGTCTTGGTTGGATAACCCTGTACAAAAAACACGAAAAAAAAGGAAAGTTTAAAGGGTTTCCACTAGAAGAAAAAATAGAAGGAGAGCTCAATTATTAAGGTGAGTAGTATCTTGATGTTCACATTGTCTACTGCAGCGGTTTCCAAAAGGTGGTCCGCGGAACCCGGGGGGGGGGGGGGGGGGCGTGAAAGAGTCGAAGGGGTTCTGAGTTCCGTCCGAGAATTAACTAAAACGTTCGTAGAAAACAATCATAACATAACTGAATGCAGCATTAAGCCTAATAAATGTTAGTGCTGTTATAAGTAAATATGTGAAAAAATGTCATTCTTCACATTAAATAGTTTCTACGTTGTATTTTTTCTACAATAAATGTTTTATAATACTTATAACAATTATTTTTTTATTATAATTTATGCTTTCTTTTCATGCTAAACATGAAACATTCAAACATTCAATCTACAAGGTACAAACACTTATTATCAAAATGGGTATCCGCAAAAAAAATTATCATAAGTAGGGTTACTTGGTAAAAAAAGTTGGTAACCGCTGGTCTACTGTATATAACTTAATAGGTACCTACGTATTAATTTCTTATTTTGAATAAACATATATTTACAAAAATATGAAATTATAATAATTTTTAGAATACAAAACAAGGAGAATACTGAAATTAAGCTTGACAATGAGAACAGGGCTACCTCAAGAAGGTAAATATTTAAATGGAATTAACTTTATATTAAAATCCTATATTTGTTTGCTAAAAATGGAAAAAGTTCAGGTTCAATTTTTTACAGTTTCCTTTTGAATATGTATGAATTATTGTCCTATTTAGGGGTAAAACCAACCCCAATAGCTTGTTTAAAAAGACATCAAAAGAAATACGATCCGTTATTTAGTTTTGCACTTCGGTAACCTAGTAGAACAAAAATCTTCTTGAAATTTACCATGGAGTGAAAGCCAAAAATGCATTAATATATATATGAATATGTAGGATGTTTGGCTTAAAATTTTAAGTTGTATTCAGATATCCGGAAATTTGACACCATGGACTATTTTTTAAAAAAATCTCTACTAGCGCGTAAATTTCCCAAAAATGAATATTTTTTTGTTCTTTAGATACCTTTAATGAGTGGTCATGATCGCTATATACAGGCTGTATTAATAATATTGATAAACGTACAATTATTAATAAGTATAAATTACATTACAGAACATCAACTGATTCTCCCACTATGATTATTGAAAAATATTTTCAGAGCAGCGGTGATTGGTAATACTTTTATTTTCTGTTATGTATACATTACTGTGAAATACATTTATTTTAGTTATCAGAATCAGGAGTTTATAGGAGGGATTCCTGTGGGAAGAAGAATGTTTGACGTTCATCATCTGTTTTCTCAAATATTTGGCAATAAACATCCACCATTCGATTGTTCCATTGCAGATATGGAGGTAATAGATGAAAAAAGAAAGGGATTTTTTAGTGCCTTTATTTTAAAATGTAAAATGTGTGGATTAGAACAAGAATTAACAACCGAAAAGAGCAATGAAATCAATGAAATTATGATGTTTCCAAAAATAAATCTAAATAGTGAAACAAAATCGGCAGATTCCATGGATAAATAAACAAAGTAAGGAGTTATCATTTTATTTTGATAGGTGGTTACAAAAGTTCTCCTTAATTTTTTTAAAATTATTTCTTACCTAATCAAAATTTATGCTATATCCATCAAAAATGCGTATACCAATGCTGAGGCTTACGATATGCTTTCCGTATATCTCGAATGTTTTCAAAGTGCTTTATGGAAACCTGCCGATTTTGTTTCACGGCCATCTAGATTTATTTAAAAAAAAAATTATAATATTAGAATAATATGCCTAAATTAGAAATTTTTCCTGATTATGTCATTAATTCTAAAGTAGTTCTTTAGGCCATTGGAATATTGAGTAACAAAACTACACAATCATAAAGTTTAAAAATATTTTTGGCGTCGAATGCTTTGGCCACAAAGCTAAAAAACAATAATTTCTTCGATTTAAAGTATTCCAAATTATTGTTTTGGCAATAACTCTAAAACAAACAAAGGCTTCGAACTGCGGTCTTCACATTTTTTCTTACAACCAAACCATTTAATCTTCTTTCCGATTGTAAAGTCATAGTTATACCGTATGATTTGATTTTTTGGGATAAAATCAAAAAAACCGTTATTATTACACATAGCGCCGTTTAGCAATTTTATTAGAAACTATTATGTACCAGTACGACAATTAAAAGTACTTAGCTTTCTTTTCCAACCAAGCTTATATTTGGTAAAATCGGATAAGTCGTTTAAAGTTACAGCGAATTAAATGATGACACTTTCAAAAGCTTCCCCCACTTTTATCAAGGTCGGTACGCTAATGAGCCTTAAACCAAAATGATGCAGAATTGTTTAAGCTTTTTAATGATGTAACCAAAGGTATACCTTAATATGGGCATTTTGGGATAAATTTAGAATTTAAAAAATGTATTTTTAATTATGCCCCCTAGAGGCGAAATGCTGAACTTAAAAATAATTTCCACAAATTTCTCATGGCCACTTTAATAATAAATTTTTGTTTGCCAAGTATCTATGTTTAGTAATTTCCGAGATATGGCCGGTGGCCACCCTTAATGAAACACCCTGTATAATCTAAATACAAATAAATATATTTATTATTATTATTATTATTATTATTATTATTATTATTATTATTATTATTATTAAAATTACTAATTTTATAAATTATTGTTGGTCGCGTTATTATCTACGCCACTGGCTTCCGTAAACTGCTCTCATCCACGATGCCCTTGCACGTCGGCCGACCGCTCGCGACGTGGAGTAAGCAGCCTGAAAACTGTAAATGCGGGTAGCTACGGAATCCACTTAAGTAACCTTCTTTTTTGTTAGAGTAGCATATTTTTTTAACGATAATAATTATCAGGACCGTATTGCAAAATTACTGTAAGTTACCTATGAAGGACTTTCGGTTCAAAACGGTGAAATTTTTGCCAAAATGTTATCGATTTATGTAGGGATCGACCGATACCGATATATATATAGATTTGAAAATAGAATTGTAAAAATGCTAACGAATCCTTTAATGGCGGCCAAAATACTTCTTTTTTTCGGGGCGTCACCCAGTTTGAGGGCACAACGGCTACTCCCCCGCCGTCAATTGCCTCGAACTCGATAACCTGGTACATTTATATTCGTTTATAACACAAAATATATAGAAACCATGATAGAAACTAAATCAAAATCACCATAAACTTTTCACTTTCACTTTTGCCGAACTGTCGACTGCCTGACTGCTAGCGCCAACAACAGAATGCGTTCTGCGGTCTGTCAGACTGCCAATGTCATTAAACGGAGCGCGGGTTATTTAAATTTGATATTCGCAGACTTTTAATGACAAAATAGGTTTTCGCTTTTGCAAAATTTACATACATGAATGGTTCATTTGAAATGGTAATATTTTAAAAGTTTTATGATACGTACGTGCCATTAACTATAAGAAAAAGCTATTCTCAGGCGTTTTACTTATTTAAAAGTCTGTCCCACTATATTTTCAAAAAACTTGGTCACTTAGATACTTTTTAATGATACGTATAATTCAATAAAATGACTAAAAATGGACGTTTTTATTACGTAAAATTATGACGTATAATACACGTGTTAAAAACTACGTTATTTTGACGTCATCTTGCGACCAAAAGACGTCAAGTGACTAAAAATCCCCAATATTCGACGTCATAAAGACGTCATCCGGCTACCAGGGAAATGCCGATATGGTTTTTTAATTAAAATAAACAAGATAAACTATTTTATTTTTGTTATTAAGGCTTCAAGACATTATCAAAAGTACAAAAATTATTTATACAATTTTTATTTTCTTTTGTAGTTGAAGGGATATTACTTGACATGGTATTATTAAATTTAAAAGAAATGCAAATAAATACAGCAAAAGTAGGTCTGGTCCTCAGCTTTTAATTGCCACCAAGTAAATTTCTAAACTATCACATATGAACCTTAACGTCGACTATTTCCCGTTTATTCAAACGGTGATTCCCTGTCAACGTGCTCAGTGATTCCCCGGCGCGGCGGTTACAACGTTCGTCGAGACCTTCAACTGGAAATTAGGGAGTTTTAGCAGAAAATAATCCTTTGAACCCTTTCAGAAGATGTGCGATTTTTAACGTAAAATATGTTTTAAGTGCCGATATTTTCTGATTTTGGTAATACTGAAAACACAATTTATAGAAATACGTTGAAGAGAACATAAAAATTTTGCCGATATATATCGGTATCGGCATTTTATATCGGCCGATACCACCATATCGGTATCGACAAAAAATTACTGTATCGGTCGAACCCTAGATTTATGTTTTAAGGGGACAGAAAGTAATATTTAAATTTCAGGTCTGTAGTTAAATATTTTGATGTGATGGTATTTGAAAATCGGAACGTCCGTTTATAAATTGGAAACCATGTTTAAATGCGTCGTCAAAAAGTGCCTGTACAAAAATCTTTCCGTTTTCCAATATGTTCATAAATAACTTTACAAAAAACAAAAACGGAAAATAAAGTTTTCGGTTTTTGTCCGATATATCCGGAAGTACTCGGAATTTTCTTGACTTCTCACCGGCATTAAGTTAGGCTCTAAATTATTTAACTTTGCTCCAATTTAACAATACTTGCTGTATCTTTTATAGTTTCCGATATTCCAATGGTGAGCGTCGAATTTGGGACACCCTGTTCAATAGTTTTTCAAATTTTTTTTATTGACCTGAACTTTACCAGTTTAAAAAAAATTAAGCATAAAATATTTGTTAATGTTTCTATTGAAAGAATGGAATGCGTGAACAATTTTAATCTCTAAAACATGACAACTTAAGGCCGAGACACAATTAAAATAATATGCAATTAGAAATAGGTAATAAGAAATAAAAATATAAATTATTATGGCAAATGCGGTTTTTTCCTCCAATCACTTTCAAGAAAGATGGACCAATAAAATGGTTGAATTGCTAACTGTCGATAAATCGACATCCTAACATTCTTTTAACTTTTCGTTTTGTC
Source organism: Polydrusus pterygomalis (assembly GCA_963969555.1). Classification (NCBI taxonomy): domain Eukaryota; kingdom Metazoa; phylum Arthropoda; class Insecta; order Coleoptera; family Curculionidae; genus Polydrusus; species Polydrusus pterygomalis. The sequence continues at coordinate 3,962,128 of OZ018378.1, read as the reverse complement.
GACAGAAGAGCTTATTTTGATGTTTTGTTGTTTTATACTATTCTAAAAAAATATGAATATGTTTATAAGCTCACTGGTTTTATCGAAAACACATAAACAAAGTGTTGAAAACAAATTAAAAATACTTCTAACCTAATATTTAAACCGACAAATGTCAAAATAGTTTTTGGGTGCGGGGTCTATTGTATACAGCGTTTCATTGGCCAGTAATTGCACCAGAAAATCCAACATTTCGATATTTTAATTTTTGGTTATTGTTGCTTGTTACTTAAAAAATGGTGTCGCGGTTGATTTGTTTCTATGACGTATCAAATTTTATTTCTGTTGCTTATTGCCTAATGCTTATTTTTTAAGTGTGTGCCTTTAGGTCTAATTGTTCTAAATTTTTTTGTTTTAATTTATCTCTATACCCTGTCCAATTTATCTTGAGAAACATGATAGAAACCCATTTTACACCGGACACATTGTACGCGTCATTTTATAAAATTAGAAAAAAAAGTATATTCCAAAAAAGTGACAAACCTGTCAGATAATACCTTTTCTGAGGTTATGTTATAACAGACACGTTGTTGTTTTAACCGATTCTTTAGCTTCAAAGGCTTCATTAAACACTTCCACTTGTGTTAACAAAACATCAACCTACCTATAAATTTTAAAAACGATATTGGTTCTTTTTTGTTAATAAATATATTGCTTTTCATGGGTCTAATACAAAATACCGAATGTGACCAGGATGGAGATAAATCTAAGTCCTCCGCCAATCTCACGTGTAAATAAAAGAAATGGCAAATGCCCCTAATATGTCCCAGTGTAATTTGGTCCTTGAATTGACCAATGTGCGTTCAATTATTTTTTGTGTCATATTTCTCAAGATAAAATGAACAGACCGAGAACTAAATTCAAACATGACAATAAACATAAATATTTCAATCAATTTAAGACGCCTTAGTTTTTTTTAGATATAGATATAGATATTGTTTTATCACTACTTTAAAGGAGTGTGTTTAATAAAGGGTTTTAATTTGGGGACGTAAACATGAGGTATGGTTTCTTTAGAAAAACTTGGGGTTTTAGACTTATTTAGCATTAATCTTTTTTAAAAAAACTCTCCTATGATGTCTGTAAACTTCCGATACAGGAACTATTTTTTCCCGAACTGCTGTCTGAACTGCTATCAGATATTACTTAGCTTTCCTTTGAGACAAGGCTGATTTCTTGTTCCAAATTACTTTTTATAGGTTGTTTTAAATAAAATTTATTGTCCATTTTATTGTAAGCCGAGGTGTACCCTCCACTATTTGTAATTTTTAAAGAAATTTGTAAAAAATTTGTATTGTATGAACGTGATTGTTTGAGATTTATGCCAAGATACTTTCTACCGTATTTTTGTTCACTTTTATTATACTTTTTGCCATTGATGCACCAAATACCCACATAGTTTTTTTTAATATGTATTATTTTTTTAGTTATTTTATTGTCGTATGTATGTAAAATAATAAGTTATTAATTAATATTTTAAAATGAACAATAATATTACAGTCTCACGTTGTATTTATTTTATGTATATGTTATTGCAATACAGGGTGTATTACGAATAGCTTTTAGACATTTACAAATATCTTTTTGTTATAAACGTACTACGTGCGTCTAGTCTTTGTGAAATACCCTGTATATTAAAGATTTCTCTTATTAAGACCAAATGATATCAAGTGCTCTGTTTACCTTTTATTGTATGGAACTTATTTAATTAAAATTGAGAAGTTAAAAAATGAAGTATTGTGTCATTGCAGAAATAATTTAACTCAGCTACTTGTTTCGTTTTGCTTTTTACTTCGGTCCATTTCTGAGATAACCCAGTAAACACAAGATCATAAAGTATCTACCTAGAGAGTGATAACTGTAGATTTTAGCCAAAAAAAGCGCCACCAACAGACTGGACTTGGGGGACTGTAACTTAGTAATAGGGGTAAACAGTGGCAGCCCCAATTTATATTTTTATAATGACCGTAAAACTCGTAGCCAATAATAGAGAGATACCTAACTTTTTAAGCGCCAGGCGCCGAAGGCTCCCACCAATGGAAATCTATCAGTCAGTTTGCTGTATGCGTGCCATATCTTATCACACGCGGTGGCGTGATACAGTTGTTGGTTCGTAGGCCGCGAATGCGTGTTGTTTTACTTACCTAATCAAAGTAATTTTCATTCTAACTTTTCATAATTTCAAAGTTATGACTGCGATTAGTTTTTTAATGGACAATCCATTTTTTACGATGTGTTTGGAACCAAAATTGGTTACCCGATTTAAAAATGGAAAAAAACTCGGCACGGACAAAAAATTTTAATAAAAATATGTTTACAAAAAATAGATGGGTGTGCGGGGTGTGATGTATTTATTAGACTAATATTTTATTTGGAAACATGGTTCCGAAAAGCAACCGATGACCTTGTCCATGTCTGGGAAAAAATTAAAATACATTAAAAATACAGGTACCTACACAACATCTTTAATTTCTGTATGCTCGGTAAAATTTACATTCAAACTCAGTTAAATTCTGCACGCAATGGGGGCAATTGCCCCCCCCCCCCCCCTGAGCAAGCAAAAACTTTTCGGGGCACCCTTGTCAGTGTGGGTAGGCGAAAAGCCCGAACATTCATTTTTAACTATACGTCCAAATTTTAGGTCAATAATTTAGAGCAAAATTTTTAAAATCGACTATGTATTAAGATTTTTTACTACTGTCAGTTTTTTTCTCAAACCATGTTCTTATATCCATGATTTCTAAAAGTAAAATACTAACATTTCATATTTTTTTTGGACAACAAATTAACATTTTTATGAAATTTTTATTTAGAACGAATTCTCTGGAAGGTAAAATCACAAAAATTAACCCCCTACTAAATGCACCGGGTTGTTTTTGTAATTTTGTTCTTTTTTTTTATTTTTCCCGCTTGAAAACCAAGCACCATGATTCAAAAAAGGGCTTGGCACCAAAAAAATTTTCGCCTGCGGCGCTACTTTCTTTTTGCCCCCCCCCCCCCCTGGGGAAAATCCTAGATCCGCGCCTGCAGATACTATGTCTTAAATCTAATTATAAATTGTTTTTGCGGTGAGGACCTTGGTCTAAAAATTTTTACCCCGTTAATATTTTTTAGCCCTACCTTACTAAAATGTTACAAGCCGCCACTGGGTTCAAAGATGACAAAACATTATAAATATGAGCTACTGACGTTATTTTGATCAATATTTAATGCTGCCTTTTAGGACACGCTGTATAGTAATTACTTCATTTATTAACTACTATGACAAATAATGTAATAAACTATATTGTCTTGTATATTATCAACTTGTAAACATTTTCTCTATATTTGTGCAAATTTTTAAGGATCTCATTGAGTTTTTACATAATTTTCTGTGTGGAGAATGCTATTTTTATATTGGGTAAACTTGTACGTACCATATTGTTAAATTTTCTGGAAATGTGATATAACTCAAAAGAACAAAAAGATTTTTTCAATTTCAAAATAATTGTCTTTATTAATAAATAGAAGTCTAGTATATCAAAGTATATTTGATGCTATTCTCTGTAATTGATATTGTAAAAACAATATATGTAAATAAGGAAATAAAATAGTTGTTTTTATATGAAAAAGTAGTTTTGTGTTTGTTCATTTATTTATGTATTTTTGTCATCCAACATAAATTGTATGCCAGAAGTTCTTTGCAAAATAAAAATTGGATTTTGCAACAAATAAAAATAAGAGTCAAGAAAATGTTTTAATTAATAAAATACCTTAAATGTTTGCAGCTCATTAGCCTTCTCCCGCCCCTGATGGGTGCGTAATCGCGTGGCACTTAGGTTTTCTTTGTAAAGTTCGCGGTTATTTGCTTAAAATAGAAATTAATTTTATCTTTCTTGATTTTACATTATTTTCTTAAAATATGGTTGCTGATTACTGAATTTGTTTAGGTCCTATAATACATACAGGTGACTTTGAAAATTTGCAATATAGTTATTTTTCTATTAAGTACGTGAAATGAGAGCGTGATTCACTCGAATGTGTTATTAAAACACGAATTTCATAAACGAAATACAAACAACATTTTTTGTACAACGGTAAGTATGAATTAAACTGCTAAAATTTTAAATTATAAATAAAAAATACTCCCTCCCTATACAGGGTGCTCCTATATATCATGTAAATACGAAAAGGGGTAATTCTTTGGCTTATTTCATGACTAAAAATTCATATAAACATAGGCGCACCGAAAAAAAGTTCATGGGGAGAAAAGGGGGCATGATCGACCCCTGAAAAAATATCTCCCTGTAGATTCTTAAAACCATTTGGTATTCCCAATGATGTAAGTCCTACAGCGTAACCTATATTCCAAATTAGAGCTAAATATCTCAAAAAGTACAAGAGCTATAAAGAAAAAACTAAAAAAATCTTGAAATTTCAACGCTCTATTTATAGATCGGCAACGAAGCGTTTGCGGATCTATGTTTATATGAATTTTTAGTAATTAAATAAGCCAAAGAATAACCCCGTTTCGTATTTACATGATATTTAGGAACACCCTGTATAATTTTCCAGCATCAAGTTAACATGCTCTGTCGATAGAAACGGCCTGTTGGCACGTTGCTTGTTGTTCTGTCATAGGTACGTTTATAGTTTGTTGGTATTTACTTCAATTTAAAGATATTTTAATAAGATGGATGTTGATTATATGGTAGTGGCAGCGATACTCCGATATCGATACTCCATCGAATATAGCCGATGTAGCAAATTCGGCAATATCGAAAATGTTACCGGTCAAAGCTAAAGTGTATGAGAAAACATATGACCAATTGGTGCGGCAAGAAAAAGTACAAAAGTAATGTTTTATTATTTTGTTTGTTTTATGATTATTTTAACAGTGAAAAAATACTTTTTTCACTGTTAAAAAGAGTCTTTTTGTATTTTATTAAGTATTAAGTGCCCAAAATTGTTTCCATTTTGTTCTTCACAGAAGTAAAATGTCTCTTGGGTATACTTCGACAAGCATTAATTAGTATCCTCAGTCGTAATTCTTCCAGAGAAGTCGGCTGGTTTTTGTAAAGTAGTGATTTAATGTAACCCCATAAAAAGAAGTCCACAGATCTAAGATCAGGTGATCGTGGCGGCCATTCAATTGCATGTTCTGTCAATCTACAGGTTTGGATAATTTTGGTCTAACAATCATCTCGCCACAGCAGCCCATCTTGCTGAAAGTGGAAGTGTAGAAGTTCTAAAGTTATTGATAAATTACATAATTGCCTTGTGTTAGTCTATTTGGTTTTTAAGTTCATGAAATATCGATGGCTCTATAATTTGGTTGACCGTTTCAGCATAAATTTGGCCTGTTAAATTTATTTCAATAAATAAAGGAGTTATGATATTATCTCCCGCCCCACGGAGAGAGATCTCCTTGTTTATGGTGTTCATTAAAGGCGTCCCCCATATCAGATTTTATTTTCCCTGAACAGAATCCATAAAAATCAACATCACAATTTACTTCAGGCAACCAAATATATAGACAACGAAATGGCTGGTTGCCTACCTTAACCATTAATATTTTATTGCCATCTATAGTATTATAGCCGTTATTAACAATATTGTGCGGTTCTCTTATTCCTATCTAAACTTCTATCGTCGGCCTCGCTTAAAGCACAGAAAAATAAAGGGTTTGGAGTCCATTAGTTTGGTAAATAAAAATAAAGTTTCTCTATGATGGAAATCTTTAAATTATGGGAGCGTCAGTTCCATTCTCAGAAAAATAAAGGGTTTAGTTCCATTTTCCAGTACGAGATGACGCCCTACAGTGACAGTTCAGACAGTTTTCATATGTCATTTCTGTATTGACAAATAAAAATGAAATAGGTTTTTGTGATTTTTTTCGAAATCTTTATATGAAATGTTTAATTTGTAGAAAAATACTTTATTTTATAAAGCATATTAGAAAAAAGTAAGTTAATATTTAAAAAGTGCTACAAGTAAATTACATTCTACTTTGTTTATTTTAGATCTACGTGAAAAATGGCACGGCAAATGAGTCAGACAGAACGAAAGCTCGCTGAAAAATTGATAATTCTCAATGATAGGGGCGTAGGGATGCTTACTAGAATATACAATATCAAAAAGGCATGCGGAGATGCGAAATCCAAGCCTGGATTTCTTTCTGACAAAAATCTAGAATCATCAATCAAAAATATTGTTAGGCGTTTCCCCAATTTGGACACCAAAAGTTTAACTCCAATTCAGGGGCTTCGAAATGAAATAATTAAGTCTCTATCCCTGTATTACTACACATTTGTTGATTTACTAGACTTTAAAGATCATGTGTGTGAGCTACTGACAACCATGGATGCTTACCAGGTAGAGCTAGATATATCTGTGAATTTTGAGCTAACGAAAAACTACCTAGAGTTAGTAATAACATATGTTTCACTTATGGTGCTCTTGTCACGCGTTGAGGATAGAAAGGCAGTACTAGGACTGTTTAATGCAGCTTATGAAATTGTCCATGGTTCAGCAGATACAAGCTTTCCTCGCCTGGGCTCTATGATCATGGATTATGATATTCCATTCAAAAAACTTTCTGAAGAATTTGTCCCGCATTCACGACTACTTAGTCAAGCTCTATTTTCATTACTACCCGTTTACATTCCTAGAAATGTATCTGCAGATAAGTGGAGGACTGAACAGAAGTTAAGTTTAGTAGGCAACCCAGCCAATTTACTAAAGCCAGTTCTTTCTGAAAGGATGTCTTGTGAATTTTTATCGATGGATACAATGGAAAGGTGGATTGTTTTTGGAATTATGTTAATACATAATGTGCTTATAGATACAAGACAGGATCATTTTAACAGATTGTTATTAAATGCTTTGGAGAGTTTTTGGGTATTACCTTTATTTCGAGATGAAGTTTTGCACATCCACCAATATATTTGGTCCTTTTTGGATACATTAAAAGGTTAGAATGTTTTTAAAATAATACCTACTTAGGTGTTAACAATATTACAAAATTTAATCTTCATGACAATATCTGTTTTTACACACATCTAATTTTAGAATATTATGTTGGTAATGTACTTTTGTTTATATAATAGGTTATGGTAAAAGAATATCAGAAATTAAAGATGCCTATCAGCAAGCAGTTCAAAAAGCAGGCTACAATCATAGAGAACGGAGAAAATTTTTAAGAACTGCTTTAAAAGAATTGGGACTTATATTTATGGATCAGCCGGGACTTTTGGGACCCAAAGCGTTAATGATCTTTATGGGGTTGTCTTATGCTAGGGATGAAGTGCTCTGGTTGTTGAGGCACAATGATAATCCACCACAGCACAAAACAAAAGGTAACTATCATTTATCTAATTTACAATAGGTACCTAATGTGGAATAATTGGTAAAATTTTGTATTAATTTAACTCCACAAATTTTTAAACCATAATCATAGTGTTAATAATATGACAGACTGTATATATTTCAACTAATTACAAACTTATACATAAATATAAATAGATATATGTTACATAAGATATCTACAAAATAGACAATTTAAAATTTAGACACCATAATTTATTTCTAAATGTCTTCTTGCTATTTTTAATATTATTATCTGATTGATGGGTTGCATTTCTGATGTTAGACGTAAAAGAAGAAAAAGAAATAAGGGAAAATTTGTTCAAATTTCGTTATGGCTTTTTATTAATTTATCAATTATTTTTTTTATACTTAAATCTGTAGGTAAATGTACCCCACAGAGAGTATTTGGCCGCTTTTTGGGTATAAGGAAATAAGTATTTAGGTAAATTTGTTGCGATAAAATATTAAAAGAAGTTACACAGTCCAAATACCTAGGCCTAATCATTTCAAATGACTCAACTTTCAACGCACACATAGATCACGTCATTAAAAACTGTGTCCCACTATTGGAAATATTAGAAGATGCGCTATCAATTGAACAAAAATACACAATAATACCTCTTATACAATAGGGAACTTGACAAAAATTTTAAATGGGGAAAAAATTCTATAAATCATAAGTATATATTGTCATAAAACATATGGCAGCAAAAAAAAACAATATGTTTCGTCCCAAAAGACCGCTAGCAAGATTTAAAAATGCCCCAAAATTCAAATTATCCCAAGCGGGTAAAAACGGGTCGTGACGTCGAGAAGTATAATTCGTGTGTGACATCCACGAAATAGGTTGGCAATAAATTGAACGACGTTGAGAATTCCACCTTAAAACAACAATACAATAACAATAACACACGGCAATCCAAATGCAAACTCGGTAGCTCGGCCACCGGTCAGGATGACGGATGACGAAAAAGTCATACTTTCTGACGTCATCGGGCTTGGCGCGCTTAAAAGGTCGTTTGAATTGCTTTTGACACGCGCGAAACTTAAAGAATTTTTACCAAGTTATTACCTACTGATTTTTAAGGAGTAATAATTGGGGAATATTTTTTTTAGGCCTTACTAAGTAAATCATATTATTGAAAAAAAATAAAAAATCGGAGAGTTCCCTATTGTTTTGTTAAAGCACATTTAAGGTACTTAATACCATGTTGGTGGAACACAGGCAATATGTTGGGCAAGCTGCAGAGGTATTAAAACAAGACTAAAAAGTTTTTTTTTAACTACTATACGACAACTAGCTATATTTATAAACAGACAATTAAAGGAACTAGAACAAACGAAGCTAATATACTGTTTAGGAAATAAATTACTGAAATCAAATGTTGTGTTGAGCAAAAATTTGGACTTTCATAAGTACAATTTAAGAACAAACATGAATAGAAATTTAATAAGTTCTCTAGAACCAAAACGTGTCAGAACCCTCCAATTTTCCGAAGCATTCAGGTGTATAATGAATTACCGAAAGTCATCATTAGTAAAGCAGCAAACAAGACTTACATACATTTTAAAAATTATCTTAAAACTAAAGACCCTCCAAACAATTAACATAATTATGTTTCGTTATGTGAACTATCTATATTTTAGTGACTGTTACCTACAAAAGATTTTTTATTTTAATTGTACGTGTAGGCGTCGGTACCAGTACCTATCTCTGTACTGATTTGAGGTCATAAATAAATTAATTTAAAAAAATTTTTTTCGTAATTGTCGTGAAATTTACCAATACTTTTTTCTTAGGAAAGTCAACTGAAGACTTAGTGGATCGCCATCTTCCCGAGCTACTCTTCCATGTAGAAGACCTTCGAGTACTTGTACGAAAGTACAGCCAGGTAATGCAAAGATACTATGTTCAGTATCTCTCACATTGGGACGCCATTACATTAAAAGAGCACATGCAAAAATTACAAACGTGTCCTGAAGATGAAGGAGTGATTTTATCCTCTCTATGCAATACTATTTCCAGTCTGTCTGTTAAACAGGTAGAGGAAAATGAAACATTCAACTTTTTTGCGTTTAGACTGGATTGGTTTAGATTGCAAGCCTATACATCTACACAACAGTCTAAGCTCAAAGTCATGGATAATAAGGGTTTGGCTCAGTTACTGGATATGATACAGTTTCATACCAAAATGGTCGATAACTTAGATGAGATGCTTAGGGAATCATCCGATCTGTCCATTTTCTGCTTCTATAGTAGAATTTTCGAGGATCAGTTTCACATGTGCTTAGAGTTCCCTGCACAAAACCGTTATATTGTGGCATTTCCTTCCATTTGTAGCCACTTCCAACATTGTACTCATGAACTATGCCCTGAGGAACGTCATCACATAAGAGAACGTAGTTTGTCAGTGGTCAACATGTTTTTGGATGAAATGGCTAAAGAGGCCAAGAATATTATTACTGCAATTTGTGATGCACAATGTAAGATGAGTGATAAGCTGCTGCCTAAGAACTGTGCCCATCTTATTTCTCAACAAATAAATAGAAAAAAGAAAGAAAAGAGCAAAAAAAACGCTGTAGAATTTGAGAAACCTGGAAAAGAGAGTTATAGGAAAACTCGTGAAAACTTGACCACCATGGACAAGCTGCATATGGCCTTGACCGAGCTTTGTTATGCTATAAATTACTTTTCAAACATTAATGTTTGGGAATATACATTTGCTCCCCGTGAGTACTTACATCAGCATTTAGAAAACCGTTTTGCCAAAGCCTTAGTTGGCATGGTCATGTACAATTCCGATACAAATGAAATTGCCAAACCTTCTGAATTACTTGTTTGCGTCAGGTCTTACATGAACGTACTACAAACGGTAGAGAATTACGTACATATCGACATTACAAGAGTTTTTAACAACTGTTTGCTGCAACAGACACAGGCTATGGACAGTCATGGGGAAAAAACGATTGCCTCAATCTACACACAATGGTACTCTGAAGTCTTGCTGCGCAGAGTGAGTGCCGGAAACATAATTTTCTCAATGAACCAAAGATCTTTTGTAAGTCTCACCCTTGAAGGAAGCATTCCTTTTAATCCTGAAGAGTACTCAGATGTAAACGAGCTCAGAGCTCTGGCAGAGCTCATAGGGCCTTATGGCATGAAGCAACTGAGTGAAACATTAATGTGGCATACAGCTAGTCAAGTGGTCGAGCTGAAGAAATTGGCAGAAGGCAATAAAGACGTTTTAATTTTGTTGAGAACAAATTTTGACAAACCTGAGGTAATGAAAGAGCAATTCAAACGACTGACAAATGTGGATAATGTTTTACAAAGAATGACAATAGTTGGAGTTATTTTAAGCTTTAGACAGTTGGCACAGTCTTGTCTGACTGATGTTCTGGATCAGAGAATTCCGTTTTTGCTAAGTTCAATTTTAGATTTTCGTCATCACCTTCCTAGTGGTGATCCTATGAAAATTGTGAGTGAAATGACATCAGCAGCAGGATTGACGTGCAAGGTAGATCCTACATTGATTTCCGCTTTAAAACTGCAAAAAGCCGAAAATGAAGGAGACAATGACCATCTTTTGGTCTGTCTTCTCATGGTCTTCGTAGCAGTATCTATTCCAAAACTAGCTAGGTCAGACCAGTCATTCTACAGAGCTTCGTTAGAGGGACATACCAACAATATTCACTGCATGGCTCTGGCAGTGAATCACATTTTCGGTGCTTTATTCACAATTTGCGGACGTGATGATATTGAAGATAGAATGAAGGAATTTTTAGCATTAGCATCATCTAGTTTGTTGAGGTTAGGACAAGAAGCAGACAAAGAAGCTGTTAAGAATAGAGAGTCCGTGTATTTGCTCTTAGATCAGATTGTGCAGGAGTCTCCATTTTTAACCATGGACTTGTTAGAATCGTGTTTTCCTTATGCGCTGATTCGAAATGCTTATCATGATGTTTACAAGCAGGAGCAAAATTTGTAAAATGTTTGTGTATTGAATAGTTAATTTGTAGAATAATTATTATATAAATGCATTTTTTAAGGATTGTATCGTAGGAATCGACTGTATAAAAGTATTATTGGAATTCGTACACATATTATAAGACACTCCTTTTTATAAACCTTCAAAACTAGTTAAGTGCAAATTTTTTATGTTAAAATACGTTGCAATATCTGTATTTTTTACTTTTAGACTATAAAATATAATTTTAAATTATAAGTAATATATTCCCCAATAGAAAATACATTTTTTATATAAAACGATTTTTCTTATTTGGAGGGTTGCCTATTAAGTTTTTATACAATATTAATCATTGTTTTTCACGATCCTCTGGATGTGCATAGTCAGGGTCACTCAAAATTGTTTGTATTGTTTGAGTAGGTTGCAAGGTACTGGTCTTCTATCAAAAACACTGTCAGGTAGTTGCCACCTGTAATGGAAAAGTTTGCCACCTGTAATGGAAAACGTATTAAGGGCTATGAGCATTTCCTATATGTTTGGTGATTAAGCTATACTTCCTTTCCTGGCGGGTAATTCCCCTTAATATAAACTCCAGTTCCTAAAAAATGAGAGGGACAAATAGCAATAAATTTTCATCCTCATTCACTTCACCTCATCATCGATTCTCAGAGGTCTTCTAAGCAGACATTAACTATACATTCGGCCTCGAGCCAAACCATACGTGCGAGAATATTCTCGTGTACGTTTCTCGAACTTTATGGAAACAGACAAAGAAAATTTATAGGGTGAAACAGATCCCCTGGCAAGGTTTTGGAATTCATTATGTTTGTTCATTGTGCCAAAGTGCTTGCATTTTTTATGCCATCGAATACTCTGTTGCGCTGCACTGCGAGTAAATGGACCAAATGATAGAAAAAGTTAATTCAAGAAATATAATAATAAATTAATTGAATCGGCCTATACTTAAGTGGAAATCCATAAGTTATTCATTATACAGGGTTTCCGGAAAACGGAGGTCAATCCGTTTAACTGCCACATATTCCTTAGGCAAAAAAATAATGCCTTTTATAATGTCATTTTTCATTTGTGACCCTCAAGTCACGTACAGGGTGTCGAAGTTTGAAATTGAAAATTGATTTTTTTTAATAAATCGAGTACATATACCTATTTAATAAGATTCAAATTTGGTACATTGCTTCAGCATAAAGAGTTACATCTTTTGAGAAAAACAAAATGAAAGACAATTATCAAATATTCAAAATAGGGGGTCCAATACTCGCTGACTCCTCCTTTTTTTAGTACCTACCTACGCCAGTGACTTCCGAACTATATTATTTTCAAGGGCGGATCCAGAAATTAATTCTGGGGGGGGGGTCAAACAGCACCGAAGGTGCAAAAATAGCGCCGCAAACGAAAATTTTTAGAGGTTTTTAGAGGAAGAATATGAAACAATTAAAAATATGATAAACCTTATTTGTGCCGAAGCTGAAATGATATCCGCAGGCCGACCATTAGTTTAGAATCTCTTCGGTTCAGAGAAAGTGTCCAATTTTGCGACATCCGTGTGTGATTGCTGGCCTTTAATTCAAGAAATTTTAGACATTGATACTCCCGATGAAGGCACCAGACTTGCTAATAAATTAAGAAAACTTATAGTTTGCACTAAGGATATATTACAAAAGCTTTTAGTCTCGTTATTGCTAATAAGTCCTCATTCAATGACTACTGAGAGGATTATTTTCCATTACAACAAATTAAAAACGCCAGGAAGAATTTCATTAAATGAAGATACAATGAATGATCGCCTCTTAGTGTCATTGAATGGAGTTGGAACAGCCCATTTTGATCCAAGACCGGCAGTCGCCGAGTTTTTAATGAAAAAAGAACGTAGGTTTAGAGAACCAACTAGAGATTTTATTAGTACATTTTTTAGAGATAATCCTAAATTATAATCTTATTAAAGAAGTTCCTTTTACAATGAAAATGAGTAGGTAACGAGTTCCTTTTTGCACGACGCCATAAAATAACAGTGTTTTCAATTTGTAGAAAAAATGTGCACTGGGTTATGAAATCACTCTTTTTGACTCCACAATAGTTTTTACGTATGTTGAAATGTTAACCACCCAGGGGGGGGGGGGTCATGACCCCCCCCCTGGATCCGCCCTTGATTATTTTAGGAAATCATTTGTTTCTGATTATTTTTTGTCTCTTATAAAATTTCGATGAAATTATGCGTTTTGAATATTATTTGAAAAGTATGGGTCCTTAAACTGATGCCAACGTGGCTTACGTAAATTTTCTAATTTTTAAATGCAAAATCAAGTCGGCAGTTGTGGCATTACCAGGGATACAAGTTATAACTTATAAACATTGCAATAGGTGACAAAATCGAAAGCAATGGGCTATTATTATGAATGATAAAAATAATGTAAGGACAGTGGCGTACAGATAAAAACCTGTAGTAATAAGCCAGGTAAATGAAATTATTTTATTGTTCTTTCTTATACAGCTAAAGACCCATACTTTTCAAATTATCTCCAAAACGCATCATTTCATCGAAATTTTATAAGAGACAAAAAATAATCAAAAATAAATGCTTACCTACCTGAAATATACAGTTCGGAAGTCACTGGTGCACAAACTAAAAAATAGGGGAGGTCAGCGGGTACTGGACCCCCCCTTTTTTGAATATTTGACAATTGTCTTTTATACCGGGTGTTTCTCAAAAGACGTTCACCCCTATAACTTTTTTATATTTATAGATATTAAAATGAAATTTTGAGATTATGCATAACAGGCGAGTCTGCATTTATTGGCAATAATTTTTAATTTATTAGAAGGGACCTTGACTTTAATATTTTAATTTTAAATGGGACATCTTGTATATTTTTACTTATTTGGATTCAGCATAACATTATGAGTGAAAGGACACGTCACTTGTTATTTTTTTTTACGTGTTATAACCAGGGTTGACAAATATCATGATATTTATATAAATATCCAAATATCCGATATAATATATCGATATATATCCAAATTTGGATGTTTATTTATATTTTAAATTATTTCATCTGTTTTCTGTAAAGATATATTTTAAAAATTTATAATAACTTACCTAATTTAATATAAACATGTTATAAACCTGTAAATTTGTATTTCAATTCTATTCTATGATAGTTGCTATCACAATAACATTTTTTTTTAGTACTCCTATGTTAGGAATGTAAAATGTAGGTAAAAAGTACAAGTTTATGAATATGAACACATCATATATTTTAGCTTTTAACTATATGTTTCAACTTAAAACCCAGAACTACTGGGCTTGTTAATTAAATCAAATTGAAATGAAATTTTTATTTTTGGCATTGTAAAATTTTCATTTCATAAAACAAAGAGCAAAATATTGCTCCGTTTAATCAGAAATCGGAATTAAATAAAAATGCCACGCGGTAAAGAACAACAGGTGGTCAACGTCTCGGAAAGATGGGGAATCACCGCATCGTAAGCAGCATAATACGCTGTTGCCGGCTCAGCGGCATCGGGGCCATATTTTTATACTGATGAATAGAATTTTAGAAAAAAATATTGATAAATATAGGTATATCAGGATAAATATCGTCGCAAAAATATCATGATATTTATCAAGATATATATCAGGATATTTATCACGGATAATATATCCTGCCAACCTTGGTTATAACATTGTGTTTATTTTTTATTTTCAATCTAGAGTGCTACAAGTTAATTAAATCTGAATTAAAATTATGTCTTAATAATTGACTTTCTAAGTTTCACAAGCGTTTAAAAAATAAAATTTTGTTTTATTATTGGCGTTTACTCCATTTTTCCAAATGGATCGATGATGTTTCACTTGGATATTTAAAACGAGCATTTTGTTTCTAACAATTTGATACCATACACTTATATGCTATTTTAAAATTGACACTGAAAAATTTGCCTTAAATCCCAATCGCAAATTTAAAAGCGTTATGAATTATTGACGCCCTCTCGTTTCTAAAGAAATATGAAAGCGGCTTTGAAAAAGAATGGAATGTTAAGTTATTTTACACGTAGATTAAACGTGACAATGAACTTCATCAGTTCATCGCCACGATTTAACATTTATATAATCATCTACCATCTATACCAGTGATTCCCAAAGTGGTCCAGGTGGACCCCCAGGGGTCCACGGGAGACTCGACGGGGGTCCACGTTGGCGTGACAAAAAAATGGGGGTTCACAATTAGTAAGCGGGGTACCACGAAAATTTATCTGGTTTTGATAGTGAAAAACTAAATTTTTTTGTTTTTATAGAAGTTACGTTACGTTATTAATGATTATTTTTAATTATATTACGACTGGTATCATATTACAATGTAATGTAAACCTTACAATGTAATATGATAACAATAATAATTAAAGTGTAATAATTACATATTTGAATAACTACAACACAAGAAAATATACTAATTTTCTTTTTATTTTTACCACTCCGGGAGTTTTCTGAATAAAATAAGTGAGAATTAATTATTTGTTTCTTGTGCTGTGAGTAGATGACAAAAAAGTAAAGTTGGATGTAATCAATTTTTTGATTGTCCAACTTTACTTTTTTGACATCCACTCATAGCACCATCAATTAATTAATTAACCAATCAATTCTCACTTTTTTCGAAAACTGTTAATTCGTGGTTGGAACTCAGCCGCAACGCAAAATTTCCATAGTTAGATCTAATCTTCACGTTTTTTGTCGAGTTTTGGGAATATGATAGAAATGTAGCTGCAGGGGGTCCACCGGAAACAGCAAAATTTTTAAAGTGGTCTATGAGAAAAAGAAGTTTGGGAACCTCTGATCTATACCTACTATACCGACCTATATTTTTGTCCAACTAAAATAATATATACAGTACAACCTAGATAGTCCAGACCTTAGACGAGGTAAAGGAGCCTCGTCTAAGGTCCAGACACATATCTATTGGTATTCATTCCTGCTCCTTGAAATGATTTTGATATGAATGTTCTTATTTTTTCCTTGTTTTTCTTTATGTCGGAAACCGTAGATTTTGAAACACCATATTTTTTCAGCGCAACTTATTATTTTTTTTTCTTTATCAAGACAATCTACCACAGCAGATCTACCGGCATGGCTAAATGTGTTGTTCTGTTTGGAGATGTTACGTCATGGTAACTTAAAAGTCTATTGCAGAACGATATATCGTGCTGTTTGCGTGTCCAAACAGGAAAAAGTATTGTTTTGCTATTTTGGTCCGGACTACAGAGGTAAATTTCGCAAAATGTCCGAATTACAAGAGTGTCCGGATTACGGAGTGTCCAAACTACCTAAGTTATACTGTAGTTAATAGTAAAGTGTAAAATAATTTACCTAAGTTCTGATGATGGATGGACTAAACCAGAATAAACCGAAACGTCAACAAACTAAACCTGTTGTTGACTTGAACGAAAACCCAAGAAAGATATTTTTGTATTTAACGGTCTTAATTCTAATAAAATTTAAAGTACAAAATCATTTCAATAATAGTTATAAATTTATACAACGAGTGTGTAAAGTAGGTCTTATTCACGAATAAAAAAAATATACACTTAACGCGCACACAAATTTTTTTACGCATTGGCCTAAAAAGTTAAATTTTATACACTTTCTATTGGCTCGCCCAAGAACAGGGGCCCCGGATTGAGTAACGGTCCTAGGGCCCTCTATAATCAAAAATAGGAAAAAAGTTAATTCTCAAGAGGGTTTATTATATAATGCAATTTAAGGTGCTCTGTGATTTGTGCATGTTTAAAGCACTGAAATTTTAAATGACTAGTTTTTGTTATTTTTGTCCACACCAGACGGCACTGTGAACCAGCTTTACGTATATTTAATGAGCTTGTTGCTTTCCGCGCCCGATTTATCGCGTACTGAGTTAACCAATCGAAGCTTCATAAGAAAAATATATCGCTTCTTGAGTCCGCGAGGAAAATTTATTTGTTTTGTGTTCATTTTCTTACGTCTACTTGGCTTTCCTTCTTGAAAGTTCGGGACTTTGAAAGCTAGAAAAACCTAGTTTAGTGAAGTATTTTAAAGTTTTAACTAAATCACGGAAACAGTTTGGGGTAATTTGATTTTGTGAAGAAAACGAAATGTACTCTATTTCGTTTTCCCGGCTATTTTATTTCTTTGTTGTGGGTTTTTTATTGGTTGGTATTTTTTCTATATTAGGTTACACGTGCGATAGTGTCTGACACCTACCGGGAAAGATTTTTTTGCTCACAGTTGGAAGATAAAAGAGTTAAAAAATATAAATGATCGCAAAGCATTGGGAATAGGTATATGTTTTCCACACATCGGATAGCCCCTCATTGGTGTCAAGGCTCCCGCTGCCATTAGTACGCCTCGGAATAAAAATAAATATTAATTCTTTCACTTTCACACGATAACCGGACGCTACGCCCTATCACCCTCACCACTTTGACTATCTTTCCTCAATATACGATGACTTAAAAAAAAAATTAAATCAAAATGCACTCAGTTTTTGTCTACACCAGATTGATTTAAAAAATTAACACTATCTACTTATTAAATCAAATAGTCCGTTCTTAAGCCGTCTTATTTAAAACTGATTATTGGAATAGCCTGTTTACATTAGGTGCAGTCAAAGTACATGCAATAAAAAATTGCCTCATTTCTGATCAGTTGATGCAAATTTATTTGCATTGCACGAAATCAGGAAATGTTCTAATTTAATTGCAAATAGCATGCAATTTTAATGATTTTTCTAGTAATATTTTCAATACCAACTCAAAAAAAAAAAAATATAACCTCCACAAAATTATTTTGTAAATTTTTTGTTGATTCTTGTGATTATTAGGTCACGTTTTTAATTCGAAACATTTTTTCTTAATAATATTTTGCTGAATTTTCCGAAATAGGGGTACTTTATTCTTGTACAAGTTTTGTATTTTTTGGCCTACCCTGTACGCCGCTTGACTTGCAACCATTCCAAGTGCACCTAATATGATTATCGAACATGCACCAACTTTTATCAAGAACAATTTCTTCTAAGAAATCGGTAATAAAAAAAAATACCCATAATATGTTGCACACTTAAACAACCACACTGTATACTTAAACAGCAAATCCTAAAAATAAAAATGAACCTATAGAAAAGTAACGTTTCAAAAAGATACCGTAACAAGACCTATAAAGAAAATACACAAGACATGACATACATTCTTATGAAATAAAGTATAATTTAACAAAAGAAGAAAATAATACACGTAACATATCTGGTAATACTCCAAATCAATTTAAAACTCTGCGGATCTACCGAACGAAGCCGGGCAACGATAAATTGCTTCGGAAATCTGAGAAAGAAAATTCATTTAAAAACGAGCGTTTTCTTTTTAAAACAAAACCGAAAACCGAGCATCTGAAAAAGCTCCGTCGGCCACATGGCTGAATTCAATCCAGCGGTCATCCATAATCAGGAGCATTAAAAACAGACAGGATGAGCTGGATTGTGGGAAACTGCCCTGCTGCGGCAGCACCGGCCCACCAATTCGATTCGAAATTGTACTCGCCGGCGAAACGTTAGACATTGCCTGTTAAATTTGCGTCATTAAGGGCGAACGTATCAAGCGCTGCGGTTTGCCAGCGTTTTTTCTATTAAAGGACATTTAAATTTCAGCAAATTGTTTCGCCTCAGGTCGTACATAGGTATGTACCCAATGTTCACTCGATCAAAAATACACGTCGTACCTACCTATCACTAAAATTAAATTTTTCCTCTCTAATTTAATAATGGCATATCATTTTTATACAGGCTGAATCTCTGAAGAGTCTCTATAATTTACTTGCCAATATGCATTAATATCGCTACCTACCTCAATACTACAACTAGATAACTCTGAATTCGAACCAAAATGATCTGATACCTATTGCGATATGAACTTATTGCCAAAATCGTATTTCATTCTGAAGTAAATCACGGTCCGAATTGCGCCCCTCCATGTTTGCCGAAGTTACTCTGTTAAAAGTATTGTCATGATGTGGGAAATTTAAATATTTGTCTAAAACCTTATAAAAAGTAGGCAGTATGGATGACAATGCAGCAGTAAGCGATTCATTTCCGTTCAGGGATGTCCGAAGAAAATGTATCGCGGAATGAATCGAAAAAAACATTTTAATAGAATTAAATTACAAAACAAATCTGATTATTTTAAGCTCACACCGTTACTGAAAACAAAAGCAAAAGGTATAATCAAAATCGAGAGGCAACGGCCAATTAATTATTTTACGAATCAATTTATTTCTTAACAAAAATGCTGTATGAAAAGTAGTTTATTATTCAACAAGACTGTGCTGTCAATGGAACTGATTACAGGATTACTACCAATAAAAACACTGTTCTAGCCAAACTGGAATTGATATACACTAAAGCGGGTTTGATACACTAGCAATTTATTTAATATATGTTTACTAGATCATTTTTCTCAGTATACAGGGTGTCCCGAAATTAGCTGACAATATTTTAAGGGGAAAGTACATTAAAAAATAAGACTAAAACCTTCTATTAATATACCTCCAAAAACGCTTCGCTATGGGGCTAGAGCCCCCCGAATTGGATCTATGACACGCAGTTTTTTTACAATATCTTAGAAACCGATTAGGGCAGTGGCGTAGATAGCTTTTCATTCTGGGGGGGTGGTCTCGGGCTATTTCCCCGCTGGAGGCGCACCGCCGGAGGCGAAAATTTTTTGGGGTGTCACGCCCTAAAATTTTGTTTTGAGCTCTCAAAATTGTAGCTTTAAAGTATCAATTCAACAAAGTTTTCCCTGTTATTTTGAAATGGATAGATTTAAAAAAAAAATATACCTATTTCTTATATAACGTAACGCGAACGTTTTGACGTTTTTATTTTGATAAGCACTAATGGAATTAAAAGGAGTAGTTATAGATGATATGTTCACCATCCACCATTCCACCACGGCTCTGCGCATGCGCCAGGCAGTGCGCAGGCGCGTGTTATCTGTCATACGTCATCTGTCAAATGTCATACGTCATCTGTCATACGTCATCTGTCAAATGTCATACGTCATCTGTCAATGTCAATGTCAATGTCAAAGTCAATGTCAAAGTCAATGTCAAAGTCAATGTCAAAGTCAATGTTAAATGTCATTAGTCATCTGTCATACGTCAACTGTCAAACGTCACATTGTTGGGCGTTAGCTACTTGGGCGCTAGTTACATTGGGCAATAATATTCTATATATGGAATGTGTTCAGGATGATGTCATATTACGAATAGGAAAAGATGGAGGATGCCACCTGTCAATTAAGACAGCTCAAGGTCACCAATTATTTATCAATTGTTTAATAAAAAATTTGATATATGGGTAATATATAGGATAACCTAGTAAGTTATTATGAAAAAATCCCGAGACCCTCAGGTCGAGGTGTACTAAAGATATATGCTCGCCTACGGCTCGTTAAGGTTGTTAGGGATAATATAGCATGTGGTTCGTATTTAGGGTGAATAGCAAGTTATTTTGAAAAATCCCGAGACCGCAGGTCGAGGTGTGTTAAAGACATGTGCTCGCCTACGGTTCGTTAAGGTTGTTAAGGATAATATAGCATGTGGCTCGTATTTAGGGTAAATAGTAAGTTATTTTTAAAAAATCCCGAGACCGCAGGTCGAGGTGTACTAAAGATATATGCTCGCCTACGGCTCGCTAAGATTGTTAGAAATAACGTAACATATGAATCGTATTTAGGGTGACGTAACAAGTTATTTAGAAAAAATTCCGAGACCCTCAGGTCGAGGTGTACGAAAGATATATGCTAGCCTACGGCTCGCTAAGGTTGTTAGGGATAGCGCAACATGCGATTCGTATTAAGGATGATGCAACAAGTAAATATGAAAAAATTCCGAGACCCTCAGGTCGAGGTGTACTAAAAACATAGACTCGCCTACAGCTCGCTAAGGTTGTTAGAAATAATGAAACATGTGAAGCGTATTTGGGGTAACGTAACAAGTTATTTAGAAAAAATCCCGAGACCACAGGTCGAGGTGTGCTAAAAATATAGACTCGCCTACGGCTCTCTAAGGTTGTTAGGGATAGCATAGCATGTGATTCGTATTTAGGATGACGAAACAATCTATGAAAAAATTCCCGAGACCGCAGATCGAGGTGTACTAAAGACATATGCTCGCCTACGACTCGTTAAGGTTGTTAGAAATAATGTAACATGTGATTCGTATTTAGGGTAATGCAACAAGTAAATATGAAAATCTCGAGGCCTGCAGAGGTGAGGTATACTAGAGTTATATGTTCGCTCGTTAAAGTCGCTAAGGATATGTGAATTGTATTACGGATGACGTAACAAACCATTACGAAAAACCCAGAAGTCGATGGTCTAACTGATTTGGGAGATATAGTTTTTGCGATTAGGACCCTTATGACTAAAGGTAGAGAGAGGCGAAATTTGGTAAACAGGTAGATGATGGGCATACCTATCGACTAGTGAAGCAATATTTCAAAAATATCAAGTAAAAAACAGCGCTAGAGGTATAAAACCATAGAGTCCTAGCAGAAGACAAGTTCATCCGGTTTGGAATTAATATAGTAGCTGCTGGAAATCTAAACGGCATGGATAAGAATAACTAAGTATTGCATCAGAAAATATGTAATTATTTCGCGAATGTAGTAAGCAATTAATAATTAATGTCAACTGACATGATCGAAGTAAATAAGCAATTAATATGCGTCAAAATTATGGTATATACGATAGGATTCCAATGGGTAGAGACCTCATATAATCGACAAACCACGAAAAAATTAATCGTTTCCGTTACTAAACAAGAGAAGAAAACAGATAAAAGCTAACCTATACATCACCTACTTTGTTAATACCTATAATCTATACCATGCACAGCACAGTTTAAATATTAAACAACAAATAACCTTTCTGATGGGATAAAAACTTCGAATAAACCATTACAGTACCTAAAAAATGATATTTGAACATATAAAACCCCTAGTATACCTATACAACCACCTATACATACCAATACAAGTTCTGTCAGACCTATACTTGGCTTATGGGCATGCTTATTAGTGCCCTATAACAGTAGGCAGGTTTATGATTGTCGTTTGGATATATAAATAGGCCAGTGCATGATAGCATATTTAACAGCACCCATATATACAAAATAAACAACCAATAAATACTCTGATAGGATAAAAAAACATCCAATTAACCATTAAAGTACCTAAAAAAGGACTTTGAACCCATAAAATCCTATTTAACAGTCTATACAAAACAAACAACCAATAACATTTCCGATAGGGTAAAAACATCAAATAATCCACTAAAGTAGCTAAAAATGGTATATGAACCCATCAAACGGCTATTTAACAGCTCCTATTCAATAATAAGTAGCCAAAAACAGCTCTGAACTGATCGGGATCGAATAAAAACATACAAATAACCCACTAAAGCAGATGCTTGCGAATACAGCTGCTAGATAATATTAAATATTATGGATACGAATAATTTTGTATTGCATCAGAAAATATGTAATTATACATATCTCTGAAAATGCAGCATCTAATTAATATCCAACATTATTACTAGCTCTCTATCAATAGGCTAGTGACTAGCTAGCATCCTATCTATGAAAGTAAAACGCAAGAACTTAAACTTATGCGAATATCGGATTAGAGTCCTTATGCCTAATAAGCAGCTAATGAAAAGCTTTGAAAAGATATAAGCAGTTATGAACGTCTAGGAACAGCAAATAAGACGTTATCCAACCACCAATCAACCACCATCCAACCACTAACCAACCATTATTAGGGCAATTAATGAACACCTTTGAACCAACAAAACGCCTATTTAGCATAATAAACAACTAAAACCTCTCTCTGTTCTTCATAAGGCAAAAACTAAAAACTATTAAAACAAACCACTAAAGTAGCACAAAAACAGCCTTTGAATCTATAAAAACGGATATTCAGCAGCTCTTAAACCAGACAAAAAACGTTCAATAAACATCTAAGAACCTAATAGGTAGATGAAGCATCAAAAGTTCGTTTTCACACCTCACCTATGGATTATCGGACATATTATCACCCTATAGTAGAATACATGGAATAACACCTTAAGTCGCTAGAAAAAACCAAGGATGATCATTCGAACGAGCAATGTTAAAGATATGAAACCCTAAATCCCAAAACGTGATATTCGAGATATACCAGATAGTCGTTTCAGTAAAATGAAGAGGAGGGCAGGAGGCTATCATAGACGCAGAACATATAAGTTTAATATAGTGGACTAAACCAAGCTCATAAAGATTAAGTGTCAAGGAATGATTAAGTGAAAATCAAGCGGACAAATAGACTACTTGGGAACATATTGCTCTAAGTGATCATATACAAAACATAGAAGTTAGACAGAGAACTCACAACACTCTCATAAAAATAAATCTAAAATCTGGTATACATATCTGTTTATTTAACAACACGTCTATCAATAGAAAAACACTTAGCGTTACAGGTATGAACAGCAAATAAGACGTTATTCAACTACTAATCAACCGCTAATCATCCACTAACCCATCACTATTAGGTCAATTAATGAACACCTTTGAACCAATAAAACAGCTATTTAGCAGCTCCTATACATAATAAACAACTAAAACCTCTCTGTTCTTCATAGGATAAAAACTAAAAACTATTAAAACAAACCAATAAAGTAGCACAAAAAACAGCCTTTAAATCTATAAAAACGGATATTCAACAGCTCTTAAGCCAGACAAAAACGCTTAATAAACATCTAAGAACCTAATAGGTAGCTGAAGCAGCAAAAGTTCGTTTTCATACCTCGCCTACGGATCATCGAGCATATTATCAGACTATAGTAGAATGCATGATATAACACCTTAACTCGCTAGAAAAAACCAAGGATGATCCTTAGAACGGGCGGTGTTAAAGATATGAAGACCTAAAAACCCAAAACGAAATATTTGAGTCATGTAGACACAAAGATAGGCGTTTCAGTAAAATTAGGACGAGGGTAGGAGGTTGTCATAAACGCAGAATATATCTAGTTTACTATAGTGAACTAAACCGAATTCATAAAGATTAAGCGCTAAGGAACGATTAAGTGAAAATCAAGCGGTCAAATAGCCTACATATTGCTCTAAGTAATCATATACAAAACATCGAGGTTAGACAGAGAACTCACCACACTCCCATAAAAATGAATCTAAAATCTGTTAAACATATCTGTTTATTTAACAACATGTCTATCAATAGAAAAACACTTAGCGCTATACTAAATTAGGGGGTTATAATTCTTAAAAGCAATTTGGCGGTTCCGAAATTGTGGGCATTGTTGAGGAGCAGACTTAGTAAAGATATTATATACACCAAGAGTATATAAATTAAACTAATAATGGTAGCAAATTCACAAGTGTTAGTCATGCAAATAAATAATATAACAACAACCGACGGTTCTAGGTTAAAAACTAACTATTAATCTGAAGGCAGGGCCATTAAAGTTCCTTAACAGTCAATGTAAAATGCTGTAATACAGGGATTCGCAAGAAGTCGATTACGATCGGATAATTACGTCAAAAGACTTAGCCGAACGATCCAACTTGCTGAAATCTAGCGCAAAAGTATAGGTAAGTTATATGTTGTGTACTTAAATTCAACTGCTAAGATCAAAAACACACACCATATAAAATTATTACATAATACATTATTGCAGTGTCTTCCAAATGACTACAAAAATTCAATTAGAACAAACTACGATTGTATAGAGCAGGCACAAAAAAAGAGATAGATAAATGTTGGCAACTATTACGGTTATAACGAAGAGAAATCAATAACTACCATGTGAATCAGCTACATACAACCACCTATGATAGTACCTCACATGAAGATAAATTATCCGCATCAATAGTAAAAAGCACCTTAAGATCAAAAAAAATTAAAAGCTTAAGAACTCGATGAAGAGTAACTAAATAAAATGAACGCCACCTACATTAATTTGCAAATAAGTAAGAAATAATAGACTAAATAGCCGCAAATCAAAAGACATTAGAGACAACGAATAGCTGCTGGATAGATCCTTACCCACCAAAAACACCCCCCGCGATGCTAAAAAATCAGAATAAATAGGAAAAAATTAAGGTAATATTGTCTTAAAGACTCGGTAGTTCCTACAAAAGTATTTAAGTAACACGAATGCAAGGCAAACCTAACGAAACTTCTTGGATGTGGTTATTATGTATAAAGACCAGCTAACACCAAAAAAGAGACCTGTACGTCAAAAAAAGTATACATATACGATAAACCTCTAATATTAGGAATACCGAAGGATGATACTATACAACTACTAACAGGAATCAAATTAAAGCTAATCGAATGATCGTTCAAATAAATAAAATTCTCATTTAAAATGTTATGACAACTACATGAGATGAGGTTAAATGTATAAATTTGGAGACTTCAGGGCGATCAGACTCACCTAATCGATCTTACAACATATGAAAAAATAAATCAATTGATTAGATAAATGGCTTCATAGCAGGGCTTCCAATAGGCTAGTGGATAGATAACATCTAAACTACCAAAAATAAAGCACAAGAGTTGTAAAAATTATTTATCGAATCACAAAATTTGACGCATAGCACATGAGGAGAATACCTTCTAATACCAATTCGTGAATGTTCGAACACAATCGTATAACTATCAAAAGCAAATATTGGGATACGGCTCGTTAAGGCTATTTGGTAATACTTGATGATAGATGCATGTGTAGCATAGCATCACAAGACACCTAAAAACCCAAAAACCTCATCAGACAACTAGTTGGCGAGTTACGATTAGAGCTGCTATATCGGGAAATATGGGAAGGGAGGGGGTATAGTAAACGGCTAGAAGGTAAAAAAAGCTCCAACAACTAGTAAAAAATTATTTGAAAACCTTAAGTCATAAATGTATTAGATTCATTAATGTCTTAATGGTAGCGATAGTGAATATTTTTGCAATAGGTAGATATTAAAAAAATACCTATGGAAACGATTAAAGCCATTAAAATAATACAAGAAACATCAATGTGAGACACATAAAATACAGTTTAAAGGGGAAAAATTCGATTATATACCAATAGAAACCGGCGTGTTAGGCATTCAAAACGACGGCCAACCAAGCTGTTTAAATAATATAAAAGTGCCACTATGAGGACGTTAAGATGATCAAGAGAGAGACAGGATGTAAATTTGCAGGAAAAATACGAGGAAATAGAGCAAATAATGCAACAAAATAATAAAGTAGTAATCTAGCAGGATAGTAGACATATTAGTAAAAAGCGCTGCAGAAAATAAAAAATATAGCAATTCTAATCAAGCATTAAAAAAATCTATTCTAAATAATATTTGTTTATACAGATAAGTAGAAAACTATCGAAACATTGAGCAAGAAGGAGTGGCGACTGCAGGTATAAAATTTAACAACTATTGGTAAAATATACGGAAAAATATCAAAAATACCATCAATTTCACCAGAATGCTATTGTCAAAACCGTAGAACTCAAATATACATTTTAAAAAATTAAGCCAGCATCAAATGTCTTATTTGTCTATGTAATTATTGGATGAGGGTTGTGTGTGTAGAATAAACTATTCATGCAAATTAACTATAACGCAAAAATCATACAAGGCTGATACAGACAGTACCCCCCATAAGAGCCAAAAGCTAGTATTCAATGTTAAAATAGCGGGTTCACTTCATATAAAGCACACCAGACAAAAAATATGCATATGAATTGTGTGAGGCGAAGTGCTATTATAAATGTTGTCTATATCAAGCTCAATACCGTTACCATATATAAACCCAACTTGCAAGAGTAATAAAACTAATAATTAAGTGTAACTCATGAGGCAACATAATATAAAAAAATAGATGGTTGGGAAACATAGGATTCTAAGTCGCTGGCAGAACCCTGCTTAGTCAATCTCAACAATATTTCAAATGGACGGAGGGTGAGAGGTATGTATATTACATTACATATATTGGCTCTTCTGTACTCTATATAAATTTAATATAAGGTACAGGTAACAATCATCAGCCTATTTTATATCATCTAACTTTGATAGTCATTTAATAAAACACAATTTCATAATATTTTAAATAACTTTTAATTATTTTTCAGTATCTATAATATGTTGAGCTATCTAGCCATACTTCACGTCTTGCATAATTAATTGCTTCTCGTATCTCAGGATCTTCAAAATACCCGTATAAGCGCTGAACTTCTTCAAAATTCCCCAACTTGTTCATGTCGCATACAAATCTTAAGGCATCTGGTTCTTCAAAGTATCGCTCACATATATCCAAAGCTCTAACTATATTTTTCATAGCCACCGGACGAATTCCCCATTCTTCTTTACGTTTTTGAAGTGTATTATATATATCCCGAATTACATGATGTGCATCATTATTTACTATATTCTGTGCTTTATCCATGATATCTAATTGATTGCAGGTATTGCAAGTAATTAGGACAGCGGTCTGTCTTAAAATAAGCCTCAGTGCTTCTGCTGGTAGTAAATATATCAACAGGCCTAATTACTCGGTGAAACCTGAATCTAAAGAGGATTATTCGGGGTTACTCGGGTTCATTAGGATTTTGAGAATGTATTTTGCTTGACGTAGTTTTTAAACACAGTCACGGCCTTCTCCCAAAATTTTGCAAATTTCGTGAGCCTTTGGCCGTGACTGTGTTTAAAAACTACGTCAAGCAAAATACATTCTCAAAATCCTAATGAACCCGAGTAACCCCGAATAATCCTCTTTAGATTCAGGTTTCACCGAGTAATTAGGCCTGTTGATATATTTACTACCAGCAGAAGCACTGAGGCTTATTTTAAGACAGACCGCTGTCCTAATTACTTGCAATACCTGCAATCAATTAGATATCATGGATAAAGCACAGAATATAGTAAATAATGATGCACATCATGTAATTCGGGATATATATAATACACTTCAAAAACGTAAAGAAGAATGGGGAATTCGTCCGGTGGCTATGAAAAATATAGTTAGAGCTTTGGATATATGTGAGCGATACTTTGAAGAACCAGATGCCTTAAGATTTGTATGCGACATGAACAAGTTGGGGAATTTTGAAGAAGTTCAGCGCTTATACGGGTATTTTGAAGATCCTGAGATACGAGAAGCAATTAATTATGCAAGACGTGAAGTATGGCTAGATAGCTCAACATATTATAGATACTGAAAAATAATTAAAAGTTATTTAAAATATTATGAAATTGTGTTTTATTAAATGACTATCAAAGTTAGATGATATAAAATAGGCTGATGATTGTTACCTGTACCTTATATTAAATTTATATAGAGTACAGAAGAGCCAATATATGTAATGTAATATACATACCTCTCACCCTCCGTCCATTTGAAATATTGTTGAGATTGACTAAGCAGGGTTCTGCCAGCGACTTAGAATCCTATGTTTCCCAACCATCTATTTTTTTATATTATGTTGCCT
Organism: Polydrusus pterygomalis; assembly: GCA_963969555.1. Lineage (NCBI taxonomy): Eukaryota > Metazoa > Arthropoda > Insecta > Coleoptera > Curculionidae > Polydrusus > Polydrusus pterygomalis. The sequence goes on along the minus strand of OZ018378.1, from coordinate 3,933,194 downwards.
CATGAGTTACACTTAATTATTAGTTTTATTACTCTTGCAAGTTGGGTTTATATATGGTAACGGTATTGAGCTTGATATAGACAACATTTATAATAGCACTTCGCCTCACACAATTCATATGCATATTTTTTGTCTGGTGTGCTTTATATGAAGTGAACCCGCTATTTTAACATTGAATACTAGCTTTTGGCTCTTATGGGGGGTACTGTCTGTATCAGCCTTGTATGATTTTTGCGTTATAGTTAATTTGCATGAATAGTTTATTCTACACACACAACCCTCATCCAATAATTACATAGACAAATAAGACATTTGATGCTGGCTTAATTTTTTAAAATGTATATTTGAGTTCTACGGTTTTGACAATAGCATTCTGGTGAAATTGATGGTATTTTTGATATTTTTCCGTATATTTTACCAATAGTTGTTAAATTTTATACCTGCAGTCGCCACTCCTTCTTGCTCAATGTTTCGATAGTTTTCTACTTATCTGTATAAACAAATATTATTTAGAATAGATTTTTTTAATGCTTGATTAGAATTGCTATATTTTTTATTTTCTGCAGCGCTTTTTACTAATATGTCTACTATCCTGCTAGATTACTACTTTATTATTTTGTTGCATTATTTGCTCTATTTCCTCGTATTTTTCCTGCAAATTTACATCCTGTCTCTCTCTTGATCATCTTAACGTCCTCATAGTGGCACTTTTATATTATTTAAACAGCTTGGTTGGCCGTCGTTTTGAATGCCTAACACGCCGGTTTCTATTGGTATATAATCGAATTTTTCCCCTTTAAACTGTATTTTATGTGTCTCACATTGATGTTTCTTGTATTATTTTAATGGCTTTAATCGTTTCCATAGGTATTTTTTTAATATCTACCTATTGCAAAAATATTCACTATCGCTACCATTAAGACATTAATGAATCTAATACATTTATGACTTAAGGTTTTCAAATAATTTTTTACTAGTTGTTGGAGCTTTTTTTACCTTCTAGCCGTTTACTATACCCCCTCCCTTCCCATATTTCCCGATATAGCAGCTCTAATCGTAACTCGCCAACTAGTTGTCTGATGAGGTTTTTGGGTTTTTAGGTGTCTTGTGATGCTATGCTACACATGCATCTATCATCAAGTATTACCAAATAGCCTTAACGAGCCGTATCCCAATATTTGCTTTTGATAGTTATACGATTGTGTTCGAACATTCACGAATTGGTATTAGAAGGTATTCTCCTCATGTGCTATGCGTCAAATTTTGTGATTCGATAAATAATTTTTACAACTCTTGTGCTTTATTTTTGGTAGTTTAGATGTTATCTATCCACTAGCCTATTGGAAGCCCTGCTATGAAGCCATTTATCTAATCAATTGATTTATTTTTTCATATGTTGTAAGATCGATTAGGTGAGTCTGATCGCCCTGAAGTCTCCAAATTTATACATTTAACCTCATCTCATGTAGTTGTCATAACATTTTAAATGAGAATTTTATTTATTTGAACGATCATTCGATTAGCTTTAATTTGATTCCTGTTAGTAGTTGTATAGTATCATCCTTCGGTATTCCTAATATTAGAGGTTTATCGTATATGTATACTTTTTTTGACGTACAGGTCTCTTTTTTGGTGTTAGCTGGTCTTTATACATAATAACCACATCCAAGAAGTTTCGTTAGGTTTGCCTTGCATTCGTGTTACTTAAATACTTTTGTAGGAACTACCGAGTCTTTAAGACAATATTACCTTAATTTTTTCCTATTTATTCTGATTTTTTAGCATCGCGGGGGGTGTTTTTGGTGGGTAAGGATCTATCCAGCAGCTATTCGTTGTCTCTAATGTCTTTTGATTTGCGGCTATTTAGTCTATTATTTCTTACTTATTTGCAAATTAATGTAGGTGGCGTTCATTTTATTTAGTTACTCTTCATCGAGTTCTTAAGCTTTTAATTTTTTTTGATCTTAAGGTGCTTTTTACTATTGATGCGGATAATTTATCTTCATGTGAGGTACTATCATAGGTGGTTGTATGTAGCTGATTCACATGGTAGTTATTGATTTCTCTTCGTTATAACCGTAATAGTTGCCAACATTTATCTATCTCTTTTTTTGTGCCTGCTCTATACAATCGTAGTTTGTTCTAATTGAATTTTTGTAGTCATTTGGAAGACACTGCAATAATGTATTATGTAATAATTTTATATGGTGTGTGTTTTTGATCTTAGCAGTTGAATTTAAGTACACAACATATAACTTACCTATACTTTTGCGCTAGATTTCAGCAAGTTGGATCGTTCGGCTAAGTCTTTTGACGTAATTATCCGATCGTAATCGACTTCTTGCGAATCCCTGTATTACAGCATTTTACATTGACTGTTAAGGAACTTTAATGGCCCTGCCTTCAGATTAATAGTTAGTTTTTAACCTAGAACCGTCGGTTGTTGTTATATTATTTATTTGCATGACTAACACTTGTGCATTTGCTACCATTATTAGTTTAATTTATATACTCTTGGTGTATATAATATCTTTACTAAGTCTGCTCCTCAACAATGCCCACAATTTCGGAACCGCCAAATTGCTTTTAAGAATTATAACCCCCTAATTTAGTATAGCGCTAAGTGTTTTTCTATTGATAGACATGTTGTTAAATAAACAGATATGTTTAACAGATTTTAGATTCATTTTTATGGGAGTGTGGTGAGTTCTCTGTCTAACCTCGATGTTTTGTATATGATTACTTAGAGCAATATGTAGGCTATTTGACCGCTTGATTTTCACTTAATCGTTCCTTAGCGCTTAATCTTTATGAATTCGGTTTAGTTCACTATAGTAAACTAGATATATTCTGCGTTTATGACAACCTCCTACCCTCGTCCTAATTTTACTGAAACGCCTATCTTTGTGTCTACATGACTCAAATATTTCGTTTTGGGTTTTTAGGTCTTCATATCTTTAACACCGCCCGTTCTAAGGATCATCCTTGGTTTTTTCTAGCGAGTTAAGGTGTTATATCATGCATTCTACTATAGTCTGATAATATGCTCGATGATCCGTAGGCGAGGTATGAAAACGAACTTTTGCTGCTTCAGCTACCTATTAGGTTCTTAGATGTTTATTAAGCGTTTTTGTCTGGCTTAAGAGCTGTTGAATATCCGTTTTTATAGATTTAAAGGCTGTTTTTTGTGCTACTTTATTGGTTTGTTTTAATAGTTTTTAGTTTTTATCCTATGAAGAACAGAGAGGTTTTAGTTGTTTATTATGTATAGGAGCTGCTAAATAGCTGTTTTATTGGTTCAAAGGTGTTCATTAATTGACCTAATAGTGATGGGTTAGTGGATGATTAGCGGTTGATTAGTAGTTGAATAACGTCTTATTTGCTGTTCATACCTGTAACGCTAAGTGTTTTTCTATTGATAGACGTGTTGTTAAATAAACAGATATGTATACCAGATTTTAGATTTATTTTTATGAGAGTGTTGTGAGTTCTCTGTCTAACTTCTATGTTTTGTATATGATCACTTAGAGCAATATGTTCCCAAGTAGTCTATTTGTCCGCTTGATTTTCACTTAATCATTCCTTGACACTTAATCTTTATGAGCTTGGTTTAGTCCAATATATTAAACTTATATGTTCTGCGTCTATGATAGCCTCCTGCCCTCCTCTTCATTTTACTGAAACGACTATCTGGTATATCTCGAATATCACGTTTTGGGATTTAGGGTTTCATATCTTTAACATTGCTCGTTCGAATGATCATCCTTGGTTTTTTCTAGCGACTTAAGGTGTTATTCCATGTATTCTACTATAGGGTGATAATATGTCCGATAATCCATAGGTGAGGTGTGAAAACGAACTTTTGATGCTTCATCTACCTATTAGGTTCTTAGATGTTTATTGAACGTTTTTTGTCTGGTTTAAGAGCTGCTGAATATCCGTTTTTATAGATTCAAAGGCTGTTTTTGTGCTACTTTAGTGGTTTGTTTTAATAGTTTTTAGTTTTTGCCTTATGAAGAACAGAGAGAGGTTTTAGTTGTTTATTATGCTAAATAGGCGTTTTGTTGGTTCAAAGGTGTTCATTAATTGCCCTAATAATGGTTGGTTAGTGGTTGGATGGTGGTTGATTGGTGGTTGGATAACGTCTTATTTGCTGTTCCTAGACGTTCATAACTGCTTATATCTTTTCAAAGCTTTTCATTAGCTGCTTATTAGGCATAAGGACTCTAATCCGATATTCGCATAAGTTTAAGTTCTTGCGTTTTACTTTCATAGATAGGATGCTAGCTAGTCACTAGCCTATTGATAGAGAGCTAGTAATAATGTTGGATATTAATTAGATGCTGCATTTTCAGAGATATGTATAATTACATATTTTCTGATGCAATACAAAATTATTCGTATCCATAATATTTAATATTATCTAGCAGCTGTATTCGCAAGCATCTGCTTTAGTGGGTTATTTGTATGTTTTTATTCGATCCCGATCAGTTCAGAGCTGTTTTTGGCTACTTATTATTGAATAGGAGCTGTTAAATAGCCGTTTGATGGGTTCATATACCATTTTTAGCTACTTTAGTGGATTATTTGATGTTTTTACCCTATCGGAAATGTTATTGGTTGTTTGTTTTGTATAGACTGTTAAATAGGATTTTATGGGTTCAAAGTCCTTTTTTAGGTACTTTAATGGTTAATTGGATGTTTTTTTATCCTATCAGAGTATTTATTGGTTGTTTATTTTGTATATATGGGTGCTGTTAAATATGCTATCATGCACTGGCCTATTTATATATCCAAACGACAATCATAAACCTGCCTACTGTTATAGGGCACTAATAAGCATGCCCATAAGCCAAGTATAGGTCTGACAGAACTTGTATTGGTATGTATAGGTGGTTGTATAGGTATACTAGGGGTTTTATATGTTCAAATATCATTTTTTAGGTACTGTAATGGTTTATTCGAAGTTTTTATCCCATCAGAAAGGTTATTTGTTGTTTAATATTTAAACTGTGCTGTGCATGGTATAGATTATAGGTATTAACAAAGTAGGTGATGTATAGGTTAGCTTTTATCTGTTTTCTTCTCTTGTTTAGTAACGGAAACGATTAATTTTTTCGTGGTTTGTCGATTATATGAGGTCTCTACCCATTGGAATCCTATCGTATATACCATAATTTTGACGCATATTAATTGCTTATTTACTTCGATCATGTCAGTTGACATTAATTATTAATTGCTTACTACATTCGCGAAATAATTACATATTTTCTGATGCAATACTTAGTTATTCTTATCCATGCCGTTTAGATTTCCAGCAGCTACTATATTAATTCCAAACCGGATGAACTTGTCTTCTGCTAGGACTCTATGGTTTTATACCTCTAGCGCTGTTTTTTACTTGATATTTTTGAAATATTGCTTCACTAGTCGATAGGTATGCCCATCATCTACCTGTTTACCAAATTTCGCCTCTCTCTACCTTTAGTCATAAGGGTCCTAATCGCAAAAACTATATCTCCCAAATCAGTTAGACCATCGACTTCTGGGTTTTTCGTAATGGTTTGTTACGTCATCCGTAATACAATTCACATATCCTTAGCGACTTTAACGAGCGAACATATAACTCTAGTATACCTCACCTCTGCAGGCCTCGAGATTTTCATATTTACTTGTTGCATTACCCTAAATACGAATCACATGTTACATTATTTCTAACAACCTTAACGAGTCGTAGGCGAGCATATGTCTTTAGTACACCTCGATCTGCGGTCTCGGGAATTTTTTCATAGATTGTTTCGTCATCCTAAATACGAATCACATGCTATGCTATCCCTAACAACCTTAGAGAGCCGTAGGCGAGTCTATATTTTTAGCACACCTCGACCTGTGGTCTCGGGATTTTTTCTAAATAACTTGTTACGTTACCCCAAATACGCTTCACATGTTTCATTATTTCTAACAACCTTAGCGAGCTGTAGGCGAGTCTATGTTTTTAGTACACCTCGACCTGAGGGTCTCGGAATTTTTTCATATTTACTTGTTGCATCATCCTTAATACGAATCGCATGTTGCGCTATCCCTAACAACCTTAGCGAGCCGTAGGCTAGCATATATCTTTCGTACACCTCGACCTGAGGGTCTCGGAATTTTTTCTAAATAACTTGTTACGTCACCCTAAATACGATTCATATGTTACGTTATTTCTAACAATCTTAGCGAGCCGTAGGCGAGCATATATCTTTAGTACACCTCGACCTGCGGTCTCGGGATTTTTTAAAAATAACTTACTATTTACCCTAAATACGAGCCACATGCTATATTATCCTTAACAACCTTAACGAACCGTAGGCGAGCACATGTCTTTAACACACCTCGACCTGCGGTCTCGGGATTTTTCAAAATAACTTGCTATTCACCCTAAATACGAACCACATGCTATATTATCCCTAACAACCTTAACGAGCCGTAGGCGAGCATATATCTTTAGTACACCTCGACCTGAGGGTCTCGGGATTTTTTCATAATAACTTACTAGGTTATCCTATATATTACCCATATATCAAATTTTTTATTAAACAATTGATAAATAATTGGTGACCTTGAGCTGTCTTAATTGACAGGTGGCATCCTCCATCTTTTCCTATTCGTAATATGACATCATCCTGAACACATTCCATATATAGAATATTATTGCCCAATGTAACTAGCGCCCAAGTAGCTAAGGCCCAAAGTTGCTAACGCCCAACAATGTGACGTTTGACAGTTGACGTATGACAGATGACAAATGACATTTAACATTGACTTTGACATTGACTTTGACATTGACTTTGACATTGACTTTGACATTGACATTGACATTGACAGATGACGTATGACATTTGACAGATGACGTATGACAGATGACGTATGACATTTGACAGATGACGTATGACAGATAACACGCGCCTGCGCACTGCCTGGCGCATGCGCAGAGCCGTGGTGGAATGGTGGATGGTGAACATATCATCTATAACTACTAAAAGGAGATAATTTTCTTTTTTCAACAATCCTTTTTCTTTGTGACTTTGAATATGTTGATTGTAATTCTTTAACTTACGTATCGTGATATTGTCTTACTATCTCTGGGGGGGTCCAGACCCCCTGGACCCCCTCCCCCCATATCTACGCCACTGGATTGGGGTATCAAAACAAAATTTGACACATGTTTTACCCATGATAAGACGCAATAAACGGTTTAATTAGCTTAACTGTATTTCTTCCAGTGGCGTCCCACTGGGTAGGTAGTTGGGATAATATTGCCCTATGTTTTTTATTTGTAGGATTTTTTAACTTCAGGTGGAATTTTTAAAAGCCTTGAAGTCTTTTGTTGGAAAAATGTACTCTTGTTTCATTGCGGTAGGATTCACCACTTTCCAGTAAAATCGATTTTAAAATTTTCTTTTTTTTGAAATCCGTTGAAAAATCTAAGGTTTTTTTTGCATATCTCAGCAAACACTTAATAATAAAACATGAAATTTATTAGAAGTTCTACTACCGACAAGGCATATTTATTAAAGGATGTTACTTTAAAATAATTTTCCAGTAACGTCGCACGGGGTGGAGCCTTAAGTAAATATTACCATTATGTTTTTTTTAATTTCATAGTTTTACTGTAATTTTTTTTTTATTTTAAATTTTTTGTTAATAAAACGTTCTATTATTGTAATTTGACGGAATGTAACGTTTTTAAATTAAACACCACCTTCTTTTTTAAATATTTATTTTCATGGAGATTTTAAGAGAGTTTTAAAATAAAACAAAAAAGAATAACAACTTGCAAATCAAATTTGATTGGGAACCACACGGGAAACTAATTCTTTCGAAATGATTTCCATTTTGTTGGATGCACAATCTAGACCTGCGTGTTATATTTTGTGAGGCAGGGAGAATTTGAAAATTATATGCAAAAAAAACCTTAGCCTTATCAACGGATTTCAAAAAACTGAAAATTTGAAAATCGATTTTACTGGAAAATGGTGAATCCTACCGAAATGAAACAGGAGTACCTTTTTTTTAACAAAAGACTTCAAGGCTTCTAAAAATTGCATCTGAAGTAAAAAATCTTACAAATAAAAAACTTAGGGCAATATTATCCCAACTACCTACCCAGTGGGACGCCACTGGAAGAAATACAGTTAAGCTAATTAAACCGTTTATTGCGTCTTGTCATGGGTAAAATATGTATAAAATTTTGTTTTCATACCCTAATCCAGTGGCGTAGATATGGGGGGGGGGGTCCAGGGGGTCTGTACCCCTCCAGAGATAGTAAGACAATATCACGATACGTAAGTTAAAGAATTACAATCAACATATTCAAAGCCACAAAGGAAAAGGATTGTTGAAAAAAGAAAATTATCTCCTTTTAATTCCATTAGTGCTTATCAAAATAAAAACGTCAAAACGTTCGCGTTACGTTATATAAGAAATAGGTATATTTTTTAAAAAAATTTATCCATTTCAAAATAACAGGGAAAACTTTGTTGAATTGATACTTTAAAGCCACATTTTTGAGAGCTCAAAACAAAATTTTAGGGCGTGACACCCCAAAAATTTTGTTTCGATACCCTAATCGGTTTCTAAGATATTGTGAAAAAACTGCTTATCATAGCTCCAATTCAGGGGGCTCTAGCCCCATAACGAAGCGTTTTGAAGGTATATTAATAGAAGGTTTTAGTCTTATTTTTGGAAGTACTTTATCTCCTTAAAATATTGTCAGCTAATTTCGGGACACCCTGTATAGACATTAAATTAAAAAAAAATTTAAATGTAATAACAAAAATAGATAAGTAATACTAGCATTTTAGTAATAGCACAAAGGAACACAAATAATAGACAAACAGAAGATAGTATAAAATTACAAGTGAGAAATCACAAGTAATCACATGACATAGGCAGTAATAAAATCATATTGAGACAGCATTATACACAATTTCAATCAGACATACAGTACAAGCAATCACACTATATCTGACCTACATGAATGACACTTTACATACAGTTTAAATATTCTGCAATACAAACCTCTAACACTCTGTTGAAGGCTATTTTTCAAAAAAATATAATTTTTTTAATACAGTATGTCTTTGTAGTTTGACATATTTTTAAATTCTAAACAACTTTGTAATTAACGATTTTTTTGGCATGATGTTTGACTTGAAGCCATTCTAAATGCATCTGATATGGCTATCTGATATGCACCAACTTTTAACGGTACCTATTTAGATCTCGGTGGTGCAACTAATAAAAAAAAATCCGATTGGCTGCACTTAATCGACCACTGACCATCATGCCATATTTCGGTACATTGCAACGGCTTTGGCAGTTTTTACAACCGCACTGTATGCAATAAAGATTTAAAAGTTTTATGCGGTCTTTATCTAGCTCTCTTTATTATGTAGATAAGGGAATATGACCTCAGTCTCATAACTTCCGGTTTTGAGGTCAACGCAAAACTATGCACATAAGCATATATGAACAATTTTCATTAAAGTGGCTCTATATAAGTTTTAGTTTATATATATGGAGCACGGCAGATAGAGAACTTTATTATGACATATTTAGATAAAAATACCTATTGGTTTATTTAAATTGGAATCCATATACAGATACGGTATGTCGTACTATACCAAACATTTAGCATAGCATAGCGAATTAATTCTGATACGCTAAGAAACTGCAGCCCCTAAAGGGCTGACGAAGGTAGCAAAGGGTTTACAGAGGTATTAGTAACAATCTTACTGTAATTAATCCACCTTTTGACTACATGCAACTTTGCATTATTCATAGTAGCCAAGACGATTGTACAATTGAATTGTTTTGTAATATTCCAAGAGCATTTAATATGGAAATAAGGCTTGAAGGCGGCCTGCCTCGTACCATGCCCGAGTGCCCTTTCGCCAGACTACATTGTTTCGCATGAAAGGCTGCCCGTGGCTGTCACAAGCGATAAGATACACAGCGAAGAGGATACGTTCGGTGTGGGCGAATGTTTTTGCATCTTGAACAATGAATACTTAGTGTTTTTCGGGGATTTCTTTTTGGAAATTTATGCTCTTGAGTTCGAAATTTCTGTGGGTGAATTATCCAGTACTTGAAACCGGTAAACAAAGCCGCCTCTCGTGTGCAACTCAATATTTGCCGTCCCCATTCCCATCTAGCATCTAGGCAAGGCATCTTTTAACGTACTCTTGTGTATCCATTTGGCTACGCGGGCCTTTCATTTGGATACCCAGTAAATATGAAATGGATACAGAAATTTGGGGCCTCATGACTTATACAAAAAAACTCAACTACCTACCGAGAAAAATAATGTTTAATTCTTTAGAAACGTAAAACAAAATCAAAATTTTTTAGTCTAATACAAAAACATAACATACTACGATTAATACTGGAAATCTAACTAAATAGGACACTCTTTGGTATTGGTATTTTAAAATAAAAGTAATACAGTACATAAAAAATAAAAAAATACCACAAATTAAAAGGAACTCGTTACATACTTATTTTCATTGTCAAAGGAACTTCATTAATAGGATTATAGTTTAGCATTATCTCTAAAAAATGTTCTAATAAAATCTCTAGTTTTGTATATTTCAGGAGTTGGTTCTCTAAATCTACGTTCGTTTTTCATTAAAAACTCGGCGACTGCCGGTCTTGGATTAAAATGGGCTGTTCCAACTCCATTTAATGACACTAAGAGGCGATCATTCATTGTATCTTCATTTGATGAAATTATTCCTGGCGTTTTTATTTTGTTGTAATGGGAAATAAACCTCTGCGACAATTTGTGACGATAATGATATGTGATGTCAATCGATTATACAGTGGCGGATCCACGGGGGGGTCCGGATCCCCCCCAGGACAGTATTAGAATAGTGGACAAAACCGAAATTTTGGCGTGGCCTCTAAAAATTTTCGCGCTATTTTTGAGCCTCCGGCGCTGTTTGACCCCCCCCCAGAACTAATTTCTGGATCCGCCACTGCTATTATATTATTTTTGTCAAAACAAAATATGTTAAAAAGTAGGGCCTTTTGAATACATGGATACGCAGTTAAAAATCACTAAAAGATGCGCTGCATCTAGGTACTAATATTTAACGAAATGTATAAAAGTTGCATAGTTACTTTTTTTATATATGTATCAATAGTAATTAATAAATAGGTAAATACTTACTTACTCAAATATTTAAAGTAGTATCCAACATTTACAAGAAGCTCGAACAAACTTTTCGGGCTTTCGTTTTGGAATACTTTCTAACAATGTCTTTAGTATCCAATGTCGCACATACTTCATTTTCGATAGATAACATAGCGCTGTCGCTGTCTGTCCGTCCCTATATATTATGCTTAAATCTTTAAAACTACGCAACGGATTTTGAAGCGGTTTTTTTAAATAGATAGAGTGATTCAAGAGGAAGGTTTTTATGTATAACTAGCGACCCGCCCGGCGTTGCACGGGTGCAATTTCAGAAAGTGGCAGGCCGGGTACTAATATATCGGGTTTGTTCGGGTTTGTATTTATACCAGCGGGTTGCAACGCATGCCGGATACACGCAAGTACTTTATAAAATAACAACACTTTTTGTTAAATGGAATTTCGGATATCAGCGCAATGCATGCATTTTCATGTGACATCGGACGTCATTGTCTGACAGTTAATTCATTGATTAGATTAGGTAATGATTAAAGCCGTTTTGCTACTTAACTTATAAAAATTCTGAATTTATATATTTTTACTTTAACTAACCAACGTTTCAGCTCTCAGGCATGGATCATCATCATGATTATAATTTTTGAAACTACAGCAAACAGAACACTTAATTTGCGATGGAATTGGTCCTTATTATACTTAGTTACATTAAAGGAATATCCTGCATGTTCAAAATGGGAATAAAAATCTATAAAATTTTACACTTGACTATGACAAATCCTGGAAAATATATCTTTGTTGTAAAAACTACAAAAATGTTCATTTTGTAGCCGTAATGGACCAAACATGAATTTCCAATTAGGCAGACAGTAAATGCTACGGGGCAAACCGATGCATGGACAATGGGTATTGAGCATGTCCATAAATATTGCTGATTCATATAAAACGAAATATGTGTTTACTGTATTTTGTTTTGGTTTGGCGCGAAACGGAAATGGAAAAGACGACAAATTACAAAATTATTTAAAATCTACTATGATGGATATATTGAATACCGAATATACTAGCAAGGGCCGTTCTGTGTTAATTTTAATAAAATGATACCTATAATTTTATTTACCCCTTTATTACCGGAAAACTTTTTTATCCCTATACTTAACTTCTTTCAGGAAATATTAGGAATCAAGGGTTTGAACCGCAAGCCTATAAAAAAGTAGAATTCCTAATAGACCGAATAAATTGCATACTGTAATATCGCTGTACAAATAGGGATTTGGTAGGTAGCCATCCACTAATTTGAGTTGGCAGCTTCAATCCAACTGACTGTGAATTCGTATAGCGATCGACGCAAGCCAACTTTGAAAATACAGGGTTATGTGATATTGTTTTTGTCGTTTAACATGGTTTACTGAGACAGTAAAATTCGTTCATATATGATAAAGTCCAATACTAATGATGGGTTGTGTGAAATAAGAATCTTCTATCTAACATGCAAAGTTTTAAAAAACTTCTATACAAAGTAAAAATAAGTTAATTGAAACAGGTATTGCTATGATCAATAGAATTCAAATTCAGACAGGACAGCTAGACGACTCCGAACAATAATGTGACTTGCGCAACAAATACGTTAAAACTAATAATATTGCGCGCGGTGATTGCCGATCACTACGAACCCCCAACCAACGTCTTGGTGGATTATAGGTTCTAACTGATACAATTCGTTTTTGGAGACGCTGTTTTGCTTTCTTAATTGTAGAGAACTCGCTTTACTGGGAGCAAAATGCATTGAGAAGATATAATTTGTTTCTTAACAAAACTGCTGTATTAAAAATGGTAAATGGTTCATTATTCAACAAGACTGAGCTGCTAATGGAACTGATTACTACCAATAAAAACACTGTTCTAGCAAATCTGAAATTGATAAACCAGTAAAGCGAGTTGGATACACTAACAAATTTTTTAATATGGGTTAATAAAAAATAAGCTATCAATACAAACTATGTCTTAGCAAAACTGTTGTATTAGATGATTTTTCCCAGTGTGGAGTACATAATAGATCATATGGTTTCAGAATTGCCTATTTAGGATTTAATAGATACCAATTATACTGGACTTTAGTATTAGAAACTGTTTTTTCTAATACAACAGAAAACAGTTCCTTAAAATACACCAACATCCCATAGTTGAATATGTGCTTAATAAGACAATATTTTACTTCAGGGATTTGAACCCACTGAGGCCCTAAAATTATCTTTATCACCTGCAATATTCCCACATCCTTTCATAAAATTACCCTATTAATAATTTCCAATAAATTACCAAAAATCTTACAGGGATTAATAAAATATTCGGTATACGCCATTATAATAACCGAAAAGAGCTATAAAGTAATTACCAGACCCATAAATGTAAAGCACTGTCACAAATCATGTTTAATACTCGCGAAAATCGTGAAGCCATCCCTTTTCGCAGGCATTACAGCTAAGGCTAAGTAATACAAATAGCCTTCGTATCCCAATAGGATAACAACGACATTTTGCCTTAGCCTGTCTTTGTCTTCCTTATATCGGCTCGGGGATGCCAGTTTTATATGTTGCTCCCGATCGTTATAAAATTTAATTATGTCAGTATTTTCTATCAATTAACGCGAATATATCGGATACCTACGGTGACTAGTGGTAATTAATCTTACTTTGTCGCTATCAATATAAATTTAAAATAGTTAGGTTACGGTTAAGAGATATATTTGCAACATAACAACTTGTAAAGATTCCTTAAACTACGATGGGCTAAATAAAAAGGTTTGCGAAATCGCCTATAGATCCGATTATATAAATGTTTTGACATTTTACACAAAAATAATTAGACCAAAAAAATGTTTAGCAGAGTGCAGTCACAGTTTTTTTTTAAATTGAAAGCGTCTTGCGCCTCCGTCCGGAATCGAACCTGGAACCTTTCGATTATCAGTCGAACGCTCTGCCATTTATGCTACGGAGACTGTAAAATACTCTCACCGACTTCGGCCATGTATAACTTATTCAATTTTATGTTAGTAGTATACACAGTTTGGAATCTCTTGCGGTTTCAAAGTCATGAAAAGGATATTAAGGAAAAGGAACTCACTCACGATCATTGATCACAGCATTTAAAATGATCCCAATTTTTGCTCTCGGCTATCGCAGAATTTCTTTGAAACCGCACTTACGATCAGGGGCGGCTCGTTAATGAAGGGCTCTGGGGCGCCGCCCTCCCTGCAATTATTTTAAACAGAATCCAAAAATACTTTACTTAAAAAAACCAATAAAGCAATCTATGTAAGCAATTCATTAAAATAATTCAAACCAAACATAGCCCTATTCCAGCGGGTAGGTTATACTAAGCGCGGGCATAAACCAAACATAGCCCTATTCCAACGGGCAGGTTCATAGACAAGCGAGTTCCGCGCTCTCAATGTTATACTAAGCGCGGGCGGGCGGGGGCGACCGATTATCCGTCCCGATTCAACGCGGCTTCTCGTGTGTTGCTTGGGTAGTATAGAAGTCAAATGACAGAGCGACCGACTGGTAATCGAGAGGTTCCGGGTTTGATACCCGAGGAGGCATACGACTTTTTCAATTAAAAAAAAACTTTATTGTAAAAACAATAATATTAAAAATATTAAATGTAAATTGCTAAAGCTGACAACACCGCATGGACGTCTTCCTCCTGTTCCGGAAGTAGAGTGCATAACCGGAACTTTTAGCAGACTGGCTGTCATCGGAAATAATGCCATTTGGCTTATGATGTATTTAGAAATTGTGCGCCAGCAAAATCGTTGCTATAAAGCTTCTTGGAAGAACAAGGATTCACGGACCTTAATGGTTACTGTTTAAGCGCGTTTATACCAGTTTATCGATTTTAGATGAAAAAAATAATTTTTTTAAAGAGCATGTTCGTATCATATCCGTAACCTGCCAGTACTATGAAACTTTATAATCGCTTAATTCACTGTCACTGTCGTCATCATTTCATATTTAATGGATAATCAAATTTGTTTAATGTCAATGTATAAATATAAAATAAGCATGAAGCGAAGAGCGTAGAAAAGTCCTTAATGGTTACTTTTAATGATGTCATGTTGCAAGTTTGTTAAACGAAGTAGAAGTAAAAGATATAAGAGCTTAAACTTTTGATTAGGGCGATTAAAGTATTTAGTATCTTATTTATTATCTGAATGGTGGAATCTTTTTAAATGGTAGCCGATTAAATGTAACAAATTATAATTGTGTGTGTTTTACATTTGTTTAACGGTATCTTTACAGAAGTATTTAATTGTGAAGCTCTAAACAATTACTAAATGTTTTCCTGTAACTACTAAAAATACTGTTACGAGATTCTGGTCGTCTCTCCAGCACCCCTACCGACAATCTAAGATATCTTGAAAAGTCAACAAAAAACAAATCAAATATATGAGCAATAAACGGTACTGAACCATTCCCAAATACGTTATATTCAAATCTCTATCGGTTAAACACAAAACCGAACAAACCCGAACAATCAATCCAAAACATCCCCACAGCGATCTAGGAAATGAATTTTTTAATAAAACATTTGAATTAGCCAGTCCCAAACAAATTTCATTTCGTTTTTTACGACAATACATCAAACATTCGAGATTTTCGAAAGTTTAAAATGATCTTATACAAATTTTGTATGCATGCACAACATACCTAAAATAGTTAAATCACTTTATAGCCTTTTGCAATGATGAAGGTAAAGAATTTTTTAAGAACAAATTTTAAACCGCTAATAAACTAGAAGAATCCTCTATGGTTCATAGAAAATCATACCCCGTATAATGAAAATGTCTGGGCGGGCATTGGTGAAAATGTGTAATCGGTCCATTCTTCTTTGATAAGAGCCTCGCTGGAGAAAGACATCTAAAACTCCTTCGAGATAATCTGGTTCCAGCTCTGGCTACTTTGTTTGTCCAGATGATAATAATCCTAATTTACCAATTTTAACCTTATGGTTTCAACATTATGGTGCTCCCCTGCATTATGCTGTTCATGTAAGGTAGTACTTACATACACTTTTTCCAAGGCGGTGAATAGGTAGACGGGGGTCAATTGAGTGGCCACCCAGATCGCCGGATCTTAACACAGTGGACTTTTTTTGTGAGGCTACGTCAAAAATTTGGTTTATAATTGTTCTAAACCCAATTCGATAAATTAAGGATTCCATTCAACGAGTAATTTCTCCACAAAGTAGTACAAAATATTGTATGTTTCATAAAAAATTAGAGTCGATACACATAGCATGGAGTCTGTATAATATCTTTTTCCCAAAAAAACTGAATTTCAAAAAAAATCAATTTGAAGGGTACGAGCGATTCTTTATTAAGTGGGCGGTATTTTATATAAAAGGCTAATCCGTTTTCTTATCATAACCGTGTTAAAAAAATTGAAGGACAAATTTTAAATCGCTAATAAACGATCGAAAAATGTATATATGCAAGTTTTACCTGCGAGGTAGAATATTCATTATAATATAGACCTTTTCGAGGTGTTTCGAAACCTTCTTTATGTTCTCGGTAAACAGCTCATTCTATTCCAAGCAACTCGACCTCCAATGGCATTTCATTTCATCGCAATTTAATGACCCAGTTTCCAGCACGTTTGCCTCTTTAAACAACGTTATCAATCTAATAAAACTGACTTATCGCCATCGATCGCTCAAACTCGACAATTCTTTTATTGTTCGCTGGCGATGCAAAAATTTTAGAGCTGAAATAAAAATAAAAATGTCAAGTGTTGCAGCCAGCCGATTGGCTGACATATACTAGGCTTTATTTTAGATGGCTTATTTTTCTATCATGGCTTTAGAATTTTGAAAATGTTGCAATACTATAACAACATAATATTTTGCTACAAGGTGTAGATTTATTTGTTTGGAAAGTGTAGCAACCGCAGAAAATAACTCTATAATGTTTATAATAGGCAATTTAATGTTGAAAAAATATCAAAATATCAAATGGCTTTTTGTTTTATTACTAATGCTACTAATGTATAATACTTCAATCTATAACAGTTCGTTCATTAATGTTCCCCTTACACGTGCCAATCGATATGGAAGATAATTAAGGCCCCCAGTATTTGTAGAAATTGATATTCCTTGCATGGCCTTAATGCAATAATCCTGAGTTTTAATAAATCGCAACTTTATATTCTGGAAAGATACGAGTTAAGAGCATATATCACGTCAATAGAATTTCTGATCTTGTTCGTAATAATTGTTGTTATAGATAGTTCGGGCGATTTGAGTTCGGCTTCAACTACAGACGCGAAAGGATTATTTTCGATTAGGATTATTTGCTAAAACTACAGTCCTGAATTAAAAAGCTGTTACATGATAATAAGTCTTAAACCCTTATCAATCCAGTGCAGTGATATCAAATTTATACTTGTTTAATTAAAAAATATTACTGTTGATTTGTTGTAATGCGTTTGTAACAGCATAAAAACTAAATGCAAAAAAGTTACATTGACTACCCGCCCCAGGGTATCCCTTATGCTTCGATCACTGTGTATTCTAAAACAAAATAAAGTTATATACCGGTTGGCCACTACGTTTTTATTTTCATTTTCAATAATATTTCCAATAAAATATTATTTAAATCATTTTAAATTTTATTTTCCATATGCTATTATATAAAATTATAAAGTGACTGACTGATTCATCCACGCCCACCCCTAATCCAAGAATCATGAAATTTAAAAGATGTCTGCTCCATAGATGATCTGTCTGCTTAACAAAACCATAGACATCCTACATCCTAGTCGAACCTTTGACCAGTTGACCACCTCAATAAATGAAAGTGTTTTAAGCGGTATTTATCCAGAAATTTTCTAAATAGCTAAAACTACACCTTTTAAAAAAAGGGAGACTCTGATGTTTTTGAATCTCTGCTTAAGAAACGTCTTTAAACTATTTTGAGATTAATAGTTTGTTTCACTCCTCTCAGTATGCTTCTAGAACATAGACATTTACCTCCAGAGAAGCAAACAATTATCACGAAAGTGGCAAATTTATGGCCTCGCGCATGTAAACAAAGCTACACCGGATTAGGCATGCGCACTGCAACATGATCGTTTGACGATTGGGAAAATAGACAGGTCCGGGCTTTAAAATTTAAGTTTTTGCTTAAGAAATTGTAAAACTTGACCTTAAATTTATTTTTACGTGTAAACAACATTGTTGCCAAAAAATAAAGTAGTGATTTCCTGCACTTTTCGTAGTTGCAAACCTATCAGATTTTTAGGATAGAAAATTGTTTATAAGGGTTTGTTTCTACAGTTTAAATAAGATTCGTCCTCGTGTTTTTAGTTCAAAGGAAAAAAAAGTCATTTAAACTATGAAACTTATAAACTCGATTAGAAAAAAGAAACAACGCGTACTTAACCTCAACTCAAATATTAGTTGGCATATAACTTGTATTGATTTTTACAATTTGGCAAAAACTTGGGTACGTGTAAAACATTTTCAAGCATAATTTCTGGTTTAAGAATTTGAAAAAGTTTTTGCCTGAGATCGTGACCCGTGGAATATTTTCAGTCTTGGATTAATATAAACATTACCTAGGTACGTACTTTTTCCTTTTATATAAGTATAGAGGAACGTGTCTTTTAAACTTTTTAAAGCAATATATTGCTCGAAAAATGGGCGTACCTAATTAGATTGCAGGGCTGCAAATAAAATATACCAAAACATTCATCGAGATAATCTATCTTGGTGTGTGTTTCTCTTTATTTTCATACCTTGTGTGGCTAGTCTAGGCCTAGTTAGATGTGTTTAATTTGATCATAATAAGATACAGTTATATATCAAGATACTTCCACTACTCCATACTTACTGAAAATATGAAATACCCTGCATTTTTAATTAAATTGGTTACAATGTAAAACTCTCAAACTATAAGGTTTCAGGTCAATTCAATATTTTTTTAGTTCTCTTTTAAAGTTTTTTCGGTTAGTGTTAGCACAGAATATATAGCTATGCTGTAGCTATATATTCTGTGCATCAATGCTTGGAATCCATATCAAATTAATCTTTGAGAAAAGAGAACTTAAAGCATTCAAACATATAGAAAGCTTACACAGTCATAACACCCATTTTTTAAAAGACAGTTTTATAGCGTTCTGCGTAAAAAAATGTATAGTAACCCACAGAAGGTAGACATATTCCTAAAGCCAACAGAAATAATTTATTGTCCATAAAAGCAAGCTCATTATTTCTTTATTTCCAATTATGTAATAAAACTACTCAAGAATAGTAAAAATTTAATCGTGGATTGTCAAATAAAAGTTAGCAAAATTCAAACAAGAGTTTTAAAGTGGTAGTCTAGCATCGCATGAAAAATGCACACAGTAAAATATTACAATAACCATATTACTGCCGAAGCACCTAACAAAAGAAAATTACTATTTTAATGGAAACGAATATAATATTTGCGTCATTATTTTGGTATGCTTCTTTAAATATAAAATAATTTAATAATATTAGTAAATATTATAATAGTATAAACGTATCTTAAGGCCTTAAGAATGTTTTTTGTTGGCATATAAAAAACATTTGAACTTTCGAATTAAGTACCAAATATTTTTTTTAGAATATAAATTTTTATTCTCTTTTTTCCACCCCCTAGATTTCCCAAAATATCAAGTACCAATAATTTCAACAATATAGCTTAAAATTATAGAAAGTGATATGTACCCCCTCAAAATAGGCTACAGGCCTTTTTTCAAAAATCTCATGATTCTAGGATTAAGTGTTTAGGCTGGGCTGGGCGTTGATGAATCAGTCAGACATTTTAGACGCGCGGCGGTTGCCGATCGCTACGAACCCCCACCAACGTATTGTGGATTATAGGTTCTAACGGATACAATTCGTTTATGGGAACGCTGTTCTGCTTTCTTAATTGTAGAGAAAGCGGTTTACTGACAAGAAAATGCTTCGCATAGAGAACGGTTTATTTCTTAATACAATTGCTGTATTAAAAGCCATTCATTATTCAACAAGACTGACTGTGATGGAACTGATTACTGCCAATAGAAACACTTCTAGCAAATCTGGAATTGACATAACACTAAAGCAGCTTTGCTACACTAGAAATTTTTTTAATATGGGTTAATACAAAATAAGCTATCAATTTAAACAATGTTTTAGCAAATCTCTTGTATTAGATCATTTTCTTAGTGTAATGTCTAATAGTCTTGTTTTTTAGGAAATAATCGCCACTGGCCAAAACCATTTACGCTCACTGAAGACTGGCACTAACATGCCCCCTAACACACCTTTGCTTAAAGAGCTTGTATTGTATAAAGCTTCGAGAGAGCTTTACAAACCCTTTGGTGGCTTGGAAGGCTCTCTCCGTATTTTAAGCCACCTCCGCTTACCTTGGGCGCTGCCTTGTTATCAATCAATTGAATAATTTTTTCCATTCACAATTTCCAAAGCTCTTTTATAAATGATTACAAGCCCCAAGTCATAAGCTCTCTTTTTAAAACGGGCTTCAAGCCACGGAATTGAAATCCCTAAAAAGGATTGATGCCCTTCAGCCCAGCTCTAGCTCTGTCTCACTCAAGGAACTCACAAGTACTCTAAATTGACCAACTTAACACGAAAATTTTAAATAGCATGTCATACCCGTACGAAATTTTGCAAGGGTATTAGACCGTCCTAATTTTATAACGCGTGTACACTGATAAAAAAAGCCTTCTATTTCTTATATGAATTCGCATATTCTTTATACACCTGTTCAACACCATATTATTATGTGACAGCAACGCGCTTTCCTACTGTTTCCTAAGACAACGAAAATTGCTAGACCGTTGTGTAGTGATAATATCACGGTAATTTAGGAAATAGGAGTTATGCTACCATATAATAGTTATAGCCATTATTGCTCTGAATACTCACAGAAATTATCAAGTTCCATGGGGGATATAATCTGGTTTTATATACTGTATTAGTTTCGGCTGGTAGTTGTAATGAAACTTGACAATATTGCTACGGTTAATAAAGCATATAATTACCACTAAAAATCAGTACTGTAGTTCTCAAAAATTAAATACTTTCTAGTGTGATATTGTCCTTATCGTTTAACATTGCATATGATTATCAATAATTATGCAACATGGTTTACTGAGCTGGTAAAATTCGTCCATGGATTATTTCCAATACTAATGGGTTGTGCGAAATAAGAATCTTCTATTGCTTTATCTGACATGCAAAGTTTAAAAAAACTTAAATACAAAGTAAAAATAAATTAATTGAATCAGATATTGGTACGATCAATAAAATAAAAATTCAGATAGGACAGCTAGAAGTCTCCGAACAACGATGTGACCTGCGCAACAAATACGTCAAAACTAATACTACGGCGCGCGGCGAATGCCGATCGCTACGAACCCCCACAACATCTTGTGGATTATAGGGTCTAACGGATACAACAATTCGTTTTTGGGGACGCTGTTCTGCTTTTAATGGTAGAAAAAGCGCTTTACTAGGAACAAAAGCATCGCATTGAAAAGAATGACAATTTATTTATTAATAAAAATTGCTATATTAAAAATAGTTTATTATTCAACAAGACTGTGCTGCTGATGGAACTAATTACTGCCAATGAAAACACTGTTCTAGCAAATCTGGAATTGATGTAGCACTATAGTGGCTTTGATACACTAGCAATTTATTTAATATGGGTTAGTAAAAAATAAGCAATCAATACAAACTATGTTTTAGCAAACCTGTTGTATTAGATCATTTTCCTCAGTGTAATGTCTAATAGTCTTGTTTTTTAGGAAAGAGTCGCCACTGGCCAAAACCATTTACGCTCGCTGAAAACTGGCACTAACATGCTCCATAAAAACGTAAAAATCTAATACGAAATTCCGGCTTCAATTAAACGAGTATTAAAACGAAAAGAACTAAAATAAAAGTGCCGTTTTAGTTGTGGCAGTTTTCACAGCGACTTGATGGGCAGCGCCGTCTTTAATGACGCCTGAATTCCAGACAATTTAAAAACTGCGCCTTTTGCAATACCGTTAACAATGTCCTGAAAACTACATTTTACAAATTTGCCAGTGAATTGTTTAGGTGAAGCTGAAATGAAAAGCTTACGTTGCACAAAATAAATGGTGCGAAATCGACCATATTAAGAAACTTTTTAAAATATTTTTACGACGAGAAAAAAAAACGTCATAACTCGGTGGAAAGTATTGTTTACAACAGTACTACGTGTTGTTATTTATAATTAAACCTGACAAAACACTGTTTACCGGTCGGTAATGTGCCAATATATCACGACCAAAACTTTTGTTTAATTGTTAGGGTTTAATAACGAGACCACAGACTGCGGTTTTTCTGGCTGCTTTGCTCGACAAGCCGCCCAACGAATATTATTTTTACTAATTTTAATAGAGTATTATACATTTTGTATCGGTTCGAGTATCAACTCTTGTAATAGATTAATATGAGAAAACTGATGGGTTCCCTTCAAAAGCTATTCATTCGCCCACTTTGTTCTTTTTTTGTTGTTTTTATGGTTATGCCGCAGCTACTAAAAACAAATGTATCATAATTATAGTCCGCCTTACGAGTCTGTGGCTACGACGCCAGGTAAAACGGGCGATAAAAAGCGTAAGCAAGTCAATTGTAATGTAAAGGGCAGTTTTTTGTTAATTTTTGGTCTCTAAATGCAAAATGATCGTAGGTTAGGTTAGGTTAGAGTTGCAGACCTCTGGCATTGTCCAAACACTCACACGTAGTCCTGTAAGGACTGTTGTGGTTCCGCGGAACATGTATCCGCATCATCTTCCTGATGGTTAACGCGACGTATATCGTAGAAGAATTTTGACAGCTTATTTAAACCAGCCACTACTGTAAATCAAGTTAGTGAGTCGACCCAGTTGCAGGCTGCTCACTTAAACTCCTCCAGATCATTAAAGAATGGTTCGCCCAGGGCATTGAACCTTCTTCTCGCGAGGCCGGGACATTCAAACAAGAAATGCTGAATACTTTCCTCCTCTTCTTCATCTTTGCAACTTCTACAGAAGTCGTTAGTTGGTATTCGCATAAGTTCAGCGTGTCTACCGAACAGGCAATGTCCGGTGACTACGGCAGTGATGTTTCTGAAGTCCTTCCGACTGTGCTGTAATAGCGCTGCGGTTTTCCTGCCGTCAAGTAGAGGCCACAATTGCTTGGAGATGCTACAAGTTGTCAGCCCTGTCCATCTGCTTTGCGCAAGTTGTTTAGCTATCTGATCTATCTTATCTTTGAAAATGATAGTAAAAACTTCTTAACATGTAAGATTTTTGAGTTATGATTTTTTCAGCAATAGCATGCCGAAGTATTAGGTTCCAGATTACAACAATGTAATTTACTGGGCACGGGAATCAAAGTTACAATATTTAGGAACCGTAACCAGGAGCTATCATCGTTTTTTACTATGCAGGATAAAATGTGTGTTTGTGTTAATCCAAATTGTGACCCATAAGTTGCAGCAGTTTTTTTTTCATTTTTTTGTCAAAATTGGTATTTATATGGTCTCCTTCGCTTACCTGTTATACTGGCAGACAGGAACCTTTCATCGTCGGATTTGCACGAACACTCTCGGTGCTGTAGAATACAGACGATTTAATGGCAACACATGATGTGCATATTTCACTACCTTGCCCTTTTAAACGTCAAGTCCGGCGAACGCGAGCTGTAAAATATGAATGCGTAAACTATCCTAGACCGTTGGAACTGACCAATCCCATTAAGCCGCGGTCTTTTTTGATATATTGATGCAAACAGTACGGCCGACGCATTCTATATTTTATATACAAGAATTTATGTAGGTATATGCATGTATGCGCTGCACGAGCGTATCAAAAATAAGGTATGGGATCATGGAAGAGTTATTAGAGGAAAAATTGCCTCCCTTCGTTTGTGCTATGCTTGCTATACAAAACGCCACGAATTCTCTCGTTTTTCGACAGATGACACCAGCCATTTTTTTCATCAATCAGCTGATATTGGGACATAACAATATCTCCAGCTTAGTAATGGATCGTAATGAGCCAACACACCCAGTTTTGAATTGCGTTTTTGTGTTGTTTGTTACATTTGTTAAGTTACATAAAAAAATATTTGTTTGGCTTAAAAACACAAATTTTGGGTCTACGTACCTTACATAAGTCAAAAATTGTTAAAGTAGGGTTTCCAGTGACAGAAAAAATTAAATCCCTGGCTGAATTTAAGCTTTTAACAATATGTCAGCCTACTTATATCTTTAGGTTAGAAAGGTAACCGTGTCAAAGTAAGACCAAATCCAATAGTAGGTATAGACTTCTTTTTGGGTCCTACTTTCTCTGCACTCCCAGCTTTCGCATACCATAAAATAATTTAAATATTTGTTCAACTTGCATGTGGCTTATTTCTTTAATTTGCAAGAACAAACAAACCATTTTAATAAAAAAGTACATCAAATTAACTTTGCCAACAAACAATTTAAATTAAGCTTTTCTAATATCATCCATATTCAAGTGAATTTCCAGGATCTCTGTTTACATTGCCCCATTAAAATTTAACCGGGACTAGCTTCTATTTTCGTTTACGCTGGTCCGGAATAATTCAGTAACGATATTTTTAAGATATTCCTGCTGCACTATTCTTTTAGTTTATTACATGTGGGCACAGTACCTCACCCAGAGGGAAAGGAGGGGTTTTTTGAAAGACTGCAGCATTATTTAAAAAATATGATTGGTATCTATAAAGGCTGATCATATACCTATCCAGCAAATAAAGCCGTATATATGCCCTTGCATGTAAAGGGCAGAGGAAGAGAGATACAATACAGACTAGACACAAAGAAAAGTGAAGAAAATAATTTTCGAAACTTTCAGCAAGATTCACGCGCACTCACTTGTCGATCGGAACAAAAATCAAAATAATAACCTATAATTTAAAAAAAAACATGACTTTAGTATCTACTCTCAATAAACTGTAATTTTTAATTTGTTTTTAGTTAGGTTTTTTAAATCTGTTTAATTTTCTTTGTTTTGAATCACACTTAAACCCTTTTGGGTTTTTCAAGGCGCGGCTTGGCCATAAGGTCATTTGGTCAATGATCCACCTAATTAATTAATTTTTTTAAACAAATAAAAATGATTATCCATTAAAACATGCAAAACTTCCAAAGAGTCATGCGAAACTCCCCGATATAGACCGTATTTTAAGTTGTCCTGGTGGGGTTAGATGAACTGGAAACTAAGAGCGAAACAACATACGCGCTCGCCGGCCGTCGACTTCCCCTGATCTCGGGTTGCTTCGTGCTCGGTCGAAGGTCGTTTAATAGGCATGTATGGAAATACAGTCGAACCGCTCCGTGAATTATTATTATTGCAAGCGAAACTTTGCGTTAGACAAAGAAAAACTATTTACCAAATATGCGAATTGTATTTGCAACATTTGCATAAATAGTTTTGCTTCCTTAGATCATTAGGTATGTCAAATGGCCCGTCGTTTACCCTTTATGTAGTTCGTTTATGTTTGTGTTTTTGACTTGTACTTATTGTAACGTATTGAAGAACAATGACTTCAATAGTCCAAGAGATATTACAGTTTAAAACAAGCTGTGTATTAACATTTGAAAAACGTTTAGATATTAAAGAAAATGACAAACCCGAATAAACCCAAACATTTTTTGGATATGAAAAAAATTAGAAAAGAACCTCGGTGAAACGTTTTGGGAAAATAAAAAATTATTAGAAATTTTATGTACAGGGTGGCCCATTAATAAGGGCTCGGAAACCATTAATCGTACAGCTTTCGGAAAAAAAATTTTATGAGTAAAGCGGTCATGAGAAAAGTCCGGAAATGACTTTCAAGTTCCTCATTTCGCCGCAAGGGGGCACAATTGAAAATTAGTTTATTAAATTTTAAATTTCTCCAAAAATTCCCATATTAAGGTATAACTCTGATTATATAATTGGAAAGCTTTGACAATTCTGCATCATTTTGGTTTATGGCTCGTTGGCATACCGACCTTGATAAGAGTGGGGGAAGCTATTAAATGTGTAAACATTAAAATCGCCGTAACTTCTAAACGACTTATCCGATTTTACTAAATTTAAGCTTGTTTGGAAGGGAAAGGTAAGTACCTTCAATCGTCGTATCCAATGGTACACGATAGTTTCTAATAAAATTGCTAGAGGGCGCAATTTGTAATAATAACAGTTTTTTTGATTTTATCCCGAAAATTCAAATCATACGGTATAGCTATGACATCATAATCGAAAAGTAGATGGAATTTACAAGAAAATATGTGAAAACCGCAGTTCGATATCTTTGTTCGTTTCAGAGTTATTGCCAGAACAATAATTTCTCATACAAATTGCGCCGTCCAGCAATTTTATTAGAAACTATTGTGTACCATTGGATACGACAATTGA
Organism: Polydrusus pterygomalis; assembly: GCA_963969555.1. NCBI lineage: Eukaryota > Metazoa > Arthropoda > Insecta > Coleoptera > Curculionidae > Polydrusus > Polydrusus pterygomalis. The sequence goes on along the minus strand of OZ018378.1, from coordinate 3,906,527 downwards.
AGGTACTTCCAAACAAGCTTAAATTTAGTAAAATCGAATAAGTCGTTTAAAAGTTACAGCGATTTTAATGTTTCAATAGCTTCTCCCACTCTAATCAAGTGAAAGTGTAAACATTAAAATCGCTGTAACTTTTAAACAACTTATCCGATTTTACTAAATTTAAGCTTTTTTGGAAGGAAAAGGTAAGTACCTTTAATTGTCATGTCCAATGGCACACAATAGTTTCTAATAAAATGGCTAGAGGGCGCAATTTGAATTAAAAGTTATTGTTTTGGCAATAATTCTGAAACGAACAACAATATCGAACTGCGGTCTTTACATTTTTTCTTGCAAATTTGATCTACTTTCCGAACATGATGTCATAGTTATACCGTATGATTTGAATTTTCTGGATAAAATCAAAAAAACTGTTATTACTACAAATTGCGCCCTCTAGCAATTTTATTAAACACTATCGTGTACTGCTAGATACGACGATTGAAGTTATTTACCTTTTCCTTCCAAACAAGCTTAAATTTAGTAAAATCGGATAAGTCGTTTAGAAGTTACATCGATTTTAATGTTTACACATTCAATAGCTTCCCCCACTCTTATCAAGGTTGGTACGCCAACAAGCCTTAAACCAAAATGATGCAGAACTGTCTAAGCTTTCCAATGATATAATCCGATTTATACCTTAATATCGGAATTTTCGGAGAAATTTAAAATTTAAAAAACTAATTTTCAATTGTGCCCCCTTGAGCGAAATGAGGAACTTGAAAGTAATTTCCAGAATTTTCTCATGACCGCTTTACTCATAAAATTTTTTTTCCGAAAGCTGTACGATTAATGGTTTCCGAGATATAGCCGGAGTCCCTTATTAATGGGCCACCCTGTACTATTCCAATGACGACAGTGGAAAGTGAGATGTGCTTTTTGATGATTCTGATACTACACATTTAAGTAAGTAAGTACCTAGCAATTTACAAGGTTTCTGTTGTTTTGCCCTGAAATTTGCCCTCCTGAAAATATAAAAAATGAGACGTTTATCCCCTTCTTACCTTGTAAGTAAGCTCCATTGAGTTACGATAACTCTAAAACTTACTAAGATATTCCCGCTGCACAATTCATTTAATTTATTGTATGTGTTTCGTAATGGAGACACCCGTTTTGCAAGAACGTGTGGACATTCGCCAGAAAACTCCGTAATTACTATGAATGCGACCAGACAGAGATATACTGAAAAGTTTTTCCGCTCACGTACTTTTTACTTTGAAATACTTAACTTCGTTACATTGTGTCTGGGTCGCGAAAAGGAAAAACATATTTTATTTCGTTCTTGTAATTTTCTCGAGTTAAAAATAAAATGGGTTGTCTTCAGGATTCATTTTAAACATAAGGAAAAATATTATTTTTATCAATAATACTTACCAGCCATTCGCCGTGTTTGCAATATTTCCCACCTGAGTTTCAGTTTCATGGCCGGAGAGTGGTATCGGAACTATTGAATCGCAACAAATTAACCTATTGACAAAATCGGATCCCATTCTGAAGTAAATCAACATACAATTTTCGACCCTCCACTTTGTCAAACTTACTTAAACTTACTTACTTAAAGGTATTAACATGATGTGGGAATTTTAAATCTTTGTCTAAAACCATATAAAAAGTCTGCAATATGGCAACGCAGAGAGAATAAAATATCTGCCCCAAAGATATGACCGCCACTACATTGGTCTGAGGCCATGAATAATTCATTTCTGTTTAGGGATGTCCACAGAAAATATATCGGGGAAAATCATCGATGTTTCCTATGCATCGAAAAATTTGCTAGAATTACAAAACAAATCACAAATCTAATTATTCTTAGCTCACATCTTAACTGAAGAAAGATAAACGGTATAATCGAGATCGAAAGGCAACGGCACAAATAATTATTTTACGAATAAAATGAAGGCCTAATACATTGATTCATCGACAAATATCAAATGGCCTCGATGCATCGCTTAAAAACGATGCATCGCATTAAAAATATCGGTGTTTTCGATGCATCAATGTTTTTTTTTTTTTTGAAATTTCTTTATTCAAATAATTTTTTTTTTAATAACATAATACATTTAATAACTGTAACCATTCTCAAATCAGTGCTTTAAAACACTGGCCCCGAGAATAACAAAATCTAAAATTAATTAAGTAGTTGCAAAGTCAATACACAGCCATAAAGGTTTTCAATCTTTTAACGAAACTATTATAATTATTTACATCTCTTACATAGGTAGGTAAGTTGTTAAAAGCTTTAATTGCATCGGTGATTGGATTTCTTAAACCTATATTTGTCCTAATGTTAATCTGATAAATATTATTATAAGATCTTGTTTGGTAATTGTGCACATCATTGTTAAATCTAATATCAATATTACATTTTTGTTGACCATGAAGAACTTTATAAACCATTTTACACTGTTCAGTTTCTAAAATTCTTTGTAATTTATTTAAATTTAATTCTAAATAAATTATGTTAGTGCGAGTGCGCCAATCATAGTTAAACAATATTTTTAGAATTTTGTTTTGTAGTATTTGTGCCTTATTAAAACTAGACTCCCCACACATACCCCAAATTGGCTGAAGATATCTAAAATGCGTTAAGAAGAATGCATTGTAAATGTTGAACTTACTTTTTTTCGATAAATAATTTCTGCTCTTATATAACGCAGATACCATTGTATATCGAACATCCCTATTTTCGTTTGGTGTTTCATTGACAGCGGTCTGAAATTTTTTTTCAGTTTATCAGTATTGCGTAACAATTGCTGTGTTTTTAATGTTTTGTGATATTTTTTGGAGACCGATTAAGATAAGTGCACGTGTCAAGTATGCGAGAATTAGAAAAATAATAATTCTGCAGTTACTTTTCATGTGTGCGTAAATAGAAAGTTGGGTTATTTTTAGGTTAGGTTTCTTCTATAGTAGCAAGGTTACATTCAAAGGTAACTCCGGCGTAATCTCCATCACTTGCCCCACCCAGCTCTTCACAGCCTCTCTCCTACAAACGGAGTTGTCAACACAATTTAATAGAGTTTGACATGTCTTGTGTCATCTATAAGTACCAGCTCATTGCACCGAACCGAGTACACCCGACTACACCGAACCCTTTTCGAGTCCGCTGTTGCCTTTCTGCGCTCCGCATTCCCATTATTCGCCAGATTCAGATATTTGTCAAGACTGTTCGGATTTTTACCCGTACCTGTTCAAAATTTTGATCCGGATCAGTTCCACAAATCCAAGCCCATGGATCAGTTCCACCAGATCCGTTCCAGTATCGACCGGCCATCCCTATCAAGTCGGTAGGCGGAGCGCCGAGAGACAGTATTATAATAATATCTTACCTGTGCTAGAATGGCGAAATTTCTTTTTACTACCTTTAACTTTTGCGGTAAATTAATTGAATAAATAGACCTCAGACAAGTAAACAATCAAATATTTTTCATATTCCTGTTCATATAGATGCAGTTTATAAGTTTATACGTCCTTTTTTGGGTCCGGTTACTTATCTAATTAAAAAAATCACCTTAAGGTAGGAGTATCAACATGCTTGCCAACCTATAACCTATTTCGCGTATATTTTTTTAATTTTTCTAGCTTTTACACAAAATTTAAATAAAATCATTATCGTCTTCATATTTTATAGGTAATAATTGACATGTTAAATAAATATCAAGGAATTTTATTAAATATTTTAGGAGAATTGTATAGCGAAAAATATCGGGTAAGATTTTTTTAACATTATTATGTCATTGTTCTTTCACTATACAATTATCCCAAAATTAGCAATAAAATGAATTGATATTTTTGTTATATGTCAGATATTACCTAAATATTGTACCGACGATATTGATTTTATTTAAATGTTAGTTAATCTAAACATAAACTAAAAAAAGCAACGCGAAATAGGTTATAGGTTGGTAATGGATTAAATGACGTTGAGAATGCGACCTTAATGTGCACTGCCGAAAAACCTCGTTAACTTTTCGGATAAAAAAAACATATCTTTATTATAACTTACCGAAAATCCGGATTTAATCACCATAATTTAGCGAGGTGATACCCAAAAATGGCCGGTCCCCATAAAATAGAATATACATTTTTCTTTCCCGGAATATGATTACACCCGGCCCGAAGCGCTAAGGCCTCTGCCTGTTCATTAGGCATTAATTTCGTTCTAATCTGAGAATGTGCAAATTGAAAATTATTCAGGTGGAACGGGTAAGCCGACCGGAAACCGTAATGGTACATTGCTAAAGTGCATTTCACAAAATCTGAGTTGTCGAGTGAATTTGATTTGGTCGGGGTCAATTTCATGGAAAAAATGTCGATACTTTTTATAATATAATAAGAACCCCTCTAGTGGTAGTCAATGAGACTCAAGTAGGTATATAGGTATGCTTATAATTCTCTTTATGGGCACAAGATAGCATGAGTCGCTCACATGTAAAGTTCCAGTTATTTACAGAATTACATAATATAAGGAGAATAATTCTCCTCTTTACAATTTGTCACGATCATGTCAAAAGTAAGCTTTATGTCAGAATCAACTGAAGCACAATGGAAATCGAAATTTGTTAAAATCCGTTCAGCCGAAACAAAGTAACCAATTCTTATATAGGGTAGGTGGGGGTAAAGTCCCGCAATTTCTAGTTATAAGAGGATTGCTTTAATTGGGAAGTGTATTTTTTGGTTATTTTAGGTGGAAGTGTTAGGTATGGATCTAATCGCTAACATTGCTACAACACTTGTGGTGTCTGACTATTAGGTGCCTAAACATTACACATTTTCTAAAAGTAATTTTTGCAGGGCTTTGCCCCACCAAATGGGTCAAGTCCCCGCAGTGCGGGGCTTTTCCCCAGTAGTGCTCAAAGTGGCAAGGTAAATAAGAAAACATCATGAAAACACAAAAACACACTTTCTAAAATTATTTATTAATTCTATTCTCAGAGAAAGAGAGAAAAGCTAACTTTTTTTCTTGAAAAATCTAAAATTGACGAGCTAAGTAAATTCTAAAGCAGAAAAAGAAATACAATCGAAAAACAAAGTGGAAATGTAGGAACGTAATAGAAAGTTCATTAGTACATTGCAAAATTAGTCAAGTCCTCTGTGAAAGTGATCACGTTGTGAAACCTAGCAGAATTCATCTCAGTAGATGCGGAACTTTGCCTCTAGAAGGCTGCGGGGCTTTACCCCATTCCTATTGTGTGAAATCAATCATTCCTAAAACCTACTGTAAAGTAAGTGAAGCAAAATAATTGAAGCACACAAAAATAAAGCTTAAGAGTCATACTATCAACTGAGGATTGGATTTTTAAAGAAACTGTAACCACATGCACATAGTTTTAAAGTAAATTAATATAATTTTTACATCAAAATTACAAAAAATGAACTTATCTCATTTTATCGGTTTACAAACTGCCTATCGCTCTGAATTTTCATGGCGCACTAGACGTTATCAAGACCGAACTGCCGCCTGGCGGCCGATTCTGTGATTATCCGCGGGCTACTTAAAAAGACGGCGCGTGGCTTTGCCCATGCGGGGCTTTACCCCCACCTACCCTACAGCAAATGTCGACATTCGCCCACCATTTTGTTTTTGAAGAAAAAGTAAAATGTTTATAACAAAAAATATTCGGCAACATAACGAATTTGAAAAATAGTTTCTAACGATTTCTCTTAGCAGTATTTACTAAAAATATTTTTTTTTAAAAGCTGTAAGGTTTTTAAAGGGAAGGAAATAAGACACCTTAAGACTTCCTCCACTGGTATATTAAAATAAGTTTTAAGGTTTAATGGGTAAATTCTCAACATGTTTCGAATGCATATGCAGTCATCATCAGGATAATAGAATAAGGAATATAGGAATACAATAAGTGCAAACAGTCCTAACGGAGCTATGAGATGATGGAAAAACAAGCTAAGTATTTGGAAAAACTTTCAACGTAATGGTAAACTTAACGAGAGGCCATTCGTGAAATATTGGCAGAAAATAAGTTATAAAGGTAGCATAGCAGCAAGTTAAGTGTCATATTAATGACACAACACCATTAGTGTGAGGAGAGAAGAATATTTAAAATTGGAATGGTAGATGTTGTAAAAAGTTTGTTTATAAATAAATGAGGAGTAGCTGAAAAGTCACATTTTAGTGAACTAGTGACGTAAGTGTGAGGAGAAGGATATTTAAAATGAGGGATAGCTGAAAGGTCACATATTAGTGAACTAGAAACGTATGGAGAGTAACGTGAGGAGAAGAATATTTAAAATTGGAATAGTGGAGTAGAAAAGTTTTTTAATAAAATGAAGAGTATATGAAAAGGAGAGTCGGTTGTACGCCGTATTTACAAAAATATATACAAAAATAATGTTTTATTTGAAAATGAAGAGTAACTGAAAAGTCACAAATTAGAGACACAGCAACGTGAATGTGAGGAGTATTTAAAAAACTGAATGATTAAATATCTGAAAAGTAAAAAATATTTTCAGGTTAGAATTTTATCAGAAAAAATAAATTTGTGTAAACTTACGTCATGTGGGTATCCTTATTTAGGAGTAGAAATATTAGAATCTTTGTTCTGAACATTGTTGAATAAAATTAAAGTTTAAAAAATTTTTGCCGAGGTGAAATGGAGCTGACAGTCCAAAGAAGACAAGGTAAAATGGTGGAAAAGTATGAACGATTTCTTCAAGTTGTAAGGTTTTTATTTGGCCACCTGGCATATCATAAACGAAAAAAGTAATGGGCAAAGGTATAATGCCTATATGTAATAATAATCATTTTTTTCTAAACGTACTGTTTTTGTTTTCCCAAAAGCTATTTTTATTTACCCAAAAATGATTTCCTATAAATAAAGCCCTGCAGTCGTTTTCATTTGCGTAAATAAAATGGACTTTTCAACATTCGTATACAACTTCAAAATGAAATCGGTTGAATTAAATTCCCCAAACAAAAACACCCGGACCAGGCGAATAGTCCCTTTTAAAATATTGATTTTGTAATAAACCAACAATTGAATTTATTTGCGTGGAATGCATTTTTATTCAACAGCAAATCTTTGCAACATATTTTTAGAGTATGTCAAACCAACAACTCCAGTTAAATTTAGAAGAAACGCTAAGATATTCATATGGAAATTCCTGCGCGAATTTTTACATTTATCTTTGCGACTTTCTTTCGGATGCTATTTTCTATACGCGACGTTTAGAATATTTTACATTTTATTTCAATAAATTTAAGCAAATAGGTTTCGGCAGAACTTTGCTAACTTACTTTTAGAGACAGGTTTATAAAATGCCATGTCAGCCAATATATGTCTTAATCATGGTACAATAAACCCAAACGGAAGGTAAGTTATCTAGCCGTACCAATTTCGTCAGGTTCGCGCAGTGACGTAGTCGCGAGAGTAACTTTAAAGTGACATCTTTTGGCAAAAACATTAATTTATCAAAGTCGACTGTAAAGGTAAAAAAAACTTTTTTTTTTAAAAGTGTCATTGGGGGCATGATGGGATGTTATATTTGTCAAGTACTTTATCTTGCCCCAACTAATATTTTTTTGTTAAAAATTTAAGACTCATTAATTAATGCATAATGAATTAAAATTGATATTTTTATTTTCAGAAATGGTTCGCAAATATAAAAAAAAACAGCGAGAGAAGAGTGATCCAAAGAAAATATGAAACCACGGAATGTTTATATTGTGTGACATACTCGGAGTCCACGGAAGGATGGACTGCCTTTCAAACATGTCAAGAATAGTCCTACAATGTTTATGCCATCATAGACGAAGGTGATTCCTTAGATATCACCCACACATGTGATTTTCGTAAATAAAACCCATCATGCCCCGTACTCAGGGTAAGATGGGATAATTGTTTATTTTTAAATAAGTATAGTTTTTAGTATTTTGGTGTAAGTTAAGCTAAACATTTTTATGCTAAAAGAGGTATGGATGGAATCCAAAGAATTTTTAGAATAAACTTTATTATTTGATAAATTGGTTTTATTTTTATTAATATAAATGCTTAGCGTCCCCGTCTTGCCCCTGGTTCCCCTATATTGTTTGTTTATACCCGGGCTAGCTGCACAGAACAATATATTAACAGAAAATTAAATTAAAAAGCCATTATCTTTTATAAAACATTTATTTGTTATAATAATATATACAGGGTGTTCATTTGAAAATTTCCACCTCGATTTTCCTGCTTTAAAATAAAAATGTGGAAAATCGCTCGGACCCGTCGATTTTTATTTCGAGGGGGACATATTTTTCGTATATTGTCAATCTTGTTACTTCAAGCCCCTAGGAGGGAGGGGGGTAAGATCTAAATCTTAAATGGATACCGCTATTTTATATCATTTTTTTGGATTCTGCATAAAATTCTAAATATTTTTTAGTATAAGCATTATTAGCATATAGTAAACAGTTTCCGAGATATTGACTCTTGAAAAATGAGATTTTGGAACTTTGACAGCATCTAGCTTTCTAACTGTACGTCTTAGAGCAAAACGGCTTACATGTCCCTATCTTCGATTTTTATTATCTTTCCAATAGTGTCAACTTCCGGTTAAACCGGAAGTACTATATTTCTTACAACCGGTTTAACCGGAAGTTGACACTATTGGAAAGATAATAAAAATCCAAGATAGGGACATGTAAGCCGTTTTGCTCTAAGACGTACAGTTAGAAAGCTAGGCGCTGTCAAAGTTCAAAAATCTCATTTTTCAAGAATCAATATCTAGGAAACTGTTTAGTATAGACTAATAATGCTTTTATTAAAAAATGTTTAGAATTTTATGCAGGAAAATCCGTGGTGGGAAGTTTTCAAATGAACACCCTGTATATAGAATTCTCTGTCAAGCGCAACTGCAAAAAAATTATATGTACATTATTGTACTGTAGACTAACTAATTATGTGCCTTCTTGGTGGAAAATCACCATCTCAAATTCGCTTTTCGATTTTTGATTTGCGATTTTCGATTTTTGATTTGCGATTTTCCGTTTTCGATTTTCGATTCTTCTTGGCGGAAAATCGCCATCCCAAACCCAAACGAAAAAATCACCAGACCTGGTAACGTTCGTCAAGTGCTTGTTGCCGTATCCATGGATTAAAATTAGTACCGTTTTTTTTTCGAGCAGGAAATTGAAATTCCCCGTTACCTCATTGAATAAAAAAAGCGAGTCTACCATTATTTATTGTATCGGCACACTACCCGACTGATCTTATCAGAGTGCTTTTGTTGCCCGGGTTATTTATTTCTTTGCCATTATACAACACAGTCTACTGCTAACCCTTATACTGGAAACGCAATAAAATAAAAAGCGAAACGCTTCTGCCTAAAAGCCGGCGCCAATAAAATACAAATCACATTTGTAATAATCGAACGAGCCCTGTTATATGTTATATATATATACGGCCATATAGGAAGGACTGGGCCATTACGAACCATACCCATTTTTATAAATCTTTTTGATATTGCTTAGATGAAAATATTATAACTATTAATATTTTAGCGGAATGCTCCGCAGGTATATACAGGGTGTCTCACGGTCGATGGTACCTTAGACGTTTCTGACGAACCAGTAAAGGAATCGTTCTGAAAATTTGGTCGCGAACATAAACGGACATGCTCTACCGACCTAAAATATTTTTAACAATACAGTGTTCCACACAAAAATAATAGTAACTTCGATTTTTTAAATGCAACACCATATATTTTATTTTATCTTCGAAACGCCCATTACTTTCCTTACAATTTTTATTAACTCTACTCTATACTTATCTCTTACCGTTTTTAAGATATAAATTAATTTCCGTTTTTTTTTGTCCGAAAACGTCACTTTTAAAAATGCTGATAATTTTGAACTCTAAAACACTGCAACCCTGAAATTTGGTAAATAGTTAACTAATACCATAGGGCTCTTTGCCCTAGTCCCAAATCTTAGTTGCAATATACAGGGTGGTTGAAAAATACACTTATTCTGGTAACTTGAAAAAGTGACCTTTTTTTCAAATATAACACCCTGTATATTATTACGGATTTGAAAACCTGCTAAAATTTCACTTAATTCTTGTATATCATACCTGTACCTAACTAACTAGTTTAACCATTTTTTGACGTATTAAGCATAATTTGTAAAATTTTCTATACAATTCAATTTTTATTCGGTTATTAGTAACTTAGCCATGACAAAAACTGATGTTTACGTATGATACTATGGTTATCGTTTTTACATTTCATTAAGTTTAGATACAAGACAGAAATACACTTTACAGTCATGGAAGAAAACTATACCAATGCAGTTCTTATGAATGTATTTATTTTATTTGGACAATGTAATAGAATTATCGCCAGGACATGTATAAAGTTTAACGAAATGTACTCTAATTTACCGCCAATGAATCTTAGAAAATTCATAAGGATCCAGGACAATTTTATTAAATGTTAACTAGGTAGTCAAATAATAAAATACTACTAAAATTATAACTAATAAAATGCTATTTTACATCCAAACACTTTAATATGTGTTGACTCCATGGATTTCAAGAAAAACTTAGTTTTCATGTTTTTTGCATGTTAATGCAAACACACATTGTCCAAATAAAATAAATAAATTCATAAGAACTGCATTTGTATAGTTTTCTTCCATGACTTTAAAGTGTATTTCTATCTTGTATCTAAACTTAATGAAATGTCAAAACGATAACCATAGTAACATACGTAAACATCAGTTTTTGTCGAGGCTATAACTTACTATAATAACCGAATAAAAATTGAATTGTATAGAAAATTTTACAAATTATGCTTAATACGTCAGAAAAATGGTTAAACTACTTACTTAGGTACAGGTATGATATACAAGAATTAAGTGAAATTTTAGCAGCTTTTCAAATCCGTAATAATATACAGGGTGTTACATTTGAAAAAAAGGACTTATGGCCACTTTTTTAAGTTACCAGAATAAGTGTATTTTCAACTACCCTGTATATTGCAACTAAGATTTGGGACTAGGGCAAAGAGCCCTATGGTATTAGTTAACTATTTACCAAATTTCAGGGTTTCAGTGTTTTAGAGTTCAAAATTATTAGCATTTTTAAAAGTGACGTTTTCGGACAAAAAAAAAACGGAAATTAATTTATATCTTAGAAACGGTAAGGGATAAGTATAGAGTAGAGTTAATAAAAATTGTAAGCAAAGTAATGGGGGTTTCGAGAATAAAATAAAATATATGGTGTTGCATTTAAAAAATCGAAGTTACTATTATTTTTGTGTGGAAGCGGCAACACTGTATTGTTAAAAATATTTTAAGATGGTAGAGCATGTCCGTTTATGTACGCGACCAAATTTTCAGAACGATTCCTTTACTGGGTCGTCAGAAACGCCTAAGGTACCATCGACCGTGAGACACCCTGTATATACATGTGAATCAAGGTCTTCTGGCATTAGAGGAAGAATGAGTAAAACAGAGTTCAGGCGGTAGATACGTGAAACCTTCAAATTAAAAAAGTGCACTTTTATTATACAGTGCGTGACCAGTAAAGTCCGCATCATATGGGATTTTTTTATTAATAACTTTATTCGAAATTTGACTTTGGCATCAATTAAGCAAAAAATAGTAGTCACGTGATTCGCATTATCTGTCAAATTTTAATTTTATCCAAAAAATAGTTCAAAAGAAGGATTATTTCTGAAAGTACCGAAAAAAGTTATTAGAAAAAGTTATTTTAAATGCAGTTTCTAGCCCACATGCAAAATTTTAGCTGCATAAGATAATTTTCATTTTTTACCCATATTTTGTAAATTGCACCACTTTTGCAAAATAAAACTCAACGCAACGTTCTTAGTTTTGACAATGCTTTATTTCAGATACATTTTCTTTACAGTATCGCCATATTAAATGTGTGTTTTTCTACAAAATCAAAGTTGGGCTATTAAAATTTGGTCGCATGTGATGCAAAGTTTATTTGTTTTTGGCCCTGTATAAGGTAACTTCATAAAATAAGTATTTTTGAAAACGTTTTGTGTCTCAAAGTAATACACTTTAATTGTCAGTGTCATCAGTAAAGTGTTCATTAAGTGGAAAATAAATTTTAGTGGTGGGTAAAAAATCAAAATTATCTTATGCAGCTGAAATTTTGCATGTGGGCTAGAAACTGCATTGAAAAAAACTTTTTCTTATAACTTTTTTCGGTATTTTCAGAAACAACCCCACTTTTGAATTATTTTTTGGAAAAAAATTAAAATTTGACAGATAATGCGAATCACGTGACTACTATTTTTTTTGCTTAATTTTCATCTCGATCGAAGCAGAACTTGATGCCAAAGTCAAATTTCAAATAAAGCTATTAATTTAAAAAAATCCCATATGATGCGGACTTTACTGATTACACTGTATATTTAATTACATGACAATTTCAAATGCTATTCTTAAAAGAATAATTTTCTTACTCTAAAAACGTTTGATTTTCATCAAAAATGGTATCATCATATATATGTTGCATACTTTTTTGGACACACTGTATAGATATGCAGTGGCGTAGCGTGGTTGAAGGGGCGGAGGGGGCGTGGATATAGTTTTTTTTAAAGGGGGGGGGGGGGGTAAAAGAGGTTGCGACGCCAAAAGAAATAGCGCCACAGGGGAAAATTTTTTGGGTGCCACGCCCTTTTTTCAATGATGTCTGATTTTCAAGTATAAAGGAAAAATATAAAATACACAAGATCCTTAAGAAAATTACAAAAAAATTGATCAAGTAAAAAAGTGTTTCGTTTTTATGGCTCATTATGGGTCCTGGGGGGGGGGGGGGGTAATTACCCCCTTATCTACGCCCTTGTTCAAAGGGCGCCTTACTGCTAATGTATAAGTTCGTTTATTTAGTAAATTTTGGCAAGAGAAATAAAGTTTTTGTTTCGTCATTTCTAAAATGGCCACATGAAAACAAAATATGAACCAGCAAGGGGAATTTTGTTAAAACTCTCAGATATATTCTTATTGGCGACAATAACACACTTTTAGAAAGATAAAATTTAGTCTCTAGTAAATTAGAGATTTAAAGCAAAATAACTGAAAGAATACAAATTATTGGTCGTGGCAAAATATTTTTATTATAAATTAAATCAAGTAGTGAAAATAAAATAGAATCTCTAAATAGGTAACAGGTTTATTTTATTTATTTCTATACTCTAAAAGTTATAAACAAATTACAACCTAATTAAAACCTGGAACTGGGAGAGTGGGAAGGGGGCGCCGTTTAGGATAGGACTCAAAGGGCGGGGGGGGGCGATCGCCCCCCTGGCCCCCTGCACGCTACGCCACTGTAGATATGGCGTTCTATCACAAACCTAAGTATGTAAATTATAGTTTGTCCCAATTGGGAGAAATTCGGTGACAGCGAACGGCAAAAAATGGGTTTATTTTACATGCGGTGAAGAACTCTTCACAAACTTTTTCAAAGAGAACTTGCTTCCCGCTCCCCGTCGAAAACCAAAAAATACAATAGAACTGTTTTGCAAAGTGCCATTTTAAGCCGAACTAAAATAGGCGTAAAATCTACGGGTCCTGATTGCATAAACAGTTTCCAATTGGCATTCGAAACAGAAATTTGGAACGTTAAGCATCCAACTTTGGTCGTAGCGACCGGTCGAGCGCGACCAAAGTCCGTTCGGGGATCACATATTGCTGCTATAAATTCGCCGGCTAAAGCTCCGGATACATTACTTTCAGGGACCTTAATGCACCTCCGGTGTGAAAATTGTTTTAACGTCAAAAAGGCATCGTTAATGGAATCGTATTTGAATCACAAAGGAAATGAGGCTTGTAGACGCGAAACTAAGCCGAATTGGTTGAAATAAATAGTATTTTCTTTTCTATTACAGCTGTGCTGTGTGGTTTTATTGGCGTCATAAAAATTATATTTTGAAAACTTTTACTTGAATGTGCAAAAAGTAATGCGATTGGGATAATGGGGTTTTCGGAGACACCCTCTTTAAACGAAAAAACAGCGACCATATGCAACTTCCGGTTATACCGGAAGTGGTCTCAAACTTGCTTATTTTAAATGAAACACCCCATATAATTTAATAATTAATATAATATAATATATTTTTTTTATTTTCCTTTCTTCATTTCCAATAACTTTGACTGATAAAATAGTGAAACTAGAAATTCTGGATGTGGAATTAGATAGTATCTAATAAATAAATAAAAATTAAATAAGCTCGTTGCTGGTTAATTTAATAAATAGATAAATAGAAATAGAAAAATAAATTGATAAAAGAGTGAAATTAGAAATTCTGGATGTGGAATTAGATACTATTGAGTTCGTTGCTAGTTCATTTAATAAATAGGCGAGAATAATGCTTATCTGTCCACATAACGGGTCCCTATACATAACTAGAACAGTTTTAAACTTATTTACGGTTTTTCGTAATGTCCTCCAAATATCAGTCTTATTGATTTTTGGCAATACGGCCATAATAAACAAAGTAATATTATGTAACTACAGACGCGTCTTTAAACTTTGATAAAGATCAACAATTGTTACTTTTCCACTTCCCTGCATCTAAAATTTCATTTTCCGACAATTCATTATCTAGCACCATACCTAATATCTAATTTCACAACCGGAATTGCGAGTTTCAGTATTTTGTTTTTAGGCGACACCTTGTTAAAAGTAAAATCTGAGACGAGCAATTTTTTACTCAGAAACGGATAGAGTAGTATACAAAACCTTTAATTAAAGTTATTGGAAATGAAGATTGATGAATGAATTATAGATCCACCAGCATAGGCGGCAAGGCCGTTCAAGCTGGTATAAATCATAGTTTACATGAGTTGTATAACTTGGTGTCCGGTCAGAAAATCCCAGAAAAAAAAATTCCACTCAGTTTTAGCTCATCCAAAATACCCCAAAATAGAAAATACCCTAACAAAAATAACTCGCTACAAAAACATCTCCATCACAAATATCCCATGCCGAAAAGTCCCTACAAGAAAGTCACAAGACAAACAATTGTACTACTAGTAAATAGTACACGCCAGTCAAACCTATAACGTCATTTAAATTCTATAATAAATACTTAGTACTAATCGTTATTTAGATTTTAGTGAATAATATTTTAAAATACCTTTGGAATTTATTATCAATCAAAAAGGTGGTAAAAACCTTAATTTGAAGGGATTTATATACACGTTTCGTAAATATATTATTTTGTTTGTTTTGTAGCCCCCACTCTAAACAGAACTTTTTCTGATTAGGTTAGGTTAGGTGATTAGGATATGTAATAGGACATTATTGTTGTGGGATATTTTTGTAATAGGATGTTTTTATAGATTAATGTTTTTGCCATGGGTTTTTTTTGTATGGGATATTTTGGCATAGGATATTGATGATCGGGATGTATTGACTGGGATTTTCTGACCGGGATTCGTATAACTTAAAGGACAGTAATGCATACTTATTCTATCAGTTTGAGTGAGAGTGTGAACAACAAGTCAATCACAAATAAAACTAACAATAAAGTGAAAAACACTGGCACTGAGCCTAATGAATAAAAATATAGCCATCGCTTTTTCTTATAAAATCGAAGTAGTTTCTTGGAAGCCAATGAATAAAAACTAAAGTAATTGCTTTTGCGTCCAGCGATTACTTAAAAGTGCAGGAATTGCTTCTAGTCAATGCCTTTTCTTGAAAAATAGAAGCAATTGCTATCGTTTGCTTAAAATGTGATGAATAAATTAAGGAATTGCTTTTTCTAGTGTAGCAATTGCTTTTAACTTTTTAAGGTAAGTCGACCCCTGCATCATTTGCTTGGTAGCAGTCAACTTTAGTTCTTCGCTGCATACATGTTCGTTGCTCTTAATTTGTGTCTTCAATTATTGCTAAATATATGAACGCCCGTAAAAGAATAATCTACAATGTAAGTAAAAATTGCAGATATGATGATTTCAGAAAGTTATATCGATTTGACTGCGAAAATGTTGAGTGGTTGGCAAATTATTTTTTGACTGATACTGGTGAAAGGCGAGGGGGTGTCGCCTTTAAAGAAGATGAAAGTCTTTCTGCGGCAATTGTCGGATCCGGCCTTTCAAAATTCTGTAGGTGAAAAACCCGGTGTTCACCAAACTACTGTTTGTAAGACATACACTTCTGTAATGGATACAGTTTTGGAGAAGGCCAATATTTTTATTAAATTTTCTACAAGTGTTGAAGCTGTTGTGGAAGTTAAACGGTTGTTGTCAGAGAGATACCGATTTCCAAATGCCATCGGCGTGATAGACTGTACACACTTGCTTATCTTTAATTTCTCCAGCACTACTATCACTTTCCTCATTTTCACTGAAATCTGCCATATCACAAATATAAGTTTCCTATTTTCCGCAAAAACGTAACAGATTACTATTGTACTAAATAAATAGGCCAACGTTGTTGTATGTACGTCAACTCTTTTGCAAATTAGGCACCAAACACCAACCTGAACATGAAATCTATAATCTGAACAAGTGGATAAGACACGTCTGAACTTGTGTTGAATAAGCATTTGCTACAGAGGTGTAAGAAAATCAGGAATTGCTTCAAAATTTTATTCATATCCAGATCTAGCAATTGCTTTTACTTATAGCATTTGCTAGTCAAGCAATCGCTTTTACTAAAAAGTAATTGCTTCAAGTAATTGCTTAATTTTTATTCATTAAGCTCAATGTCTTACGCTGCAGAATATATTTTCTGTGCTTACGCTCGAGCTAAAAGATATGAGTTATCAGTCAGTCAGTATCTACATTCATTAACCAATATATTTTTTTTGAAAAATTAAGGCATGATTCACTAATATTAATTAATACTGTTGTGTTTTTTTGTGACCTCCCCCATTTATACCTATACATACCTAATTTACGTTACTAGTCTACTATGTATAATTCAGCAATGTACAAAGTATCAAAAATACCTTTTTAAAAGTTAACATTATAATTTTTATTTGCCAGCCGTGACAACGGTTTGTGCATAGTAATTTTAAAGGAGATAATAGATAACTTAGATTTAAATTTTGGTAGCACAGTAAGCAATAAAAGTTCTCAAAGTCTCGTTTCACGTAATTTTACTACGCCATATTAAAATTCATGAAATTAAGTTAATGGTGATGTAAAGATTACGATAGATTAGTAGTAGTGTACAGGGTGTCCTACCGGGAATCGCTTCGATATGGATACATAGGAAAATTTGGCAGTAAGCCAGGGGGTCAACCTGATGGCTGAAATATTTTCAATATGGTTGCCTACAATCTTGCGTAGGACTCAAAAATGTAATAACACGGTAATATATAATATGTAAAGTGCGGGTAAAAAGGCAAAGCAGAAAATAAGACCCATCTACCATTTTTCTCTGTCATGTTGAGGAGTAATATTGGCGGTACCATCTATTGCTTTGTACTACATACTAAATGTAATTCGGCCGCGACGTTACGACATTTACCGATTGTAAAATCAACACGTGCTTTCACGACAACTTTTGTTGCTTTGAACCATAAAAATTGAGTGGTTCTCTTGGTATTCTTCATTCAATTAAATTAAAAATATATACCCTAGTACATAATATGTCGACAATCTATTTCCACAATATTAAAGATTTTTAATAAAGAATTTTTGATACATAACTTTAAATATCAAAAGGTGAGAAAACAGAAAGTAAGGCCCACAAAATAGAATGGGTCTTATTCCTAACTGATTTTTTTTTTAAATATTTGAATCAAAGTCCATTCCATTCACCTCTAAATAACAGCAAAGAAAGTTATGCGAAACTTAAATAATTGGCAATATGCTACAATAGTGTGCCCTGGGTCTTATCTGGATGCACAAGGATTGCATTGGATTCACAGTTGATGACCAGGATGTTTTTGTATGCCCAGATTGTACACATGTACACCCTAATGACTTGCTCTACATGAAGCAAGGCACGTATACAGGGTTTTTAAAAATTTATAAGAGTTTTTGATTTTGTTGTTTTTATTTGTTATTGAAAATATCACGGTTTATAGTTCCATGTTCATATATTTCTAAAAAATAAAAAGTTCTCAAAAATATGTATAATTAAAAAAAAAATAAATAAATACCCTTTTAGGTGGGCCTTTTTACCCGCCCTTACCTTATATGAGGTGTTCTATTTAAAATTAGCAAGTTGACACCTTATTCCGGTATAACCGGAAGTGCAACCATAATAAACCTATTTTAGACGGGTTGCCCCATTAGCATACTGTCAAATTTTCAAAATTATCTTATGCATAATTTTCCGTATATAGATCGACACACTGTATAGTGGAATAGTATTTTTGCTAGCAAGTGCTGAAAAATTCCCAATTCGAGAGTCTCCTTTTAGAATAGCGGATAGAGTAGAGAAAATGGTAGATAAGGCAGCCCGGTTGTAAAGCGACGAAATACTGCGTTTATGTTTTCGGCACCCATGCATGGAACAGTTAAATTCAGCGAACAAATAAATCGATATTTATTACCTTATTATTGATATTGGTTTAAGTTTTACCATAGAGACAGAAAACCAAGAGAAACCATGCAATGAAAATATTTTACCGCCGCTCATTTTGTACGACGTACAAAGTCTGTAACGAGTTACGCCGAACGTTCCCCTTGATAAACATTTGGCAAACGCAAATATCCGTCTGAAATCACTTCGCTTCTTATAATTTAGATCGCAGCCTGGAGCCTCGCTTTCGACCATTTACGTAGGATGTCTAGGTTTACTTAGTTTATTGTTTTCAGAACATTTCACAAAGAATTGCCTTAGTTTCCTAGTGATGCTATTTGTCATTTAAAATTTATATAAATATCTACTGATAAACATGGAATAATGAAAATAAATTATTTTTGTAACAATTGTGTCGGTTTCAAGTTTTTTCTTTTAAAAATGCCTGGTTATTTATCGATAACATTTTATCCTAAGAAATTCTCTTTGTGCAAGTGCAAATATATTTACAGCCAATCACCTTTGTGCTCTAAATCGGGGAAATGTAATTTCCGTTTATGCCGTTTTCATTTATTTTCCAATTTGAAGTCAAAGCCATTTTTCTTTTCGGAAACCAAAAACTTATTACGTTTTATTTAAATTCGTTTTATGAGATTTAGCCTCATCAAAAAAATCAAAAATTATTAAGTATATCAATAATTTCTCCATTTATATTCTGACTAGCAGGTCCGACCCGTCTCTTTGCTCGCTTCGCCTACCCGTTCGATGCAACGTCGAAGTTCACCATTTTGTCAAAACGCATATTACACATATATACAGGATACTGCAATATTAATAATAATAATAAATAATAAAGATCTTTATATGTGCCAAAATATAAGAATTATCCGACCCTAAGATAATGTTTTTTAAAACAACTTCCGGAATAGTTTAGTTTTTTTATATGATATTCTATTTTGTTATAATATATTATTGACTATTATATTTAAAAGAAGTTTTATATTTTTCTTATGATTTATTGGCATTTCCAAATTATTTTCATTTCTATAGTGTTCTTATAATGGGTAATTCTAAATTGAAATTTTTCATATACCTGCATAATCTGGTTTTTTAGTAGAAATTAAGTATGTTATGAATAAAACAATTTAAATGAATTTCGCTTCCAAACTCAAGATTTATAATATTTTGTTTTCTATACGTTGAAGTAACTTGTTCGTATTTTTGAAGGCTAGATAAAAATTTTATACAATTATTTTGTAATATTTGTAACTTTTGTTTGTTTTTATAATTTATATTTTTATGTTATAATTATAATATCACCCTGATCTCAACCACTTAAAATAATAGAATTTACAAGCATTAATTTTGTATTAGTGTTTAAGCTCAACTTAAAATTATATAAAATTTTAAGTTTATAATAAGCATTTTTCATTATATTTTTTTATACGAGCTTCAAAGGTCAAATTGATCAAAAATGATACCAAGATTTCTAGCGGATGTTACCAATGATATCGCATAATTATTAAGTTTGAAGCCATGATACGTACTTTATTACTTTGGAAACATTAGAATGATCCTCATTTATCAATAAAATTTAATGCATAATGCAAATATGCATAAATTATAAATAATAAAGAACCCAGTACAGATCCTTGAGGAACTCCTTTTAATAGTGCGTCATGCTTTCATAGCTCCTATAAAAATTATGTTAGGAATTTTATTTACATGCTGACTTATACAATAATACTTAGATAGATAGATGGATAGATAGAATCAGACAGAGACTAAATGAGACACCCATTTTTAAAAGGCCGATTAAAGTAAAATGCGTTTTCTGTCGTCATTTTCAATCGTTAGTCTTATTAACCTTTACACTACTAAATACTGAGTTGTTTAAAATTGATACTGTGTAACTTTTATAAAGCATTCCTTCCTTTCGAATCCCAAATAACATTACCGCCAATCATTTTCGTTGCCTAGATCGAGAGAACATAATTTCCATTTATACGGTTCTCATTTCTTTTCCAATTTGATTCACTTGTTTCGTGCGGTATAAAACCGAAAGATCATTACATTTTATTTACATTCCCTTCTTGAGATTTAACCTTATCCAGCTTGAAGATGCAGATCATGGGCTTAACGTAAAATAAAGGAGACCTGTGATTTGGAAACATATTTGAATGTTTATTTAAATAAACATCAGGAATTTTTTTTACCTAAGAAAAGTTGGCTCAACATTTTTTCACTATATTTTTAAAAGCCGTCGTGGTCTACCTACCCCAGGGTATGCATTATACTTGGATCCCTGTGTATTCCAATACAAAAGACAGTTACACACTTGTCCGCTATGACCTATGACGCTATATGTTGCATTTAATTGATACATAAATTGAAACAAAAAAAAAACAAGATATTTAACAGGATTAATTTATAAAAATACAATTATTGTAAGTCTTTTGTACATAACTTTTTTGCAAATGCTGACTTTCGTTTATATTCCTGATCGCTTTCTCTCATAAGAAACCAACAATAATTCCCCATTATTGTTGGATCCCATCTGTCTTGGTAGCGTTGCTTTATTGTTAGTATGTCTCGCCTAATTCAACTTCACTTAATTTTTGATCAAACTGTCGATCCCTTAATATTTTTCTAATTTGTGGTCCAACAAATATTCCTCCCTAAGCTTAGCATCACCTAGTTTAGGAAAAATTTGTTTAAGGTATTTATAAGCAAACTTAAATAATTTATAAGAAATTCAATAATAGAAATTTAAAGAGTTAAAAAACGTATATTTAAAAAAAATTTTTAATAACGTGTTTTATTTTCTAAGTTGGACTGGAAATTAAACAAAATGCTTTTAGAAAAATACAAATTTAGATAACAAGGTATTTCTCTTTATGATATTAAATAATAAATTTGTTTTGCTTAACAATCGGGTTAAATAATTTACATTTTTATTGGAGATCCTTTGTTCCAAAATGGAATCGAAGAATAAAGTATGAATAAATTGTATTCAATTTATAAAATACGCCGTAATAATAATAAAAATTAAAAAATCAATTTGTTATATTATTTCACGTTGCTGTGTTTGTATTAAGCAGTTTGATATTTCAATAACTTTTTGAGATAATTGCGTTTAAATTCTAGATAGCAAGAAACATTTAAATAAACACTTTTCTTAACGAAACATGTTTATTGAAAATTAACCGTATGTTCTTAAGCAAATTACATATTTTCAAGTCTACTATCTCCTGCAGCTGTATTTGCCCCTTAGTTATGAGACATTCTGTATATAACGATAAGTAAATGGTTTAACTAGGCACTTTATTGATTTGATAATAGATGATTTAACCAAAATGGTGTCTTAAACTTACATAATAAAGACCATAAAATCTGTCTCCAAAATATATAAAATCTAAAAGTAAAATAATTAAACACACACTACAACTGCCACAGAAACACTTAAAAAATACCAAAATTGGAAGAAAATAATATGACAACCTGACACGTGAGCTTGCTACGGCCCACTGCTGATCTGGGAACTTTAACGACCAAACCAGATCAGCTGTTAATGTCAAATGTCGTTGTCTTCTGTCGAAACGCTTTGTTTTAAGAAAAAGTTAACTCTATGCATGCAGCGGCTTGGCAATAGAGGTATCAAAATTATGTCTGAGATTCGCGGTGTTGCCGCATATCGTAATTCGTTTGAATTTTTAATGGACATTAAAATAGAAAGTTCTAAATACGCCGATTATTCCGTAAAGTTCTTATTATGATGCTTTTAATTATTCGGTAAGTTTTTTTTCTCGTTTTTAGTATTGAAAATACTACTGGGTGCGTATATACGGGTCTATTTCATAAAAAATGAACTCGACATGCGACATGCACATAAATAACATGGCGGTGAAGTCTAAACAAACATCCGAGCAGCACAGGAACGATGGCATCATCTGCTAAGTGTTAATATTGTTTTGTTTTGGGTTTCGGCATTTATTATTATATTTGTTGATATTAAGATATGGCCGGGAGAGAGAACAGTTATAGTAGTTAGTATTGAATCGGCCAGTACCTACTTTCATGTTACGGGATCTCCCAAAAGCCACAGCTGCACACAAGCGGCGTCGGCTTTATCAGGATGTTTATTTTAACCAAATATTATTACTATTTAAATATTATACTGTGTGTTTGAATTTTGAATATACCTTTATTGGGACATAATAAAAAGTAGATTATCTTCATTCTTACATTATAGTTATTAATGATACTAGTTCGATGAACAATATAATGAAACGTGTGCAACGTTGCACAAGCTTCATTAACAAAGTTCATATCGAACGTGTATCATTCAAAATTTAATCTACCATAGTGCAAATAGATTTTATTCGTCTAAATTTCATTGATATCAGATAACGTTTTCGTAATTTTTAAAATTTTCAGATGTCCATATTAGTCGATATCATGGTATCCGCATTTTTGATTGTTTCAATTTCGATAAAATTGAAAAAAAATAAACAGTGAATGTCGCTGAAACAAAGCGAAATAGCGCGGCGGTCTTGGCGTATTACACAGAAAGTCGGGGGAGAATGGATATACCAATCCAAAACATTTCATAGCCGACTTAAGATTTAGACATTTCATGAACAAAGAGTACAAGGACCAGCAGGTAAATGGCTGTGTATAGCTAAAAAAATAATTTGGTGGCTATTTTTGAAAAGGTGGTTTTGAGCTCTCTTCAATATGTACTAATATACAGATTATCCTATATTTTTTATTTTAACAAAACAGTCAAATTTACACATTTCTAAGTATAATAAATTTTCAATACGCCTATGATACTTGCGTAAGATGCAAGATCTGTGAATTTTTTTTTTGATTTGATATTTGGGCCCTACCTGTTTCAATTATCACCAGCCGGCACTGACCCAATTTACAAAAATGATACGAAACACTAACTGTGTCTTTTCACAATGAAGTCATTAAAAGGGTCCGATTGAATAAACTTCTTTTATAAAAAGCTTCTTTTTGTGATGATTTCGCAAAGCATTCCGTATTTACGAATCAATTTAAAATTTTGGCTGGCGTTCAAAGGAAGCCCGTATTATCAAAAATTATTCAGGCATTTCTATTCAATCAGACATTTTCTTTGCGTTATATGTATCTCTACAAACTGATAATCCTCCGCTTACTGCTGAATACGGGTTAATTCCAGAAAACAAATACGAGAACATTTTTGAATGGAATCAGCAAGAGAAATATATTTTCTGCTTAAATTCGTGAGATCTTTTTTAAAATGTTTATTCGTTTATATCAATTTGTTAGTAAGTATAGTAGTTTCCACAACTAATTAAAATTATAACTTTTTTTATTTCAACATTTGGAGACAAGTGAAAAAATACCTATTTATATATTAAATTGAAACTTAATGTTTTCTAATCAAAAGCTCAAGCAGTCCTCCGTTCACTGTCAAGCAATATCTTCAACGGTTATAAAATTTATTGATCTTGCAATCTTTAGTTCTTCCAAATTTTGGTAATGCACATTTTTGTAATATAAATTTCATGTTTAATGTGATCCCCCTAATTAGATGTGCAGATGCGTCACTTGGCCTAGGCCAAGGCTTGTCCCTGTTGTTGATTGACCGGGCGATGAACACCGATGCCTGCTGCTAAATCTGGCCCAGTTTTTATAGCCGAA
This sequence comes from Polydrusus pterygomalis, assembly GCA_963969555.1. Lineage (NCBI taxonomy): Eukaryota > Metazoa > Arthropoda > Insecta > Coleoptera > Curculionidae > Polydrusus > Polydrusus pterygomalis. Next base: position 3,882,342 of record OZ018378.1, on the reverse strand, counting down.
TAAATGCTGAGGTCGTGTCGCACTTGACCCTGATCTGTGTACACTCGGACGCGACCTCAACAACGTACAGTGGTTGAGTATCTAAATATACCGGGCCACTGTGTGTTTTAGTTGACAATATACTAGCAGGTTCCCCAGTGCTGGATTTACCATTAGGCTGAGTAGGCTGGAGCCTAGGGCGGCAGGTTTTAGGGGGCGGCAAATTTGGCCCAAAAAATTTTTTTTTGTCTTACAGAAATAAATGGTACAATCTTTATTCATGGTCGACGGGTAGTATTTTTTTAAATAAACTTTATTGTTGGCCGTGTCTGTTAATGGGGATAAAAAAAGGTAGTTGGAACTTTACTGGCTTTGCACAAAGAAATTTCATTTTCAATAAAATAAGTAGGTAATCATAAATTTTTAAAATATTTACTAAAAATTATTGACCAAATTTGGGCGTGGCCTTAAAATTTTTCGCCTGCGGCGCATTTCGCCTGCACCGAGCTTTTTCTTTCCCGAACACTTCACCTGTTTCACAACTCACGAACCGTTACTGGTATAGGGGCGGCAAAAATTGAATAGCCTACTAGCGGCAAATTTGTAAATCCGCCACTGAGGTTCCCGCCCATTCCTTCGCGTGCTATCAACGCGATGCTCCCATCAACGACGTTCACCATTTTATCCAGAAATAGTTACGTATTTGTTAATTCTATATTATCTCGTTAGACGTTTAAAATTTTTATTTCATACGAATTTCGTCTCTTTTATTGAATTGACCATCGAGTGAAACTTTTTAAGATAAAAATGTGCACTTGGGTAAATTTTAAAAGCCGTCTTTGCAAAACGTGGTCTTTAAATTGTCATGTTTTTGTAATTTGAATATGTAAAATTGTCTACAAAGAACATGTTGCAAACAAAGACAAAACTTTAATAAATTCCAGACAAGAAATACGACTGCGAAGGGTAGTTGTTTAATTTCACTAAACTTTTTCCCATTATAAATTTCCCGACTGTATTGCTGAATATTTTGCTCAAATTTAAAGCAGCATCACGTACAAGAAAATTACATATAATGCAATGCATACAGAAATAAAGACGTGTTTATGTTGAATACGTTGTATAAAATTTTACAACACTGTCACAAATTTTACGTTCTTGTTAAATTCGACTTCGGAAATGTGAAAATATGAAAGTTTCTTTAGTTTTACTCCGTCTTTGTACAGTCGTTAAGAGGTCGACCGGCAGCCAAAGTAACATAGGAAAAAAACACTCACTAAAGTATTAATATAACAGTGTCACCAGTAAAGTCCGCATCATATGGGATTTTTTTTTATTAATAGCTTTATTCGAAATTTGACTTTGGCATCAAGTTCTGCTTCAATCAAGATGAAAATTAATTAAAAAAATAGTATTTACATGATTCGCATTATCTGTCAAATTTTAATTTCTTTCAAAAAATATTTCAAAAGTGGGGTTATTTCTGAAAATATCGAAAAAACTTATTGGAAAAAGTTTTTTAAAATGCAGTTTCTAGCCCACATGCAAAATTTCAGCTGCATAAGATAATTTGAATTTTTTACCCATATTTTGTAAATTGAACCACTTTTGCAAAATAAGACTCAACGCAACCTACATAAAACTTCTTAGTTTTGACAATGCTTTATTTCAAATACATTTTCTTTAAAGTAGCGACATATTAAATGTGTGTTTTTCTACAAAATCAAAATTGGGCTATTAAAATTTGGTCGCATGTGATGCAAAGTTTATTTGTTTTTGACCCTGTATAAGGTAACTTCATAAAATAAATATTTTTAAAAACGTAGTTTGTGTCTGAAAGTAATACACCTTAATATTAAGACAGGAAAGAACACAGTGTCATCAGTAAAGTGTTCATTAAGTGGAAAATAAATTTTAGTTTTACTTAATGTAAAGTTGATCTTATTTCAACGATTTAATTTAAAACCCCTTTATTTTATTTTAATTTTTTTTAACTTTCAGATCAAACTACGTTTTCAACAGTGGCGGATTTACAAATTTGCCGCTAGTAGGCTATTCAATTTTTGCCGCCCCTATACCAGTAACGGCTCGTGAGTTGTGAAACAGGTGAAGTGTTCGGGAAATAAAAAGCTCGGTGCAGGCGAAATGCGCCGCAGGCGAAAATTTTTTAAGACCACGCCCAAATTTGGTCAATCATTTTTAGTAAATATTTTAAAAATTTATGATTACCTACTTATTTTATTGAAAATGAAATTTCTTTCTGCAAAGCCAGTAAGGTTCCAACTACCTTTTTTATCCCCATTAACAGACACGGTCAACAATAAAGTTTATTTAAAAAAATACTACCCGTCGACCATGAATAAAGATTGTACCATTTATTTCTGTAAGACAAAAAAAAATTTTTGGGTCAAATTTGCCGCTCCCTAAAACCTGCCGCCCTAGGCTCCAGCCTACTCAGCCTAATGGTAAATCCAGCACTGGTCTTCAAAAATACTTATTTTATGAAGGGTCAAAAACAAATAAACTTTGCATCACATGCGACCAAATTTTAATAGCCCAATTTTGATTTTGTATAAAAACACACATTTAATATGTCGCTGCTTTAAAGAAAATGTATCTGAAATAAAGCATTGTCAAAACTAAGAAGTTTTATGTAGGTTGCGTTGAGTCTTATTTTGCAAAAGTAGTGCAATTTACAAAATATGGGTAAAAAAAATCAAAATCATTTTATGCAGCTGCAATTTTGCATGTGGGCTAGAAACTACATTTAAAAAAACTTTTTCCAATAACTTTTTTCGATATTTTCAGAAATAGCCCCACTTTTGAATTATTTTTTGGAAAAAATTAAAATTTGACAGATAATGCGAATCACGTGACTACTATTTTTTTGCTTAATTTTCATCTCGATTGAAGCAGAACTTGATGCCAAGTCAAATTTCGAATAAAGCTATTAATAAAAAAAAATCCCATATGATGCGGACTTTACTGGTGACACTGTACAGTAGCGTTAGTGATAGTGACGCATTCGCCATTTAATTTTTTGAAAATCAATATTTCGTTTTTTTTTTATATTCAAAAGCGGCTGACGAAATATTTTGATTTATAAATTACTAAATGCATACACTGAGAAAAAATTCTTCTATTCCTTATAAGAATTCACATGCTCTTTATGCAACTGTTTAATACTATATGTGACAGCTACGCACTTTCTTACTGTAAGACAACGCAAATTGCTCGACCGTTGTGTAGTGATAATATCACGGTAATTTAGCCAATAAGAAATATAATTGAATGCTACATAGCCATTATTGTTCTGAATACTTACAGTAATTATCAAGTTCTATCGTGGGTGTAATCTGGATTTATATACTATATTAGTTCCGACTGGCAGTTGTAATGAAACTTGACATTAATCATAATAATATTTGCTTCCTACGGTTAATAAAGCACATACTTACCACTAGAAATCAGTACTGTAGTTCTCAAAAATTTAAATAGCTTCTGGTGTGATATTGTTCTTGTCGTTTAACATTGAATATAATTATCTATTATGCAACATGGTTTACTGAGATCGTAAAATTTGTCCATAGATTATAAGGTCCAATACTAATGGTGGGTTGTGCGAAATAAGAATATTCTATTGCTTTATCTGACATGCAAAGTTAAAAAAAACTATTCTAACTAATTCAAAATAAAAATAAATTAATTGAAACAGGTATTGATACGATCAATAAAATTCCAATTTAAATAGAACAGCTAGAAGACTCCAAACAACGATGTGACATGCGCAACAAATACATTAAAACTAATACTACGGCGTGGGACGATTGCCAATCGCTACGAACCCCCCACCAACGTCTTATGCATTATAGGTTCTAACGAATACAATTCCTTTTGGGGACGCTCTTCTACTTTCTTAATTGTAGAAAAAGCGCTTTACTAGGAACAAAATGCGTCGCATTGAAAAGATACGGTTTATTTCTTAACAAAATTCTGAATTAAAAGTAGTTCATTATTCAACAAGACTGTGCTGCAAATGACACTAATTACTACCACGAAAAACACTGTTCTAACAAATCTGGAATTAATATAACACTAAAGCGGGTTTGGCACACTAGCAATTTATTTAATATGGGTTAATGTAAATTAAGCTATCAATACAAACTATGTCTTAGCGAACCTGTTATACTTATTAGATCATTTTACTCAGTGTAGGTACCTAAAAATGTTTAATTATGTCCTTAGGCAGGTCAGAAAATTTGCGTATATTAAAAAATTTAAAGATAGTCAAGATGATACTTTTAAACAAAACATATTATTACTCTGTCTTTTTTTTTATGATTTATTGTAATTTCACTTGCTTTTGTTTGTAAAGCATGGAGAAATGCCTAATAATAATCTTTTATATTGTAAGTAGTTTTATATGTAATTATTTTTATATATAGATAGTCTGCTTTCATAATAAGATTTTTTTTTTGGGGGTAATATAATAATATTTTGATCAATTTTTAACGCTTCTCGACCCATTGTATTCAGGCCGAATGTCTTCATGTAATCACGTCAAATAAGTCTGCGGCATTCTCTGCCAAGTTAAATTAAATAATTTTTTACGAATTTTGGCAGTCGCGTATGCTTCTCTTCCTCCCTTTACCGCAAAAATGTTATTTAATTTTCGAGATTGGCGGTTGACATTATGGGCAAAGTTCCAGTGTTTTAAAAGGATTCTTTTTGCCGGTTGTTGCCACCCTAAATTTCCATTTCTATTACGATTCTATGTTATACATTATAAAATTTAAAAAAATAATTCGGCGTGAACAATTACCTTTAACTGTTAAAATCCATTTTCAAAACACTCTGATGCTAGTGGCGTAACTAGCCTCTTTATTCGGGGATGGAGGGGGGGGGGCATATACCCCTCTACCTTCAGGTTTTCAGTACGCTGTGTCAGTGCTAGTTATGTTACAAGCAAACTTTTTTCAAAATTTTAATAATTTGGTCAATAATTTATAGTACCTAAATAATGTACTACCACAGATATTATATATATAATAAAACTATGGCTGCGATTCTGATATGTGGTCAAAAGAAAAATCTCCATCACAAGACAAAGGCCTAGCTTGGTTGGTACACTGACTAATTAAAAACGATCTAGGCGTAGGTATATTTGAGGAAAGATCCAGAATGAAAATCAGTATTCCCTGGGAAACTACGCCACAGTATACCAAGCAGAAGTTCATGCGATACAAGCATGCGTACAAAATAATCTTAAAAAGGGCTACCACGACCAAAAGATACATATCTTATCCTATCAGACAGACAAGTTGCCCTTAAGGCTCTAAACTTCATCCGATTTATAATGGCTCATCAGTGAAGCTATAGAATTCGACGAAATAAAGAAAACCCAAAGTTCTACTTGAACCCACCGTAGAAAGGATGAAGCGCTAAAATCCATCTAGTGTCCATGTGGGACACTTTTTAAAGCATACCAGCACCTCTAACAAACATAAAAATAAGTATAATGTTTAGAGGAAATCACCTGTAAAGACACACGTCACAATTACAGGAGTTCCTCTGGGCAGGACTACTAAAAAAGTAAATAATTTTACCGGCGGCATGGAGAAGTATCTGCCAAGATTGGCATATTGTTTCGCACGACCGATAGCGGCCGGTTCTTATCTTCATTACATTAGCAAAATGAATCAATCCCTCTTCTTCCATAACTTAACTAAATCGATAATATTTCAGAAGGTTCTAACAATAGTTATTTAAACGATGTTTAAAATTAGATATCAGATGAGCATAATATAAAATTCTCATTTAAATGATTTTAACGCTGTCCAGCCCCTTTAAATATCTAACTTTCAGATTTTCTCCCCTTTTTAAATAATTGCGCTTGGAGAAACTCCACGAAAGTTAACTTAAAAGTTAACTTAGTTAACTGCCCCAGACTTTATACTTGTATATTTGGTCAAAACTAACAAGAAGCGGGCACCCGCTCGGGCTATTTCAACGTCTTAAAAGTTGAAAAGGACAACGCCGTATGTCCAGGGATTTTCTAGTTTTTGCGGGGAAACTGAAAAACTTTTATTGCCAATGTTTTGTTACTTACAGCATGTTGACTTTGAGACCGAATGAATTTTTACTTCCTTAGTGTCCTTGTTAGTTCGACGTGAAAAAGTTAACTTCGTTGCGTTGTTGCCGCATTCGTTTGTCTGTTTAACTACCAATGATGATGATGTTGTGTGCATTTACGAAGTTATGCCCAAATTTTGTGAAAAACTACTTCAAAAAAGGGGAAAGCTTATAATTCAATGCACGTCGTCACTCTAAATTTCGCGTAACAAGACATTGTTGTTAGTTTGTCTCAACAAATATACAACGAGTGTTGAAAGTGGCACAACCCAAAGAGGTATTTAGCACGAGGCATAAGCCGTGTGCGGAAATTCTCCCAGTTTAAGAACTGATGGAAGTAGTATTAAAAAATACTTTGCTTGTTTCGTTCATCATCTAGTAGCTCCGTTAGGACTGTTTGGAACTATTGTATTCCTACATTCCTTATTCTATTCTCCTGATGATGAATACATATGCATTCGAAACATGTAGAGAATTTACTCGTTAATAAACCTTGAAACTTATTTATATATTATATAAATTTATTTCGTGCTGCTAATAAAAGAGGGCACTTTAAAAAAATTATATGTCTGGCTTCGATTTCTTAACAAGGCGGCCGTGGACAAGTACAAAATAAATCAAAAGAATAACGCATTGACGCCACTAAAAATAAAGACACAAAACATCAACGATTTGACCACGTCTTACATTTTTTATTCATTCTTTCTACAACTTCATTTTGATTGGCATGAAAGCGAGACAGTTCAAACAATAAAAAGAAAATAAAAATTTAATACAAGTAAATAACGTTGTAAAAAGTGGGTTAAGTAGGCACTTCCGCAAAATAAAAAACATAGGAAGGGAATGGCAATAATCTTTGCAGTGGCCCTTCTATCCCTTTACTACTTAAAGGGACTTATGTTGTGCCTCTATCCTCGATGGCCCTTATCGCAGACTGACGCAGAAAAACACATCAAGTGGATAAAAAGTAATCCTAGGTATCGGATTTCTGCCTCCCCGTTGGAGAATAAAATCAACGCCTGTTATGGGGTTATGTCGCAGTATGGCGGAAAGTTATCATTTGAAATTAAGATTTGCTTTTATAAAAGGTTTGCGTACCTGCAGCTTCGCTTGCGCAATTCGTTATGCGAACAAAGATACATGGTACTCCTAGTGAGATCACTCTATTTTTACAATCGAACATGCAAATCTCGGAGAGTGTATAGGTACTCTTAGAGCACCCAAGAGCAGTAAACCCAAACCGCTATAAGTATAATAAGTAATGCTTCGCCTTGGCTATTTACAGTGGGAGCTTTACAATAAGGAAAACGATCTTATACAACTTATTACAGTTTTGCTAAGACATAGTTTCTTTTGATAGCTTATTTTTTATTAACCCATATTACATAAATTGCTAGTGTATCAATTTCAGATTTGCTAGAACAGTGTTTTTATTGGTAGTAATCAGTTTCATTAGCAGCACATTTTGTTGAATAGTGAATTACTTTTAATGCAGCAATTTTCTTAAGAAATAAATTGTATCTTCTCAATGCGACGCATTTTATTCCCAGTAACGCGCTTTCTCTACAATTAAGAAAGCAGAACAGCGTCCCCAAAAACGAATTGTATCCGTTAGAACCTATAATCTACAAGACGTTGGTGGGGGCTCGTAGCTATCGGCAATCGCCGCGCTCCGTAGTATTAGTTTTAACGTATTTGTTGAGCATGTCACATCGTTGTTCGGAGTCTTCTGGCCGTCCTGTTTTTTTTTTTAAATTTTATTGATCAATTTCAATTAATTTATTTTTACTTTATATTTAAGTTTTTTAAATTAAATCTCAGTAAACCATGAATAATAATAGATAATCATATGGAATGTTAGTCGACAAGAACAATATCACACTAGAAGCTATTTAAATACTACAGTACTGATTTTTATTGTTTGTTATGTAAGTATATGCTTTATTAACCGTAGCAAGCAAATCTTATTATGATTAAGGTCAAGTTTCATTACAACTGCCGTTCGGAACTAATCCAGTACATAAAACCAGATTACACTCCCAATAGACAAATGACTTGCTATCGTAGTAACAATTCATTTAAATTTACCTGTTTACCTTTAAGTAGGTACATGTACCTTTTTTAAAGAATTTTTTTTTATGATGTAATTTTTCTCTAAAACCGTTAGAGATAAGGATAGAGAATTTGACGTAGAATTAGGGTGATAAGTAAAAATAGGGGGGTTCTATTTAAAAAACAAAAAAAATTTGCTATATCTACTTTTTGACACACCCGGTATAATTTCTTTTTGAGGCAAAAAATCCGGAAGAAAGAATTATAATCGACGTGTCCGAGCGTTTTTTTCAAAAAATGAATATCTGATTTTTAAATGAATTTGTTCCATATTTTAGCCCATCACTGTATAATATTAAACAGTTTTATAAAGAGTATGTGAACTCTTATAAGGAATAGAAGGGTTTTTTCTCAGTGTATAAGAAATACTTTTTGATGTATATTAACAACCTAAAATACTAATGAAACTTAAAAAAAAACGTGGGTTTTTCACGAGTCTGCACTGGCAAACCCATTAAAGATGTCCTCTCGTCCTCTGTCGTAAAATGAAAATTAAAGCTGTAGAGGTCGCTTACTATGATTATCGTTCTTTTTAACTGCGTTTTATTTTATTTTGTAGCTTTAATGAGCTCTTGTTTTTCTAAAATAACTAGAAGCGAGCGGCTCGGTCTCGGCAGCCACATGTATAATTCGAATTTTTCGTTGTCTCTTTGTGAAAATAACGGCATAATCTTTGAAAAACAAAGGATTTGGTCATGTGGAAAACCTTTGCTAAATTACGCTTATAAAGATTACATTTTTTACAAAAAAAAATGTAGCGTAGTTCGTGAGGAAGCAATGGGAATTTCGTGTATGTCAGAAAAAAGGAAATATTTTTTTTTTAATTTAATATTTTTTTGATGGGATGGGAGCTTTATTCGCTGCGCAAGAGTTTTAAGAGTATATAAATAAACCGATTTTTGTTCCCTCCGCTGTCACTGACATTCACCAAAATGGAATATTACAAATCACTTTATAGGTAGTCAACTTCTTATAAAAACAAAGCCTTTGTGCTAATACTGGTTTCTTCCTAAAAATTTCAATGGCAGTAGGCCGTAGCAAGTTCACGCGCCTGGTTTCAGAGACTAAATTTTCTTGGTGTTTAATATTTAAGTTGAACGGTCAGTAAAATAAACCAGTTTAGGTCCTATTTCCAATGACAAACATTTCATTTATCATCGCTTGCTATTATAAATTTAATATAGTTAGTTTATCCATTTTAATTACGGTACAATAGGTTGCCAAACTTTGCGCTCACTGAGAACTAATCCAGCTGTTTGTATTTGTTAAAAACACATTGCATTTTGGCGGCTTTGTACTATGTCGCGGACGTAAACCATAATATGGCAATGCAGCATTGAACGCGCTTGCCGCTTAATTGGCTCGTAGCTACACTATTTGGGCGGAGAAACTCCAGATTTGTTTATAGCGTTTTCCATTGGTAAGTTTAGTGCACGTCAAATGTATTTCTATGTTTTACCAATGAATATCGTCATAACTTTTAATTGATCGCACGTTGAGTTCAATGTTTCAATTGTAAATAAAATTTTTTTCTAATAAATCATTTAAGATCCACGTACAAATTCAAAATATGGTGAATGCAATGATAAAAGAACTTGGCCCAGTCCTGTCTCTGTCGCCAACATCTTAACGTTAAAATAGACCAGACTTCAACAGAGTGCCATAAATGACAGGTGACTTAGTCACGATGCGGCGTGTTCTTAGAGAAATTTATCTTTATATTTTAAAGTTACTCTACTATATTATACTAATTGATAAACATCGCTTCATTCTTTAGCAATCCGGGACGCATCTAGACGTTCCGCTATAGGATTCGGCACCCGTCTCTATTCTGATTGGATGATTTCAAATTCCGTCTAAAAGGTATATTGGCATCCGGTTTGTTCGTTGTTACCCAGAGCATTTTATTTTTATAAAATAATATTAGTTGAAAAAATTGAATTAAAAAAAATGCTCTAGGTAACAACGAACAAACCGGTTGCCAATATACCTTTTAGCCGGAATTTTGAAATCATCCAATCAGAATAGAGGGGTGCCGAATCCTATAGCGGAATGTCTAGATGCATCCGGGACAGCAAATTTATACATTTATTTAATTAAATACTACTGATGATATTTAGTGACAGCCTGTAACTATTTTTAAAATATTTGTCTTGACCTCGGTTAATATTACAATTAAAAAAATAATTATGCCTAGATATAGTGTTAGTAGTTTAACATCAGAGGCTATAATAAATGCAAGGCGTGAGTGAAAAATCCTCAAATGCGATACAGATTTAAAATACACTTCTTGTTCAGTTTCTTAAAAGTTATATAAATAATTACAAAGCATAATGCACTTTTATAAAAATTTTCCACGTATCTATATCGTTAAGTACTTTCGATCAATATATTTTGTATCATAATTCATCTTTTCTATTACAGAAAAATAAATCTATTTTATGTTTTTAATCCACTATAATACTAAATATTTTATATATGAATGCACTTACCTTGTTATGTCAAAATGCATGTACAATGTACACACTTGACCAATGACTAATGACTACCATTTTTTGAATAGAAAAATAATTGATGTTTCAATAATCGAAGTATAAGTATATTTTGAATTTCAATCTATATACAAAGACAAATAGGTACATACATATATAATATAAATACAATACAAACATCAGCAGCACGATGTAAAAATATCCCCAGCATGCAGCGCGGCTGTGGAGTTTGCGCAGTAGGCTGGGATTTTATCGGACACCATTAAATCCGGACCGGCGTTGTATCTTGTTTGCTTTTATTCCGGTTATTCGTAGTGAATGTGATTCTGGCAAGTATTACTTTCAAGTTTCAAGAGTTATTTATTTATAGAACTTTAATTAATACATTATATTTTTTAGTAAGTTTTTGAAGTATTTATTAAATAATTCCCTGCCCATGTCCATTTGAATCATCAGTACGTTGACAAGGAACTTATCCATTACTTTGAAAAAAGGTATTTAAAAATTGTCCGCTATTTCGCTGGGGCCTTCAATGTAAAGACATAGGCGTTTTTTTCGAAAAATCTGAATAATTTCATACTATAAAATCTTTAAGTTAACATAACAAAATAATAATTCTCTGCAATTTTTCTACAATAGAAACAATTCAATGTATTTTTTGACAATCCAGATATATCTATTTTCCTAACCAATATTTTACAACTGAACTTTTGTGATAATAAATGGCAATATCAATCATTGGAAAAATAAATTTTAGACTGTCGTTATCAATAACGCGGCAATAAAAACTTAAAATAGTGGAATTCACACAAAAAAGAGGTGTTCTATTGAATAGAAAAATAATCTAGCGTTTTTTGCGCTATTTTAATGGAAATAGATTACTTTGCCAGAGACATTTACACGTAAAAAAATATTTGTGTATGAACAATGAGTAGTTAATGTCATTTTGCGTAAAAGTTAAATCATGAACATAAATAAAAATAATCCAATTTAATTAGACCTAGGTACATGCCATCTTTAAACGCTCTCTGGTGATGACATGCAAATACAAATAAACATAGGTAATGACTGTAAATCAAATTTATCTGTTGTAAGACACGTAGAAATATAATAGCTATTTACATACCCTGGGAGGAAAATAGCGTTGTTCCACCCGCGGATATTTTAATAAATATCCAAGGAAGCAGACGCATTTTCCTCTTGAGGTATGTATATAGTTTGTTCTACTACTACTACTATAATTAATACAGGGTGTCTCAAAACTCAGTATCAAGATTTTAGGGGCGTATTTGCCAGGTCAAAATAAGCCTTTTTTTTCCTATAAGCATGTGTCCGCAAACGCTTCGTCACCGATCTACAGAGTGTTAAATTTTCAAAAAATTTTTATTTTTTCCTTCATAGCTCTTTTAGTTTTTGAGATATTAAGATAAAATTTAAAACATAGATTACGCTTTAGGGCTTACATCATCTAGTATACCGAGTGATTGTAAGAATCTACAGGGAGATATTTTTTCAGGGGTCATGCTCCCTTTTCTCCGCATAAACTTTTTTATAGTGCGCTGCTGGCGGATTCTGAAATATGCAGTACATTCTTTGTTTTGTTTATAAACTTTTTTATCTCTTATAATTTTTATGCATCTAAGATCGTTATCGAGAAAAAAATTTAAACAAATTTTTGTAATTAGCTACATTTAATTAACATTTATAACAACAGGGGGGAATAAATACCACAATGAAAACAAAAGACGCTATACTTATTTGTTATAAGATTATTTAAACATTACCTCAAAAATAAGAAACTTAATCAACTTTGACTTTTTATAAAAGATGCTGGAAATGCCCTCCTCTTTCTGCGATACAACCCTCTACTCTTCTTCTCATAGACTGCCGTACGCGTTCTAATATTCCGGGATTGTTTCTTACCGTTTGAAAGGCATCCATAATTCGTCCAGTTAGAACTTCGATGGAAGGCACTGGTCCTGCATCATAAACTAGACTCTTTACATGCCCCCATAAAAAGAAGTTCAGCGAGTTGCAATCTGGGGACCGTGGGGGCCAAGCAATTGGACCTGCTCTGCCAATCCACCGATTGGGAAACACTGTGTCTAAATAATCGCGGACGGTGACTCGAAAATGAGGGGGGGCCCCATCGTGCATAAACCACATTTGTTGACGAACGTGTAAAGGCACATCCTCCATTAATGCAGGCAATTCATTCTGTAGGAAGTTTAAATATGTGTCACCATTTAAAATTCGCGGTAAAATAAAAGGACCAATTAAAGTATCTCCTACTATTCCTGCCCATATGTTTACGCTAAACTGTTCCTGGTGTCGAGATTCTCTGATCATGTGTGGATTTTCTAGTGCCCAAATATGAACATTGTGGTAATTCACTACTCCGTCGCGTGTAAATTGAGCCTCGTCGGTAAAAAGGATACGAGATAAAAATTCAGGATCCACAGTACACTTGCGCAGTATCCATCTGGAGAACTGCAAGCGCTGTGGAAAGTCTCGAGGAAGCAAACCTTGGACGCGCTGAATATGATATGGGTATAGCATGTTTTCGTGTAAAACCCTCCAGACAGTTGAACGGGAAACATCCAAATGCCGTGCTATTTGTCGAGTACTCATACCAGGGTTTTCGTCGATAACATTTAAAATCTCTTCATCAACTGCTGGGTTGCGTGCTTGTCTTGGTCTACCAGTATCGTGCATTGGAGTCTGAAATCTGCCGTATTCCCGAAGGTGTTGATGGGAATTTATAAAAGTTCTGTAGTTGGGAAGCCGGCGATTAGGAAATCTTAGCGCGTACAACCTCTGAGCATTAAGCCCGTTACCATTAGCCAGACCATAAACGAAATGGATGTCAGCCAGATGTTCAAATGAATATGGTCCATTTTCCATTTTAATGTTAAACAAATCAAAAAATATACGATAAGTTATAAACCAACTTTTAAATAATGTCAAATGCATAAACCAACTTTTAAATAATGTCAAATGCTTCAAAATAAGCGTAAACGTCAAAATGAAAATAGCAGTCAAAGCCCACTTGTTTTTTTTTATTGTTTCATTGAAAAATTTCAATTAAATATGGCGATTTACAAAAATTTGTTTAAATTTTTTTCTCGATAACGATCTTAGATGCATAAAAATTATAAGAGATAAAAAAGTTTATAAACAAAACAAAGAATGTACTGCATATTTCAGAATCCGCCAGCAGCGCACTATAAAAAAGTTTATGCGGAGAAAAGGGAGCATGACCCCTGAAAAAATATCTCCCTGTAGATTCTTACAATCACTCGGTATACTAGATGATGTAAGCCCTAAAGCGTAATCTATGTTTTAAATTTTATCTTAATATCTCAAAAACTAAAAGAGCTATGAAGGAAAAAATAAAATTTTTTTGAAAATTTAACACTCTGTAGATCGGTGACGAAGCGTTTGCGGACACATGCTTATAGGAAAAAAAAGGCTTATTTTGACCTGGCAAATACGCCCCTAAAATCTTGATACTGAGTTTTGAGACACCCTGTATATCAAAAACGATTTGATTTAGTCATATACGAATTGAAATTGGAATTTCGAGAAAAATTGAATTATGTAATTTTCAGGCCGTTCCATTTACAATAGGAAAAGTTAGAATCTATTTCCGGTACAACCGGAACTGCCACCATCTTAAAAACATTTTTGTTGGATGTACACAATTTTCAGCAAAGTCGTATATACGGTTCTTCATATATCGATAGTGCATGGCTCACCGAGGCAATTAAGGCAATTAATTTAAGTCGTTAAGTTTTTTGGTTCATCTATTATATTGCATAATTATTGAAAAATGAAAATATAACTTTACCTATATGTAACGGTTTTCATAAATCTTGTTTATTAAAACTTTTCCGGGGTTGAAAATGACGTTTTTGTAGTAGGGTATAGAAGAAAAACCTATTATTTGCTTACAGATTGTGCGATAAAATTTTTATTTCGACCAAAGTACAGATTTGGTTTTTTCGATAAATTTTTTTTAAAACGTTTAAAATTTGTAATATTGGTATAATATGCTAAAATACAAGGTTTATCTATTATTATTTTTATGTTGTGTGTATATCTGCATTTAAACACAGTTGTAATATTGATACAACTCTAAAATAATAATTCCATGGCTTTTAAATTGTTTATTGGAGGTAAAATAACACGGCATATATGCTACACTTGTTTTCTTTCTAAATAATGGTGCAATTAGCATAGACGAGCAAAAAAGTCCATATTCATTAAAATAATGGTAAAAACAATGTACAATATCCAATAATTGCTGTCAGGAATAAAAGGCCATTATGTTATTTCCATTGGGAACAATGTCCTCCATTAAAATATCTTTGATCTATTTATGGTCCATTAGAAAAATTAGATAGATAGGTATTGTTAAAATTGCTAAAAGTTTACATTAATACAAAAGTAATTACGCTTTTTGTTTAAAGTTTTTTTTTTTTAATTTCCCAAGCAATTGTATATTTCTAATTTACTTTCAATGACTACGTATACAACGGGTATTTTCATCCGATCAAACCGATGCAGTTAAATTTACCTAAAAATCGCGTTATATACTCCGATTACCCAAATTTTTACGTGGATCGAACTATCAAGTCAATGCTTAATTTGTTGGAATTGAATTGAATGAAGTGTTGGGTAGCAGTTTCCTAGTCTTAAGTTTAAAAAAAATTAATAAAAGCAAATAATGAAATTTTGTCAAATTTACTCAAATTTCTTTTTCTGCTTTTATTAATTTATAAATCCAACATTTTTTTAACGTAAAACCGTACTCCAAAAAGGGGAATTTTGGATAAAACGAAGAACGACATATTGATCAAAAAACAAAAGGGCGAAGGCGTCACTAACGTTTGCTATTAAACTAAAAAAACTGCTTTGGCATAACCCTCAGGTGAGCAATTCAAAAAAGTAGCACTTAACAAAATCCGTTATAAAACGTTATAACTATGTTAAGTTGTAACAAGCGTATCGCGTGACGTTAGTCATTTTTCACATCTTATCAAATTAGCTTACCCTTAGTTGTAACTTACAAGTTTAACAAACTTCGTTCTTAAAGTGAGAATTAGAGCATCTGATTAACCTGCACGAATTTTAATAAAAAAAAGTCTTCTAGAAAGATTACAATGTATATACAGGGTCAAAAAAATTACTTCCATTGTCTTTATTTTGTAACTTAATACAACCTTTCGGTTACTTAGTATTTCTAACCGTTTTCAAATGCAAACTAAAAACTAATTCTAAGGCTACTGCCTTAAATACTATCCATGTGCAATGAAGCTTGATGACTCCGCCTATGTGCTTATTGGAGTGTGAAGTTTAAGCTGTTGGTTTTGGACAAGAAGAGGCTTCCAGATATTGGGGATATCTATACTTGGTTTGCAAATGCAAATTGTTGTTCGGAGTCTTCTAGCTGTCCTGTCTGAATTTAAATTTTATTGATCGTACCAATACCTGTTTCATTTATTTTATTTTTACTTTGTATTTAAGTTTTTTTAAACTTTGCATGTCAGATAAAGCAAGAGAAGATCTTATTTCGCACTACTCATCATTAGTATTTGACTTTATAATCTATGGATGCATTTTACCATCCCAGTAAGCCATGTTGCATAAAAGGTAATTATAATATGCAATGTTAAACGATAAGAACAATATTACACTAGAAGCTATTTAAATTTTTGAAAACTATACAGTACTGATTTTCAGTGGTAAGTATATGCTTTATTAACCGTAGCAAGCAAATATTATTATGATTACTGTAAGTATTCAGAGCAATAATGGCTATAAACCATTCTATGGTAGCATTTATTCCTATTTCCTATTGACAAGATTACCGTGATATTATCACTACACAACGGTCTAGCAATTTTCGTTGTCTTACAGTAGTAAAGCGCGTTACTGTCACATATAGTATGAAACAGTTGTATAAAAGAGTATGTAAATTCTTATAGAGAATAGAAGGCTTTTTCTCAGTGTACCGAGCCAAAAAAAATTACGGTAGTGGTATGACTATGGAGAACTAGAGGGTAGGAGGCCGATCGCAATGCATTGGATTCGGTCCCAAATTCGCATCGGTAATTCAGCTTTACGAGTCGCCGTAAGATGGCGCTCGTGTTCGAAGTGGGCTATTAAATAAATGGTTTCCTATGGACGCAATAACTATTTTTATTTAAATTAGTTTTTTAAGGAACAAATAAGGACTTTTATATGAATTTACACTTACTTTGTTATACTTATTAGTAAACTCGGCCTGTATAAAGTTCCAACGATGCTTGGTTTTTAAAATATAGGGTACTAAACATTCTAGCTATACCTTTGGAGCTAGAAACAGACTTATTTGGCTGCGTTTCCTCTCTGAAGAAGATCCTGTCTTACACCCCGACACAAAGCACTACTTTTATAAATTGTACCATTATTCATTATAAATATGGAAATCAATTACAATACAACGTTATTTGTCTCGTCTTGTCTTCAAACGTTATTTGTTATTTCGAAAATAAAATGTCAATTTGTGAAAAGTAAAAAACGAAGAAGAAGAAGACGACACCAGCCCACTTGCGACGCGAGAGCATCTATCGGCCAATAGCGAACTAACCAAAAAACCGGGACAGAATTTGAAAATGCTGCCATTGTCGATCGGCCTCCTACCCTCTAGTTCTCCATAGGTATGACCTAGGGATAGCTTTATTTATGAAAAGCACTTTCTATAGGACCTTACTTAACAATTTGAATGCCATTTTTAATATTTTAAGTCCTTACCAATATTTTTGCAGATAAATAAATGTAAAGAACTTTCTGAAGAATAAATAAAGAGCAATATTTTCCTTTCTGAGAGTAAGAGCATAAAATATACAAACTGTTTGAGACTTAACGAGAAAACTCACACGAATTTCGAACGTAATAAATCCGGAATGACTTGCACATATGAATAAAACTCGAGAGTGCACCGTTAAAATCGGCTTTCCCAGTCGATGCCTTTTCCGTCTTTTGTTCCGCCATCTGAAAACTTTTATTTAGAAATATTGCGAAATCCGCACAATAAATCAGCGGAATATTGTTTCTCCAGGGACCCCGTATCTAAAATATTCGTTCACAAATGAACAATAAACCTGCGAACAATGACCGTTTCAGTATCCAGCCGTTCGAAGGCCAACCCTTATGCCTGAGAGCTTCACAATAAATGATTTACAAAGTTCTGAAAATATGGAAAGTGGGTTGTTGTGTACCGGCTAGGGAATTTCACCGGTTATGGTTTTGGGCGCTCCACAAGTTTTATTTTAAAATATTGCCCGCTTAGGCTCCAGGCAATATCTTTTAAAATATTGTGTAAAGCGGATCAAGGTCGGGCGAAAGAGAAGGTTTTTAAAATACTTTTTGGAACATAAGAACAGGATTTTTATGCTTCCTAAAACAGAGCAAAAAACACATTACTGCACGCTGGTTTAATAACCAGTTATGAAAAATTTAGTCGAATTGTAAACAAATTGTTTATAAACTAAACGCGTATTAATCATGTACAGCTTATCTCGTGCGCAAACGAAAGTTAAGTTTCATGGGTGAAAAGATATGTTTTTACGCACGACTCACCGGTCAGATTTCCTAGCGCTTAACAGGGCGAACAACCCTCTTGTAATAAGGTTTTCCTTCTTTATCGACATCAATAAATACACTCCAGAACCGGCTCTGTGGATATCTTGTATTCTTTGCTATTAGGTACTTTCTTTTTGCTTCTTTTAAACAGTATAGCAAAGTAAGAGTCTAAGTTGTTAAAGTAAGAAGTCGCTAACAAATCGTATAATCGTATGAGAAATTTAGATGGGCATACATAACCGCGGCAAGGGAGTAGAAAAATATATTTACTGAGCTGAGTTAAATTTTTAAAAGGAAAGCTCAACTTAGTCATTGGCTTTGATATTTAAAAGCAACCAAAATAATCTCGGTTATTGTTGGTGTTCAATATTTCGAATTTCTAGTTTTTGTATACTTGTGTAGTTTGTACAATAAAGAATGACTGATACCGACAACTTTTTCAAATTATTGATTAACCAAATAATCTTTGTAGTAAACATATGTCAAAGGTGGCATTTTTTTAATCTAATGAAAATTCTGGATAACTTTCGTTTTTGAGCTTTTGCTCTGTCTTTTTGTTCAAGGGGCGTAGGAGGGAACGAATGTCTTTATGCAAAAATATTCACAACTTTGGTTTGGCATATTGGAATTTGACAAAATAGGGATTATTTTGTTCTATCAGTTTAATAAAGAACGAAGTCGTCTTCGTCAATTTCTTCATTTTTCTCCAAAACTTTAAATTAAATAATTTAAAAAATAAATATATTTTTTAAAACCGGAGATATGGAAAATATAATATAAAAATTAACTCCTTAAGAATAAGCTGACGTTTTAATACGGTTTTCACAGATTCTTTTTATTTATTCTCCTTTTTGCTTAAGTAAAAAAAATATATAGTTGCATTTAAAATTTTAAAGAAAATGAAGAAATTGATGATTCTGCTAAAAAGCGCCCTCTAGCTGTCGCAACGGAATTCAAAGCTACTTTGTTCTTTATTAAATTGATAAAACAAAATAATCCCTACTTAGCGAGTTCAGATTTGTCATATTCCGATATGCTCAACTAAAGTTGTGAATATTCTTGCATACCCATATTTGTCCCATCCTACAAAAAAAAAAAGGTAGAGAAAAAAGGCAAAAACAAAAGAATTTTCATAAGATTGAGAAAACGCCTCCTTTAGTACATGTTTACTATAAGGATTTTTGAGAAAATCCCGCTTTTTGTAAGGTAAACGGTTTTCAAGATACAGCCGGCGTCCTTCTTTAGTTGTACACCCGGTACAAGTCATTAAAAATCAACAGGTTTTTTAAATAACAAAAAAATACGCGAAACCTATCAGAAAATTAGAAAAATCCAAATGCGAGTCTGTACGTAAAAAAGTAGGCTGATAATGATATAAGAAGTCCGTATTTATGTTTATATATTTTTTTTAAATGACTCACACTGCGTACCTGTCAGATATTTGTCAGTTAACAGCGCGGTGTTCATCCGAAGCCAGTGTTTTGTTACTTTTAAATTGTTAAACGGTAAAAATGGCACATTATGAAAACAATAAATTCGTTGGTGGAATATACCATACTATTATTACGGGGAGTGTAGTGTGCAGTTAAAGTGTTACTATTGTATCGAAGTTATTTGAACACATTATTTAATTTCCGCAGTGCCCTATTAGATTCTTCTGTTATTAGATAAGGTAAGGTTCCTATTTTTAGGTGTTTTGAATAATGATATTTGAAAATGTTTTTATTTTGTATTAAGGTGGGAGTATCAACATGCTTGTAACCTATTTCGCGTAGATTTATTCATGTTTTCTAGCTTTTACATAAAATTTAAATAAAATCAGTATCGACTTGATATTCTATACGTAATTATTGACATATTTAATAAATATCAAGGAATTTCATAACTTATTTTAGGAGAATTGAGCAAAAAATATCGGGTAAGATTTTTTTTAAACATTATTATGTCATTGTTCTTTCACTATACAATTCTCCCAAAATTAGCAATGAAATAAATTGATATTTTTGTAGTATATCAGATATTACCTAAGTAATATGCCGACGATACTGATTTTATTTAAATGTTAGTCGGTTATAGGTTGGCAATAAATTGTATGACGTTGATAATTCCACCTTAAGGGCAATTTATTACGTACAGTACTTACAGTAATTTGACGATATTTCTGTTGAGTAACTAAGGAAAATTTAAGGTGGTCATTATAGGGACGTAGATAAGGTGGGGAGGGGTACTGGGGGGACAGTACCCGCCTCAGAACCAGTTTGTGTCATCAATTAATGCTTAAATTAACTCCATTATCACTTGACTAGGTATGCTAACTTTTTAAATGCTTTATAAAAAATAATAGCACTTTTTATGTGGGAGCACCGCCGCGTTGCTAGGGGGTAATCACTAGGGGGTAATCACTAGGGGGTAATCAGCCTGTTATTGACCTATGATTATGATGAGGTACTTAATACTTTTGCCTTTATTCATTTTATCAAATTTTTTTTTTAACCTAGAACTGTAAGTAATTGCTACTTAAAGAGTATTTGCCGCTTTTTAAATAAAACAAAAAATAAACGAAATATTGAAGAAGAAAGAAATGTCACTAATGTTTTCTCTTAAATAAACGGGTAAAAAAAGTTATATTAATTATTGTCCTAATTTTTTTTCGTTTATAAGTGATAAAGTAATAATTTTTTTGAATCGTTGAGGCCTTTACTTGATGGAAATTTATTATAACTCAATGAAAGACAATTTATTTTGTCAAATTTCCACTTTTATTGAAAAACTTTTTCTTTACACGACGCGTTTCGCTACATTGTAGTTTCTTCGGGTGTATGGTGCCAACTAATTTTATTTTGGGTTAGAATAAAATGAGTCGGTTTTATGACTGAGAAAACTTCTTCTATGTTTCAAAATTCTCGTCTTAAATGTTTGGCCAATATAAGTTTTGGGACAAGGGCCACAATTTAATGGGAAAACCCCCGATTTATTATCCTTGTTGCTTTTTGATTTATAGTTTTTAAAAATTTTCCCAAATAATTGTTAGTTTTATAAGCGACGTTGATATTCCTTTGATTAAGGTGTTTTCTTAAATTTTATCCGATGGGTTTCCAAAACCCACACGTGAAAATAAATTGTGTCTTAAAATATGTGCACCCCAGCCCTGAACGTTTAGTAAGACACTTTAAATTGTAAAGCCCGGACCTGTCTATCTTTCCATTCGTTAAATAAGAATTTTGCAGTGTGCATGCCTATTCCTGTATGATTGTTTACTTGCACAAGGCCATTTTTGACTTTTATAATTTCTTTAGCAAGAGCTTAAATTTTAAAGCCCCGTCCTGTATATTTTTTCATTTGTCAAATGATAATACAGTGCGTGCGCACGCCTACTCCTGTGTAGCTTCGTTTACATCCGCAAGGCCATAAATTTGCCACTTCGTGATTATTGTTTGCTTATCTAAAGGTACATGTCTATGGTATCAATTTACAGCAGATAGTACAAAGAGAAAACAGTAAGGCATCTAAATTTCTTTTAAACAGTTTTACTTTTACTCTAAAATATGAGCTATTTGCTCATACCCATATAAGATTTTTAGTTTAGGCATCCATGGTCGTTATTTCTACATCTACTAAATGAAAAAAAGCTTAGCCTTTATATTTACTTAAAATACGAAAGTGAGATATGAAGAACAGAAGAACAATGCCTTCATACAATATTTTTTTTAAGTGATTCTTAGGTTCAGAGGAATTTCTATAATTTTATTCCTTATCTGTTTAAAGATTGGAGACAGACAATGATGTTTCTTGAATGATAGAAGGGTTTTGCAGTTGCATTGTTTTCATTTGTATTAAATCACAACGTTTCAACTAGTAAGTACATTCAGACGTCTTCAGATGAATGCTAAATAAGCAGTAAGCATAAGTAACTATAATTGTTCTTTTTATTCTTGCTAGGTACAGTAAAGCATGACGGAGATGGGTGCAGTCATGAGCTGAATACTGTATTGATGTTGTCATAGTATTCTTAGTTTTCTTATATTATTATACTCCTTTGACATACAGAATGTTGAGTGCTGGTTTTCGGTCTCTTCTCTTATCCCTTACCCAATTTGTTTATAACAAAAACTCAAAGTGGGCAGAAATGGTGTTATACAATGAAGTAATATTGAAGAAATTACCTTGTCGGACTTCCATTGTCTTTATTTTGTTACCTACCACAACGTTTCGGTTAGTTAGTATCTCTAACCGTTTTCAAATGTAAAATAAATTATAATACTAAGGCTACTGTCTTAAATATCATCCATGTACAATGAAGCTTGATGACTCCGCCTACGTGCTTATTTGGAGTGTGAAGTTTGAGCTGTTGGTTTCGGACAGATATTGGGGATATCTATACTTGGTTTACTAAATATATGGGTATTTTGATTCATGAAAGCTGCTTCTTTGAATTTTCGTTTTTTCCAGTGCTGTTCCGTGGCCAGCACCTTGGCTTCTGACCACTGTACAGGGTTTTTCCGTATATTTTGGAGCACCCCTGGAGCTTTTATTTGAAGACCTAGAAAAAACTTTAAATTACCAAAGTTGCATGATTTCTCCTGAACTGCCAGAATTTGTTATCGGACAAAACAAATGAACATCGTAAATTTGTTTAATAATGCCAATGTCGATTTTTTTAAATGAAACACCCTGTATATTAATTTTTTTTTAAACTCCCCACTCTTTTCTGATTCCAAATATGTATATATGTTATATGTTTGTTTCATAAATTATTATCATTATTTATATTAATTATTGTTACTGAATAAGCATTATGTTCTAGCATGTTTTCCTCACACCAATATAAATTTTCTAATCCGCAATATTTTGAAATGAAATTTTGCCTAAACGACTAAAGTAAACATATAACATATATACATATTTGGAATCAGAAAAGAGTGAGGAGTTAAAAAAAAATTAATTCCATTTTAAAAAATCGACATTGGCATTATTAAACAAATTTACGATGTTCATTTGTTTTGGCCGATAACAAATTCTGGCGGTTCAGGAGAAATCATGCAACTTTGGTAATTTAAAGTTTTTTCTAGGTCTTCAAATAAAAGCTCCAGGGGTGCTCCAAAATATACGTATATATATACTGTATATTATATTGGTTGGTCCATACATGTTCCGCTATACCTGATCTCGAAGTTTCACCTCTTTGAGTATGTTTCAGTTGTTTTTTAACTCGTAAGGGAAGAGGTCTTTTTGTTTCTCCAATGTACGATTTGCCCCACTCGCAAGAGATTTGACAGATACAATTTTTTGTGCTTTCATTACTTTTGTAAGAAAACCCCTAGTATACTGTTAATTGTTCGGTAAGATTTTTTGGAGTTTTTTTCTTGTAGATTATTTTTAATTTGATATTTTGGTCCTACCTGTTTCAATTATTACCAGCCGCCACTGTATTGTAATTTTATTGGTGCCAATTTTTCTACAAATCCTGTCAGAATTAATTCTTGTTTCGTATATTATGCGACATATTTTACATACGACAAGGCAACAAGCCATTTTCGGACAACGCAAATACGTTTGCCATTTGGTCCATAAATTTTCGTTAGCGATTGGTTGCTGTTATTTATGCAATAAGCTCGGCTAAACTCAGCTTCCCCACAATTAGGCCTTGTTTATAATTTTGAACTCGTTTTATGGATTTGCATACACTATTTTAATGAAGCTTTGCAATAGGTAGTGCAGGTTGACCATGGTACAGGAGCCACGATTATCAACAAATTACATTGTTAAATAGCTTGTTATACTCGCTTATATTTTGGGTATAAGGATTCTAAATTTGCGTTACTGAATACTGTCAAGACCAAATAAGGTCCGACGTTTTTTTTTCGTGTGATTCAAATAGATACTTCCCTTCTTGCGAGATAAGTAACAGAATCGTTAAAACCATAGCCATAGTATCATGGGATACAGTAAGCAAAGTTGAAGTTGTAAATTTCCACTATATCAACAAGAAAAATTACATGTTTCGCTAACACTGCAGCGTAGCTTCGTCAGATGAACATGATTTATTAAAAGGTAAAAATAAAAACAAAATAAAATTATTGAAGATGTAAATAAAATAGTGAAAGGGAAACAATAGCGAGAAAATCCAACAGAGCGTTTAAAAAATTAAATTAGGTACAATAGGGGTAATTAACAAAAATTAAGTATATGGTCAACAAAATAAATTTAAATCTAATAATTGATCATTAAGTGACAGGTCCGTATTTTTAAGTTTATTTATTTCCATAGATTCTAAGAAATTAAGTTTTAATCTTTTATTTTCTGTATGTAAGATTTTTGAGGAAGGATCGAAATTATGTTGATTATTAAGTAAATTTGAAGAAATAGTCCATACTTAAAGTGGAGTTGAAAGTATGAAAAGGAAAGAAAAACACAAAGTCTTCCTCCACAAAATTTAATAGAATACAATTCTAGTTAGAAAGGTCTCTACATGTTTCGAACGTAGAAACGTTCATCATCAGGAGACAGAAATCTATTTTATGCTGATGTTGTTAGCATAAAATAGATTTCTGTCTCCTGATGATGAACGTTTCTACGTTCGAAACATGTAGAGACCTTTCTAACTAGAATTGTATTCTATTAAATTTTGTGGAGGAAGACTTTGTGTTTTTCTTTCCTTTTCATATTAAGTAAATGATTATAGCATAGTTTTTTAAGTAGGTTGTGTTTTTTAAAAATTTTTTATTATGTTCCTGTATTATTTTGTTAAAATGTCTACCCGTTTGGTTAATGTATGTTTTAGGACAATCTTTGCATTTTAATTTATTTGCATTTTTATCGCTTTTAGTTTTATTGTTTTTAATAAATTTACCTAAAGAGTTATTAGTGTTATAAGACAAATTATTATCAAGTTTGTTAAGGTAATTGCCAATTACTTTGCTAGGTTCTCCAACGAAAGTGACAAGTTTTTTTAAAATAACATTAATTTACCTAACAATGCTAAGCTTATTTCTTTTGCTGTTACTAATTTGTTTCCCAGTATACCTATCGATGAATCTATTACTTTGGTTAATCAACTTCTTACCTTAAAAAATATAAATCTGATCAAAAAACAAGAAATTATCAATTCTCTTACAGTATAACAAAATTATTTTCAATGAAAAAATATACACTTGCAAAAATTCTTATTGTGGGCAATTTGCTACATACAACTTTAGCAAACGCAGACAATCATCAATTTACTTGTTCATTCATCAAGTTTTCAGTATCCTAAATGTCTTTTTCTTTGCATGAAATGTGTTCCCAACTAATATTTAATCAAAATGATCTTAAAGTCTTATGTATTTCAAAAATGAATCGTTCCTGTTTAGAAAAATATTAGTTACACACTAGAGTAAAGCACTAGCCTTGGGAAGACTGTAAATTATTTAGTTTAGCCTGAAGGGTAAATAAATCTCGAGACAAGGCCTATTCACAGCAAGCGGGAATCCTCGGCTTATCTACTTTGGCGATAAAAACTTTTGTCTAAGGAACTTTCTATGTTAATCAAAGGATTTAAAAGGCTATAAAACCTTTTTGTTGGAAGGAATTTAAAATAAGGTAACGAAGACTTTTTGGATGATAGTAACCACCAATTACATCATTTTATTTTATATTTAATTTAAACCAAAATTTACAAAATCGATATATAAGTTTAAAAAATAAAAACCTCGCAAATACAATATCCACCTGATTATAACACTTATTTAGAGTTTATTTTAAGTGTTACAAGGCAATATCTCGAGAATGGCTTTAAATATTCTCATGAAATTTTGTTGAGATAAGAAAGAGATAGGGGGGACATATTTAACCATATTTTTTACATTTTACCCCTTCTCTATTTTCATAGGCGCGAGGTAATTTGGAATTTTAAATTATGATGTATTTTTGATTCAATTAGAATCTACGTAAAAAGCTACGTATGTGTCAAAGTTTTTTTAGACATTGCGTATTTCAATAAAAACGCATAATAATTCCGAAGTGATTTATTGGTAAAATTGATTAATTTTATAAATTTAATCAAATTTTGGTTAATTATGATTCCGTAACTTGGGAAGCAACTCAAAACATTATTTGAACACACAGAAAGATTCGAATTATCGAAACAAAAATCATCTAATTTAAAATTTGATAGTCCCTTGCCTCCGAAAAAAGAGAATGTAAAAAATATGGTTAAATATGTCTCCACCGTCTTCCAATTACCTCACCAAAATTTAATGGAAATATTAAAAACCGTTCTCCAGATATTGGTTTGTAGCAACTTTCAATAACTCACTCGGTATAGTAAAGTATTTAAGGACAATTACTAGTGGTTAGTGGCGCCATCGCCATTTCTTTTTTCTTCCTTTTATTCAAAATTCGGCAAATACAATTGTCTACACTTTTACGTTAAAATAGGTTGGATTTACAAATTAATAATAGCAGAAAAAGAAATTTGGAAAACTTTGACAAAATTTCGTTTTTTGTTTTTATTAATTTATCAATTAATTTTTAACTTAAAACTTTAGGCAACTGCTACTTTTTGGAGAAATGGAAAAATAAACGAAATATCGATCAAAAATCGAAATCGTTTGAAAAATTCCAATCACCCATAAGCCCAATTTATTATTGGTCTTTTTAAAAAGTGGACACCCTGGCTTTTTAAATAAAAGTTTTAATATTTTTTGACCTATTTTAACGATATTAACCAACAACTCCTACACACAAGGACACAGCGCTTATTTGTGACGTCAGCATCTGGCGTCCTATAGATAAATAAATACGCTATACCTATTATATGTTTTTCAGGATTTATACAAAGATTTATATTTTTGTGTGACTTTTAAATTTACCTATACACTTGAAACTATCGTTATTTACATATTTAAGCTGGCATTAACGTAAATTATGCGTTACTTAAAACATAACATAAGTGAAAAACCCCATATTTAGATAGAGATAAATTTACCTAACCTACTTAATTTGTCTTAAATGTTTTACTGTATTTTTTAGATAAATACATACCTCCCTATTATATTAAGGTATGTATTTATAAAGTTTATAAAAAATAATAATCCATTAAAGTGTCTACCAAGGAGTCTACTATCGCTTTTATTCGCGACATGCAACACCTATCGAATTTATTTCAAGATATATTTGCTTAT
Organism: Polydrusus pterygomalis; assembly: GCA_963969555.1. Lineage (NCBI taxonomy): Eukaryota > Metazoa > Arthropoda > Insecta > Coleoptera > Curculionidae > Polydrusus > Polydrusus pterygomalis. Next base: position 3,854,837 of record OZ018378.1, on the reverse strand, counting down.
TTAAAACTAATAAGTAATTTTGCTCGTAATTTCGGTACATTCCATACTAATAACGATCTCCAAGATAAAGATTTCAAAAATAATGGCAGGCGTTCGGCTGTCACCCAACATCACAAGTAAAATTTAATTAGGCAGGTATAAAATTGGTATCACTACATAGTTAAAGGTTCAAACGTTGTTTGTCTTGTAAAAGATTTTTAATTTAGGCCTTTCATTGGGTGAAAATAATATTTAAAGTTGGCCTATTATACCAACTCAAACTATAGTATATTTTGAAAACGAAAGGGCAATCGGAAATTCTCTTACATGAGAAACCGAGTTCAAGGATAGGACTTTCAATACTTTTAAATTGAAGTAAATCGTATGGGCGGTTTCGGAGAAACTCGGTGACAGCGGAGGGCAAACATTGGGTTTATTTTACATGCGGTGATGAACTCTTAAACTATGAAATTTTTCTTCTGTCGGAAATATAATCTTTGATTTTGTGTATCCTCAGATAGTAAATTTCTTCAAAAGTTTAGATAGGTACTCGAGGTTTTACAAGTACCTAAATACTGAGAAAAATTTACAGCAACTCATCATTGGATTAGTTACCTGTGTTAGCTTACTGTGATAGTATTTGTGTATGTGTAAAGCTTTTGATGCAGTGTGTGTAAGTGTGTAGTAAGTTCTTGTGTGGTAGGTAAATTTTTTTTGTAGGCTTTTTATATTTTTTACTAACTACAAAACTAGATATGACCGCGTCTATTAGTTACCTAGCCACTGTTAAGTTAAAATAATTTAATGTTTACCTAGTAGGTGTGGCGTACTCGAGGTTCAATTATTTCGTGTATGTATTTAATTTCCTTTTATTACCTTTACCTAATCGGTTATTTTTTTTGCTACAATAATTTTTTATCAAAGTGTTGCTAATACTGCTAAGTAAAATATCAACAATTGTTTGTGCCGAGTGTGTATTGCAGCCATCAAAGTAAATTAAAAAATCTTGTTTTAGGATATATTTAAATACAAGATTAGTCAGAAATGATTTTTGAGAAAAAATGTTTAAGAATTTATTCTCATGATTATTAAGTATTTTCTGATTGTATATACAATCGAACAAAATATCATAGTTGTAGAGGAATATCTGTAACGCTCCTTTGACAAAGTTCTTAATTTTATTTGTTCAGAGATAAATTGCAGTCCTTGTGTTAAAATATCATTGTCTACTTTTAAGTTTTTTAACAAATCTGAAACAAAGTTTAAGATTTTATTAATTTGTGACATATCTGTGTTTTTTTTCCTGTTGTTATCTTCGGGTTCTTGGTCGGGATTAAGATTATTGTCTTGTTCGGAGTCTAAAGAAAGAATATCCATCGAACAATCAATGATTTCCAGTAAACTTCGCAATTCATCCAAACTACTTGACAAAAAGGGCGTTTTTTGTTTATCAATTTGTAAAGTTACTGATTGTCCATATAAATATGAACTTATTTCTAAATTATTGTTTATTTTAACAGCCCACGTAATTAAAGGACCAGGAGAATGCTTAATTTTAAAGAGAGTCTTGGAAGTTTTTTCATTAATGATAAACCATCCTTCCTTTAAACTGAAGGTTTTAAAGAAATTATTAAATTGTTCAAATGATTTATAACTTGTTAGTTCTTTATGTTTAAATATAATTTCACACTTACTTTCTTCAATACCTTGTTGAAATTGTATTTCGTCTAGTTCTTTAAGCTTTTCTTCCCTACTTTTTCGATGCGTTAACGTTTTTGATAAGTAATTCGGACAATTTGGAAACTTATTTGGTACGCTATCATTTTTTAATCTTGGTAAATATATTTTAACTGAAACGATCTCACCCGTTTTCGTGTCCTGTTGGGAAATCGTCGAAATAAAATCCTCTTCTGTAAAATGGTACTCACAAACTCTACTATTTGCACTGGGAACAAAATTTTCGCGATGAATTGCCCGTCGCCATTGTTGGTTAACTTCTTCATTTTGGGGGAACCGAAAAAACGAACTGTAGGGCCGGCGGTATAATTACCCTTATACAACCGACTACACAACATCGATTCGGCATTTTAAAACTCTATTTTAAACACTATTTGAAGCGGAAACACTATATATTTTCACTAAATACACGGAAATTAAAACACCCGGCGTAATTGTAATTGCGAACGCGTTAACCAAACAAACTAAAAACTAACTAACAGCTGTTGCTACGTTGCCAGATTGACTCAAGCGTTTCGCATGTCCGATTGTATACGTTTTATATTAATTTTTTTTATTTAACAAAATATTCCCAATAAAATACCTAAATCTGTAAAATTATATTAGGCTTGTGATAACAACTAAGTTAACATAGTTATAATGTTATGTTATAAGCAAAAATAGTAAAGACATTACATAAGAAAATCTATTTCAAAGTATATCAGGAATTATAGATGATCTGACAATGCCACCTGTCGAAGCAAGGCGGTCATAGCCAACTGGATAAAATAGGCAAATGACGCGTAAAACGTAATCGGACGCCAGAGCGTGACGTCACTACCAAATTTCTTTAGAGCACTTTGTCCTTTATCATCTAGGAGTTATTGTATTAACGCCTGTTTAACTGGCAACATATTTTACACAACAGTCAACCGCTATTTGGACACAACTGAATTTATTTTACCACATTCCCATATATTTTAGCGTTGTGGCATAAAATTGTTATTGGTTGTTGTTGTTTATATATTTGGAAACCCACAGTCATTACGGTATGGTTTCACCAGTATCAGTAATTTTTTTAAAAATTTTTATTTATAATAATCAAAATCCCTTAATAACTGTAAGCACTGGCATCGCTAGGATTCTATTTTGAGGGAGAGGCAGACATATACCATAGGTACCAAAAAAGGTGACTTTTTTAGACCAAGCCCAATAACAAACACATTTTTTAATTCATTATTACTTTATCACTTATAAACCATAAAAATGACTGCACGTGGTCCTGCAATAATAGTGCGTCAGGCTTCCATAGCTCCCATACGAATTTAGTTAGGAATTTCATTCATACGCTAACTTATACTGTTTCCTACGGGGTACTTCGAGAAAATATTTTTTCATATACAGGGTGGCCCAAAAAAGTGTGGTCATAAAAATTTGTTATTTTTAAATGGCATACATCATATTTTTTTCCATATTTAGATTTATGCTATCGTCCTTTATAAGTGCCTAAAATTTTGTTTGATTTGCTTTGGTAGTTTAAGAGCAATCAATTAAAAACTAAAAAAAAATTATTTTGAAGTCGTGGAAAAAATATAAAAAAAAAACAATCTAAAATTAGTTTTTCAACCACGGTATTAAGTAAGTTTAATGTCAAGAGGTTTAAAGATACTATGAATTTAATAGTATTTATTTATTTTACACAGGGTGTTCATAGTAAGGTTTCAAAAATGATACATTTCAAACCTATTTTTCTCAACTTTTTCAAATATATATATGTATATTATTTCGGTATTTTATATAAAATACACAAGCAATTCTTTTTTGTAGTTGAAGCAAATAAGATCCTTTCAAAAACATGTTGGCTTTGTGCATAGAACAAAATGGAAGACATTTTGAACAATTACTGTAGTTTTCAATTATTAGTCTAGTCGCCTACGTTTAATTTTAAAAATAAACTCTGTTTAATCAACATAATTTATGAAATTTGCATTTATTTCGAAAACGGCTGAAAATAACTTATTTGCTTTAACTTCAAAAAAAATTGCTTGTGTATTTTATATAAAAAGTTGAGAAAAATAAGTTTGAAATTTGTACCTTATTATGAACACCCTGTATAAAATAAATAAATACTATTTGATTTATAGTATCTTTAGACCTCTTATCATTAAACTCACTTAATACCGTGGTTGAAAAAACTAATTTTAGATTGTTTTTTTTTGATATTTTTTCCACGACTTCAAAATATTTTTTTTTAGTTTTTAATTGATTGCTCTTAAACTACCAAAGCAAATCAAACAAAATTTTAGGCACTTATAAAGGACGATAGCATAAATCTAAATATGCAAAAAAAATATGGGGTATGCCATTTAAAAAATCACAACTTTTTATGACCACACTTTTTTGGGCCACCCTGTATATGAAAAAATATTTTCCTGAAGTACCCCGTATGATACAGTATAAGTTAGCGTATAAATGAAATTCCTAACTAAATTCGTATAGGAGCTATGGAAGCCTGATATTAATTTGTTAATTTTATTTTGATTTTAATTTTTTTGAACTGTTTATTTAACACCTACAAATAAAAACGGTAGTTTGGTGTGTCAGACGTTCGCATCCCACGCAGTGTTGGCACTATTGGTGTTTTTATTTCATTGTTTAAACAACCTATTCCTAAGAAAAATATAAAATGTTATACACTGTACTGATTCAGCAGTTTGGTTCCTTGTGAAACATTTTTAATATATATTTTATAGTAAAACACTTATAGCTTTTTAATGTTTCATTTAATATAGAATTGCTCTACAATTGGGGTATTTTGGAACATTTGTTGTTCATTAGTGGTCAGGGTTTTATTATTATGTAAGGATTTCTTTATTTCTAATTGTTCTAAAAGGTCCAATGGAAATGTGACAAAATATATATAAAATGTTATAATTTTTTTACATCATTAAGTTGACAATTACAAAACACCAGTCGATATTTCACCGTACGCTTACCTCAGCAGAATCTGTAAACCTGTACAAACCCAAACAAACCTGTATAAACTTGTACAAACGAGGGCAAACTTGTGCAAAGTTATACAAGACTTGAACAAACACTTTGATTGTAAGTAAATTATGTTTGTCAATATCATTACTGTCACAGTCAAATTTAGATAGTTATTGTTAAAAACCTTTGTGCAATCCGACATAAGTTTCTCGACAATTTCAACTTGCTGAGCGTTACCGTTTTTGAGATAACGCTTTTTAATATTGGCATTAAATTAGGAGCAGCTCCACCATGGGAAAAGTGGCGGCCACTTTGTGGTAAGTACTATAATTGTGTGTACAATTTTAGTTTCTAATAAAATAAATATTTTCCAATAGGTCCTTTCACTACCTTAATAAGTATTTCAAATTTTTTTTCGCCATTAAAAAACTTTTATTTAACAGGAAAATAAAAAGAGCTTATACTTGACCTGACTATATATTCTTCCCACATTTTTTTTACCAAAAACGCATTTCCAGCAAGACTTGAAAGCACAGTTCATCCCTTTTAAAGTGTTTCATTTCGCCTAAACCCCGCAGAATTCGCAGCTTTTTATAGTGTATGATAAACGACTTGCTTGAAGTAATAACATGGTTTAAATGTAACGATTTCGTTTACAAATGACCAGCTTTTTACATCCTGACATCAACAACTTAAATTGAAGTAACATTTCTTGGGTCGAGACAGCCTTTTTACCACCAGTGTCACCAAATGGCCTGCAAGTCAAATACCGAGTGCCCTCGCCAATTTTTCACGGTTTTATTATTTTTTGTGTTTTCAGCTTATCCTGATTTTTCCGTGCGGATTTCAACAGGTGTGTTTAAATTAATGACAGCATTAAAGAAAGCATGTGAGGTTGAACACGTTAAGCATCTGTAAAAGTAATACCAATACCCCATCTATTTTATCTTAAGAAAGATGATTGAATTGTTTTTCTGTCTTATTTTTCAAGATAAATAAAATTATATTATTTTACTAAATTCTTTGTCATCTTTTTGATAAATTAAATATGTAAGAAAGAAAAACAAGTAGATGTAGCATGGCAAGGGTTATCTTACTTATAACGCATAACTTTTTTTAAATTTGAATGTGAACACTGAACATCAACAAATATCTAAACAGTAAAGCTCAAAACGTACAAATAAATCTTTGTTTAAAATTTTATTTGGAGGGAAATAAAATTAAAACGAAATCGCCCAGTAATACTCAATGGGAATCTCTAAAAGCGCAAAAATCCCCGGACAATTGCTCTGAAGCTTTTATGAAGCATGAGAAGTAATATAAAAATCTCTAATGCAATTGGGTCAGGAAGCTTTTAAACTACAAAGTTGGATATATTGACAAGAAAATAAAACTCCATAATGTAATATTTATGTATGAGGCTTGGGGGTTTATGTACTTTTTATTTCATAATTTAGTAGAACCATGCATAGTTTAGTTGTTATACTAACAAGATAATTCTTTTTGGAGTTAAAAGGTTTTATATGCAAAATATGTCTTATAGCAGCAAGGACTGAATTGGAACTGGAATTTTTTTTACTGTTTAAAAAAACGATTTGTAAATAATTAGCGGGTGTACAACTAAAAAAGGGTTTGGCAGGGTCCCCTAGCAAGGGGGAGTAACTATAGTGGCCAAACAAAAAGCGGAATGTTCTTAAAAATCCTCATAGTAAACATGTACTAATGGTAGTTTTTTTAAATTTAATGAAAATTCTGGATAACTTTTGTATTTGAATTTATGCACTACCTTTTTGTTTAGGAGGGTACAAATATTGCTTTGCAAAAATATTCAGAACTTTGGTTTGGCTTGTCGGAATTTGATAAATTTAAACTAGCTAGTTAGGGATTCTTTTGTTAAGTTATATCAATATAATAAGAAACGAAGTCGTTCTGAATTCCGTTGCGACAGCTAGAGGGCGCTATTTCGCTGAATCAACAATTTCTTAATTTTTCTCAAAATTTTTTAATGCAAGTTTCATGCCAAGAGTATAAAAAAAACTACTTTGATCAACACAGCACTACAGTGCGCATGCGAATCGGCAACAATTCCGCATATCGAATTGGTGATAGAAAATGACGTCGTTAATCCCACCTTAATCAAATTGTTAGTAGTAGTAGTAATAACAAGATTTATTTAGCAATGTGCTACAGTTTAACAAGTTTTATGAAATATTTAAAATAATTTAACAATATCATCTATGAATTATTAAAAAAAAAATTATCAGTAACTTTTTTATTTTTTAAATAAGTAAATAATTTTTTAATGATTTTTAAACTTTTTTTAAAGAGCTCTGTGATTTAATTGAATTATGCAAGTTGTTATATTCACTTAATCCTTTATGGAAAACCGATTTATTATGTTAAATATTTTGATACACTACTTAGACAGAAAATTTTGTTATACCTGGTTGAATAGTTATGATTTTCAAAATTTTGAGTTAAAAAATCTTTTAAATGAGAAGGCAGTAAGGTATGTTGAATTTTAAAAATAAAAGTACAAATCAAAAGAAATATTAAATTTTTAACATTTAACCACTGGAGTTTCTCTAACATTAAATTTATTTTCGTATATTTATTCACATTTAAAATTATATGCATAGCTTTACTTTGCAAAACTTGGAGTCTAATAAATACCCCATCAATTGCTGTGTATAAAATTGTTGAACAATATAAAAAACGAGGTAAAATTATAGTGTTATAAATTGTTTTTCGTGAAAATAATCTTGAAATTTGGCTAATTCTTTTTAAATAATTAATTTTTTTCCAATTTTAGATCTAAGATTTTCCAAATGTAATTAAAATTTTAATTTAGAATCTAAAATTACTTCCAAATATTTGAAAGAGCGTATAATTTATAATTTTTCATCATTAACAAAAATATTTATATCTGTATTATTCACATTATTTCCAATAACCATAAATTTTGTTTTAGAAACATTTAATTTTAATTTATTTATCTTTAACCAGTTTGATATATTTTTTAATTCAAAATTTAAAATCTCTATACAATCAAGAATATTTTTACCCTTTATATATAATAAAGTATGATCAGCAAACATTTGAATAAAACTTTGTTTCAAAACATTTGGCATATCATATATAAAGAATAAATAATAATGGACCTAAAATGCTATCTTGTGGTACCCCAATATTATTATATTCCCTTTTAGAATTTTTTTTTATCAATTTTTGTTTTTTGCTCCCTATTACTTAAATAATTTTGAAACCATTTATAAACAACTCCCCTTAAGCCATACTGATATATATTTTTAAATAATTTATCCCTATCAATTGTTTCGAAAGCACGTTTAAAATCCAAAAATACTGCCAATACAACTTCATTTTTGTCAACGCTTCGCATATCCTTTTCTAAAACCTGCTTGCATATTTACTGAAATTTTGTTTCCTTCTATAAATTCGAGCATCTGTTCATGAACTGTCATCTATATATAAAAAAATGAATGTTTCTCTGTCTGTCTGTCTGTCTGTATGTCCTGTATGCGTTCCTATACCATTTATCCGATTACGATGAAAATTTGGTGAGTTGTTGTGTGCAGGCCGAGGAAAATTACGGCATAAAAAAAAGTGGCGCAACGCATGCCGGGATGCCGGGATTCCGGGATACCGGGATTTGGTGAGTTGTTGTGTGCAGGCCGAGAAAGGTTTCGACATAATAAAAAGTGGCGCAACGGATGCTGGGATGCCGGGATGTCGGGATGCCGGATATTTGTGTAATGTCTTTCCTTCAAATTTATTTTAGTAAGTAGCGTAGCAACGCGCGCGGGGTATAGCTAGTTTCTTATAATTTTTCAATATTCCATAATATATTTATTGTTCACCCTATATTATTGTTCGGCATTTCCAATTTTGTAACTAATCGCTGGAAAATTAATAGGAGCTTGCTCTGGGGGCTAAGGTTCTTTTTTGTCTCAAAATGGGTAACCGGCCCAATAATGCCACCTATCCTATAATTTAATTTAAACTTGAATTAGTACGTGTATTGTGGAAAGTGGTTAGTAACGCTAATGTAGCGTTAATTAAACCAAATTAAATTTACGCACCTCTCAAAGGTCTAAATCGATATTCGAATTTGCCGGCATATCGCTGATAAATAACCATGTTCGAAGAGTGACTTCTAGAATAATGAAATTATCTACCGTAGCTTCTGCGGATTTTCGCTTCGCGATTTACATTGGTACCATTTACTGAAAACCTTCTAAACCTATCGAATTTAAATAATTAATTGACCCGTCTGTTACTTTGTGACAATACATTTTAGCTATTTTTTTTTATGATCGAGCACAAGCACTATAGGAAAAATCCTTTAAGGCGCTCTGGGAGCGGTGCGTGAGCAAAGAAAGCGATTCACGTTTTTCTTGAATCGTTGGAGGTTATATTCGGTTGGAAACACGGTCTCAGAAAGGCCGTTCCACAAAGATGACGTCCTCCAAATGAAAGAGTTCTGAAACAATGATGTTCGGGGTGTACTAAGTTGAACCACATAGGGATGGGCGGCAGTGGTTCGTCGTGTGTTTCTGCTATGCATTACTCTAGGTAGAATCGAGCGGGCAATATCTGTCGAACACTTGCTATGGAAATATCTGTAGAAGAGAGTCAAATCACCAACCTGTCTTCGATGTTCTAAGCTGTCGAGGTTCTAGTCAGCTCGTGGTCGCCGATTAGACGAACGGCTCTCCTTTGGATGGAATCCAACAACCGAAAGGTATGCTTCGGTGCGGAACTCCAGATATGAGAGCAGTATTCCAGTGATGGTCGAATCTGGGCTTTATAGAGTGTCAAAAGTTGTTGAGGTGTATACAACTTTTTGGTATGGAAAAGTATACCGAGCTTCTGAGAAGCTGCCCTGGCGATTGCCACAACGTGATTATGCCAAGACATATTTCCTCCCAGGTTGATACCCAGCAAATTATTAGACGAAGTCAGTGGAATTGCGTGTCCTGCCATAACGATATCGGGTTCTGCAATGTTAACCTTCTTAGAGAATACTGCTGCCTGGGTTTTTTGAGCGTTAAATTCGACTTGGTTACTGTCACCCCAAGACAAAATTTCTTCCAGGTCTTTATTGAGGCGTGATACCTGTAAAATAAAACGAATATATACTTTGTTATTTGTCACTATATTTTAAAAAAGGTTTGGCGTTACGGCCGTTTCATAGTACAACTACATCTTTATGAGGCTAACATAGATTAACTAGTATACAGAATAATAAATAGTTTATGCTATATTAAAATAACTATTATTGTTGTTGTTGGTATCCGTTGGTTCTTTTGTGTTGGGTGTATAATTCTTAATTATAAGGGACAGGCGTGTCTTTGTTCATAAGATTTAGGGATAAGCAGATGGAGTTTATAATAATTTTAATAATGGGGAATTTTCATAATCTAATTGTGTTAAGAGGTTCACATTGTGATATTTCTTATGTTTGTTACTTTCGATGTTTTCTAATATATCTAGTTTATGACCTTTTTGTTCAGAAAGTAAAATTTGTAGGTTGTTAATGTCTGGAAAGCTATGATTTGTATCTAAAAAATAAATTGCAAAATTGGATGACCTTTTGTTTAGCCCAAAGCATTATGTTCTTTAAATCTGGTTTCAAAATTTTGTCCTGTTTGCTCTATATAACAGCTATTGCATTCATTACACTTTAATTTATAAACTCTTGATTTTTTATATTTCTTACACTTATCTTTTATGTTGAATATTAATTTTAATAGGGTATTTGACGATTTGAAAGCTATTGTTACTTGATCAGAAGATAAAATGTTTACGATTTTTTCGGTGACTGAGCCTATACAGTGTGACCAGTAAAGTCCGCATCATATGGGATTTTTTATTTATTAATAGCTTTATTCGAAATTTGACTTTGGCATCAAGTTCTGCTTCGATCGGGATGAAAATTAAGCAAAAAAATAGTAGTCACGTGATTCGCATTATCTGTCAAATTTTAATTTTTTCCAACAAATAATTTAAAAGTGGGATTATTTCTAAAAATATAGAAAAAGGTTATTAGAAAAAGTTTTTTATTAAATGATGTTTCTAGCCCACATGCAAAATTTCAGCTATTTTGTAAATTGCACCACTTTTGCAAAATAAGACTCAACGCAACTCAACTCAATATTAAGGTGTATTACTTTCAGACACAAACTACGTTTTCAAAAATACTTATTTTATGGAGTTACCTTATACAGGGCCAAAAACAAATAAACTTTGCATCACATGCGACCAAATTTTAATAGCCCAATTTTGATTTTGTAGAAAAACACACATTTAATATGGCGCTACTTTAAAGAAAATGTATCTGAAATAAAGCATTGTCAAAACTAAGAAGTTTTATGTAGGTTGCGTTGAGTCTAATTTTGCAAAAGTGGTGCAATTTACAAAATATGGATAAGAAATCAAAATTATTTTATGCAGCTGAAATTACATGTGGGCTAGAAACTGCATTTAGAAAAACTCTTTCTAATAACTTTTTTCGAAATTTTTGGAAATAACCCCACTTTTGAATTATTTTTTGGAAAAAATTAAAATTTTACAGATAATGCGAATCACGTGGCTACTATTTTTGGCTAAATTTTCATTTCGATCGAAGTGAAACTTGATGCCAAAGTAAAATTTCAAATAAAGCTATTAATAAAAAAAAATCCCATATGATGCGAAGTTTATTGGTCACACTATGTATGTGATAGCATGGAATTTTTTGTTATTTTGTTATTTTGTTCTTTAACTTTTAGGTAGGTAGGGACTTTTTAGGAAGAAACCAATATCAGCTGTTAATGTCACATGTTGGTGTCAACTGTCGAAACGCTTTGTTTAAAAAAAAAAAAGTTGACTCTATGTATCACAGCCGTACAGTGGCGGAACTACCGGTGTTCAATGTGTGCGAAGCACACGGGCCCGGGCTAAAAAGGGGCCCGAGAGCGGAGCCACAAAAATATAAAAATGCAAAACAAAATGTTCTCATAGAAAAAAAAATGCGATACTCCGAAAACGTATCCGTAAAACTAGTCTACTCAATAATTTTATAGATAGTAACTGAAATAATCACATAAAACGTTTTAGATATGTTGATATTTTAAAAACACTGGCAAAAATAATTTTAACCTCTACAAATAAAGCGGAAGTTAATAAAGCAAAGTCTTTAAGAAAACACTTGGATACAATGGATAAGTTTTTGCGTGCCACCCTGTATTATAGACTTCATTTGTTGACATGTTTTTTATTCTAAATTTAAAAGCCAAAAGTGATAAAATGACTCATTGATTATTTACGAAACATTTTGTCGGCAACAGAATTTATTTCGAAGAAATGGTATTTTTTTCTTTGCCTCTAGTGGCATGGCGAAACTTTTTGGCCAGTTTCTAGTGCAGATAGGTGTCTAATTGTTTTCGTTTAAAAAATAAATTCAATTCAATTTTTATGTAAGATATGTCAGTTTTAAATTTAAGGAAATTTACATGCATCTAGAGTTTATGCGCTACCCCGTACAATAAGACGTGTCAGGACGCAAACTACTTTGCGCTAAACACGAGAATCTTATATCTATAATTAAAAAAAAAAGTTCAAAATTGGTTCATTATTAACGAAATTAGAGCTTATTAATTTGAGGGTGCATTTTTTAATATTCGATAATTAATGGGCGTAGTGTATTTCTATTTCTTCTTCACATTATGGCATTTCGACACACCAATTTTTAATTCCATAAAAGTTCCATTAAGGTTTTATACCGCTTATCTTTTTCTCTTCTGCTAAAACCATCAGTAATTCATTTTTCTATCTCCTGATGATGAACGTTTCTGCGTTCGAAACATGTAGAGACCTCTGAACAAAATTTTTTTTGTTCTATTCAATTTTGTGGAGGAAGACTTTTAGTTTTTTCTTTCCTTTTCATACTTTGAACTCCAGTTTAAGCATGGACTATTTCTTCAAAGTTATTAATTGAATTATATATTTTGAATTTTTTTAATAATTTTTGTTGGTGTTCTTTGAACACTCTAAATATTCGCTTGCTACACCCCTGAATGTAGCTTCACTAGAGACTATTAAAAAAAAAAGAATAAAATAACTAGAGCTGCAGTAAGACACATAAAATACCGCGAGTAAATTTTTTTACAAATTTTAATTAAATCATCAACTCATTAATGATTAAAACTAATGCTTTCTTTTTTTAATTAAACACGCCGTATCGAAACAAGTTCTTGAAAGGTTCGCCTACTATAAAACATTTTTTCCGGAAATTATATACCTACATTGAGTGAAGGTTATAATTATTATCCTAAATACACAGGGTGTCCGGAAAAAGGAGACTTTTATAATGCCATTTTTCATTTTTGGCCCTCATTTTCGGTATATACAGAGTGTCAAAGTTTAAAATTATAATCTGATTTTTTGAATAATACGAGTAGTACTCAATAAGATATAAGTTTCAAATTTGGTACGTGGGGTCAACATAAAGAGTTACATCTTTTGAAAACATTTTTATCATAAAAACTCCTAATAGTTCCCAAAATTAACAAAAATTTTTTTTTTATTTGCAGTAATGTGTACTTTATCCCATCCAGCTCTCAGCACTTAATTTGCTCTGTAAGGTTTCCATAAGTTTGTTATTTGTTAAATATTTTTGCTGTCAAATTCGTCAACTGTTTTTCATTTCAACACACACATTCAAATTTTTTTTTATATCATATCAAGCGTGTGATATAAAGCATTTTCTAGCCAAGTTAATCGTGCTTTTTTTTATAGGGGGTCGTAGAAAAATTATATTAACGTTTAAGAGGGCATCATTGTTTTTACTCGCCACGTGCATTTATATACCATTTACTCGAAAACCTCTAAACTTATCGGATTTATTTCAAGATATATTTGTTGATTTTGAAAATATAACGCAATTTTTGTACATTTGACTTTTATACTATTAACGATAACTAAGATTAATATTTCAAAAATAGTTGCAGGTGTTCAGCTATCACTAAATAACACCAATTAAATTTAATTAAACAGGAATAAATTTGGTATCGCAGGATAGCTAAAGGTTCAATCGTTGTCTGTCTTGTAATAGATATTAATTTAGGCCGTTTTTGTCGAAGAAAATAATTTTTAAAGTTGGCCTATTTAACTAACACAAATTATAGTTTATTTTTAAAACGAAAGGATAATCGGAAAATCTGCTACACGAGAGAAATAGTTTAAGGATTGGTCCTTCCATATTTTTGTAGTAAGTAGTAGTAAATTGTATGTGCGGTTTCGGAGAAATCCGGTGGCCGCGGATGGCAAAAATTGGGTTTATTTTACATGCAATGATGCCCTCTTAAACGCTTTGTATAAGTTTGTAATAATCTATAAGAATGCGCCCATCCAGCAGCGTATTTTACTTCATTACAGAATAAATACCATGTGGAGGCACGCTAGCACCATGGCGTCACAGTCCGTAGAAGTGCGACACAAAGAAAGACAGCAAAAAAAAAAGAAAAAAAAAATTAAATAAAAAAATCCAGGTAATTTGTAGGTAGGTACTAATATTAGGGGCACCCTTTCGTCGAGCAAAGTAGCCAACCAAGCCGCAATCTGTCGGCTACTTAAGACTAAAACTAAATATAAACAAAACAAAATTACTGTTTTGTGTTTTTTGTTTTAAAACAACTCCAGAATAATCGAAACAAACAACCCACGCACTATTTGCAAAATACTACGGCCGTTCTCCCCTCTATCGTAGGCCTACTACTACGACTCCGGGCCGTATCGTAGTATGACTCAGCTGTATACTCCGCGCGAGTAAAATACGCGAGGGTGCCTTTCCCCGTACCTCTTTATTGGGTAAGGGTGAATGAGGATTGGGCCATTCCCCACGTTCAAACTACACAAAACATCCCTCCGGCCATGAATGACATTGGCAGTCCTGTATTAGATGTTGTGGACGTGGCGTTTCTGTGGTCGTTAGTCCTTTGTTTTGTGCAATAAATTCAATAAACAAACACTCGAAAAACACTAAAATATATTTTCTTGTTCGCGCTTGAAACACCCTGTTTGTTGTTGTGAGATCTAGACACCTGTGGCAAGCGTGCTTTAGCTTTTGTCGCTTATGTCAGTGACAGGTTGATAAAAACAATTGCGTTTATAAACCAGCCTCCTGGATTTAAGTTTTTGCGCGTAAGTATCGAATTAAGGACCGTTCACAGAAGGACTGGAAGCATAGAAACATTCTGGAAAATATTCGGGAAAGCGTCTTGTGCGTCTGGAAGTGCGTTTACGCGTTTGCGGGAATTTTGAATCGATACTCGAGCGTGGGAGACACGCGGGTGACGGCGCGGCGTTTGTTTTGATATTGTCGTTTTTAGAGTGGTGGCTGGAGAGTTGAAAGGAATTTTGTATGTTTGGGTTTTTCTTGGCAAACAACGCCTGTTTTTCTGTAAAGTGATTACTTTCTTTTTTTTTTTTTTGTTTTATTCATTTTTATTTACTCTTAAGTACGTTGCTTAGTACAGTAGAATCGGATGACAACGAATGTTGTAACCCCCCCTTCTATTTTCTCCGTAGTTTTATTAAAACAAATTTTAAAATTTCAGAAGTGCATGATATTTTGTAAGTTACTAGTAAAATCAACTTCCGGTTTAACCGGAAATGGTATTAACTTTTTTATTTTACATAGAAAAGTATCATTTTTATTTGATATGATATGACGTTATCACACAATCATTATCATTTTTTGTTTTTAAAATGGCCTCCAGACTAACATTTTAAAGAAATTCTAAGATGGCCGAGAATTCATCAATACGTGGCTCTTGGATTGTGAGCCATGGAAGTTTTAAAGTGATCTATTTTAACTTGTTTTGTGTTATCTAATCAATTTATTTGCAAAAGATGCTTCTGTCAAAAATATTTTAGATATTATGTTATTTAAAAAAATAAAGAGTAACTGGTAAATTTTTTTAAATGTCAACATGCAATTACCTGATTGTTAAGAAATATCTTATTAAATTACCTTTTTAAAAATGTGTCATTTAATATGGTATTGTACTCACAGGAGCAGACAAGATTTAAAAAAATCGAAATACCTAGGTCATATTAAAAAAATTTAAGTGGAATTATTCAATTTTCGTTACGAATACTTTTTATTAAGTCAGATAATAAAAATAAAAGCAAACTAAAAAAAATTCAAATAGCTCACTTAAGACTTCTAGGGCCTACTATCAAAGAGTTATGTTGTAGGTATTAACGGATTCATCGCCATCTTAGGATTTTGAAAACTTAGCCTGGTGTCCATTTTGAAAACAATTAATGTGTTATATGTTATTTTAGAGGAAATATTCCGTAAAATTGAAATATTAAAGAAAAATGATAGGTGAATATTTAAAATAAAAAAGTGATTTTAAATGTCTGATTTTACTAAAAACTTACAAAATATACAAGTGGAATCTCCTAAAATTTTTAAATTTCTATTAATAAATGTACGGAAAAAATAGAGTGGGGGGGGGGGGGGGGGGTAACAACATTCGTTGCAACTTACAGGGTTCATAAAAGACAAAATCAAAAACGCTTTAATTTTTATAAAACCTGGAAACGGGCCTTATTTCATGTAGAGCAGGTAATTAGGCTCATCTATTGAAGGTGTACAATCTGGGCAAACAAAGACATCCTGGTCATCAGATGTGAATCCAATGGAATCCTTGTGCACCCAGATAAGACACATGGCACACTATACTGTCGCATATCGCCAGTTATTTCAGTTCCCCATAACTTACAAAACCAACTTTCTTTAGTGTAAGCTTGTACATTTTCTTTGGAGGAATTTTTTTTTCCGGTTACGAATAAGACCCATTCTATTTTGTGGGCCTTATTTACTGTTTTGTCACCTTCTGATATTTAAGGTTATGTATGAAAAATTCTTTATTAAAAAACATTAATATTCTGGAAATACATTATAGACATATGTATTTATACATAGCTTTATTTTTAATTTAATTGAATGAAGAATAGTCCAAACATAAAAGCAAGAGAACCACTCAATTTTTATAATTTATGCAACAAAAGTTGTCGGGGAAGGACATGTTGATTTTACAATAGGTAAATGTCATTTAGCAATATATGATGCCGCCACTATGGCTCCTTCACATGACACAGAAAAATGGTAGTTGGGCCTAATTTTCTGCTGGACCTTATTACCCACACTCACCTTAGTACCTAGTAATAGTAAGCATCGGTTAATAACTACAATGAAAACTTTCCACTTTCCTCAACTCCCTTACCTTTTGAAAGCATTTGTTTTCGTGTATATTATGTCGTAGGCTAATAGTGAAATCCGTCATTTCATGAAAAGCCTAGTCACTTCATGAAGCGTCGGCAGATTGTGTAAAAACATGAAATTACACGATCTGCCGCGTCACTTTATGAAGAGACCTTGACGTTTCGGCGTATTATGTATAACACAATCTGCCTAATTTTAAATATCGTCACTTCATGTAGTACCTAACGATGTCATGACAGTCGGCAGATTGTGTAATTCCGTCTAAAAGGTATATTGGCAACTGGTTTGTTCGTTCTTCCCCAGAGCATTTTTTTTTAATTACATTTTTTCAACTAATATTATTTTATAAAAATAAAAAAAATGCTCTGACAAACCCGAACAAACCAGTTGCCAATATACCTTTTAGACAGAATTACACAATATGCCTTGTTTTTGTGGCATTTCATGAAGGGACGATATTTAAATTTAGGCAGATTGTGTTATACATAATACGCCGAAACGTCAAGGTCTCTTCATGAAGTGACGCGGCAGATCGTGTAATTTCATGTTTTTACACAATCTGCCGACGCTTCATGAAGTGACTAGGCTTTTCATGAAATGTCGGATTTCACTATCAGCCTACGATATATATAACACCAATGCAAATCTTTCTCAGCCACCTTTCTCATTTTTATTCCCCCTAGCTTGACTTTATAATGCAAATAACCGCCTCCCCCTCAATGGACATGGAACCGAATTCTCAAACGTCAAAACTCGCTCGGCAACAATCGGGAACTCGGGACGTTTTAAAATTGTTCGTGGGACAGATTCCGCGCCATCTTGAAGAAGATGACTTACGACCGATGTTTGAACAATTCGGGAAAATATACGAGTTTACCATTTTGAAGGATAAATACACCGGCATGCATAAAGGTAGGTTGTTATACTTTTATTAAAAAACACAAATAACATATTTCCACTCTACTCATTTCTCTCTAGTAATTTCCTTATTTGCGGGAAAACCAGACGAGCAATACAATTAATGAATTAAAGTATAGATCAAAATTAGTAGTGTCAATATTTATGTACCATAATTACATATCGAAGCACCAAAGGTAAACGTTTGATTTCTAAAAAAAAATAAGCTGTGTACATTATTGCCTCTGTTTCTTAGGTTTCTAAACTTTCTAATCAGCCACTGCATATCAGTTACGTTAAGATTATGGGCCAAAGGTACTAACTGTAGTCACAATTATCATTAGAAAGAGTAACTACCATAGGTAGATGTGTAATTATGATATATAATCCTAAAGATAATAAAATTGGTAAGACCGTAATGGTAAAGAAATTATATTTAATAAAATACTGATAATGGATTATTTAATGACAAAACATTAAAACTAAAAATCTTTGACTTGCTTTAAATGTCTAAAGATTAAAAGCCCTGAAAATATTTTAAATTTCAGGTCCGGTTAAAAAAATGTACTTAAGGGTGGTATCTACAGAACAAAAAATCGAATTTTCAAACTAATAATGCCACCTTGTGGAATATAAAAGACGGGTGTGAAAAAGTGTTTTTTGTGTTTAAGTTAAACATTACGGTTTATTTCGGATATCTTCGAAGGTAATCGGATTTTTTTTGTTTTCTTCCTATATCAAAAATCGCACAACAAATTAAAAAGTAAAACTGAATTTTTGGGATATTTTTAGAAGGTTGGAATATTTGCAACTTTCTAAATTATCAATCCGCCGAATACGCAAATTTGCCTTGTACCTATCTCTCACCGTTTTTGAGGTCCTCATGTATGCCTACAAATTAGTAGCAATATATTTTGCAATTAATTTTTTTTTATTTTTAATTAAAATATTTAAATGTATGTTTAAAAATAAATATCACATTTTAATAATTTTCTGTTAAAATGCACCCAAAAATTTAAGACATTATTTATGTAATTCAATATTAAGAAAAAAATATTTTAGGTCTAGTAATTTTATTATTTTTCAAATAGTCAATTTGATATGCAAAAAGAGCATGGGGACGTTGGTTGCCATTGTTAGATAGTTTGTAAGTGACATACAATAGATGAACAGGTTCGCTTTTCGTTCACCTCTTTAGCTGAATATAATACAGGGTCTAAAAGTCGCAGATGTGGTGGCTTATAAATAAATGGAGGGTGACACGCATAACAATAAAACCTGTTTTAAAATCAGTATTTGGGAATAATTCCTATAGAGTGTTACAGCTTTGCAATTTAGGTCTTTCTTTGGGAGAAAATAATTTTTAAAGTTGGCCGTTTTATACTAACGCAAATTATAATATATTTTGAATGGTAATCGTGTAATCTGTTCCATGAGAAACAGAGTTTAAAGATAGATCTTTCAATATTTTTAAATGGATGTAATTCGTATTTGCGGTTTCGGAGAAATTCGGTGAGTTTTTTTCTTCTAAAGACTGGCACCCTGCGAGGCAGAGTAGAGTCGGATTCAACCGACTAAACTCCCCGTGTTTCTGCGATTGATAGCGGAGGGCAAAAAATGAAATAAATTTGACTAAGGGGTATTATTAATATACTGTCTTCAGAACTAAATAACTTATACATGAATCGCTAACTGCAGAAAGGGGACATGTCACATTTTCTAAATTGTCCAGGAAGTTAAAAAAACCTGCCAACTTGTTTAATATGTTTTTTCTACTCCTTACTCGGTAAGTACTTTATTTTGATACTGATTTGAGGGAGGTAAGTACGGTTTACCTCCCTAGGGAGGTAAGTAAATACTTACCTCCCTAGGGAAGTACAAAGTACGCCAGCATAGAATTCTCGGTGACTCTTTCATCACTTGCATTAATACTGCAACTGCACCAATCCTTGACGTCCTTGTAACACCGATTGTACCGTTCCTTCGATTTCTGAGGTAATAGAGCAGCGCAAGCTGCATTCGCAACCGCATCGATATCCATTTTTTCGATTTCTTAAAAAAACTGACACTGACAGAACGTTTGTTTGATTAAGAACATTATGAATTCCATAGCAATCAACGTGTCAACACTAGGAAACATGTCATGCATACAGGGTATTTCAGTTGGATAGCTCAAATTATAAAATTAAAAAACATTTTTTTTTTAAATTTGGGGGAACTGGAGTAGAAAAAATATAATTCAAAACTCGGGAGGCAGTATTCTTGACCAGTCTCGGACTATTTTGCAAGCCCTCGCTATCACTCGGGCGCAAACTATGTCCTCGACTGGTAAGTATCACCTGCCTCCCTTGTAGTGTAAATAACTATTTCAGTTCATTAAGTGAATGCTACAATAGACCATTTATTTTTTGACATTTTAATATGGGCGTAAGTGTCAGTTTTGACATATGGAGATGATACCTTTCTGCAGTAAAGGGAAAATAACAAGAAAGATTTAAAGAAATTGTTTTATAAGAGACACCCTTATAGATAATATGTAACAAAAATAGTATATTATTTAACGAGCGTATAATGTAGGCCATAATAAAACGAGGATGAAGTTTACGGCACGAGCCAAAGGCGAGTGTTGTAAACCATCCGAGTCTATTATGGTTCATTGGACGCGAGTCAAATACTATACTTTATCTGAAACCATCCATTTATACAGTGCCTGAAAAAAAGTTGAGTTCATATGGGAAATATAATAATTACACTTGTGGTTTTATGATAATTACACTTGTTGTATTATGGATAGCATAATGCTCTTATTATCAGAAAAAAAATTGAGTTCATATGGGAAATATAATAATTACACTTGTTGTTTTATGATAATTACACTTGTACTATGGATAGCATAATGCTCTTATTATCAGAAGTATTATGCACCTATTATTAAATGGTTGTAGATTAAATAAGTTATTCGTCATCTTGTTTCTTTAATGCGGTAGGCCAACCAGTTATTTTGATTCCAAAAGGCTAAATAATCTTCTTGAGGAGCGGAAATGGTCAAGTGATGAAAAGAGGAGATTGCAAAAGATTTTTTATTACGAACAGGTACATGTTTTCCATGGGATTCATTAAGGCAAGATTTTTTGTAAAATTGTGGCCACCAGTTTTTATAATCATAAACTAAATCTTTTGTAACCTGCACAACTGAAAATTTTTGCATAGGTATTCTTGGATGCTTCAGACATTATTTTGATATATTCCTGAACAGTATAATATCTCTTATGTTTATTCAACTGTCTTCTAATTAAACCCCAAACCAGTCTCGGTCACATGGCGTATATGAATGACCCCTCATTGAAAAATATATTTCTATTTCATTAAATCTCTTATTTACTACAGAAAGGAGACATCTCCTGGACATATGTCCCGTTTCTGCAGTAAACGTAAATTTTATCGGCTCACAGCGTCACTAGCGTTAATGCAACATGTCCCGTTTCTGCAGTCAAGATGTGTTTAGATGTCTAGATTAAGAAAATACGCAAATGTCAAATGGACATGTCCCCTTTCTGCAGTTAGCGATTCACATATAAAATATATAAATACTCCTTTATACCTAAAAGTTTTGTAAAAATTTATACTTTTTGGACTCCAATGAGTCCATAACTTTAAAATTAGGAGGGTTATAATATACTTATTCGCAACAAACTTCAAGCTCGTTAAGGGAGGACTGACAGACACGGGATTGATTCCGTTTTCCTAATTTTAGTACAAAATGCTGGCGAAACAACAGCTACACCTAAAAATACTAATTTAGTATTAGGTTTAGGGACCTCGGGAGAAAAAGAAGGGAATTTTATAAGACAACGTATTGCAGGGGTGGTTGATGAGTTTAGTAGCGGTGTGAGGAAGCTTTTTATTTCCGTTTTAGGGCAGTAAATTTCTGTAAATGGTCCTTTCTCGAAAAACTTTACCAGGGATCCGCTAAGCTGCCTATAAAAAGGTTTATGTCAGTTTTTATGCTTAAAATTGCTACAAATATAAAAATTTACGTATATCAAGGGAAAGTTTTAGACAACTTAGCATTATCTAAGGGATTTTTATTCAACTTTGCAAATTTATGGGCCATATAAAAGGAAACCCAATCTCTACGATATTTTTAAAATTATATGTATAATGAATAGGCTAAAAAATATTTAAATAAATTTCAAAAATCTATATAAGTCCCTTTTGCTTTTGCAAGGGGTATTAGCAGGGTGGTTCGAGGGATGACCGACATCCGAAGTTCGTTAATCAAAGTCAAATTTAAATATTGTTAAAATATTATTCTTAAAAGTTTGGAACAGGTTGAACCCTGGTATTTTTAGGAAACATTTAGGTTTTCTTTCTTTAAACAGTCAAATAATTACCCCCCCTTTTTTTAGGTTAGGACCGTCCTTGTCCCTGCTTTTAAAAAATATACCTGTGTAATTCGTCGAACTTAGATCCCAAAACTATGGATTTTATACCATTTTCACAGTTACCAATAGAATATAAACTACTCGTGGCCCTATTAATAATTTTTACAGTAATTATTGTTGTAAGATACCTTATTTCATTCCACAAAGTTACCAACTAAGCAACTGGGTACACAATATTCAATAATTGTAATCGATAAATAATCATCGAAAATAAACATATTATTACAAATAGGAGTTAAGAGCAAAGACTAGGTAGTGCCGCGTTCTCCATTTCGTTTTTTGATCAATATTTCTTTACTTATTCGTTTTATCCAAAAATGGACGTAATTGCTATCCAAAGAGGCCACTTTTTGGAGAAAACGATAAATAAACGAAATATTGATAAGAAAGTGAAATGGCGAATGCCCCTAACTTAAAATAGGAGTCTTTAAAATTTATATAGTCCAAAAATCTCAAAATGATGGAAATTTATCATAAATATTATTCATTAATGATCTAAGATTAATTAGCATACTTCTGTCCCTTTCTAAGTTATTGGAAAAAATACTTTTTAAGTAACTTGATGATTATGTACGAAGATATAATATATTACCGCCTAATTAGTCAGGTTTAAGAACAGGACATAGTACAGTAACTGCTGTCTCCAGAATAACTGACGATACTACTAGCAATACGGATAAAAGAAAATTTACAGCCTTGGTATCGCTTGACTTTCTACGGCTTTTGATACTATAAGTCATGAAGTTTTAATATTCAAACTAAAATACTACGGATTTTCCCTTGATGCAATTTCTATGGTAACATCTTATCTTCACTAAAGAGCTCAAAAATTCCCAGTATTCTACCTTGTCCGCAGTTTTATCAGGTGTTCCTCAGGAAACTGTCTTGGGTCCCCTAGTTTTCTCGACATAGACTGCAGATATTGTAGATAGCATAAATTGTTCAAACATCCAAGCCTTTGCAGACGATAAGAATTTATTAATTGGATTGGATTCAGGTGTTGCCATCACTCCTTCTGCTCAATTAAATGCTGACTTGGAAACGCTGATAATTCTATCGTTACGATACAATTTGAAACTTAACCCTACTAAGTGTAACTTAATTTTTTTCAATAGCAATAATTTAAGCCTTGATTTTAATATCACTATTGATAATAACATCACACAATCGCAAATAAGTTCTAAAAGATTGGGATTGGTTTTGGGTCAGAAACTTCAGTTTACTCAGCATATAGATGTTCTACTTCCGCGTCCATATCTAATCCTGGAGCTTCTATATGCAAATAAACATTGTTTTGATGTAAAAGAAGTTGTTGTGTGATACTTTGGTGCTGTCTTTTTTCAATTATGGTTCTGTTGTGTACGGCAACTATTTAAACGCTTTTAATAGGTATATTATACAAAAAGTTCAGAATGCTTGCTGTAGACATATCTTCGATCTTCGCAAATTTGATCGTGTTTCGCCACATATACCACAACTTGATTGACTTAATATGGAGAATTGGAGAAAAATTATGTTTTTAACGTTTGTGCGTCAAATAATAAAATCAAACAATCCACCTTATCTTATTAGTAGACTTTCTAGACGACAGGATTGCCACTCTGTTAACGTTAGATCCCGCTCATTGTTTTACAATCCTCGACATCGGACTGCTATATTTTAGAGATACTTTTCGTATTGTTCCGTAAATCTCTACAATAAACTTACATTTTTTTCAAACAATTTGAGTATTGTATTGTTCAAGAAGAAATTAAAACGTGAATTATTACCGACTCAGTCTTGACTATTAGCCACTTGATCTAAATATAAGGTATATTTTTTTATGTTCACATTGGAATTATATTGTTTATATAATATAGAATATTATATACAGCGTGTCCAGAGAAGTTCTAAACATACGGGAATTTTTTTATTGTTCATTTTACGAAAAAAAGTTATTCTTTATAAAAAGTTCTGCTTGATGCGCAAATAATATTGACATATCAAAACTTAAGATATCATGTACAGGGCGGCAAAAAAAAATTTAGAAACACAGAATTACGTTAAGAGGGACGTACCCTCGATTTTTATTTTAGAACAAATTATTATAAGAAAACTTTACTAAGGACTACAAAACGCGGTCAGATACAATTTTTCGTTAAAATATTTCAATTTACAGGGTACCATCTAAAACACGTTGAGTATTCATTACCCCTTGTTGGAAACCAATTACGTAAAAAAATAATGCGAGATTATTTCATGTTCTATAATCAACCTATCTAACCTATTGTTGCAGGTAAAAATTAAAGAAATAAAATAAAAAAATATTTTGCAAAGGCTTTTTGATGGTACCCTGTAAATTAAAATATTTCAACGAAAAATTGTGCCTGATCGCGTTTTGTAGTCCTTAGTAAAATTTTCTTATACCAATTTGCTCTAAAATAAAAATTGAGGGTACTTCCCTCTTAACGTAATTCTGTGTTTTTATATTTTTTTTGCCGCCCTGTACATGATATATTAAGATTTGATATGTCAATACTATTTGCGCATCAAGCAGAACTTTTTATAAAGAATGACTTTTTTTCGTAAAATCAACAATAAAGAAAATTCCCATATGTCTAGAACTTCTCTGGACACGCTGTATAATTTATGTGTGCGCTTCTATATTATGGTTAAACGCACTACGATTAGATATTTATATTTCTATAGATTTTATATTGATGTGTTGATGTATTACTAGGTAAAGGTTAAGTGTAAGAATAGCACGGCTTGCTATGCTGCTATAATTGTATATTGATCACTTATTATCTTAAAGAAAAGTAGATTATTATTATTATTATTCACGTTTACCTCACCGTTTTTCGAGAAATACATTTACCAATAAGTCATCAAAACTGATTAAATCAAAGAGACACATACACATCATGATGTATTCTGCAAGAATATTTAAAAATTTTCTTTACTCGCACAACAAAAGCAAACCCTGTCTTTTGGTGTCAAAAATTAGACACGATACAATCATTAAATTCCATTATCTCCGTTTGGATAATTATCAATTCCGGCAATGAAAAAACCGGTGCACGTTCGGCAAACGCAGCCGGACGCCCGAAGATCGATTAGGGCCCCGAGCGAATTAATTATTGAACGTCGTGGATTTACATAATAGGGCGAAGCGAAGGGCGACGCCATTACCCATTTTATGTCCTACATATGCTTTTATTTTATTAAGCGCATCTGCATCGCTTAAACTTTCAGCGCCGATTAATTAAGCCGGGCTTATATGGGGCAAATATATAGATCATGTAATATTATCGTCTATATTATACAGATGGTCCTTCAATCTCTGATTATTTAATGTCAATTAATTTTTGCAAACAGAACCCCCCACTTCTCTTATGGAAAATGGCCCTCGGTTAAATTTTCTAAATTTTAAGTATGTTGTAGAGAATGCTATTCTGATCAAAAGTGTTCATGACCACAACCATATCTGCCGACTAGTTTTTGAGTTGCAAAATATGAATTCTCAATAAATTATATTTTTGTAGTTTATAATATTAATTCGTTTTGCCCTATCGTAGATAGGATAGAATACTATAAAATAGTTAAAAAAATGTTATTATATACCGGGTGAGTGACGAAAATTATTTAATATTTTTTGTTAAATCATTTTATTTTCGGCATTAAATTAAATGTTAACAAAGTAATACTGTGGATAACATTAGCTTGGAGCAAGCTATCATTATTTATATTTATACAGGGAACTCAAAAAAATTAATATTTTTTTAATTAGTTTTGAAATAAATTTTGTTGATATTTCTTTATGTACTACTTGTCGCTTATCGTATGCTTCCAAATATATAACTATCAAGGTTATACAGGGTGTTTCCGATGATAAGCGATAGAAAAATAACATAAAAATATGTATTTATAAATCACCCGGTATATTAAAAATCGATCGGTTAAATTTCGTTATTTTTTGATATTTTTTGCTTAAAGTGTCTTACGTACATGTTTGCTATCGATTTCCCTTTTCCTATGACCAGTTCTGGAGATATACAGCGTCGAACAGGCTCAAAACTCAAAAAATAAGCAAATAAAATAACAGTTTTTTTTTATTTTCAATAAAATTTGTTATGCAAGTTCATTTTATGGTTAAAAATAAATATATTTAATGCTATACAGGGTGTTTCGAATAATTAGGGTATTCTAACACTGTATTGCAAATAAGAAAAATATATAAAAACTATGAACAATTTATTATATTCAAATTATTTTATCCAAAAATAATAAGTAAGTCACTTTAAGCAAAAAATATTAAAAATAACGAAATTTAACCGATCCATTTTTAATATACCGGGTGATTTATAAATGCATGCATTTTTATGTTATTTTTCTATCGCTTATCATCGGAAACACCCTGTATAACCTTAATAATTATATATATATTTGGAAGCATACGATAAGCGACAAGTAGTACATAAAGAAATAACTACAAAATTTCTTTCAAAACTAATAAAAAAAAATATTACTTTTTTTGAGTTACCCTGTATAAATATAAATAATATAAATTCTGATAGCTTGCTCCAAGCTAATGTCATTCACAGTATTACTTTGTTAACATTTAATTTAATGCCGAAAATACAATGATTTAACAAACAATATTAAATAATTTTCGTCACTCACCCGGTATAGATTAAATTTTTTTTTAACTATTTTTATAGTATTCTATCCTATCTACGACAGGGTCAACAAAAATTTAGAAAAACGAAACGAATTAATATTATAAACTACGAAAATATAATGTATTGAGAATTCATATTTTGCAACTTGGACACCCTGTATCTCAAAAACTAGTCGGTAGATATTGTTGTGGCCATGAACAATTTTGATCAGAAAAGCATTCTCTACAACATACTAAAGATTTAGAAAATATAACCGAGGGCCATTTTCCATGGAGAGAAACGCGGGGTTCTTTATGATAGCTTACCGCCCAAAATTTTGTACGACGTACAAGACAACACGTGTATAAATAGTTCTACACACCGTTCTAGGGCTAGGGATACGACGTCTAAAGGGGTAGGGCGGTAAAATTCCAAAAAACTAAGGCTTTAGCAGTGGCAGCATGAGCGTGCACACTTCCATGTTTCCAGGTGGCAACATCGTTATTTTAAATGGAACACCCTATATATTTTCTTAACTGATTTGAG
The DNA here is from genome assembly GCA_963969555.1 of Polydrusus pterygomalis. Lineage (NCBI taxonomy): Eukaryota > Metazoa > Arthropoda > Insecta > Coleoptera > Curculionidae > Polydrusus > Polydrusus pterygomalis. Next base: position 3,827,328 of record OZ018378.1, on the reverse strand, counting down.
AAGCCGATAAAAGAAGCTTTTTAATAATGTATACCTTACTTGCGCTTATAATATTGAACCAAAATCTCTGAAATTGTTTTGAATTCGAATAAATTTCTTGATATTCATTTGTGGCAAATTTGCCTAAATTTCATTAAATTTTCGACACGTTCTGCCTATAGTCTTATCACACTGGCCATGCAGAATTAATAAATTTATAAAAATTGGCTATAAGGTTTAGAGTTTGAAAAAAACAGATTTATTAATAATCATGTTTTCGTAAAAAAAAAAAAGCAATTAATACCTAAAAAACGGCTACAGATCAGTATAGGGTAATATTTAGAAATGTTGCTCAGAATACATGTCGAATCTAAAAATTGAAAAATATATACTTAGGTTGTTTCATTTAAAAAACGATGTTGCCACCTGTTTTGCGTAGAAGCGGCAACGTTTTGCTGAAAATATTTTAAAATGATAGAATTACATTAAAATTAAAACGTTTTACCCGTTTTTCATAAACGTCTAACCTTCCATCCACCGTGAAACACCTTGTATAATAACCTGCAATAGTGCGTTAGGTTTCCATACGACCATAGCTCCTATACGACTTAAGTTAGAAATTTCATTCATATAACTGACTTATACTGTACCAGGGGATGTATTTCAGGAACGTATTTGTGCCATACTTTTTTTTTGTGCGTATAGGGTGGCCCAAAAAGTGTGATAATATAAAGCTGTAGTTTTTTAAATGGGACACCCTGTATTTTTAGGTTTGTATTAGCCTACTTTATAATTGTTTATTTTATTGAATTTGCTTTATTAGTTAAGAAATAATAAATTAGAAACTGAAAAAAAGTTTTGCAGCCCCGGGGAAAAAAATGAAAAAACAATCTAATAGCATTGTTTTAATTGCGGCATTATATGAGATTATTAGCAAGGGGTCAAGAAATTCTACAAACTAAATTAATTTTATCTAATTTATACAGGGTGTTCGAAATAGGCTTTCAAAATGAACCATTTTAAACTAATTTTTTTAAATATTAAATTTCCAAACTGTTTTTAATTTATCAAAAGATATAAACGTCGTTATTTATAATAACGTTTTATGAACAAAATGGCTCGGTGGCTATCGAAAAACAATCAGATTTAACAATTAAATGCATTGTGACATTATTTGTCAAAATTATGTACTTAAGAGTACTTAAACAGATAATGTTTTGTTGAAAAAAATCATTTTTCAAATGTAATTTTCATCCAGAGCCTGGTGCAATTAAATGTGGCATGCATTTATAGAATTTTTTGAACTGACTTCCCACTTATTCTAACTTCTTGTGCCACAGATGCTTCATTAATATTTAGCTTAATATAATACAAAATATAAATGTTGTAATTGATGGTGAAAAATTGGAATTAGTAAACAGTTTTAAATATTTAGGGATAATCATTGATTCAAAATTAAAATTTTAAAATTATTTTGAAAGTATTATATCGAAGATTGCCGGAAAAGTATGTAATTTTAAAAGAATCAGTTCTAATTTAAGTTTGTTTTTTAACAAAAACTGTATTTAACACTATTATATTACCACATTTTCTTTATTGTTCTTCCATTTTATATTGTGCTAGTGAGGAAATATTTGATAAATTACAAATTTTACAAAATAAGGCAATGCGGAATATTTTTAATTGTGAAAATGTACAAAAATTAATTTTATGTTGAAAAATTTAGATTGGTTGAATGTTAGAAATTTAAATTTTTATTTAGTATGTATCTTTATACATAAAATTAAAAATAACTTATTGCCCGATTGTTTAAAATTTTTTTGTTCTTTTAATTATGACCATCATAATTATAAAGATTACAAGATTACAAGATTACAAGAACTAATCAAAATTTTTATATGGATAGAGTGTCTAGAACATTGGCTTATAAATCTATTTTTTATAAAAACTTGATAGAATATAATAATTTGGAAAATCTATTAAATCTCAAAAATCATTAAAACTGTTTAAAAAAACTTTAAAATTACATTTAATTAAAAAACGAAATAATGCGTAATATTTGATACAATTTGCAAAATGATTAACTTTTCTGTCTGTTTTTTGTTAAAAGAAGGTTGCGTTTTAAAATTTAAAAATAAATCTATAAAAATGTGTTAAAAAAATGTATTAAAAAATATTTATTTGTAGCTTTTTGCTAAATAAAACCTGTTACTACTACTACTTTTTAATAACTGATTTTCCTCATTTAGTGTCGTTTTTGTTCTTTCTTATTTTCTAATTTAACAAAGCGCTCAAGATGTAATATACTAAAACGCTTCTGGATGTCGCATTTCGGAAATCGCATTAATTCTACTAGCTTGTTTTTTCACTCTCGCCCAATAGAAAATCCATGTCAGTGAGCGTGTATTGTAGGATATAGCCATAAAATTAAAATATAAAATAATTAGAAATGTAGGTAATACCTACCTATTACTCATACTTTTACATGTAAAGAAGGCATACCCTATATTTTACTTATGCAACCCTCTTGTTTGATGACAAAATAAAGAAAAGGGTTGATTACTTCATAAAAGCTCGCATGGAGATCACATCAGCACTACAAATTAAAAGTCGCCACGAATAAATAACGCATAGATGTCCTGAGCTCAGTTCATTAAGATAATTATCGCTGTAAAAAAGTCACGAAGGTGTAGTAGTTACATTGGGTGTCAAAAGTCTAACAAAAAAAAAACCACCACACAGTAAACAGTACAAGCACGATATACGGCGATATAAGAAAATAAATAAAAAAAATACAACGGCAAAATGTTAATCGGCATACAGACAGTTTTTTTCGTAACCGAGAGGTTCTGGGTTCAAGTACCAGCGGAGGTGTACAACTATTTTAGTTTTGCACGCCGATTGACATTTTTTAGTTATATTTATATTACACAGACATTAAAAAACTACCATTTATACATATAAAGCACAAATTATTATTTTCTAAATTTCTTTTTCATCTAATTATGACTTCTGCTTAGGGTGACCAGGTCTCAGTCTCATTTTTATCGTACACACGATGAGCTTTCAAATGAGATATTGGTAGTTCTTTATTTATTTTATTACTGAAAAAAAGTTGTCTAGTCATTCATAACATTAAAAAAATACGGCATGATAAAAATTTACTCAATAAACAAACTTAACAGTGTAGGATATTTATTTATCCTTCACATTATAATGTAAACTCTAATTTAAAACATATAAACTTTATTATCTAATATCTTGTTCATTTGTGATTTACATTTTAATTATAATTCTAATTATGGTAAATGCTCTCGGCAAGCTGAGTCCCATTTGTCTTATTGGATCGTATTTGCAAGGTATATTCGAGTAATTAGGGACGACTGCAATTGTGTCGAAAGCTTTTAGTCATACTGGTTCATTATGTATGTTTGTTAGTCCCAAATTAAAAAGAAAAAGGATGAAAAAGCTTGATACTCATTTATAGAGTTAGTAATAAAATTCTGTTAAAAAAAATATTCCACCCGTGTTGTCTAAAGGGTATTAAATTTAGTCCATCAAAATATTTAGATCTTATATAATGCAGTTGAATACATATTTTAAACAATAATTAACTAACAACACAACTTTGACTGTGAGATTATTGATATTGGCTGATATTATTTGCAAAAAAGCAATGGGTATATTTGACACGTTCGGCTGAACTCCTTAAAATCTATATCGTTAAGTACCCATTAATTTTTTACCCACAGTTATACAAGCTCCCTTTTATATTTTATAGGTATTTATAAAAAACGAAATTGAAATTTTTTTTGTATCAAAAATAACGTAGGTAACTGTTTCTTTGATATTATGTTTTATATTTTATGCTAATCTAAGCAGATTGCAAAAGCCATGAAATATCTTTTGTGATAAAAATATTTTGTTTATACTCAAGAACAGGAAAATAAGGTTACCTGTGTAATTTTTCATTTTGACGAACAGAATAAATTTAAATACGCAATTTTGGAATAAAATAATAAAGTTGGAAAAATGGAGAATCAGTTGCGCGGGAAGAAGGTAAAAGGTTGTATGTTGAACGAGAGAACTAACTATATAGGGTGTAAAAGAGGTCTAGTACATTGCCAATTTTTCAAAAACTACTGAATATAATTTTTTGAAAATTGACATATCCTTGATATAGTTAAAAACTGCACACCTAGGAAAAAGGAAACAGTTTCTTTAACTATACGGGTCAGTCGCAGAGTATGCTATCTTTTTTATTTTAAATAGAACGTCTTGATGTGCTAGTTTTCAAAATATTAAATTAAGTAGTTTTTGAAATATTTGAAATAATTCGAGACCTTGTATATTCCGTCATTTCGTGTTCACTATCACAAAAAATCGTGTTTCATTATCCGGGCGATTCTTAATATATTTGGGGTAAACAAGTATTTATTGGTCATTCAATAATAAAAGTAGCTTAAAAACATTTCACATTATGTCTAAGTGAGTACCTTTCAACGTTTATAAGTGTAAGCTAGACCAGCATTTTTAAAGTAAAGCCAGAACTTATGTACTTTTGTTAAATATCCTATTGACCCACACAGGAAAACAGACAAAGCCGTTTAGTTTTAAAGGAGAAAATGTAAATAAAACTTAAAAAGTAGGAATTATATCGATAAGTCGATATAGGAAATATATCGATACCGAAAAGCTAAAGAGTTTAAACCTTACAAAAGTTGTTTCAGCAAGTTGTTTAGTGCTACTAGTGGTAGATAAAGAACTTTTTTAACACTTACTATGTTTTACTACTAAGTTATTAGTTCATGGACGTCTACGATACGTAAAGATAAAGACAGAACGCTTAGGTCATAGCAAAGGGGATAATTGGAGGCAAAGAGGCGACCAGGGTTGGTCAACCGGGCGTCGCTCAGCCCCTAAGTCTCCCCGATCTCTGGATCCGTCAAAACTATATTTTATCGTGGCTGCGTTTATCAACTTTTAAATATCCTAGAAGGCCATGATTTGTCCAAAAACAAAGTTGCAACCCTGTTGTAAGAATTAGATAGACAACTGCTATATGTTTCTACTACAAACACTCAGCACAGCTGGAGCTGATGTAATGTATACGCCTTACGAACCGTGTGTCTGTTTGAGGAGCGTAAGGGAGAATGGAGGAATTGTGCGCACCTAAGCATAACGTGTTTCTAATTTTTCTATGACCACAACGTTGGTCTAAAAATATAAATAGTACATTATACCTATTGTTATGTATTGTGTAAAAGCTTATTTCCTAAACTATTTGTATAACCGAGCTGTATAGCAAAAAAAAACATCTATTACAAGCGCACAATTTCCCACCCCATGGGGGGTAATTGAGCGCAAAGGGTGGGGAATTATGCACGTTATGGAGTAGTTAGGTAATAAAGGCAGAAAGAAGTTTATCAAAAATATTTTAATATCAAATAAAAGCTTATAATATACACATGTTTATCAAGACTGCATCAATCCATAAAAGAGTTTAGCAAGAGTCAGGATGTACTCCTTCAGTTGAAGCTCAAGTTTAATGGAGAATATTGACGTTCGACCGAGTGGGCTCTGGTATATTAAAAGCTCGACCAACTTATTATTACTCTTATTATTCTACCTTGTGCAATTTCATTTAATGCTATTTTCATTTTTTCAAGATCCCAGGAGGTTTTTTTTTGTCTTACGTATGTAGTTTCGTGGCATCTGTAACAAAAAAAAATGTATTCTTTAAATTACTAATACTTGTTATTGAATTCTGAGATGGGTAATTGTGCGCATAATGCGTACAATTACCCACACCACACACCACATTACAAGTAGAAAAATAGTCGTTACAGAAAAAAAAACTGGTTTACAGTAAGTTATTTTACATAAAAAGGGGCCTAAAACAAAATTAATTATGGTTAGACATGCAAAAAGTAGATAGTCAGCTTACCTTCTTATTTTCACCACCTACAATGTTATAATGGAAGAGCCACGAACCTGAACGATAGTTTGACTTTCGTAAAATAACTGAAATGGAGTGAATTTTGTCATCCGCCGCTACTTCATACAACAACCGCTAAATGACTTGTCGGAGTCGTAAATGTTCAATATTTAGGTTGGAAACGTTATGCGCACAATTACCCCACTCTCCCTTATATTGAAGTAAGAGGTCTATCGACCTATTTTTGAAAAATTAACCATCTCTACTGGGGAAACTTTAAACAGAGTTTAAAACATTGCTATAGTGACTGTATTATGGCGAGATGTGGGTTCTCTGAAAGCTAAAACGTTGCAGATGTGCTGCTTGTGAAAATTAGTCTGCAAAATTAAAGGAAAATTTCGTCTGTTTGGGCTTGGTAACCGTGCGACGAGAACGTTGCACTTGTCTTTAATTAGATAAGTGGATGTTTCACATTTGAGGTACTTTGAGCTTTATTTAATGGTGTATGGTGCAAAAATAATGTTATTTAATGGAAAAGTTAACACATTACATACATACAACATGTATAATTTTGGTTTTATCGTATTCTTGTTATCGATAACAATAGAGAAAATATCTTAGCTAAAATATATATAAACGAGTTACAAAAAAACGAACAGACACGAATGACAATATTTGTTGAGGGGAAATGTTTCAATATAAGTCGTAACCTACATTTTTTTTTTAAATTAAGGACTCTACTCCATAACAAAGAAAATTAAAATATGAATGGTACTTTTAAATAAACAAAAAGTTCTCAGAGTGATAACGAGGAATTTTATAATATTATATTTTTTAGTTCTATCAAATCTGATCAATCTATTATACGAGTCCTACGCCGATTCGGATAAATTTTTCAGGGATGACGTATACTGACGCGTAGATAACGAATCTGAAAAATAAATTTCGAAGAAAAGCTTAGTTTTTGAAATATTCGTTCGTAGAGGGTTTTTATGCAAAGTTCGCATTGATCGATTGACTTATATACTTTCGGATTAAGGAGAAATACGTAAAATGGGTCAAGTTTCATGCAGTTTATTATTTTTTCCTTGATCTTCATTCCTCGGGGCTCAATATAACCAAAATATAACCTTTGATGCCTCCAACACAAAAAAAAATAATTTTCCATAGTATCTCCTTAATGCCAAAATATGAAATAAATGATAGTGTACACCTCTTACCAAGGATTAAATAAAGGAAACTTTGTATTAGGCGTAAATTTGTATTTTAGTAGCAGAGCGCTTTCGGCCTACCGGCCATCTTCAGTGCCTACTGCAAAGTAATAAACAAACTTTAAAATATAGAAAGGACAAACATTCTTAATAAAATTTTCAAAAATTCGTTGAGAAAATAAGAAACAGAATAAAAAATATACGGTTCATTACTCACATTGTCAGGATTTTCACAGAAGGTCCTTCAACATTAAGAAAACACAACAAATGGTGTAAAACATACATAAAACAATACATATTAAAATTTTAAATTAAAAAAAAAGTTATTTTGGAAGGATTTAAAATAAAAACATCCTTGATAGACTGTTTGTTACCACATGTAGAATATGCAAAAAGGGGAGAATTAACCTTGACGTGTTTCCTGGAGAGGGCATGTACTTAAAAATTCAGATGTTTTGGTTTTTGATTTAAATATTATTGTAGTTTTGTACATTAGAATTGTTGAATCTCTAACTTGACTAGGTAATACTTATGCATAATTGGTAGACGCAGAGCTGACTGATAAAATGGTGAATATCATGTAAATAACTGGTGTTGTTGTTGGTTGTCTAAACAAAGGGGGGGTAAGAGAGAGTAAAAGTAAAGTAATAATTATCGATTTAATGGTGAACGAAAATTTAATAGAGTTTTGGTAATCTTTGAAAATAATAATCAAGTAATAATTATTGATTAGTAAACCAAAACCTACAAACGTCTATGTAAAGGTACACAATTTCTATTCAAACTAACTTGTATATTCAGATAAAAAATTATTGTTATTAAGTTCCTTTCTTATGGCCAAATCTTCAAGAAAATCTAAACGGTTGAAATTTTTTAACTGACATTGTTTAAATGGTGAGTGAAATTAAGTTTGTAGGTTTTAATATGTTTACCAAAAACAAAGGAAGATTTGTTTAGATGTTCATTAATTCTAATTTTAAGTAGTCTTCAAGTGCAACTTATATAAGTACTATTGCATAAATCACAAGACAATTTATAAATGCCACTTTTCGAAAGTGTATCCATCTTGTACTTTGTATTGACTAAATAAGTACTTTAATTATAAATTATAACTTGTTTTATGGGATATTTTGATTGCAAGAACTAATAATAATTAAACTCTATTTACAATGGATATTTTAACTAGGAAACCAATAAAATTTAATATCATCGCGTAACATATAAAATGATGATTAATTTCAATAAAGAAGAAAAATTGGAAAATGCTGCGCAAATGACATAACTCTAAGAAAAATAGTACCTTAGGAAATAATATTTCATAAACGTAGCTTCTCTGCCAATTTCTTTTTCCGATTCGTAATCAACGCGTCAATATACATTATTCCTGAAAAAATCATGGTGTTATTATTTAACTAAAAGATAATTATCAAAATTTAAATAGGTGAATAGATAGCTGCTAATGTATTCCCCGGTAAAATCATCTTTGCCTAATAACAGCTTTCTGGTTAAACCAAAAAAGTATAAAATCAATTTCAAATAATCACGAACAAACAATAAATATAGAAACTATTAGAAGTATATTTGTATTTCCTTTGTACAAAACTGTATTATATTGCAATGAAAATAAATCTATTTGCTTTTAAAAAGTATTTTTCGAAAAACACGATTTGCTTCTTTTAAAACATCAATTAATCCCAAATTCTACGTTGCAAGCAATTCAGCGGCTTTGATTTATGATGTTCGTCGCATCAGTCAGGTGAGACAGTGCATGGCACCTCGAAATAGGCGCCTGCGCCTATTTAGGCGCCTGCGTCGCGACGACACTTCGCCTCGTGGTCCTCCCGTTCTCTCTAGTAGACTCCGCTCGCATCTCTTGATCGTTGTTACGGAGAGTGACCGCTAATAATTTCGCGAAGACTTTTCTCGTGAACTTACCGGTTCGATTTAGCCACGTGATTTCAATTGCCTTCGTCTAACGTATGAAAAAAAACACTCCCATTTGTGTCAGAAATATACTTTAAAAGTTTTCTGTGAAATTGTAAAGTTTTACAACTAACTGAGTTGGAAAGGAAAGTTCGTCAAAGTTGTTGGCAGAGAGGCTGAATTATTTGAAAATTTGGCGATCGATGGTGTCTAGAGAACCGTGGGTCGTGGAGCTTTTAAGTGGGCATTTCAGGCCGGTTGTAGGCCTTCTGTTTATAGGGTTTGTTATTCTGGGCTGTTGATGTGTCCTACGTTTGGCCTCAGACAACAGGTAAAGCAATAGTTTTTTAAGTAGTTATGGATTAGACGAATCAATTCAACTGGTGTAGTTCCTTTAAATGTGAAATTTGTTTTGTAGGAAAGCATTTATTTAATATTATAAATGGTTAATTCACTTAATATTTTTAATACAAAAATTCACTTTAAAATAATAATAACAAACAATGTGTAATATCATATTGTATACATCATTACTAGGTAGGTAAATTACACGTAATTAATTTTAAAAAATCGTTTTTAAAGTTGAAGCACTTGTATGATGTGATATAATAATTTCTCAACAATAAGTACATGGATAATAAGCATATTATGTTTTAAAAGCTAAAAGGCACTGGAAGATATTATTATGTTAACACAACTTCATCAAATACGATACTCGTCTTGTTATTGAAACTGTACAACTTGTAAAAGTATGACTTGCTGTTTATAACTACTTTATTAGTAATTGCGTTACATTTAAGAAAAGAAAAAAAAGGACAAAAATAATTTTTATATTGACTATTTAACTAGAGTGTTTTACACTGGCAAAATGTCATAGCAACGGCCGGTCTTCTACTGGCAAAATTACTACCTGCACCTACCTGGACAAAATTCACATGTGATTTTTGCCGCGGCAAAATTTTGTCTTTTTTCTAGTTAAATAGTCATGTCGAATACCACTCGAGAAAAAATTGTGTAAGCAAAATTGTTCTCAAGGATTTATTTAAGTTTGTTGCTTTTAAGCAATTTCGCTCATGACATTTTCGACAAAATCACTCGCCTGACGGCTCGTGATTTTGTCAAAAATGTCATTCGCGAAATTGCCAAGCAACAAACTTTCATACCTTTCGAAAATTTTGCCGACAAAATTTTATCTCTTGTGATATTATATATGACTATTCCACTCATTATAATTTGGACCAATCAAAATGTAGCATTTTTAGATATTTACCTGTTTTTAATCGGAAAAACCACTACCTCCATAATTTTGCCGACCCCACTGACCAATCAGAATTTCAGAAAATAGCAAGCAGCATAGTTTTTAATCGGCAAAATTTTGTTACCTTAGTTACATTCATTGTTAAGACTGGTAATTAATGACTGACAGTAGATTGTCACTGTTACTTTTGAAAGGTTGTAATCTCACGTAAATTTATTTATTTTTTACCAAAGTAGTATGTGTGAAACCATTACCAAAGTATTTAATATTATTCGTGAAATAGTCTCGACAAATACCACTCAAGAAAAAAAATTTTAGGTAAAATTTTCCTCTTTTATATTTAAGTTTGTTGCTTTTTTGCAATTATGCTCGTGACATTTTTCAAAACCACTCGCCTAACGGCTCGTGGTTTTGTAACAAAAATGTCGTTCGCGAAATTGACAAGCAACAAACTTTGATAACAATCGATGTGTCTTGGGGTATTATGTACGATAAATCAATCGTATTTTATAATATAAAAATGTATTATAATATATACTAACGTATACAATTTTAAGTTTTGTTATAAGTCTTATTGCTATATTTTCTTAAATCATTTTATTTTTTTAAAGGTTTAGTCTAAACACAATTACAGTATCGACTTATCCTTAATCGTTTTCTTGAATTATTTACAATTTTTTACTCCCATTATTCCCAACAACCAATTTAAATCTCAAAAAGTATTTTATGATAAATTTAAAATGATCAAAGTCGTTTAGTTTAAAAATCGTATCGGATAAACCAAAACGTGGTAGGTTAGAGTTTGTTTAGTTATAATTGATGGTTAATATTCATCATTGAAAGTTGGGTCAACAATACTTTTTTGACCCTAAAGAACTATTAAATAAGGGATTCTAGGCAGAGACATTCAAGTACCTTTTCTACAAATTTGACCAAATGCATAAATAAAAACTAAATACTTGATTATACTTATCTAGATTTTATTTCCATTGCTGCAATTTTTTAAATTTTTTTTAACCATGTGTAGCAAAAAAAAAAATAAATGGTTATTCGGATCTATTTATCTTGTCATCGCTGAAAAATTATAATAGTTTTTAAATTTGGTCATTGACATTTTAGATCTTATAGTAGCAGCGACATTTGTATAAAAGCATAACCTAATCAGGGTTGTGTTTACTTCTACAGTTTTTGTTTAAACTTTTACTTTTAGTCCTGATCATACATTGAAACAAATATAATCACTTAAACGGAACATGACGTGTCATAGTCTTGTGAATTTACAACCTATAAATTAAAATAAACTTTAGACCAATTTCCTCTAAGTTCTGGCAAGGGTAAGTGTATAGATTCAGTGGTGTCAGTAATATATTATTTTGGCATAAAAAGCAAATTGTGTTAAAATTAGGACTTTAAAAAAATCAAGATAAATAAGCATTAATATAGTATAAACGTGGTAGCGTCGTATAAGTTTCAATTTTTGTTATGTATTTAATCAGAACCTTTGCTTTTACATATTTGTGTGTTACAATTTACCAAAGCACGTTCTAAATTATTGTATACGTTAAATAAAGTTGTTAAAAATTCACTTGCGCCATCAGCTACAGAGTTTTTTACACAAAAAAATATTTCCCGCTAGTTCTCCTTGATTCCATGTTAAATATCAATTACTTTGTTTCTAAAAATATACATGTATCGACTGAAATTGTGCGTGAGTGTGCTTGACCTAGCCTATAACTTAATCGTTACTCATACCTAAAAGACTGCTTGTTTTATTCATAAACAACAGGAGAAATTTGGGTTAGGTAAATTTATCCTATTCTGAGAATTAACATATTTTTTATTATAATGTCTCTAAAAATGAATGAAAAATTACTGCCATTATTTTGTATTATAAAAAATTAAATAAAATTGACTATTCACTTTTAAATTTCTGTTAACTGATAAGCAAGCAAACATTTGAAAATAGAGATTTCCTAAATCATTTTTTTATTGTGATAAGTTTTGTTGGAAATATTCAACAGCCTAAAGTAAATATCATTTATAGAGTTGATTATCGGATTTTGTGTGTTATTCGTTGCCTAACTTTCTTTAAATTTACTGATTTTATCACGTAAACTTGACTGCTTTGCGATTATTTAATTATACCTCTTTTTTCGACCCATGCATCGGTTAGAAATAAACATCTTTCAAAAAATGTTGTGAACAATTTGTCGCGTAATAGGTGGTGGGAGCACCGTCCTATCGAAATCATATGAGATCATGTTGAATATTAGTGCATCTGCATGATGAAAAAATAAAACAGCTAAAGATGAAAAAAATTAAGGTATAGGATGCCTATCTTGCTCTATGCCCGTTAGATATAATGGCCCATTTAGATTATCTCTAAAATATGAATCTAATGATTCTGTCACAAATGATGCCTGCCCAAACAATAAGCTTTTGTGGACGTTGCATGTGAGTTTCTCAAATCTAGTGAGGATTTTAATCGGACCAGTACCGATCGTTTTACTTATTTACTAGTCCATTTTATACAAAATACACTCATCCGAGAAAGAACCCAGTTTGAATACTGATTTTACAAAATTAAAGGCGACGTTCTGGGTCATTTTCCACTAATTCCTGCATTATTAGCATTTTATATGAGCGCATTTTACATAAGTTTATTAACCTTAATGCCCACAAGTGACTTACGTTGTTATATTTTGCTAGTTGCCTAACTGAAGTGATAGGGTTTTCCTAGAGACTAAGCAAGATTTTTAATTATATGTCCCATTCCATTACACGACGTTGTTGTTGACTTGATACATCCCTCACATGGTCCAATTCACGTGAAATTTGCTAATTGTGCCCTGGGAAATTGGGAAAATGAAGGTTCTTTCCTAGAAACAAACGCGCTACATCGGGTGCAGTCTGTAATCGATCTCCATACCTTATCATCATTAATATTTCAAGTTTGTGCTTGAGACAACATCAGTATTCACTATAAAACAGTCAATCTTCATCTAATTAAACTCAACCAAATTTCAGGCTTTTAACTGCCTGTGCCTGATATAATCAATGTTTTTTTTAGTCACAAGATCGTTGTCGTTTCGACATCTATTTTTATTCAATCCAACTGGTTACAAATTATTAATGGTAAGAAACAATTAAACAGTAACAAATAAAAGTTTTAACATTTCTTCCATTCTCGCGCAGATTTTTAATCTACACCGCCTACCCTTCCAAGATGAAGGAAATAAACTTGGTAACGAGTTAAGTGATTTAAAGAACCTTCAAACTACCAAAAATAATAAAACTTAAGAAGGCAGGCCACTCGTAAAGTATAGAATGTAATGAACCAGGACAACTAAGTCAAAAAGAAATATTGAATTAAGGCAAGCGATGTATACATGTTAAAGAGAATATTCATAAAATGAGAAGAATAGTGGTTAAGGATCCGAACTGCTTCGAAGAGAGAAGTAAGGGATTAATTATATTAGCCATGAAAATATGAGTAAAAAGTAAATGGGAGCGCACAGGTGAGACAAAGCTTTACAAGTGTGACGAATAAATTCGTTATAAAAAACTAATATAATTTAATAAAAGGTTATGGGTGAAGTGAAAATTGTGATCTGAAAAAGTTTAATTTGTAGGTTAAAACCAATAAGAAAAAATATTTTTATGAAAACTTACAAGAAATATTACAATATTTCTTTCTGTATGTGAATCGTACTCGAACAGAAGTTAGCACTTGGCAACGTTGAATCTTGATCGATCTCTTTTTAACTTCTGCCTAGTCTATTACGACAAATATCAAAGTGGATAATGAACTCTCAGAAGAAGTAAAAATACAACATGGTGTAATGCAAGGATGTGTACTATCGCCGCTATTGTTGAATCTTTATTCGGAAGAAATCATTCAGAGAGCACTGGTAAGAAATAACGCAACGGGAGTAAAGAATAATGGAATACCCATTAACAATATCCGGCATGCAGACGACACCATACTTATTGCCGAAACAATAGAAAATTTACAGGGCTTGGTTGATCAAGTAGTAACGAGCAGTGAGGAGAGCGGACTTACCTTAAATATTAAAGTGACAAAATTTATGACCATTACAAAATCAGTTCAACAGCAAGAAACCTATGAATCAACGGAGAGCTGGTGGAGAAAATCAGTAAGTACAAATACTTAAGAACAAAAAACTATCAATGAGGGTAATGAGTACACTGAAGAAATTAAATCAAGAATAATTGGACAAGCCAGAACCATATTTAACAGAATGAGAAATGTGTTATGCAGTAGAGATCTTAACTTATACCTCAGAGTCAGAATATTGAGATGCTATGTTTTCTCGGTGTTGCTGTTTGGGATGGAGTCCTGGACGTTAAAGAAAGATATATTTGATCGACTGGAAGCATTTGAGATGTGGTTATATAGAAGGATCTTGAGAATAAGTTGGGTAGACATGGTAACAAATGATGAGGTACTGGAAAGAATGAGAAAGGAAAAATAAATATTGAACACAATTAAAATAAGAAAGCTGCAATATCTGGGCTATGATGATAACCTTCTAAGAGGAGATGGCACTTGAAGAAGAAGAATAAGCCTATTTTGTAGTAATTTCTTTATATTAAAAGTTCAGGCTTGCCAGTAGGTACAATATTTACGAATCCCAGAAAATCCATTTCGAATGGGCCCTAAATGAGTCCCCAAGTAAAGATCTTCTGGTTTTTTCAATGGATCAATTTTTTTTGTATTTTTCTTGTTCCAAATTTTAATTTTTAGTACAGCTATAACTGGGTTACAACATAATGATTTAGTTTCAGTAGTCAAAGGAAATATTAAAAATATGTGGAAGGAATCTTATGCACACTGTGCATCCAATAACTCCAACTACTATACCCGGAATAACAAATTATTAGTTTCGAAACCTAGTATACAAGTCACATCACTCAATAGACGAGACTACATAACTTTTGTGAGAGCATTATTTGGCCATGGAAACTTAAGATATTTACTAAACAAGATGAAACTTGTGGATAGCCCTTTCTGCTCGTGCGATGGTACAAGTATTGATGATCTAAACCATTGGTTATTTAATTGCCTGCATAATCAACGAGCTTCTGATTATATATATCATGAATTGGCCAACTATAGCAGTTTACCCATTAATGCTGAAAGCTTGATGGCACTAGTTAGAAGTGACAATAAGGTTTTTGAGGTTTTCATATCATTTGTTAGAATGTGTGAGAGAAAGTTGTAGGGCCTTGATTATCCTATGTGTTTAACTCTTTATCATCCGTGGTCCAGTACTGTATGTGATTTTTTTAAGTCGCCCAGGA
Organism: Polydrusus pterygomalis; assembly: GCA_963969555.1. NCBI lineage: Eukaryota > Metazoa > Arthropoda > Insecta > Coleoptera > Curculionidae > Polydrusus > Polydrusus pterygomalis. The sequence goes on along the minus strand of OZ018378.1, from coordinate 3,811,694 downwards.
GGACCCCTGTGGCGTGAAGCGTGTGTCCCTGTTTATTTATGTATCGCATAGGGTTAATATTTGTCTCTTAGAAATGTCGATTTAATTATTAGTGAGAATGAGGTAGTATGAATGTTTTAAAAATAAAAATATAAATTAAGTTACGGTAGTGGCTGTATGCATTATGTGCAAAGCCAAAAAATCAAAAAAAAAAAAAAAATTTAGTTCAGGAAGTTAAATACACTAATAACAGAAAAGAGATAGCTTAAATACAAAGCAAAATATATTGTCCGTAAAACCGATTTTACTGAAAACCTTTTATCTGGAACAAAAAGGAAATTTACCCAAATATAAAAAATCTAGAAAGACCTAAAAATCTGCAGTGCACCAGAGCACGAATGCGTACACGCACAGGAAAACTTTGTCTTCTTTGAGAAGTCGTTCATCAGAAATGAAATAACGGTTGACCTCCCTCGGATCTAAGTTTTTTTTCCTTGTCCCGTTTCCCTTCATTCGCAAATGACGCATTTTTATAGATCACGTTATTATTATTTTGGCTCCACGGGATTCGTTTGTTTTTCTATAGTTGTTGACATAGTTTTGGCAAAAACAAAAATCTTGATAAAAACAGGAAATAAAAAACTTTGTCAATTAAATTTTTTTTAGGGTTAAAATCTAGAATTTAAAGTCGGTTATTGTGGGTCCATTAGATAAACAAAAGTAGATATTTACTTATGGATGAGTAATACATAAAGACGTCCTATAGAATAAACCAGATTGTTCACATTTTATGGCAATCAAAGATCCTAGGGTTCAAAATTTGTCTGGTTTGCTGTATGGTCCATTAAGCTGCTTAACACATGCATCAAATGAATTGCTGTTGCCAAACGTATTCTTTAGCAACTATGAAGCAACATTTTTAGATTCATAAAATTAATAATATACCTTTTCTAAAAGTTTAATAATTGCATATAATCTACAAGAGATAACGAGATAGGTAGAAGTTTTTGTTTCGTTGGTAAATAAAATAAATAAGTGGTGTGGTGACAAAATCTAGAATGATAGCGGCAAGGTCGGTCATTCTCAGGTGGCAACTAAAACCACTGAAGTAAGCCTAAAGTACATTTATTTCCATAATAATAATAAGAAGAAGAATAATTTTGTCAGCAACGGGAAAACGTTCGTTTTAACAAACTTTTTTCCACTCACTGCACGTAGGTAAATATTTTCAAGCCTAAAATTTGTTGATTTTTCTTTTTTCTTAAAATTTACCTACAAAATTTATTTACACACTAAAACTACCCAAAATAGTAGATATATTTCACTCATTTTCTCTGGAATTTGAAACATTCAAGTGTAAAATAAAATATTTCTTATTGTTCCCCTCCTAAAAAAATGACGCTAATTGACGTGGAGGAGGACCCATTTTATCCTGGGCGTCAGAAAGAGAACGAGACAACGTTGTACTTCCTGGGATCGTGTGAGGTACTTGGGAGACTGAGAGATTAGGTCTCAGTGAGGAAGTCACTGCCCTCGTTTGGAGAAGATTTAGGGGTAGGTAAAAAGGGTCGTTTTAATCTATTTGTCAGGTTGCTCAGCATCTCCACAACTACTACTACCCCCTCCGAAAAATGCATTACTTTATTTATTTACAGTATAGACTTTTTTCAAAGGCTTCTATTAATCTTCACTTAAGTTAAAGTTTATCAATACTTTTATGAAAATATTTTTCAATTATTACTTATTTATTGTATTACCACACCTTACGCCACTGGTGTCGACTGATCACTCGGAATCTTTGAGCCATCGGAGTCGAAACAGGAATTTTAACTGCCTCTCTCTCGCTCGCTATCTCTCTCTCTTCTGTCTTTGTTATACACGTATAGTATTTGCAGAATTATACCGTCGACTCTTACTGCCAAAAATAAACTACCTGATTAAACCCTATTGTATACGCCTCAACCTCTTCAAAGGGGATTAAATGGGATTAGTGTCGGCTTGAAAATGTACCTACACCACATGATTTATTTTTATAATTTAAAATAAATAGATAGGTATTTTTAGTTTTAGGTAGGTACCTATAATACGCAATGTTTTCCTAAGGCTTGAAAGGCAACAAGAGATATTTGTATCTTCTTTAATCAGCCGCTCTTTGAAGGAAATCAAAGTGGGTACAGTTTGTGCCTCATAATTTGGTAAATCTTTCTTCTTAATAAATCCATGTAATTTTCGTCAATGCTTCTAAATGTGCCAGAATCACTCCGATTTTTTTCTAGGATTAACAGGTTTAAGTACTATGTCTCTTACCGAAGATAAAGGAGTTTTTGTCAAAGTAGACGTCTCTGCTAAATCATTCATCGAATTAAAATTTCTACTCAACAGAGATTGATACACATTTTTAATTATTAGTTTGGCATCGGTAGATAAATGTTTTCTTTTAAAAATGACACTTAAAGATGCCCCCCTATCAGCACAATTCCAAGGACGCCACATTCTACCACTAATAAGCCTAACTAAAAATAACTCGCCGGAAAACCACTAAAGACTAAAATTATTAAAAATCAGTTTGTATTTATATATGAATCAGGCACAGGTATAAATTGAATTTGTACCTGGTCCGGCTCTGCTTGAAAAGTTTTTAAAATTTGGGATTTCATTGTTTATTTTATGGTCAAAGGGATGAGGGATTATTGCAGTCAAAAGATCAACGGTATAATTCTACAAATACTATACGAATGTTTGATACAAACAAACAGGCTATTTATGAATTAATGATTTGGTCCATTTTATAAAAGGTCTTGGTTACACATAACCTTTTTACCTCATTTGAAACAAATGGAAACATTTATAAACTTTTAAAGGAGCTATAGCAAGCATACCGACATCAGTCGACCGGCACGAAACTACTAAAACAATAAAAACGAATACGTTTTTTTTAAATCTTAAACGCGATTTAAAATCTTTTATGAAATTTCTTAAATTCAAAACAGCACTCACAGAACTGCACGCCAAGTTTTAACGATTGTATTTCTATTCGAATCTGATTACTCACCGGCCGGGCCTTTCAAAGTTGCTGTGTGGGTGAATTGCTATTTCTTTGAATGCATTTTAAAAAGAGTAAAACATCATTCTAGAATCTAGAATATTATTATTTGTATATTTTTAAATACAAGGACGAATTGAAGTAGGTCGAGCAATTAAGCCATCAAACCTATTTTGTTTGTTTTTGGTAAGAACAAATTGTTTACTGTCTGCAGATAACTTTAAGGTGTTTTTGGTGATACCACGAATGATTGTGACAAGTTACGGAATAATCTAAGTAGTGTGTCTGAATCTGATTGGTGTTGTGTAAATAATTTTACCCTTAATTTGAATAAATGGTCTCGAATACCTTTCTATCTAAATCACAATATTGTTAATAGTAATTACACAATAGGTGATAAAAATTTGAAAAGAGTGGATAATCGGCGGGAATTGGGCGTTATATTTGACACCAAAATGTCATTTACTGGACAATGTAACAACTATAGAATATTAGAGGCACAAGGAATAATAAATTTAAATTAGAAATACAAAGAAAGTTAATACTGGTGTTAGTTTTTGATTTTTTGACAGAAGTTACCATAATTAGATTATGATAGTATATGGTCCCCCTTACTATAATGTTTGGGTCAATTTTATTAATGGTTTACAAAGAAAGGTCCTAAAATATATGTATTTAAAGAAATATAGTTCTTATCCAAATAATGTCAGTCACTGAGGAAAATGATCTAATACAACAGGTTTGCTAAGACATAGTTTGTATTGATAGCTTATTTTGTATTAATCCCATTAAATAAATTGCTAGTATATCAAACCCGCCAATTCCAAATTTGCTAGAACAATATTTTTATTGGTAGTAATCATTTCCATTAGCAGCACAGCGTTGTTGAATAATGAACTACTTTTAATACAGCAATTTTGTTAAGACATAAATTGTATCTTATTAATGCTACGCAGTGCGTCCCCCAAAATCGAATTGTTTCCGTTAGAACCTATAATCCACAAGATGTTAGTGGGGGCTCGTAGTGATCGGCAATCGCCGCGCGCCGTAGTGTTAGTTTCAACGCATTTGTTGCGCAGGCCACATCGTTGTTCGGAGTCTTCTAATTGTCCTTTCTGAATTTGAATTTTATTGATCGTGTTTCAATTAATTTATTTTTACCTTGAATTTAAGTTTTTTAAACTTTGCATGTCAGCAAAAGCAATAGAATATTCTTATTTCGCACAACCCATCATTAGTATTGGACTTTATAATCTATGGACGAATTTTACCATCAATGTTAAACGACAAGAAAATATAACACTAGAAGCTATTTAAATTTTTGAGAACTATAGATTTTTCTTGGCAATTATATCGTCGGTCTTATGGCATACGGCCCTATCTCGTTTTTTGCAAGTTTTCAGACATTTTAAAATAGAAATTAACATTTGGTTGTAATAATGGTTTATGTAAGATAGGGCCTTTTGTAAAGACACTAAAAATGTTATTGGTATATTTTGGTCGGGATAGGCCCTTCGAAGTAGAAATAAGGTGACCGATTTTACGCATGTTTTTTATAATAAGTAAAACACAAAACAGTAAAAAATAACAAAAATAAAAAAACTAAATTTCATATTTAAAAAACATGATTAAAAATATTATTTTAAAACGAAAACAGAATAAACTCGGGAACAAATCGAATTTATAGTCATTATTTTAACATAAAAAACGAAAAATCTATCTCTACAAAATTTAAATCTTTATTATATTACAGCCTAATACTATAAACAGTAAAAAAATAAGATAAAAAACTTTTATTTTATTTTTGAGTATGTGGTAATGAACGGTAAAATAAATTATCTTCAGGCGAAGAAATAAAAGGCTTAATGCCAGAACAAAGGGACATTGTATTTTTATACTTTAACATAGATATTATAGGCCTTTGCTCTTTATTTAATTTTTTGACAATTAAACGATGTAGCATTTGCCTTTTTAAATACATTGAACGGTATTGCTTGTCTACGTGGCTAGTTTTAAAAAATATTTTATTAGGATCTTCCTTTTTTACAAAAAACTCAAATACATCTGACCTTCTGACCATTTAAATTCATTTCCGGTGTCATCCGTTTTTATAGATTTGATTCTTAGATCTTCGCTTAACTTATTATAATCTAAAAAGTCATCATAATTTATATGGTAAACTTTATAAGGCTACCACTACAACAGTGACGGGCCTAAGTCAAGATTCTATCGAAAATTGTCACGACAAAAAGCCCTATCTCAAGTTTCGCCTTTATGCTGTAATAAAACTGTTCATATTTCGAGATAGGGCCAAGTGTTTTGTCGCTTTTATAAAGAATTAAAATGATTTCAAGATAGGACCCTTGGCTAAAAACAAGTATACATTAAAACAACAAATTCTATGACCTTAACGCATTTTGGCCCTATCTCGAGATAGGGCCTTATGTCATAAGACCGACGATATGCTTTATTAACCGTAGCAAGCAAATATTATTGTGATTAATGTCAAGTTGCATTACAACTGCCAGTCGGAACTAAAATAGTATATAAAACCAGATTACACCTACAATAGAACTTGATAATTACTGTGAGTACTCAGAGCAATAATGACTATAAACCATTCTATGGTAGCATTACCTCCTATATCCTATGAGCTAAATTACCGTGAGATTATCACTACACAAAGGTTTAGCAATTTTCTTTTTCTTAAGTAGGAAAGCGCGTTGCTGTTACATATAGTATTAAACAGTTTTATAAAGAATATGTGAATTCTTATAAAGAATAGAAAGCTTTTTCTCAGTGTGTGATCAGGTACAATTAATAACCCGAACAAAATTACATACTTTTAAAACCTTTTGAAATAAAACAATACGTGTGCTATAATTTTTTTTACTAGCGTGCAAGCATGCATTTGCGCCTCAGTAAAAGGAAATGATGATGTCCTTAAAAAACGCACCTCGCAAATAATTGTGGAACTAGAACGACCGGTTTTTAGGAAATTAAAGCTAAAAATGAGAATGTTCAAAAAGATAAAGTTATAATTTGTAAAAACGATATTAATTCTCTCCGATTAAGCTAATGGATGCGACCACCGTTTTTTCCTACAAGTGAAATATGTATTATTAATTAGTAAATGTGACAATGGCCTCTAACAAAGCCGAGCTTGAAAAATAGCTGTTAGAAGAGACTTTTTCTGGTGATAAATTTTAAGAACATCTTTTATGTATGAACAGAGCTCGAAAAAAAGCCCCGAGAAGATGCTCGGTATTTGGTTTTCTTTGTCGATTTATTCTGCGCTTAAACGGTATTCGGTCATAAATATGATTTTTTTATAAATCCCGTTAATATTTATAAGTAAACTGTCAGAACGACTTACCGAGGATTTTGGTCATATCACCCTACAAACAAATAATTTAAACGTCTTGAATTACTATCATAAAACAGGATTTATTATGTATGCCAATTTATTAGTAGGTATTAAGACTTTTCTCAAAGTAGTATCTTTAAAAGGTAACAATATTCATGAATTTTATCTGATGAAGATCAAAATCCGCTTAAAAATTTATACTATTATATTAAATGCATCAACATAAAAGTTCAACTTAGAGAAACCGAACAAAGATCAATTCCCGAATTTATTTCCAGCAAAGTAGAAATATTCTCCGAAAATTTGATTATTGATCCACATAATCCGGTTAAAACTCCCAAAAAGAACGTGAAACAAACAAAGACGTTAAACCAAACTTATCAATAATATAACTTTCGCTTAGCGTTATTAAATCAAGAGTCTATTTAATGGGAGTTGGCAGCGAGACAAAAGATCTGAGACAAAAACGGTTGGTAATATTGATAGAATGTCGAAGAATACAATGGTTTTAGTCTGTAAACGAGAGATAGGAGAAGTTAAGACATAGGTAGGTTATTTAGGAGGCACCGAAATGGATCGATGGAAACAAAGAAAGGTTTGGTAAATTGTGTTAAATATTGGCTAATTATGAAAAAAATATATACCCAGTAACTTATTGACTAAATAGCGGAGAATATACAATAGAAAGTAGAGCATGTTGTAAATAAAGGGCGGTGCCATAGCTACTTTCTCTAAATTATGCTGACTTGTAAAAGAAACGAGTTCTCTCCCTAAAACAAAACAAAACTTAACGCTACGAAGTGCAATTTAATTCATTTCAATAGCAACAATTTCCTCAATCATTTTAATATTATAATTGATAATAATATTCTACTGCCACCAAGAGTATGAAATTGCTTTTGGATCAGTGCAGTTTATAAATCATATAAATAGTCTACTTCTGCGTGCATATCTATCCCTAAAGCTCCTATATGCAAATTGGTATTGTTTCGATGTAAAACTCAGAAAATTGTTGTGTGATACTTTTGTGTTGTCTTTATTCAATTATGGTGCTGTTGTGTACGGCAACTATTTAAACAATAATTTAAATAAGTATCGTATAGAAAAAGTTCAGAATGCTTGATGTAGATATATTTTTATTTTGATCATATTTCGCCGTTTAGAGCACGACTTAATTTGCATAATCCGGACAATCGGAGAAAAATGCTTTTCTTAACGTTTGTACACTAAATATTAAAATTAAATAATCCACCTTATCTTATTTAAAGCCTTGCTAGGCGATAGGATTACCACTTTGTTAACGTCAGCTCTACTATTATCCTTGTTTGCAACACCAATAAAAGAACTTGATAATTACTGTGAAAATTTCATAAATTTATTTTCAACCAATTAGAAGGCTCCTTTTTGTTTACGTTGCTTATAGCAACGGGAGACTATCGCGATAGTCTATAGCCTATTAACCTAATAAAATTAATAAGTGATAATTTTTCTTAGGTATACTACTACGACTTAATTTTAATTCAAATGTCAAGTCATTTCGAAGTGACAGGTGATACAAACCAGCAAGTAACAATTACTTTTTTAGTCGTACCCGTGATATTTATTGTTACAATAATATTGTGTAAACAATGATTCGTTTTGGTAATGAATCAGCAAGTTCGATTGCTAAAGAAATTGAGCAGAAGTTGATTTTACTTGTTAGTAACTAAGGTTTATTACTAAAATTTCAGGAACATTAAAAGAAACTTCAATTTATGAAATTTTCTTACCGAATCTCCCACGCAGCAGAATTAATACCCGATAATTTTTTTCTCCGTTTCACTCATGTTTTTGTTAATAGAAAATTATCCCGAGTCGAAGACGATTTTCTTTAATTTTCTATCAACAAAACCATTCGTGATCTTAAAAAAAATTGTCGATAATAATTCTGCTGCTAGGGAAATTATAAGTGAATATTCAGAGCAATAATAGCTATAAACCATTCTATGGTAGCATTAACTTCTATATTTCCTATTGGCTAAGTTACCATGATATTAGCACTACACAACGGTCTAGCAATTTTCGTTGTTTGTCTTACAGTAGGAAAGCGTGTTGCTGTCACCTATAGTATTAAACAGTTGTATAAAGAGTTCATATAAGGAATAGAAGGATTTTTCTCAGTGTAACAAGTAAAATAAACAGTTATCTTAAGCACAAAGCATAGAATAATTGGTTTACTATTCTTATGTAACCTTTTTTACATATCTTAGTTCACTTAAAACACGTAAACACAAATTTTAAAATAGGTGTACTTCATACCTGAAGAATATATGTTTACTAAATATAAATAAAATTTTTTCAATAGTTTAATAAATCTAAATAAACCGATTGTAGCAAATTTGTTTTACTTGTTTTAAATGAAATAAATTACTATAATAAAAGAAATATTACCCATTGTTTCCAGCTACCACAGTTTACTTGGACCTGTTTTTTCAGTGCATCTCAAATTGGGGTCTCTCTAACTAAAAAGTTGCTTTAATCATTTCCTCGTCATCTCATCTCTCCCCAAATTCCGAAAATTAAATTAAAAACTCAATTGGTCCTTCCCCGGTTCATTAAATATTTTAATTTGATTCCCCCTAAAGTGGGACAGTAATAAACTAGTGAAAAACTGAAAACAATGGCGGACAAAAAATGTTTTGGACCCGCTTCGAGTATTATCCTTCCATCAGTTGCAGACCCGCTCTGGCAACAAGCGTCCCCCAATACGAACACAATGCCAATAACACGGTCCTTTCCATTTTAATGGAATATATGGAAATGGACTTTGCCGCGAGCTACTGTTATTTTTCGGTATATTTTATATTTTTGTTTGAAACTGAGCTTGATAATAATTGTTTTTTTTTATATTTAAATAATGTTTGTTGTTGTTGTATTAGCTTTAATCGGGATATTTGGAATTATTGATGCACTATTTTAGCTTTATAAAGTTTGTTGGTAAGGGTAATTTTTTTAAAGTGAGTGAATGCAGATTAAAATAATTTAATGTTTTGCCCAGTGTATTTCTTAGTGTTTTACGAGACGAGAAACCTTGCACTTTTTGAAACATTCCTTCGCAGGGGGGGCACATTTTTCAGATATTTTCACCCGCTCCTAACGAAAACAGAGAAAGGTAATAGATTTTTTTTACGGTTTTCCATAAAATAGAATGGTTTATATAGCTATTATTGCTCTGAATACCCACTGTAATTATTAAGTTCTGGGGGTGTAATCTGGTTTTATATACTGTATTAGTTCCGACTGGCAGTTATAATAAAACTTAACATTATTCATAATAATATTTGCTTGCTACGGTTAATGAAGCATAGTTACCACTAACAATAAGTACTGTAGTTCTAAAAAATTTAAATAGCTTCAAGTGTGATACTGTTTTTGTCGTTTAACATTGCATCTATTATGCAACATGGTTTACTGAGATGGTAAAATTCGTCCATAGATTATAAAGTCTAATACTAATGATGGGTTGTGCGAAATATAAATCTTCTAATTCTTAATGTGACATGCAAAGTTTAAAAAAACTTAAATGCAAAGTAAAAATAAATTAATTGAAACGGGTATCTATTGGTACGATCGATAAAATTCAAATTCAGACAGGACAGCTAGAAGACTCCGAACAACGATGTGACCTGCGCAACTAATACATTAAAACTAATACTAAGGCGCATGGCGCATGGGCGATTGCCGATACAATTCGTTTTTGGGGACGCTGTTTTGCTTTCTTAATTGTATAAAAAGCGCTATACTGGGAACGAAACGCGTCGCATTAAGAGGATAGAATTTATTTCTTAATAACATTGCTGTATTAAAAGTAGTTTATTATTCAACAAGACTGTGCTGCTAATGAAACGGATTACCTACTACCAATAAAAACTCTGTTCTAGCAAATCTGAAACTGATATAATACTAAAGCGGGTTTGATACACTCGCAATTTATTTAATATTGGTTAATAAAAAATAAACTATCAACACAAACTATGTCTTAGCAAAACCTGTTGTAATAGATCATTTTCCTCAGTGCAACTAACAGTAAAACTGTTAAAATACCAGGAATAAGTTTTATCTGTGCAGCAAACATCCACAAGTTTGCTAATAATAAATACACTAAATGGTATAGTTGGCTATTGCTAGAGACACCACCACCACCCCCTAACTAAACTTAGGTAAACCTACACTCTAACAACTCTCGTCGTGGCTGGCCGGCAGCATTGGCAAGCGAATTCTAAAAAAACATGACATTATCTGGACGCGTTAAAAAAAACCTGGGATATTGCTTAAAAAATACCCAGGACCCCAAAAACCAGGACGTGTCCTGGGAAAGAAGGACGCTTGGCAACCCTAGTCTAAGGACTCTAAGGGAAAGAAGAAACCGGCCACCGTTGACGAACATTTTACTGAAAATATTAAAACTTGAGAAAACGCTGCCCAAACCAAAATGTAATATTAAATAAATAGCAAATTTTAGTCATAACTCTTATCTCGCTCTCGTCTCGTAGTCTTGCGAGAACGAGACGAGAAGCATCTGGAGTGCAGTGACGGCTCGTGACTAGTGAGTCAGGGGGGCGCTGGCTTTAAATAAAAAAAAAAACTAAAATGTCTATTATTTTCAAAAGTACGTGTCTGTTTTTTCTAACTTTCTCGTTGTGAATTTTAATTTCATCAGCATAAGCACTACTTAAACAAGTTAAAATATTAGTTCGTCCTAACATCTCAAAACTTACCACATTATAACGATGTTTTGCACTATTTTCATGTTTTTTATTTTCTCTGAAAGATGTTTTAAGTCCTGCACCCCATTTTTAGTCCAATTATCATCCCCGCCAAAAAGAAGACACACGAAACAAAAAAAATAATTTTTGTCCTCACAACCGCATATCCAGAATATTTTATTATATATTTCTTTGTCAAACTTACGCGTAAACTGTGCCTTACTTTTACATTTTGATTGCACTTGTACAATGTTCAATATTGGTAGTGGCCGCCCTGCATTTTTTAAATCAAGTTTTTCACTTAAGCTCAGAGAACTAAACACAACCTTCTGTAAATCACTGACCTTCATATTAGACGAAATTTTCCAACTTTATAACAACTAATAAATAACTCAAAACAAATAAACAAAACGTCAGCGAGTCAGCGGCATCGACAGACGACAGGTCGCATCGCGATTCGCGAACAGTGGGCGCGGAAAATTGAAGCTCCGTGGCCGCTCGTTGTGCGATGTGTAGGTGACGTCACGCCACCGTCGTCATGACAACCCATCTAGAAGGCGCGTTGAATCGGGACGGATAATCGGTCGCCCGCCGCCGCCCGCGCTCAGTACAGCCTTGAGAGCGCGCAACTCGCTTGTCTATGAGTATAGCCTGCCCGTTAGAATAAGGCTACGTTTGGTTTGAATTATTTTAATTGATTGCTGACATACATTGCGTTTTTTGCGGTTTTTTAAGTAAAGTATTTTTGGATTATGTTTGAAATAATTGCAGGGAGGGCGGCGCCCCAAAGCCCTTCATTAACCAGCCGCCACTGCTGGAGTGAAATACTAATTTTTTTTAGTAAAATATAAAACTTAATCTCGGTTGGTTTTTCTGCTGTAAATTATACGATGTTGTGCTGCTACATTCCTTTGTCTTACTTACGTAACCTAGTATCTTTCAAACCTTATTAACATTGTATTACTTTTAAAAAGTTTCCTTTGTTTCGGTTACGTAATTAATATAACAGACCCGGCTTCAGCCTGAATATTTCATTACGGTTGTCTCAGTGTTCACAATTCCACTAATTTACCCCAGAATATCTTTTATCATAAAGATTTCATGTAAAACTTTTGGGAGGAAATAATTATACTGTAATAGGCTTAATATCTGGTTAATATTTTATGATAAAGGAAAGGAAAAAGGTGTTTGGTTTGTGGGTAAAGAAGGCATATTAATGGAACGATGTACGTCCTTCCATATTTCTACGAAGATCCATAGATAACGCTAATGCCAATAACAATGTGATGAAATGGACTTTATCAGTTCCAATGCGAGGTCTCTTCATCTATCAAAGATATGTAAATCCTAGAATAGCACCACCCGGCACTATAGATGTTCCATTATACTTAGCGAAGAATATTCATGACAGTCTCGCCCGATATTAATACTATCATGTTACAAACTCGCGAGGCATCTCTGCTAAGCATGCACACAATTCCAATAACATGAATCACCTATTTTAATAGATCTTTGAAAACGGAATGCTATATAGGCCTTTGTTACCTGACATTAAATATTCCCAGCTGTGATGACGTGTCGGTTGCGTGAAAGTTCTAGGCGAACTAACCGTAATAGACAATTATTAAGTGTGGCGGTTTCGATTTAACTAAAAAGCATATCTTACCACAGTATTTATTACATTTTTCCGTCATCATACTATCAATAGAAAATAGATTTTTTCATGCTATTACATGGTATAGTTTGCATACGTATAAAGATAAAATGACAATCTAAAAATATTTCAAACAATATACTGACAAGTTTCACAATACAACAGTTTAAAAAAGGATTTTTTTAAAGTATAACCCCATCACAAAATTACATACACATGCACAATTAGAAAATTTAGTAAAATTATAAAGAGTATTTCATTACAGATTTCCTCATTCTGTCTTGAATTGAGCTAGTGGTAGATTTCGTCTATTTACAGGCAATTTGTTATAGAATTTTGAAGCAAGGTATCTGGGACCATTTTGGCACCTTCCCAGCCTACAATAGTCCGTTTTGACTTCGTCTTTATCTCGAGTATCATAGAAATGAACACTGGTTTTGAATAGTTCATGGTTTCTATTGACATACGAGAGATTTTCCAAGATATATATTATATTATATTAGAGCCCCTACCCCTACAGTTATCCCTCTATCTTAATTCGGACATCAAGCGAACAGCCTTCCTCTGCACTCCAAAGCAGGATGATGTGTGATATGGTGGAATTGAATTGACTAAAATATGTTGTTTGTAATGTACCCAAAGACACGCCATTATACAGGCTTTGAAGCAGAAACAGTACCCTGCTAATCTATCCATAGTATGGTCTACACCAGTGCTACTCAAACGTTTTGAGTCGCGGACCAGTAATTATTTTGTCATGGGATCCGCGGACCAGAGTGAGCCCGCCGGAGGAGAAAATTTTTTCGGGTGCCACGCCCCTTTTTTGGGCGTTTTAATGATATCCGATATCGATATTTAGTCAAAAATATCATAACATAAAGCCCCTGGGCCTCCCACGCCTTAAAATTTAAATGTAATTTATTTTAATTAATTAATCAATATTAATTATTACACACGTTTTTTTTTTATTGTTTCTTGTTTACATTATTGTATTTGCAATTTTTTTTCTATTGAATATTTACAAGACTAACAAAAGTACTATTTTTTACCAGAGTAGAGCCCAAGATTACTTTTACAGACAAAATAAGTAGAAATTTACTTTGAAAAAATGGTTTATTTCTCATTTCTGTAGTAAATAGCGTATCGGAGGGAGGGAGGGAGGGAGGGAGTAATAATAAAAAGTACATTTGTTTAAAAGATTTTGTTAGCCATGAATGTTTGTAAACCATTTTTGATACACAGTCTTTATGTATTACGACGCGTGGTGAATCTACCGACGATATAATTTTCCAACACCTACCGCCTCATCAACCGAGAATGGATTTAACACATAAGAATATAATTTTAAAAAAGTCAGAAACATAATTTTACCATAATAACGACTTCCGAATTATCCCGCCCTAAAACCATTACATACAGGGTCTCATAACTATAGCTATGGCTAGCTGGCCATGAGATAATAAACTTGAAAATAATTCATTTATGCGAAATTTCTTATGATAAAATAACTTTTTATTTTCAAATAATTATTATTTGTTATGATAGGCAAAAATATCTGCCAGAATGTTTCCTATTACTGTATGGCCATTTAGTTATGGTAAACCCGTGTAGAACTTTCTACATCTCTTTTTGTTTTTAAACGTAAACTTGAAAATGCTCCAACTTTACATACAATAGATATTGATTCCGCAATGTTTGTAGCTATTCTGAAATTAATTTGTGAAAATGGGGACAGTTAGATGAACTAATGAAATATTTATCCCACTGCCAAGTTCGGAATTTATTATTAAACGGTTTTACCCTGCTGACGACGTGACATTTCTTGACATAAATACTCTGAATATTTTATTGGGCATAATATTATGACGATTTTAATATGTTTAGTCGAGATAAATCTCGTATGTACGATTGATTGTAAAATATACTGTTACTTCATTTATGTTATAATTATTTAAGTTACGTTATGTGATGTTAGACCACTAGTCTTAACATAGTATAAAACAAAGTCGCTGTCGCTGTCTGTCCGTCCCTACCTATATATGCCTAAATCTTTAAAACTACGCAACGGATTTTGAAGCGGTTTTTTTTTAATAGATAGAGTGATTCAAGAGGAAGGTTTTTATGTATAACTATCGACCCGCTTCGGCTTCGCACGGGTGCAATTTCAGAAAGTGGCATGCCGGGTAGTAATATATCGGGTTTGTTCGGGTTTGTATTTATACCAGCGGGTTGCAACGCATGCCGGATACACGCTAGTAAATTATAAATCACGTTCCGAACTCCCATTTTACAGTCTTTGGCTTTCTTTGTTTACATTTTTTAGTATTCTTCGGTATTATCTTAACATAGTATAAAACAAAGTCGCTGTCGCCCGTCTGTCCCCTTTCATATGTGCTTAAATCTTTAAAACTACGCAACGGATTTTGAAGCGGTTTTTTTTTAATAGATAGAGTGATTCAAGAGGAAGGTTTTTATGTATAAAACATGCATAATGTTGTAGAGATACACTGATAAATTTAGAGGTTTGTTCGGGGTTTGTATTTATAAATCTTGACGTGATGGTGAACTCGCCGAACTATCTCAGAGAAAGCGACGTCGTATAATGCCGGGCTGCAACCAGGCCGGGTATACGCTAGTTATGAATATAATGAACTAACGTAATTTTTTATGTTTATGATTGGTGGTGGTTATGGTTGCTGGTAATAATTGTCATTATAATGAATGTCCGTGTCGACCTAAAAAATATAACTTTAACGGCGACCATCCATTAGAATATTTCGGAAAATAACGCGATTTAAATCCTACAAATTTTGATAATGGGGTTTTCAGAGACGCTCTTTTCAAATGAAAGAACAGCGAAGGTGCATATACCTTCCGGTTATATCGGAAGTTGTCTCAAACTTGCTTATTTTGAATTGATGACCCTGCATAATGTATATATATGTATAACTGAAAGTCGCTAAGTAACCTGTCATTTATGATACCCTGTGGAAGTATGGTCTATGGATGTTGGCGGTAGAGACAAGACTGGGCTAAGTTCTTTTACCATCGCATTCACCATATTTTAAACTTGAGCGGAGGTCTTAATGGTTTATTAGCATAATGGCTTGCACGAATACAGCGTTAATTTTATTCACAATTAAAACATCAAACTTAACGTCCGATAGAATAAAAGTTATGGCGTTATTGATTGGTAAAACATAGAAATACATTTTACATGCACTCAACTTACCAATGGAAAACGCTATGAACAACCCTGACAACATACAAGAGTTTCGCCGACCAAATATTGGAGCTACGAGCCAATCAAGCGGCAAGCGCATGTTTCGCGTTCAATGCAACGTTGCCATTTTATAATTTACGTTCGCGGCCTAGTACAAAGCCGCCAACAGTCATGTGTTTGAAAATACAAACAGATGGATGAGTTCTCAGTAAGCGCAACGTTCGGCAACCTATGGTACCGTAATTAAAATAGATAAACTAATAATATTAAACTTGACAAATGATGATAAATGAAATGTTTGCAATTGGAAATAGGAGAGTTAATTAACATAAGCTGGTTTATTCTACTCATCGTTCAAATAAAATAATAAACACCAAGAAAATTTAGTCTCTGAAACCTGACGCGTGAGCTTGCTCCGGCCCACTACTGAACAGGGAACTTTAAGGAAGAAACCAGTACAGCTATTAATGTCATGTATGGTTGTTAACTGTCAAAACGCTTTGTTTTTAGAAAAATTTGACTCTAGTTGCTGTTATTTAATTTAAAAAACCCCATTATTCAAATTTGGAGGGTTCAAATCGCATTATTCTCCGAATTATTCTAATGGACGGTTACTGTTACATTATAATTTTTTAAATGGAACCAAGTAAAAAAGTACTTGTTGTTAGTTCCGATATTGTGAGAGTACCTACCCACGATATGACTTAAAAAAAATATAATTTATTGTACAAGGCCTCTTAACATATGGATTTAAACCAGCATTTTAAAATACGTTTTCACACCATTTATCAATTCTTTAACGATATGTTCGACATAGTTAAAAAATAATATGAAAGTCGCCAAGATAGAAAAGCCCGAATGTACGAAGTGAAACTTGGTCCGAGAGGGTGAAGCAGTCTGTGATCGATACGCGCCCAGGTGGGCTGTTCTCTACGTACAGTGTTATCAATTTAGTTTGTCCCACTTTTAAGAGCCTGTAACTTTTTTTATTTTGAGTTAGCGAGCTCATTCAAGAAACAAGATGTACCATTTCTAGCCAAGTTTTTATGAGTGTTGTCAAAAATGACAGTAGGTGTCACATGTCACATTTAAAAGCAATTTTTTTTTAAAATGGGACACCCTGTATATTAGAGGCGCATTAGATGATCCCTTTTCTTCCGATTTCAAAAATATAACACACATATGCATTATTTTCTTCATTCCACCAAACATTGACAAAAATATGAAAAAATATATTATTGTTAAAAAGCATCAAGATAGCCATGCAGTTGTTTTGGTTGTTAGCTTATATTATGATCAATGAAACACGACACATTGAAACGAATAAAATATCTCAAGTTAGTTACTTTTTACATATAAAATAACTTTTCTTCAATATTCGAAACGATTAATAATACTGAAAATGAAAGACTGAAATATAAATGAAGATAAAATCCATAGCAACCAAAACAGTTGCATAGCTATCTTGATGCTTTTGTCCTAAAAGTTCATTTGAAAAACATAAGCCTAGCTAGTAAATAAATAATTAAGAAAAAGTTATTTTATGTCCCTTTAAAGCAACTAAATGAATGAAATTTGTGATTTTTTTGTATAAACTCAAGACAGCCCAATAAGTTTACTAATTTTGTCCAAAAAGTTCGTTTAAAAAAATTAACCCAAACGAGAAATAAATCATTTCGAAAAAAATTATTTTAAAATGAAAGACTGAAATATAAATGAAGATAAAATCCATAGCAACCAAAACAGTTGCATAGCTATCTTGATGCTTTTTAACAATATTATATTTTTTCATATTTTTGTCAATGTTTGAATGAAGAAAATAATGCATATGTGTGTTATATTTTTGAAATCGGAAGAAAAAGGACCATCTAATGCGCCTCTAATATACAGGGTGTCCCATTTAAAAAAATTAAATTTTTGCTTTTAAATGCGACATGTGACATCTACTGTCATTTTTGACAACACTCATAAAAACTTGGCTAGAAATGGTACATCTTGTTTTTTGAATGAGCTCGCTAACTCAAAATACAAAAAAGTTACAGGCTCTTAAAAGTGGGACAAACTAAATTGATAACACTGTACATATTAAAACGTACTAAAAATATTACATTTAATGTAAAATAAATTCATTTTTATCGGCCCCCGACTGTACTAAATCCTTTACTTGGTTTAGGAAGTTTAATTCCGACAACCGTAAGCATACCCGAACGACACTGGTAAAAATCAAAAGGGTCGTCGCTGATATTGAAGTCGCCAAAACTCCACTCTATCTAATCACTTCGGGATTCGGGAACATTTTTCTGTCTAATGCTAAACTAACTATTAACTAAAAAAATAATCTATAAAAAATATATCTTCGAAAATAAGCCGTTTTATTCAAGACGTCCCCAAAAATACTCTTCTTGCGGAGAACGCCCCAGTTCCGTCCCTTAGAGGTCGTCTTATTAGATGGGCCATCCGGCGAACATGATAATTTTGACAAGAAGGAACGAAATCGTCAGATTTTGCGGCCGAAAAAAGAAAATTCGAATTGCTGATTATACAGTTTCCAAGGGAACCGTTTCCTTTGAAAGTTTTGCACTAAGGTTTTCTTTTTTCTTTAATATAGCAAAGGAGGTAAAACTTACCAGATGGTTAGTATATGTTTAACAGGAACAATGACAGTGACAATAAGTAGCTGTTGATTGTTTCGAAAAGCCATGCACAAAAAAAAAACTTAAAAAAATTCGGAACAAAATGAGATAATACAATTGAACACCAATTAAAAAACTTCTGACATGCTTCTTTTGTTCAGTTCATTAATCTTTGTTAGACGGCAAAAGAAGTGCCAGACCAATGTTTTTTGGTCTCTGCTATTATTTCTTTTTTGTTATTTAAGCTGAAATTATTGTTACGTTTCCTGAAGCTGAAAAAAACTTTTTTTACAGGTAATTGGAATTATTTTAACTGCTAAAGTAAAGAGAGCAGTAATTTTTCTCTTGTGGAGTTTTTATATAAAGCGGCTACTTCCGTTTATTATAACTAAGTATTTGTCTCTTCTCCAACAAACAGAAAAAAGTCATTTTTTGTACGAAAATTGTCAAATTTTTAATTTAAAATGGTGGAATTTAATTTCAAAATTACTATTGGAGCTATTTGGTATATTATATTAGGGATATTTAACCGTACTAACATTTTCTTAAGTTTAACAAATATTTATCGTTCATTAACTATACATTTTCTTTTAACAGAGGGTAGTATGACTTACCGATTGCTAAGTTTTACATAATTTACGGAAATATGATACGCAATTCACTAATTTTTTTAAATTTTCGTCGAGGAAGTGTAACTTTGCAACCTAAATTAAAAAAGTAATGAACTTTATAAAGCATGGGCCGGGAAAATGCATAAAACATAAAATTGAAATCATGTAAATGCAAGTAATAAGATAAGGTTTCGGGTGAACCGTTCAATTTACATCGCCTCCAGCCGGCAAGTATCGCGGGAAATTATTTAAATCGATGGAATTTAAGCTCCGTAGTAATTCTATTACAGTCGGCATGAGCAAAGATGCTCTATATCGATTTACGATTAAACATGGAACCAAAATTTAAATGTAATACATTTGCACACTGTATATTCTATCTGAAAAAAAATGTTTACTACTCTTCAAATTAAAAATTAATTTTCACAGAGGTGTTTTTTAAAATTTTTAAATATAAAAGTTAGTTCGTTTCTAAATAAACTGCTCATCACAAAGTTCGACAAATTGATTTTTTAACACTTTTTTTACAGATCTGCAGTTTGGAAACGACTTCACGGATTTTAATGCGGTTTTTCATAGTTTAAAGCATTGTTTCTTGCAGATTAACAGTGTGGTGTCACTATAACGTAATCAATGCACTTTAATATTATACAGGGTGCAAAAATAAAGTCACATTTTATACTATTTTTCATGCTATATTTTAACGTAGTTTTATATTTTAAGGTAACATGTCAGGGCAATTTCGGTATTATTTTATTATTTGCTGTAAATTTGGAAAATTAGATTTCTTTACATATTTATTTACCATTAGATAAGCAAACAATAATCACGAAAGTGGCAAATTTATGGCCTCGCGCATATAAGCAAAGCTACATGCGATTAGACATGCGCACTGTGACATTATCATTTGACGAAAGGGAAAATAGACAGGTCCGGGCTTTAAAATTTAAGTTATTGCTCAAGAAATTGTAAAAGTTGACTGTCAATTCACTTTTACGGGGAAACAGATAAAATTTGCCCCAAATTCTTGCCAAAAAACTGGAATTTCTTCACCGCACGCTAGTAGATAAATAAATTTACTTACTGTTTTTTAAAGTACAGTGTTTTCCAATAAGAGGTGTTATTTTGAATAGCCCGCTATTTCGGTAGATGTCACTTTTGGAGCTGTCATTTTTTGACATTTGACAAGTAGAAACTACGCCATTAATAAAAATAGAACGATACACGCTTCAACAGCACATTGAAGGCCACGCTGTAAATTCGTAGTTTACATTCAAAATTATTTTATTTTTGCTTAAACTTTTGTCAGACAGTTAAATATAAAATTGCCCATGAGATACAAGTCGTCAAAGTTGAATTTATCCTTTTAAAACGTGTTTTAAACATGGGTATGTTTTGTTTAAAACATGTTTGTAATTGCCTAATAAAAAACATGTTTAAAACAAAAAAAACTGTTTTAAACCATTAAAAACACATGTTTTGTTTAAATATAAAAAAAACATGTTTTTTACGTCAAAGTCAAATATTAGTTGATGTAAAATAGGCGTACCTAATTAGATTGCAGGGATGCAAATAAAATATACCAAAACATGCATCGCAATCATCTGTCTTGGTGTGTGTTTCTCTTTATTTTCATAACTTGTTTGTGTAGCCTAGGCCTAGTTTGATGTTTTTAAATTAATCATAATAAAATTAAGTTATTTCTTAAGGCTTTTTATAATATAAAAGCAGCGAATTGCTTACAATATAACTGTTTCTTCGTTAAAAGAGGGCGCTATAAAAAATCCATTGCGTGATAGATGATTTTTTACATAGTCACCGTTGTCGACAGGTAAATATACACATTTTCAACATTCCCCTAGACCTGGAAAAATAATAAACATTTCTTCAGCAAATACTTACCCTCAAAGAAACACCATTTTTACAATATAAACACACTTGCGTGTGTCTAAGGCCGTAAATGCCACAGAAACCGTAATAACATTTTTATTGCACGTAAGCAGAAAGTGTGAAACGCGTATCATATTATAAAAACCTTTTCCCCAGAGGCCCATACAAGTAATTAAACTCGTATTAAGAATGCGAAATTTAAAAAGCTTTTTTATGTTTTGCAGTCATTTAAAATAAGTTTTCTTTATGTTATGACGAGTGGTAAAAGATAATTCCGGGATAGGAAAAACTAAAAGGAATTTCATTGTTGGAATGTAAATAAATTACAATAAATGTATACATTGTTTTGAAATTATAACTTTTACTCAAACATAACATATATGTATACACCCACATACATACCAAAATAAAGTATTTTTATAGATTTAGTACATTCATGCATTTTTTTTAACTCAAAACATGGAATTTGCCTCGTGTTTTTTCGCCCCATGTTAAATTTTGTTTAGTGACTTGAATGAAGAACTATGTCAAATAGTTAATAGAAGTAATAATTTTTTTGAAGAATTCAATGAAATATCATTAAATAAATTAAAACTAGTAATTTCAAAACTAAATTCAAATAACAACTAATGGAAAAATATTGAATAAAAAGGTGTTAAAAGAAACATTTGGCAGCATTGGTTACCCATTATTAAATTTTATAAATTCTTGTTTAAAATATGGAAATATGCCTGATGAATTAAAATGTTCCTACATTACACCAGCGCCAAAAGTTAAAAACACTAAAAGATGGGATGATATGAGGCCAGTAAATATTTTATGGGATGTTGAGAATTTATTAGAAGTCGTATATGAACAGTTATTAGAATTCATTGATGCCAACAAAATTTTAGTTTTCGTTTAAGCTAGTTTTCGAAAAGGGTACTCGATAGAGGCAGCCATTCAATGTGTGATTGAGACGTGGAAGAGAACCATTGATCAAGGGGAAAATGTTATAGCTGTATTTTTAGATCTTAAGCGGACATTCGAAACAATTGACAGAGCTAGATTTTTGAGTAGATTGTATCAGTATGGTATTCGCGGAAACGTTTATAAATGGTTTAAAAATTATTTAAGTAACAGGTCACAAAAAAAAATATCAAAAACGTATTCAAATAAAAAAATAAATAATATAGGAGTTCCTCAAGGAAGTATGCTAGGTCCAATATTATTTATTTTATACATCTACGATATGCCTTTAGTTTTAAAAACGTGTAAGTTACAAATGTTTGCTGACGACACCTTAATTTACATTAATGTTTTAAATATTTTTGATGGTCTAAATACTGTAAATTCTGAGATAAATATATTATTAAATTGGCTAAAAATAAATAAATTAAAATAAAATATTTCAAAAACTAAATGTATGGTTATGGGTAAAAATTTTAATTGTCAAAATATAAATATTATAATTGATGGTGAAAAATTGGAATTAGTAAACAGTTTTAAATATTTAGGGATAATCATTGATTCAAAATTAAAATGTATTAATTATTTTAAAAGTATCATATCGAAGATTGTCGGAAAAGTAGGTTATTTTAAATTAATCAGTTCTAATTTAAGTTTATTTAAAAAAAAAAACTGTATTCAATACTATTATATTACCACATTTTCTTTATTGTTCTTCCATTTGGTATTGTGCTAGTGAGGAAATATTTGATAAATTACAAATTTTATAAAATAAGGCAATGCGGATTATTTTAAACTGTGACAAATATACAAAAATAAATTTTATATTTTAAAATTTAGATTGGTTGAATGTCAGAAATTTAATTTTTCATTTAGTATGTATCTTTATACATAAAATTAAAAATAATTTATTGCCTAATTGTTTAAAAAATGTTTGTTCTTTTAATTATGATCATCATAATTATAAAACAAGAACTAATCAACATTTTTATGTGGATAGAGTGTATAAAACATTAGCTTATAAGTCTATTTTTCAGAAAAATTTTATAGAATATAATAATTTGGAAAATTCTATTAAATCTCAAATATCATTAAAACTATTTAAAAAAACTTTAAAATTACATTTAATTAAAAAACAAAATGATACATAATATAGGATACAATTTACAAAATGTTTAACTTTTCTGTCTGTTTTTGTTAAAAGAAGGTTGCGTTTTAAAATTTAAAAATAAATCTAATATGTGTTAAAAAAATGTTTAAAAAATATTTAATTGTAGCTTTTTGCTAAATAAAACATGTTACATTTACCAGTGAAGCTAGCAAAAATGTCTTTTTTTTTTTTGGTAAAACATACTTTCATCAGTAATAAAAATCGAATTTAAAATATTTGGATTGCGTTTGATTTTTTCTATCTACAGTTGGCAAAACTCCATGTTTTGAAAATAATCATTCTCCAACAGCTGTTCACCTTGTAGGATCGATATTTGTTCTGTTTTAGGATTTTGTAGTAGCTGCTCCTGCAATTAATAAGCCAGTTGTCTTAAATTCAACCATAGATCTTCGTACGGCTAAGCATACATTTTTATTGAGTTTTACTTGTAAAATATTCATGTGATGTAGTTTTCAGAAATTGGACTTTCAACCTGTATACTGTAGACTTTCTTGGAATAAGGCGATTGGAATATTCAACTGAAAACTGATCTACAACTTCCATATAGGGCATTTCCCCTGTTATGCAGTTCGACACCATAAATAATCCTTTATTTAAAGCGTAAATAATTATTTAAGCAAATAAAACGCTGCGATAGCTTAAAAAAATACCGAAAAGTGTCGTAGGCATGAAAGTATATTCAGATTTGTTTAGGAAACTAAATATTCAAAGACTAAAAAAACTGTAATTTATTATCAAAAAAAGTTATTTAAATTATCTTACTTTAGTCTAAAGAATATGTGTTTTTAAAGGGTATTTACAATCACCGTGAATTACTGTTGCTTGAATGGTCCACAAAACAACAGCCAGAGTCCGCATTTAGATTCCTGATTTGTTCTTTGAAAAACTTAACATAATATTTAATTACTGGCAGCATTTTTTAAACTTTTAAATCCATGGTCTCAATGTTTCATTTACATTATATTTTCAATTTGATTTAGTGGGTTCCATTAAAGTCACGAGAAATTTCTTACCTGCACTCCCGCTACGTGCATAACCTCATGAACAATTACCGAAATTAGATCTGTGTTTAGTCAGGTCAGATTAGCCTGCGGACCCGGAGAAATTCCACAGAGTATGCAACAACTTACGTAACGGACTGCCCTGCTTTGAAAAGCTTGGAATTTCTGCACATTATTCTGCACATTAACATTGGGCCAAATTAAGTGGCTCCGAGGTAATTAACATCTAGACCGTAACTATTATTAAAATGGAGCGGTCGGAAACTATTTTATGCAAGCAAAAAGCGGTCTAGGCAACAATGGAACTTTGCAATGCAGTTTTTGCCGTTGTTCACATTGGGCAGTTTATAAACAGAAGCCTATTTAAAAGAAAATGGGCACGGATGGCGCTTGTTGAGGACGTGAGTGCGATATTTATACGTATCAGGTTATTTATGATTGGTTGGGAAGAGGAGAAGTTAAGGTATACCAGAAAAAAAATAGTGAGCTATCACTGTTTTTCTAAAAAAAGCTCAGAAATTTTTTTAAAAGAAATTTGGAGATTCGATTAAAAAACTATAGAATTTATTATATAATTAGCAGAGTTTTCTCCTAAGAACAAAGACTAGTTGCGTATTCTTCAGTTTTTTTCTAATCAATTATTCAGTAAAAGTTCTGTTTTTCTACTAAATTTTATGTCAATTCAAATAAATGTATGAATAAATTCACGAAGAACTTTACAGGTGTAAAGACCGCTTAAGAGAAATTGCTGTAAACTATTAGTAAGTTTCTAGGTTGTCCGCTTGGGGGCGTAACTATAGTTACCAAACAAAAAGCAGGATTTTCTCAACAATCCCCATAGTAAACATGTATCAGAGGTAGCATTTTTTTAATCTAATGAAAATTGTAACATGACGAAAATGACAAATATCGCTAATAAATATTGCTTTTGCTTATGGGAATTTCACAAATTTAAATTGGGGTTTTTTTGCTTTATTACTTTAATAGAAAACGAAGTCCTTCTTCCGTTGTAACAGCTAGAGGGCGCTATTTAGCAGAAACTACAATTTTTTCATTTTTCTCAAAAATTTTAAATACACAATCATATAATTTTCTTTAACTTAAGCAAAAGAAAATACCCATTGTCTTCTACAAAGCTATAATCAACACGACACTTTTTTAAATTAATGTTCTGTAAATTTAAATTATTTACAACAAATATAATAGAGTACAGTTGCATTATTGAAATAAATTGCAGTAAAATTGAATGCTGTGAAACAAAAAATGGAAGAAAGCTTTGATTTAAAATATGAAATATGACATGTCAAGTTTAAATGGGTTAAATTTTAATTTACTTCCTTAAAATTTGAAGCACGTCAAGCGACTCTTCGTTTGAGGCCGGCATTTTGAAGCAGCACAAATTTTAAGGAAAAACTAGAATTTAACTTAATATAGCTTTGAAACGTAGTATTTCATATTTCAAAATAAAGCCTTCTTTCCTTTTTTTGTTTCACAGTCCACTTAGAATTTTATTGTAAATTGTTCCATTAATGCAACCATCCTCTATTATTTCAGTTGCAAATAAATTGTATTTAGAGAACATTAGTTTAAATAAGTGTTGTATTGATTATGGCTTTGTAGAAGACACGATGGTGTGGTATTTGTAACTTTTTGCTTACAAATACCGTCTGAAAACGTTACTTTATTCTTATGGAGCTCCGGTTTAAAAAAATATATTGACTTGCGGTTTTCACAAATAATGTTCTTATTTATTCTTCTTTTTGCTTAAGTTAAAAAAGATATATCGTTGGGTTAAAAATTATTGAGAAAAATTAAAGAATTATTGATTCTGCTAAATAGCCCCTCTAGCTGCTGTAGTAACGGAATTCAGATAGGCTTTTAAGTTCCGATAGGCCAAGTTGAGCGAAAACTACAACAACGTAGCAAATAAATTTTTTAAGCTTTTTTCACTAGTTTTTCACAAGTATATGTTTGTCACTTTTGGTGGTAGAAACTAGGGAAGACATGTATATTATAAAGGAGAGCTCTTATTTTTTAAAACGTTTATTTGCAAAAAAATGTAAACTCAAAACTCGACACTCAATTTCAATTAAAGCAAAAAAAAATCGACATAAAAAACGAAAATACAAACAACTTAAATAATAAAATATAAAAAGCAGAAAAACAAGAAACAAATATAGGAATGGGAATCGAATAGTAGCAGATACTTAAAACATCATAAATTAAAAACCGTAAAATAAATAAAATTTTTAGTCAAGTAGGAACTAATTAATTATCTATGTTGTTCCAATCTTTAAGTTGCATTACTCGTGGCATTTTAGATACAAACTGATCGATATCAGTATCTACATTTGATTGTTAAAATATTTATTTTGTTACGAGTGTTTTGATTTAATTACTTATTGATTGGAATTATTTTTAAAAAACATGGGGCAACCCTATGGGGGGGGGGGCCTTATGTCCCCCCTGCACACGTGGGTTAACACGTAGTTTACGGTGAACTAACCTAGGATAAACCCTTCTTGAACTAGTTCATGTCGTTCACTATAGGAAATAGTTCATTCATGAACTACAAAAGCACCTCTAAGGTAGGGTTTTAATTAAAGCTAAGGCCACTGGAGATATTGTTGGATTTTCGGGCTTTTGTTTGAATTCCAACGTAGGTACGGCTGGAATCTTGCTTTCTCACATTTTCGAACTTCGGTGGTGTTTAAGGCAAACGGTGTTTAGTGTGGATCTTTGGTTAAATTGGCCTGGTTTTAGAAAATTACTTTAGTTGAAAACGTAGTGATGCTCGTAATAAGCTTGTCTTGTGCAAAACTGAAAAGTAAATTTAATGTTAAAAATTCTTTTTAATTTATTATGGAATAATTATTTTTAAAGTACTTCATTCCCTGGACGGTGAGTTGCCTTTCTTTCGTCGAAGCCTATGTTTAATTAAAGGAGACAAAGGTATTTCTTGCATGAAGAGTTTTGGACTTGTATTATCTTTATTTGTTTTAAATCACAAACTTTCAACTGGTAAGTATCTCCAGTCTTCTTCAGGTGAATACAAAAGGAGCAAAAGAACTACAGCTCCATTTATACTAGGTGCATTGAAGCATAACTCAGATAGGTGCAGTTATGAGTATAATTCGTGCGGGGTAAAATTTCATCTACTGAACAAAGGTTTCTAAATATGCTTTGTTTCCTTAAACTTTCTCTTTGCTTCAGTGTGGTTCTTTGTGCAGTATTTCAGTTTCAGACCACATAATATTATTATGGCCATACATTGGTCAGCTACATCTAACCTTTCAGTCAATTGGTAATTTCCTAGTGACAAAGAGAAAACGTGACCTTTGGGTCTCCGAAATCCAATAAGAGTGTGCACACTACGCCCTTTAAACACAACAATCTAATATCTGCCATACAAACAATAAATGTGGGCTGAAGAGGCCTAAAGGATTAATAAATCGACCTTTAATTCATAAAGGGTTATGAAGGAATTCTAGCTGGTGTAATTATAACGGAACTTGTAATTTCCACATTCCGTTATCCATATTTCGAACCCGTTATGCCACATTTGGGCACGTATATTTTACTTTAAGGTGACATAAATATAATTACATTATAATTATAGATATTGTTTGTTGTGTGGTGTGCGGTTCTAAGATCGAAACTAAACAGGGCCTCGCTTATGCATATTTATAAGAGTTTAAGAAAAAATCAGTTTTTTAAAGAAAAGTTATGTTTTATTTGGCCAATAACATAAGGTAAATTAAAGAAGTGTCTTAGGAAAAATTGACTATAGGTACTACTTGATATTATGATCAAGGCTTTCTACGCCATATCCATAACGGTAAGTTGTCTTATTACTCGTCTATATTTCAAAGATTGTTTAGCCTGTCCTTTGAGGTGAAGATTGCCCCTTCAGTCCTTCAGCAGTTACCCAACCATTTAACAAATATATTATGGAAAGAAGAGATCCTTTTAAGTTACTTCAAGCTTTTAAGGAAATATTAAAAAAAAATAATACTTATATTTCGTTTATTTTTCTCTATGTTCCTTAGCGAAGGGGTTTAAATATCGATTTGTTTATACACAAAAAACAGCTTGATTTGATAGGAACTTATAGTTTAATGATCGTTGATCTGAATGCAAGCTTGCTGGGTGCTAAAGTTGTGTTTTATTTACAACTTCTCAAGCATGCTAGTTTCATTCGCTTGCTCTTTCTTTTTACTTTCATGCTTAAATTCATTCTGGATAGATTTTTGGTTAGTCCTTTGCTTTCGGTATTGTCACCCATTGCCAAGTATTACTTAATTATATTTTGTATTCATGGTAATGTCACAATTGCTAAATTGATTTATCATTTGAAAATTATTGAGATTACCGTAAGCCGCGTTGGCATCACTTAAGGGCCCATACTTTTCAAATTATCTCCAAAACGCATCATTTTATCGAAATTCTATAGGAGTAAAAAAAAATTATCAAAAACAAATGATTACCTGCAAAAATATAGCTTGGAATTATAAAAGTCATATAAATTATATTAAATAGATGGTAAAAAATAAAAATTTTACACTTTCCACTATTTTCTATTTTGACTCGACATGTTTCGCAACACAGTTGCTTCTTCAAAGGAGTACTTAAAAATGGTATTTTAAAAGGTATATACTTAGGTGTAACAATTGCAGGTAATTTTCAGGTTGTTTAAATTGTTGGAAAAACCAATAATAATATTTACAGACAAATTTTTTGTCCGATATAAACTTTAGAGCAATCATTACATTTTAATTTGTAAACCTTAGATTTATTTCCTTTGTTCAGTTTACTTTTATTAATTTTAATATATTAACTAACAATACTTCTTAGTTTTGAAAGAAATATTAATATTAAAGTTTTTTTTAATTTTTTTTAATTTAGTGCTAATATTACCTATGTACGAAATAACTTTATAATAATTGTTTTTATTCTCGTTTACTGTTGGAAAAACTAAGTTTATAGCCTTTGAAGAAGCAACTGTGTTGCGAAACATGTCGAGTCAAAATAAAAATATGTGGAAAGTGTAAAATTATAATTTAGTATTTTTTAAAAACCTATTTAATAATAATAATAATAATAATAATAATAATAATTTACCACAATTAATAACGGATTTCCACCAAGTAAAAGCCGAATCAATTCTAAAGTTATATTATTTCGGTCGATATGCCACAGGAAACTTATGGGGTGTATTTTGCAGTAGCAAAGAAAAACTGTTTTGTGTTAGTTGTAAATAGTGGTATGTGAAAACCTCTTAAGTTTTTAGTAATAAACTATGAATGACTAACGTTTTACAATGTAACGGAGCTTAAATTTTATTAGTAGAACATTATGTAACAATCCTTAGATTACACATAAAAATAACAAAAGTACTTACCTACTCTTATTTATCTAACCAAAATCTAAAACTTACGAGGTTTTCAGTTAGAAATATCGAACTTACGAGGTTTTCAGTTAGAAATATCAAACGGGTAACTTACGAGGTATGCAAATTCGCCAATAGGTGGCGTATTATTCATGATGACCATACGAGGTTCTCACATAACATAAAATATGACACCTTTAATGTAATGACGCATAAAGTTCAATTTTGCAAAAAATTGCACTTACGAGGTTTTCATAGTGGGGTATCGATATTACGCATACGTCAGCAGTTTCCAAGGCATTTTAAAATTCTTCAAATTAAACATGATTTAAAAGGTTGGCTTATATCATACAATTATTGATCAGTATCGATTTAAAGTAATCCATAATGATTATTTGGTGTAAATTACGAATTAATTAATATGTACATCAAAAATATACTAAAATAAATTGAATCATATTTTCCTAGCTATTAATAAATTGCATTTTTACTGTATGTACTACAATTAAAATAAAATGCCCTTTACTTGTTGATTTTTTCAAATGAAACAAGATCCGCCACTGTTTCCACAACGATTGGCCCTAAGACCGATCTCGTTCCATAATTACATATTGATTCGTCGTGGCGGACTCGCATCTCTTCGGGGGCGAGAGTGTCAACCAAGTTGGAAGTGAATGTGCGGCGGTAAGGCTGATGAAGCTCGTTATTTTCCGCATATACTCCATTTCGGTGGCTTGTGGATTGAGTTTCCTCCATTTGCTTTTTAGGCCACTTTCATATGAATTTCCCGCTTCGATTCGGCGGAAAACTATTTTCTGAACCTATTCAAATCAAAGCTGGTAAATTGGATTCATAAAAATATCAGGGGTGTTTTTTTTTTAATAAAACGTTTGGAGTTGCACGTTTTTCTGCCAACATTGGCCTTTTTGATATTGTATCGGTCAATTTAACTGAGTTTGGATTAATATTGGTTATATTCAGCGTGATGATAAAGCAACGGATCAGCCGTTTATAGAGAATACTGCCCATTTAATCAAGAATCGCACGGACCCGTCAAACATATGTTATTTTAAAAAGTATTTTTTTTGGAAAAAAGATATGTAGGTACAGGGTGAATCGTAGAAATGCAACGTGTATCAACTTCCATTAGTTTAATGAAATATATTGTATATTTTTACATTCTATAATCAATTCTAGACATTTTTTTAAATCATGCCCTATACCTATCTTCAACCGTTTACGAAATATTAATACTTTAAAGCTGGTATGCACCATTAATGTTTCTCTGCTTAGTAACATTCTGAACTCAAGCACAATCTTTAACGCATTGAAAATGATAATTTTCTATTTAAGTTTGAGACGTTAAATAATGTCAGTCACCGAGAAAAATGATCTAATAAGTACAACAGGTTTGCTAAGACATAGTTTGTATTGATGGCTTCTTTGTATTAATCCATATTAAATAAATTGCTAGTGTATCAAACCCGCTTTAGTATTATATTAATTCCAGATTTGCTAGAACAGTGTTATTATTGATAGTAATCAGTTCCATTAGCAGCACAGTCTTGTTGAATAATGAACTACTTTTAATACAGCAATTTTGTTAAGAAATAAATTGTATCTTCTTAAAGCGCTTTCCCTTTAATTAAGAAAGCAGAACAGCGTCCCCAAAAATGAATTGTATCCATTAGAACCTATAATCCACAAGACGTTCGTAGCTATCGGCAATCGGCGCGCTGTATTATTAGTTTTAACGTAATTATTGCGCAGGTCACATCGTTGTTCGGAGTCTTCTAGCTGTCCTGTATGAATTTGAATTTTAAGGCTCGTACCTATACCTGTTTCAATTAATTTATTTTGACCTTATATTTAGGCTTTTTTAAACTTTACAGGTCAGATAAAGCAATAGAATATTCTTATTTCGCACAATCCATCATTGGTATTGGACTTTATAATCTATGGACGAATTTTACCATCTCAGTAAACCATGTTGCATAATAGATAATCATATGCAAAATTTTTGAGAACTGCAGTACTCATTTATAGAGGTAAGTATATGCTTTATTAACCGTAGCAAGCAAATATTGTTATGATTAATGTCAAGTTTTATTACAGCTGCCATTCGGAACTAATACAGTTACCTACACCCCCAATAGAACTTGATATTTACTGTGAGTATTCACAGCAATAATGGCTATAAACCATTCTATGGTAGCGATAACTCCTCTTTTCTATTGGCTAAATTACCGTGATATTATCACTACACGACGGTCTAGCAATTTTCGTTGTCTTACAGTAGGAAAGCGCGTTTCTGTCACATAGTTAAACAGTTAAAAATTTAAGTTGATTCACGTAGCATTTATATAGAATGTACTTTTTTTTAGCTCCCTGACTGTACCTACAGTACAAGGTACTCGAGAAAAGGTCTCTGTCTATCAAAGCAACTAAAGACGATGGTCGTCTGCCAAAATAAATGACGTTCCATGGGTCGCTGTTCGGGTTTGTTAGTTCCGGATTATACATCAACGCCTCGAATCCAGCTCAAAACAGTTACACTAGCTGATAGTCGGGTGTTCTTTGCACTCGGGTATTGTCACGAAGAATTTTAGTAGCAAAAATCGTTTTTGGAGAATAATTTTGCATATCTTTGTGAATTTAATACAGTGGGGTATCTGCCGTTATTATATTACCCCAGTGGCGCAACCAGGGGGGGGCTGCCAGGCTGCAGCCCCCCCCCCCGAGCTTAGAAACTTAGCCTATTCGTTTAATTGCAAACCAATTTTTCAAGTCACGCGAACTATTTTCGCATATTTTTTGCGATCTCAATGTTTTATGGATTTGTAATTTTTTTGTTTATCAATGTAACATGGATTCTTACGTTTTTTGAGTAATTAAAGTATAAATTTTAATAAATAGGTCAAAATTGTACATAATGATTAAAAAAAAAAATTTCGGATTTGAGTTTTTTCCGTTTCTTTGCATTTTTTGAGAACATTTACCATAGTAATGTATATATTTTTTTACACCATCAGAAAGTGGAGATTTCAACGAACAAAACGCCCACCGACTTTTTTAAAGCAGCAGATATTTTGACGTGAGAATTTTCGATTGAAAATAAGGGTGCTTTTTCGATATTAAGTCAAAATAAGGTGAAAAAATAAATATTTTAAATCAAAAAAATTACAAAGTGTTTGGGACGTAAAAAGGTAAGTTTTCACCAAATTTCGTAAAAAAAAATATTTTTGTAAAAGATAAAAATAAAAAACCAAAAACTTGGTTATTTAAATTTTTCACGTAAAATTTGAGGTTATGTGAAAAAAGTGTAAATACAAAAGTTGTTGATCTTTTTTTTTATTACCTACAACTTTGTCATTTAACGTTTTTCTATAGGACTTGTAGTTTTCCCGGAAATCGAGATAAATCGTTTTCTAGCCTTAAAAACTCACCCACTTCCCGACCTCGGATCGCCCGTAAATTATTTTTTCTTTCATTTTTGTTATATTTTCTTTCTTTTCCAATGGGTTTCATCCTACTATTATTTTTTTTGTTTCAAAAATTATCGACCCTGGTCTACCTATTTATGCGAACCACGATATTGATATTACCGTGGAAGAAATTCTGGACGAAATGGCAAAAACAAAACGAAGAATTTTACTTTAATATTAGTATTATTAGTGATAACTTACAACTTATTGTATAAGGTTTTTGTCTTGTTTTAGTATAAAATACGTATGATTAATATATGCGTTACTTATTTTAAATACATTTTTACTAATTAAAATAAAATCTCTAAATTTTTTTTTCATAAATCTTTCGTTAGGGCTAGTGGCGTATTATTGCAAAAGTTTTAGGGGGCTGTCGCTCTCGTCAATCGTACGTATTTTACCCAAAAAAGGGCGTGGCACCCAAAAAAATTTCGCCTGCGGCGCAAGAAGTTAAAGCCCCCCCGAACAAAATTTCTGGTTGCGCCACTGTATTACCCTGTTAAACCTCTATTCAAATAAGGTTAGTAAGTAATTAAGTTGGTAAGGTTTCAAAAGACGATGGCTATTGCATTTTTTGTGGTTTTATAAAATCAATGAGCATCATGGTTATGAAATTTTTTACTATATATATATATTAATATAATTATATTTATAAAGCGTTCTATAATAATTAAATACTTACCGCCTTGCAGTAATATGTTACCCAAAATGTGGCATATCCATTTTAAATGATAGATGTGAAGACACGGAAATGAGAAATTCTTGAATGATTACAACCGCCCTCATTCCTGCTCATAACAATCGAAGAGTTAAAGCTCGATTTATTAAGAGTCAATATACCATCGCTTTTACTATCGACATGCATTTATACCATTTACTTGAAACCCTCTATACCTATCGAATATAATTCAAGATATATTTGATTATTGAGAAATATTTAAGTAATTTTTGTATGTTTCACTTCTATATTATTTACGATCGCCAATATACCGGGTGATTCAATAAGAAAGGCAGCCGGCTATATCTCGGAAACTACTAAACGTAGAAACTTGGGATAAAAAAAAATGATGATTAAAGCGGTCATGAGAAAATTCTGGAAATAATTTTTAAGTTCCGCATTTTGCGGCAAGAGGGCGTAATTGAAAAGTAAATTTAAAAATTTTACTCCGAACTCCGAAAATTCCATATTAAGGTATATGTTTGATAACACCATTTTAAAGCTTGGACAATTATGCATCATTTTGGTCTTATGCTCATTGGCGTACCGACTTTAATAAGAGTGGGGGAAGCTGTTGAAAGTGTAAACATTTAAATCACTGTAACTTCTTATCCGATTTCACTCAATTCAAGCTTGTTTGGAAGAGAAAGGTAAGTACCTTTAATTGCCTTATTCAGTGGTACACAATAGTTTCAAATAAAATTGCTAGAGGGCGCAATTTGTATTAAAAATTAATGTTTTGGCAATAACTCTGAAACGAACAAAGATATCGAGCTGAGGTTTTAATAATTTTTCTAACAAATTTAATCTACTTTTCGATTATGGTATCATAATTATACCGTATAATTTGAATTTTCGGGATAAAATCAAAAAAACTATTATTATTACAAATTGCGCCCTCTAGCAAATTTTATTAAGAACTATTATGGACAACTAAATACAATTGGTGAAAGTGCATACATTTCTCTTCCAAACAGTCTTTAGTTTGCTAAAATCGGATAAGTCGTTTAGAAGTTACAGCGTAAATGCGTAAAAATGTTTACACTTTCAACAGCTTCCCCCACTCTTATTAAAGTCGGTACGCCAATGAGCATAACACCAAAATGATGCATAATTGTCCAAGCTTTAAAATGGTGTTATCAAATATATACCTTAATGTTCTTTCTTTCGGAGTTATGTAAAATTTTAAAATTTACTTTTCAATTACGCCCTCTTGCGGCAAAATGCGGAACTTAAAAATTATTTCCAGAATTTTCTCAGGACCGCTTTAATCATAATTCTTTTTATCCCAAGTTTCTACGTTTAGTAGTTTCCGAGATATAGCCGGCTGCCTTTCTTATTGAATCACCCGGTACATACTTCAGGAATAGTTGCAGGTGTTCGGCTGTCACTAATTATCACCAGTATAGTTAACAAGTATAAATTTGGTATCACTGGATAGATAAAGATTTAAACTTTGTTGTGAACAGAGAAACAGAGTTTAAGGACACGTCTTTCAATATTTTTAAATTGAAGTAAATCGTATGTGAGGTTTCGAAGAAATCCGGTGACAGCGGATGTCAAAAATTGGATTTATTTAACCAGCGGTGATGCACTCTTAAACTCCCTGGTTGATAATGTGCTTTTGCTAGTACTTGCAAAGATTGGACAGCGTTGATGAGAAAGAAAAATAACCCAGTAGTAAATACAACTGCTAGAATGTTTTTGTATACTTCACTTCTGCTTATGCTTACCAACATATTCATAATTCCTGTACCATTATGTTTTAAAAATTGCCATAAACCCATATTTATAGATATAAAACACCAAACTATTAAAACGAGAAAATCTAAGAAACTAAAGGGTAATTTTCCTGCCGCACCGTTAAATTATTGTCTTGTGTTTCGTTTGAAACGCCTCGCTTTTCAAAATTAATTCAACGCGAATAAAACAGGAAACGCGAAAGAAATTCCGGCTTTTATCAAACACGAAATAAACTTTCCGTCGAGTCAAATTCGGTAATCTGCAAAGCTCTGTGCTTTCAAACAAGCGAATATATTAACCGGTAGGTCGTCCATTAAATGTCCCCACTACGATTTCTGCTGACAATATAAAAAAAAAAAAAAAAGATATTATGAAATTGTACTGATATACAATGTATTTTACAAAATATTATTTATTTATTTATTTTACAATGAGGAATACAAACGGGACGAACCCAGGAACAGTATTCACTAAATAAAAAATATATATGGGGGAAATATATAGTTCTAACATTATAGCAGTTCACTTACATAAAAAAATAAAGGTATATAAAAATATGTTTTTAATTTAAATATTAAACAAAATGTCAACAGATCAGTGTTATTATACTAAAACTGAGTTCATAAGATACTTCCTATGCAATATGATCCAAATAAAACTTTTTGAGTGCACTGGCATTGCCGTCTAAAGTGGCACTGGTTAGAGCCATCAGGGAAAGAAAACAGATATCCAGTTGAACCAAATTTGAAAGCGTATTATACGATTTACAGCAACGATTCAGAGGCGAGTTAGACTGATAATTTGTTGGGTTGTATACGGAAAAAAATCGGGTTTCCATTATAGGGTCTTTATATAAATTAGATTGCAATTTCTTGACCCCATTATTACTATACATATAGTGCTTTAAAAAAATATTTTAGAAAATATGCCACATCTATAACACTCCAAACAGACAGGCCAATTACCAAATGACACAAAGAACCCCCTGTGATGAGACTGACCAAGTGGGACTCGTGTCGGATACTAGAACCAGAATAAAAATATCAACTTCTTCTTTATTCTACCGAGCTAGAAGAGTATCTAATAAGACACCTTTCGATACCTCAGGCGACGAATTCCAAGTATTCTTTCCTCAAATCTTTGGCTTCCACCCCCGAGGGGGTTTGCACACTACCGAAGTACCATAACGCTGCACCAAAGGACTACAAATGTCCTTTATCCTCCTGTAGGCATGGAATCAGCCATGGAGCCTCCAGTTTTAAGGCTAAGAAGCACCTGGCGAATGCCGTAGCTTACGTATTATTTAAATGGATAACGAAATTTAGGGACTCAATATTTTCCTTCTATTACCTCGAAAGAAGAAATAAATATAGATAAAGCTGACGATCTGCTTCTTAACACTGCCTAGAATGTGAATATCACACTCATAAAGGGTGAAATCGCGAAGATACGCGACGAAATGTACGGGATACTTACACCTGTCACGAGTATCCTGTGTAGTCAATTTCCAAAAACCATCAGTCGACAACTATAATCCTAAATAAGTATTAATCGTACTAAATTAGGTACAACTGTACAAAATATAATAACTTCACCATAAACACGCGGAATACAATGACTGCGATATCTGATCACGCACACCGCGCCTTTCGCGAAAATAAGATATCGCCAAAGCGAGAACAAGCTACTTCTAATAAGACCAGATGACACCGGCACAAAGCAATCGGCACGGATGCAAATGGGGTCTTTGTGTTTGCAAAAAGCCGGGTATTCGAAGGGCGCATATAATCATATTTACCTGGTTACAAGGGCGTACATGTTTTATATTCAAAAACAAAAAAATATTACCTATGTTTATATGCTTTTATGAATGTACTCTCACTCGAAATCATAACTGAATTTTAAAAACAGTTTAATCTGTAGAAAAGCTTTCGGATCTACGTCTTTAATTTGGATTTCGACAAAAAAAATTAAGTTTGCTTTTTTGACAACTCATCAGCAACATATTCTTACTCTGATCTTACCTACAATAAAATAAAAAGGTTTTATGTTTCTTATAACGTTTTTCTCTTCCTAGCGTCCATAAAATCTGGCGCTATTTTGAGTGCTATACAGATTAGATCCTTTACATTCGACAGGCAGTACCATTAAAACTAGTTTAAGCTAGTTTAGTCTATACAAAAGTGTAGGTTAAGAAACAATTTAGAGGCGACTTGAAACATCTCTGAATATTGTCCATAATAAGCTTCTTAAATTTAATCGAAAATTATTTAAGATTAAATAAAAAATAAATAAATTATTACACATCGAAGCCAATTTTATCATTATTGATTAAAATCAATAATAATTCTTACAATAATCAGTTTTAAAAGGCCTTAATCATAAAGTATTTAATTTAATCAGAAGGCTTTATTAATCTTTTAGATTCAGTGAGGTTAGCATTCGACGAAAGAGAAAGAAAGGAAACTTAAACTTGTACTTGAACCAGTACACAAGGACACCGTTAAAGGGGATGAAGCGCTAAGCTCCATCTAGTGTCGATGTGGGTAAACTGATGAGTCATGATATGGAGAAAAGCGTCTAAGGATGGATCTGACGCAATTAAAGGAAACAATTTTTTTTGTTAATCTTTTAAGTCAATCTGGTGTACCTATTTAATCAGTGGGTACTATTTTGTTTAAAATTTATTCTTTTTGGTGCGTAGCTACCTACTAACCTTAAGTTTAATATTGAGTACTACTACAATTGACGTCAAAAACTTTCTTTCAGTCAGTATTAGAACTGTTCACATTCATATTATTAGTCCAACGCCTTGCACCTCGAGTTGTTTGATTATAATACATAACAACTTTGAGAAACTCCTGGGTTCGTTATTTTCTTTGTTCGCAACTTTTGCGGCTATCTTAAAACTGATTACGAACCTGAAACAAATTGAAAGTTTGAAAACCGTTCCTCATAATAAAATAATAAACTCTCGAACAAACTTTAAACTGATATTTCAACATCATCCCACATATTTCCTTAAGGTATTAATTTTACCCCAACATCGACTCATACTCTTCAAAGCACGCACGGAATTTATTTATAGTTTTTCAGTAAAAGTTTTCCCAACAACTTTGGAAAACTCCGGCCATCACGTAAAAGTGTCTAACTTTGGAGGAAACCTTATTTCTTATTTAGGGCATGATTGACAGGGACGCTTCCCTTCTCCATTTTCCATCTTACTTATGGGTATTAGGGTAATGGTAAAGGTCGCTTCTTACCGGGGTAGGTAAAAAGTTTCCACATGAAAAAAGTTTTGCTAAGGTAATTTTGTAAATTTTTTATCCCCGGATTTGCGAATGTACGAAGGGCAGCGCAAAAGTTTTCTCTAAAAATTAAAACATGTAACTTTTTGAAACTTATCGTACCTGTCGTCACACATCGGTAAAATTACGTGTTGTTAGTTGATTTTTAATTTTATTGAATGGTGGGGTTTTTCGTCCAGCTAATTTCGTGCAGAGCGTTCACAAAATCGGCCCGGAATGGCCGTCTCGGTAGAGTCCAAGAATTTTGGTATACATGTATAGTTCGTCACATAGTTCTACAGCTACAACATTTGAGGGACAGTGGAATAAATGCTTACCATCATAGGCGCCGACTTTTAAAAATGTTTATGGGTGCTGGTGCATGGCACAATTTTTTTTCAGGTGCCACGCCCTTTTTTGGACTATTAAAACTTAATTTGATTCTACGTTTCGATAGCTTGACCCGAGCAACGTAGAAATAAAGAAATTTTGCACAAAGAAAACGATATTTTAAATACTTTATCAAAAATTTAAAACTGAAACACATTATCTTTCGGTTGTGCATGTCGATACTGGAATAGTTAAAACAATTTTTACCAATTTAAAAACGTCAGATATAATATCTTTGGTACTCCAGACACACTTACCTTTTACCTTATTAATAAAACCAGAAAAAAAATCGAACACGTGACTGACACTATTGATAACTTAACACAACTTAGATTTTAGTTAAATGAGTTTAAAACGGGCTTCAAGCTCCATACATACAACATACAATACATATCATGGACAACTAAATAAACTGACTCTGGAATTCCCCGAAATCCAAAGTGCGCGAAACAGAACAACGCCCCGCCCCCATTTTCGGAAATTAAACAGCCACCCGACTCGAATAGCTTTTGTTGTGATTTTTTTTCTTGCTTATCTTGACGGAAATTATATTAATTTGTATGGGTGCTCCGCACCCATAATATAGCACCCATGGAGTCGGCGCCTATGCTTACCACAATCTTCAAATTTTTGAGAATGGGCAAAAACTGCCGAACGGTCCGGGAACTTATTATTATTTGTATTGATACGCAGTGTGCAAGTGTAATTATATCATCATAAAAGATATTAACATACAAGTGACAAGAGAACACGAGCATGTAAGATAATGACCAAGACTGGCATATTTTCTCCCACGACCGATAGCGGCCGGTGTTTATCTGGCTAAAAGAGTGCATTACGTAGAAAAATAATTAATCCTTTTTCTTATAAGTTAAATACATTTTTTAGTTGAAATCCAGATTAAAATGTAGAAATCCAGATTAAAATGTATATTACAAAAACTTATTGTATAACCCTTGTATATATTCCCTTGTTCCCTTTCTTCCTGCCGTGCCTACGGGGGCCTTTGAATTTTGGAACTTATCTTAAAAGGTATTGGCATCCGACGAAATGGGATCAATAGGTTTATAGACAAACGCGTGCTAAACTTCGTATTTTTATATTTATTTATTATCGGGTAAAGTAATTTTCTCGTTTATTTATTTATTTAAAGGTTTTAAATTATTATGGGAAAGTTACTTTTCGGGAAAATTATACATGAATTTTTGATGCTGTTTTAGATATTGCGAAATTATAGATGGAAAGGGATTGTTTGTCCCATCGCCTTATTTTTTATGACAAATAAAGTGTAAAAAAGCCAATAGCCACGAGCCCAACAAATATAATTGCTGAAATGACCGATGTCCTTTTACTTTATTTAGGTCGTATAGATGTCACATTTCAAACTTATTAAAATCCCATAAGGAAGGACCAAGATAGATAGATTCAAGTAAACCGAGCCAAGTCTATAAAGCTCTGCTACTAAATTTAAATAATTTTCGAAATATACTCTAACGAAAATACAATTTAGCTCGGATTTTGAGAGGTAAATTCGAATAATCTACTCCTTCCGCATTTACCTTAGTTTGTTGAAAATTATACTTGAACCCCTTCTAACCAGTAGTGCTATGTCAGGTTTTGCTTGGGAAGGGAGTAAGCAATGTTTAACAAATGTATTAACTACAGTGTTTTTGGGCTAATTTTAATAATAATAGTTAAAAAAGGAAAAAAAGATTTTTTGTTAAAACTATCAAAAAATATTATTATTTAAAAAATTAACTCTAACCTTAAAAGGCAGAAATGTATGTAGACTTACGTAAAGAAACTAATTCACTACATTATTGTAAATATAATGTTATACCATAGACTTATTATATAATAGATGAAGCCATTCATTTATGAATGGTATGTTTCTTTGTATCAAACAAAAACAGAAGAGAGAGATAGCGTTAAATCTCTGACTCCGCATGGAATTGTAATGGCTTAATAGGATTCGGCGCTATTAGTCAACATCAGCGGCGTAGGTTCTGGCGATTATTTTTTAATACAATAAAGAGTAATAATTAAAAACAGCTTTTATTAAAGTATTAATACATTTTTACTTAAGTGAAGCCTTTGTAAAAAGCCTAGGCTGTAAATATATAGTATTATAATAAAATTAATGAAATGTTGGGCGAGAGACAATATTAAATATTTGATTTTATTATATTTAATCATGTATAACCATGAAGAGGATATTTTTACTACTCCGGTATGCTGCCTTGCAGTAATAGGTAAAAGTACTTTAATAGGATACTTTCCTATTTTTTTTTTCAATATGATTTAGTTAGGCCTGAAAAAAGTATTCTTCAATTATTACTCCTTAAAAATCAAAACTAACTTGGTAAAAATTCTTTAAAGTTTCGCGCGTGTCGAAAGCATTTCAAACGATCTCTAAAGCGCGCGAAGCCCGATGACGTCATATGGTATGACAGTAGAATGACTTTTGGTCATCAGTCATCCTGACACTCCTGACAGGTGCCGAGCGACCCAATTTGCATTTGGATTGCCGTGTGTTCGTGTTATTGTATTGTTGTTTAAGCTATCACCTGCATTTAAACAGGTCGTGTCGCTTGACGCGTGGATGTCAAATCTGACAAATCATCAAATTTATTAAAAACCTACAACCTATTTCGTGGATGTCACACACAAATCTGACAAATGATACCATTTGACGTCACGACTACTAACAGCGCGTTTTTACCCGCTTGGAATAATTTGAATTTTGGGGCATTTTTAAATCTTTCTAGCGGTCTTTTGGGACGAAATATGTTGTTTTTTTGGCTGCCATATGTTTTATGACAATATGTACTTATGAGTTATAGAATTTTTTCCCCATTTAAAATTTTTGTCAAGTTCCCTATTGAAAGAGAATTATTTTTTATTGACATGCGGGAAGTATAATTAAAAAATATAGTAGAAGTATAATTTTTTTGCTTCCTGCTTTTATAAGGGGCCCCGAAATATATGTTCGAGTTTCTGTAGTTTGAATGTAGACGTAATTTTTGTAGGTAACTTAATTAAAAAAAAAGAAAAATCAAGCATTTTTCAATGTAAAAATATTTATCTTTCTGCATTGGGTGGTAAAAAAATTTTAGAAACAAATTATAACCCGTTGCTAATAAAATTTTATTCTTAATAAAGTTTTATTTTTATATTATGAAGAAAAACTAATTCTGTCATTGTGAGATTTTAGTTATTAGGATATACAGTGTGTCCCCGGATCGACATGAATAGGTGAAACAGACTGACATTTTTACATACAACCTTTAAAACGTTTGTAATATACAAGATAGTTAAACAGAACAAAATACATACGATGGAATCCTTAGCTAATAAGGATGTTGTATTTTTACTAAAACTTATTATTAACTGAAAAATACATAAAAATATATTGGAACACTAATTTGAATAATTTAAATAAGAAAATAAATTAGGTCCAAGTTATTAAGATCCTATTTGAACCCACATAACTATACCTAACTACCCTGACAACAATAATTGTTGCAATAATTATATCCTTTGAAGTTATCTCTTAAAAATGTTAACAAGCACCTGTTAATAATTTGAGTCGTTATAATTTTCAACTATTTTTATTTATATTTTTCCTGTTAACTACACCACTGAATGGGCAAATAATACAGACTATAACCTCACTTGTAAAAATATAATTCCGTATTAAAAGAAGCTAATTTTCCACAAATCAAACACTGACGCACCATTTAAGTAAGTTAAGTAATAAAAAAAATCCTTTACAAGAAACAAAAAGAAACAAAATTTCACAAAACACGTATAAATACGAGTATTCTGACGACTAACCACTGCATCGCAAATACAAATACTACAATTACTCACAAAAAAAGGGTTTGTTCGATTACTACAGCTGTTTTTGTTGCTACCTATGAATGGCAGATGCGTGAAAAAGGAAAGCGAAGTTGCCGCTATCGTTCTAGATTTTATCACCACGGAACTTAAATAAGTAGGTACTAAATAAAATACCTGAAATACCTCACATTTATTTTATTTAAACCAACAAAACAAAAACTGGTTTTATCTATAGTATCTTTTTACGTCTGTAATTTATCTGAATTATACTTGGAGAATATGTGTTTTATCAATTTTATGAATCTAATATGTTACCTAACAGAGGGTTTTATAACAGTGTGTAGTATATTGTGAACGCTGGAAATAAAATGTAAACAATGTAGTCTATTCTATGAGATCTTCATATGTTACACCGTCGGCGTCGGGGTCGTCATGTGTTACATGGCTGCAAAATCATTGACTAATTTATTAAAATCCTATGACTTAACAATTTCTAGTTCAAATTTTATCAGCATAAGCTTCCATGTAAATAATCTCCCATAAATGATAATGTACCTTTTAAAATTTTGCACAATAAAATAGATGGGGGAAAATTGCTCTCCCGAACGAAGGCGGTACTGCTTTTAAGCCCCCATATCCTACATTTAATATATTGTTTAAGGGCACAAATCTTGACTAATACCGGGTTATACCTAATAATGCAACACTAAAAATACAACCCCATCAGTATTTGGCATCGCCCTTTGACAGCTACAGCTCCATTACCTTTAATTTAGCGAGCAATCCACATCTAATATCGATTATTGCAACCCCTACCGAACGACCTAAATTTTTAATAAATGAAGATATTCCCTTCATGGATCCGATATACATCGAAAATGTCAGGTGGGAACCCTTCTGCCACTCAGACCCTAAATGAAAAATTAAGGGTCCTTCAAAGCTAAGTTGCTTCACATGTTACGAACTAATTATTTAGTAGGGTTAACACAGGTCCGGATTGGCCTACTGACGTGCCTTAGCGGACAGTCTTGCCCGATTGGAAATTTTCAAACACCGTAAATTATGATAAAATATTTTTTAAATATTAAACTACCATATGGGTGTAATGTGACTTGAATATTCTATGCCTGAACATAAACAACAATATTTTTACGTTTCCTGGTGGTGCAAGATTTACCGTTACATAACATAGCTACTTTGGTACATTTAAATAGTCTCCTGCTGTATTCATTATTATATTACCTGAAGGGTTCCTGCTTTATATTGTAAAAATTAACAGGCATTAATGTTTTCAATTCTTTTTTGTAAACCCA
Organism: Polydrusus pterygomalis; assembly: GCA_963969555.1. Classification (NCBI taxonomy): domain Eukaryota; kingdom Metazoa; phylum Arthropoda; class Insecta; order Coleoptera; family Curculionidae; genus Polydrusus; species Polydrusus pterygomalis. Next base: position 3,767,261 of record OZ018378.1, on the reverse strand, counting down.
TAGACTCTTGAAAAGAAACCCCACTCCCTGGATGGTGAAATTTCTAACTGGCATACATTCACAATTAGGAAGCCTCTTTATTTGCTGAAAAATACAGAACTACGGCTGCGTTTCTTTTTAGTTTGGCATAGTTTTTTTGTGTCTTCAAGAAATTTACCACTCTTTTTGTGGTAGAAACCTTCCCCAACTTTTTGTTTAAATGTAAAGGCATGTAATGTGATCTCGGTGGAAAAGGCATAAAAAAGGGAATATAATACACCACTTACTTCTGAATTCCAGTAATCTAAAAAGCTAAAAAACAAACTGGCCATTTTAGCAACAATTGATGCTACAGTTTGAATTTTGTTAGCACAGACTATTTAAAAAAAAAGTAAACATGTTATTGATAAGGTTGTTTGTTTACTTGATGCCTGATTTCAATGGTTATTTTATTTTAGTTTGGAAGCGAAAATAACATAACCCATATGTGTGCATTCAAGTAAGTGAAATCATGTTAAATGCGTTTTTTTTTTTAATACTAGCTGTACCCTGCGCGCGTTGCTACGCTACTTACTAAAATCCCCGGCATGCGTTGCGCCACTTTTTTTATGCCGAAACCTTCCTCGGCCTGCGCACAACAACTCACCAAATTTTCATCGTAATCGGATAAATGGTATAGGAACGCATAAGTGACATACAAACAGACAGACAGACATTCAATTTTATATATATATATAGATTAATGGTACAAGAGTTATTGGACGATGAAGTCCGCTATCTTCAGTTTTGTGAAGTGATGATGAATGCACTTGATTCGCATTTAGTAGATTTGGACTGGATCCTTTTTACAGTTGAGGGTACTTTCGTACTAAATGGTGAAGTCAATACAAACAGAAATGTCGATATTGGTCCGCAGAAAATCCTCACTGGATGCGAGAAACACACCACCCAGCTTCCGCAAAAACATAATGTTTGGGCAGGCATTGGGCCAATATTCCTTGATGATAACTTAAATAGTCAGACATATTAAGATTTTTTGCAAGAAGAAGTTATTCCAGCTTTGACTGCTTTATTTCCTCACCCTACAACCCACAACAACCTTGATCTTGATTATTTTGACTTATCTAAGACTATTTATTCATGCATGGAATCATAATTCCCTTGATGTTTAAAATCTGTTATTGTAGCGTATGCTCATTCTAAAAGTCGGTCAAATTTGTCAATTTATTTTGCATTTTATTTTAAATTTTCTGGCGTTTTACATTCCAAATGCTTTTTTAATAGATTGCAGTCGACAGCCCATCAACGCGATTTAAATATTTTACCATGTAAATCACTAATGTGCGCTGATAAAAAATGCTGCACTGTATGTATAATGAGAAACTCGTACTTGAAAATATATAGCAAAATTAAATATTTTCATATTAAAAGAGACCAATTTATTAGAAAAATTTATTAGGGTAAAAACAGCCCCTCTAGAGATTTACCCTAAACGAAGGTACGTACAAATTTATATATTGAATGAGGAATTTTATTAAGCAAATAAATTTATGAAGGGTTGGAACTTACTGATTTAAATTTTTATACCGAAGTAAATGCTGATGCTGTAGTAGGTATATTTCGAGAAACACAAACGAAGTTCGGTTGGGTAAATTTGATGGAATTTAAAGGTGAGACAAAACTTAATGAGGAGGGGTGTCCTTTAGGAGAAAAAAAGACTACGATATGGGGGCGACCACTTTTTACACTGGAAGTAATGATTATTTTCGCTGAAACAATAATTAAAACATTTTAATCCAAACTAAATTATTGAATTTGTATATTTAAAGAAAGTTTTAATTGAGATAATTATTATTTAACAGATACTACAATTAGAAGCCGATAAATTTTAATAACAATAGTTCTCGGTGTACTGCTTGTAAAGCGAAGCAATCTCGGTATGTTTCCATCCAACGACAACAGATTCGTCGTTGCTTTCAAAACAGGCCGAATTTGCTGGCAGAATAAATCTGTGTACCAGTACCGTCTTAAGGGTATATGGCACCCTGGGGTGAACAGATACTATACCCCCCCCCCTAACTCCCAGTAGTACATTTGGTAATGACGACAGTTTTTTGGACCACATCCAAATTTTACTAAATTTTGGTCAATAATCTATACTAGGTGATTCTATTCGTCCAACAGAATGTTCTCCCTTTGTAATGAATGTTGAAAAATTTCGATATTATTTTATTGTAAATGTTTGTAGTTGCAATATCAAAACAATCTTTTACTTCCATATTTGCCGTCCTACGCTACAGCGCCTTCTTTGAAAAATCTCAAACACAGAAAGTCAATTGCAACATGATTTGGTTGTTTATATGCCTAAACAAAACATTCTGACTGCTTCCGACGCTTTTCTGGTACCAATAACAACAAAGAAAAACAACCATGGATGACCGATGAGATACTCTCCCTTAAGGAGGACAGAAGAATCGCAAAAGTCAAACAACAACAACAAAGATACACCGAAATAAACAACAACATTTAAACAACAATGCAGACAAGCTAAAGAGAACTGGGTAAATGCAGAATGCCAAGAGGCGGAACGCATGCATGCTCTGCACGACTCTGTAAATTTTCATAGAAAACTTAAACAAATAACTGGCACCACAAAAAAAACAGCAATACCTTCCTTAAAACACAACGGGAAATTGATCTTAGACCCGGTAGATCTATGCAGCACATGAAAAAGCTACGCACAATCACTGTTTGAAGACCAAAGAGAAGCCAGACAACCTGTCAATTCGGAAGATGGGTCGGGCCTGGAAATTCTTGAGTCTGAAGTTCAGCATGCTCTGAAAGAAATGAAAAACCGAAAATGCCCCGGTCATGACAACGTGCATGCAGAAATTCTCAAAATACTTGACTCAAAACATCTCACATATCTGTTCAACCGATTTTTTTTTTTTTTTTTTTTTTTTTTTTTTTTTTTTATGATCGAGCACAAGCACTATAGGAAAATCCTTTAAGGCGCTCTGGGAGCGGTGCGTGTGCGAAGAAAGCGATTCACGTTTTTCTTGAATCGTTGGAGGTTATATTCGGTTGGAAACACGGTCTCAGAAAGGCCGTTCCACAAAGATGACGTCCTCCAAATGAAAGAGTTCTGAAACAATGATGTTCGGGGTGTACTAAGTTGAACCACATAGGGATGGGCGGCAGTGGTTCGTCGTGTGTTTCTGCTATGCATTACTCTAGGTGGAATCGAGCGGGCAATATCTGTCGAACACTTGCCATGAAAATATCTGTAGAAGAGAGTCAAATCACCAACCTATCTTCGATGTTCTAAGCTGTCGAGGTTCTTAGTCAGCTCGTGGTCGCCGATTAGACGAACGGCTCTCCTTTGGATGGAATCCAACAACCGAAGGGTATGCTTCGGTGCAGAACTCCAGATATGAGAGCAGTATTCCAGTGATGGTCGAATCTGGGCTTTATAGAGTGTCAAAAGTTGTTGAGGTGTATACAACTTTTTGGTACGGAAAAGTATACCGAGCTTCTGAGAAGCTGCCCTGGCGATTGCCACTACGTGATTATGCCAAGACATATTTCCTCCCAGGTTGACACCCAGCAAATTAATAGACGAAGTCAGTGGAATTGCGTGTCCTGCCATAACGATATCGGGTTCTGCAATGTTGACCTTCTTAGAGAAAACTGCAGCCTGGGTTTTTTGAGCGTTAAATTCGACTTGGTTACTGTCACCCCAAGACAAAATTTCTTCCAGGTCTTTATTGAGGCGTGATACCTCATGTTGTCTGCGAAGATGTGCGTCAGTAGCCGATGTTTGAGGTTTCAAAGTAAAAGATGAGATAAGTGTGCTGTCGTCAGCAAAGCAATATAATGGATTTTCTGTTTTCGCTAAAAGGTCGTTAATGTACAGTAAGAAGAGAGTGGGAGATAATATGGACCCTTGAGGAACACCAGCATTGATGGTGAAGGTGTCTGAGAGAAACCCGTCAATCGCCACTTGCAGAGAGCGGTCCTTGAGGAAGCTAGACAACCATGAATAAAATCGACCGGGCATACCATAAGAACGCAGTTTGCTTGAATATACGATTCGGGTAAAATTCCTACCGACTGGTTGAAATCAACTTTTGTAACAATTCCCAAAAAGACCTCTCCAAAGGATTGTAGTGACTACAGACTTATAAGCCTTATGAGTCATGCTCTAAAGGGTTTTCTTCGAGTCATACATGGTCGAATATACTGGAAATGTGAAGAAAAGAGCGGAGAGAGACAGTTTGGCTTCATCAAGGGGTTGGGTACGAGAGAGGCTTTATTTTCAATTAAACTACTGATTCAGATGTGTTATGATCAACGCCAAGATGTCTACGTATTTACGTACTACTCATTTATGGCATCCTGTTGAAGTCTGGTCTATTTTACGTTAAGTTGTTGGCAACAGAAACAGAACTGGACTAAGTTATTTTACCTTCGCATCCGCCATCTTTTAAATTTTGTAAAGATAGAGCGTACTAATTTTAATATTTATAAAATAAAATAGGAACAGACCCGTACCTACCAAAATAATTATTTGAAAACATTATAAAATGGAAGGAAAAGAAGCAAGAATCACGGTGTAAAAGCAAATGATATGAATTAAATGTGTATAGCCATGCATGGACATTTTCATAAAAAATTCCGGTGAAGGACCCCGATTTTACACATAAGGCACTTTTTAGTAAATATTACATTAATAAATTAAAATAATTGGTGTAAATTACCTTTTTTCCTATATATCATCGGGGCCATCGAGCACACAATAAATATGATGCGTAATCATCTAAACTTAAAAATACTATAGATAATAGATGAGTTAACCAAAATGATGTTTGTACCCACACTAAATTATAAACACCAAGAAAATCTAGTATCTGAAATATATAAAATCCAAAAGTAAAATGGTTAAAACACACACTACACAAGAAAATAATATGACGCAACCTGACGCGTGAGCTTGCTAAGGCTGCTGATTTGGGAACCTTTACGTCAATTGTCTTGTGTCGAAATGCTTTGTTTTCAGACAAAGTCAACTCTAGTAGTTAAACGAATCTTTAAAATTTTGTGAAATTATTAGTATAACCAATTAATTAAAAATAACTACGGAAGTAGTACAGATAACGGGGTTTTAAGGTACCTTTACTACTAAATAGTAAAGAAAAACCAGAATATTATTATACTATATTCGAAATATTTTAAAACTTAGAATTTCAAAATTTCACAATAATTTTTATTTCTAAATTTATAAATCTCGTTTATGGAAAGTCTGTTTAAATCCGGAAGCTGAGAAACACAAATTCGGTGTCAAATGCAGGCAAATGAGACTGCTGTGTCGCCGTCATCTGTACGTCGGAATCAGAGCGAATAGGATAGAAAATAGAACACTGGGCGCAATTTTTAAAAGTTCTGGTAAAAGAAGAGATTTGGGATAAGTTAAAATTTTGCCTTGGAAAGAAATTGTATTTTTCTATAAAAAAAATATTATTTCATTAAAAAAAAACATAAAATGATTCATTATTCCTAACGCTTAACAAATTCATTCCTAGATGCATTTCACCCTATCACGGCTTGTCAGTAACACGTAAAATCTAACAAAATTAAAACGGACTGACTGCTTTCTTAAGATAAGAAGATTCAACAACAAAACACTTAATTCAACAGTTATACAGTATGTCTCTGTAAGTTTGCATCATATGGAAAACTTTTTTATTATTCATTTTACGAAAAAAAGTTATTCTTCATAAAAACCTCTGTATGGTCTAAAACCTAAAATGCAACCATCAAATATCGAAATTTTCCAGTCATATACGAGGTTTGTCAAAAAATGTGAATTTTTCCTAAGAATGTAAATTTTTCCCAAGAGTAAAGTACCTTTATTTTTGACATTATCAAAAATTGTTATTAAAAAAAGTTGATCAGAACTAAAAACCACGTCTAAATATGCAATACCACGCATTAAATTAATTAAATAATTAAAAAAATTAAATAATTAATAATAAATTAATAAAATAATTTTTCAACATAAATGCGTATAATTGCATATTTAGACGTGGTTTTTAGTTCTGATCAACTTTTTTTAATAACAATTTTTGATAATGTCAACAATAAAGGTACTTTACTCTTGGGAAAAATTTACATTCTTTGGAAAAATTCACATTTTTTGACAAACCTCGTATATGAGTGGAAATTTTCGATATTTGATGGTTGCATTTTAGGTTTTAGACCATGCAGAGCTTTTTATGAAGAATAACTTTTTTTCGTAAAATGAATAATAAAAAAGTTTTCCATATGATGCAAACTTACGGAGACATACTGTATATAAAAAAAACGGGATTTTTCTTTTCCAAAAACCATTATTAAACCAATGCCAATGATGGCCATTAAAATGGCGGCTATGGCGACCAAATAATGGTTAATTAACCGATCAGAGATTGAATTAGTATATCATTGATTAAAACTGATAATTTTGTAGAAATTTATGTTCTAATCATTTTAATTCAGCAGAAAATCGAGAATAATATCGAATAATTATAGTTTGTAATATAATTTATTTGCTATGAATTTTAAAACAACCGCCATTATTACTAGGAAATTACTGCCATTGGCTTTTTACGGTGATTGATAATGAATAGTTTTTGGAATAATAGGATATTATTTAACAAGCGCTTATAATATAGGCCATATTAATTGATAATTCAGAGGTTTAAAATGTGGTTGATTTGACGAAAGTTAATCCTTTGTTATGTAGTAGTGTGTGGTACGTATACAGCGCGCAGCGCTACGAATTTTAAATTTTGACTGAAGAAAACACCAATTTTTGCCTAATTTTGACAGTTTATATTTTAAATAGTTAACGTAATATTTGATGTTAAGGCATGTTGTTTAAAAACAGGTAATGTTCCCGAAACTCGAAAATAGCAAAACATCTTTAAAATTGAAATTACGTCTATAAATTACCCTTATTTTGGTCAAACTAAAATGTAGGGATCCCAAATAACCCTTGTCGTTCAAATGGTTTATATAACTTTAGAATCGAGTTTTCGGATCAAGGCTTTCTGGGATTTAAGTAGTAGTGAGTGAATTACAAATTATACTTGTTGTTTTATAAGTAACTATAATTGAACATCTTGTGTTATGCATAGCATAATGCTCTTTCTAACACAAGTGTTATGGGCCTATTATTTATTTATAAATATTATATAGCATGGACTTGAAAATAGCGAATGTTATAGAGATTTAACCTAGCTAATATTGCATTATTATTTTGACGACCTTTTTATCATAATTGTCATCATTTTCGGTTAAAATTTCACCTTCATTTTATTTATAAAGTGAAGAATGATCGTTTCAAAAAACTGTTTTTAAGCTTCTCATTGCTCTTAGAGTAATATATAAAAACTAAATATTGTTGTTTCCTCACCTTGAATTAAAAAAATGTAATTTTATAAATGACACCTATTATACTATTCCCAAAACAGATGGTACCATACTTGAGTGTAAGCGATTACTAATCTTGTTATCTTTGATTAATTAGAAAACTTGGTAAAACTTTAATGTCTCAACGGTGGATTAAGGCCTTTAGGCCCGCGTTAAAATTTAAATACCTCTATTTGTGTAATGGAAGCATAATTTCAATTTAGACGAACACACGGATTATACATTTATAATATTAGAGCTGAATCGATGGATATTGTCTAATTATAATTAACATAATACGTTGTAACTAAGTGAAGGACTTGTTCAACTAGCTTATAATAATAATAATATATAGTGTGTTACTTGAATTTTTAATTTATTAAGGAATCACAAACTTCATGTTTGTTGCAACGATATTAAACACAACTTTAAAATATCCTAAACATTCTTTTAAAAAAGATAAAAATTAGTAATGATAATATGCAAATTAAAAAACTCTCATTTAAAGTGCAAAATTTTTATTTTAAATATTTATTCAAAAACTTTATTCTTGTACACGTTTTATATTTTTTGCCCTACCCTGTACGCCGTTTGACTTGAAACCATTCCAAGTGCACCTAATATGATTATCGAACATGCACCCACTTGTTTCAACAATAAAATTTTCTGAGAAATCGGTAATAAAAAAAATGCTAATATGTTGCACACTTAAACAACCACACTGTATATAATACTATTGAACTATTATATTTAAAAGAAGTTTTATATTTTTCTTTATGAGATATTGGTATTTCCAAATTATTTTCATTTCAAGTGTTCATGTTGTGGGTAATTCTAAATTAAATTTTTTCATATAAATATTCTGGGTTTTAGTAGACATTATTTCGAATAAAACAATTTAAATGAATTTCACGTTTAAACTCAAGTTTTATAGTAGTACGTTGTCTATAGGTTGGAGTAACATGCTCGTATTTTTAAAGGCTATTCGAAAATCTTATACAATTATTTTGTAATATTTGTAACTTTAACTTGTTTTTATAATTTTTATTTTTATAATATACAACATGACCATAATCTAAACCATTTAAAGTAATAGAATTTACAAGCCTTAATTTTGTATCAGTGGTTAAATGCACTTTAAAATTATATAAAGTTTATAATAGCTTATAGCTTAAGGAGCTTGCGAGTTTGGTCGCACAGTCAATATTCAATGTTATTTAACTCTAAGACGAAAACTTATCTGGAAATGGACCTCTCAAACTTGTTAGAAAACTTAAACACTTCCTATTAAAAAGTTGTTTATTTTAATTGTTGAATATTATTTTTATTTAAGATTCTGGCTCGCCTATCTTAAAAAAAATGCTGTAGATAAACATCTTAAATCTATTGTATCATAACATTTAACAAAAATCTTATTTTTGCTACAAAACATTCTAAACTAAATAAAAAAATCAGTAAACCCCCATCTAAAGGAGCAGCGGACTATGGCTCTGGCAGAAGGAAAACGGTTCTCTTGGGACGGCAACTTTCTTACCCGGATTTCTCGGCCGTCTATTTTGAGAAATATTTTTTATTTGCATTGGGAATATAAAAGATAAAAGGAATAACGGGGGATTATAAGAGAAACACAAAATGTAATATTAAAAACACTTATTATTTCTTTTTAAGTAAGATTAATAAATTAATATAAAGTGAAAAAAGTTCGGCTTGCAGACAAAGTTTTTAAAATAAAAAAAAGTAATACAGAAATTTCTAGCAAATTATTGGTGCTAGATATCATTGTTCAAAGGTTTATATTGGATTCCTGCTGGCATCGAAAAACATTGTCTACGACGCAATTGGATGTTGATGACAGATATCCTAATGATCAGTAGTCATGAGTGAGTTTATTTCCCTTAATAACCCCTACCCGGTTTAAAATCACAGAGTATTTCAAACTATATATACTAACATTAAAATTGATTAAGTTATATTGCCGAAGTTAGTGAGAGAATTTCGGCATCTCCGTAGCGCAATTGGTTAGAGCGCTCGACTGGTAATCCAGGAGTTCTAGGTTCGAATCCCAGTGGAGGTGTAAAACTTTTTTCAATTTCAAAAACTTAGCACGCCCATTAACATTTTTTACTTATATTTATATTACCAACAAACCATTACCAAATCAATGTCCCGCAGTACCTCAACCGAGTATTTCCAAATCGGTGGATATGGAAGCGTGGATCGATGGAATGGCCAGCACGATCCCCTGATCTAACACCATTAGACTTCTTCTTATGGGATTATGTCAAAAAAATTGTATACAAAACTTAACCCCTCGACTTAGCTGACTTAAGAAGACGAATAACGCTTGCGATTAGATCGGTCACGCCTGAGATGTTCAGTAACATTAGAAAAAATTTAAAATTTTAATAAAATTGTTTAATAAAATATTATATTTTACCCAATAAAAGAATGGTAATTTAAGAATGCATTCCCGACAAAATAAATCATAACTTTAACAACTCTAATTAATTTCATCTCCAAATGCCGACAACGTTATTATACCATTCCCAGACACCGCCTACTATGCCTTTAAATGCTTCGGAGTCTTAAAATATATTACCATCTATGATTAATTAACAAACTAGTTGGAACTTTGATGGCCCATTAACGTGGATTAAGGCTAAAGGCTTACATTAATATTTAAACGCCGCTTTGGATGTAATGGAAACCGAATTGCAATTCTAACAAACACGCACAGTGCACGCAATGGAAGTTATTTCCTTGACTCGAAGGTAATGAGAATCATTTTATGGGACAAGTGCCGTAATTTTCCTGGATAGAGCGTAATTAACGCCGACTAAAAGCCTTTCCAGTTTGTAATTTACCACGAGAAGTTCCGTTCCGGCTACACTACTTTTCCTTGTTACGTCTAGATAGATCTTCTTCGAATATGTTCTTAGTGCAGAGCTGCAACTTTTTCAGTGGTATTCGGGCTTACTCCTACAAAGATATGTCCAATAGGGTGAATCGAAAAAATTGTTTTTGCATTTTCGTGGGTAATACAAGTGCTTTAAAATTACCGACAATTTTTAACGAATGCGTGTTTTGTTTTTAATTTCACGAGTCCGAAGGACAAGTCTGATACTTATGGATTAATGAATGATTTGAGCATAATGTTTCAATGGTGTTGATAGTGTCCGTTGAGAGATATGTCAGAAACTGTTTCAGAATGCATCGCCGATATGTGGTGCACACTGCATTAAGATTAACTGCTTCTCCCGATATATTTAATCGCCTCTATTCACATAAATAGCAACAAAACTGCAATTTTAGCAAACACGCACGTCCTCTCATGCAAAGTTGTTTCTAGTTTCTACTAACTGTCGTTTACAAACATTATTTACCATGTGTAAGTAGTGTAATTATCCGATTTAGTATATTATATAAGTTCAGAGTGATTTATAAACCATATGAAACATATACTTACTAAGTACTTATCTTAAAAATTGCAAGACATATAAATAATTTATAAAACTTTAGAGAAATTGGTAGGTATACGTATTTATGTTTAGCAGTAATACAATGGTACCGGGAGTGGGACTCTCTGCCTAGGGAAGCACGATAGGCGATAACGGGTCAGTAGGCTTCGTGGAGAAAGAAGAAATTTTCGTATTCACATTTGGCACTGCTCGGTTTCTAATCAATTCTTTTCTGGTTAGTCTATGTCTAAGTTAGGTGGTTAATTTTAAGAAATCTTTACGAAGGTGATGGTTGGCATCCCGAAAAAATAAATAAATATCACACAATGACATGTAGTGCCGTTACCTACGTTAGATCTAACGTAGGTAAAGGTAGTGCCCATGGAGTATGTCATAAACCTCGATCACACTTACACATCTGCGATCTTTCAATGCGTGGACACCACGCAACAACAGCTTGCTTTAGAATTGGTCTTACATATTTAATAAAAAATGTATTTCTGCTAGCATAGAATAACGAACACAGAAATGAAAAGAGAGGTTGATAAATGAAAAGAGAAAGAAAGAAAAATCAGATAACTTTCAAGACCCGTGACAGGACAGGAATTTCGTATTTTTTGAATTCTTTGTATATCCAAAGTAGGTATCCAAGCAGGAACCGTACACATTATCACAAAAATTAAGCTGTTACAGTATAAGAGATTCGCCTAGTAGGACCTTAACATTAGAATAAAAGGTGCGATGCAGTGAGAAAATGCTCTTTAAGGCAGCATAGGCAGAATTAATTTTAGGCGTGATATGTTCTTTATATCTTTTATCTTAATTTATTGTCAACCGTTTTCCTTGATTAGGATTTCTACGTCGGTTATTTTTATATTAAGATTGTTCATAATATTAATTCTTAATGGCTTACTGCAAAATAGAATAGCCAACAATTTTTTCGGGTTTGTTTTTTTGGAGATAGAGTGCAATCGTTTAAGATCATCATTGATCTTCTTATTAGCCGATAAAATCACAGAGGGCTTAAATACAGTTGTGTATCTTCCGCATATATTATGTGATGGTTACAGCATTTTAATTTACATGTAACATGTAGCACGCACAATAGATGATATAATGTTGAGTCATATGCATTATACCTAGGTCAGAACCAGTTGCCATACCTTACAGCCAACGAATTGGAAACGCTTTTTTTTCAGCAGGACTAGGCAGTATATGGTTACTTTAAGGTATTGCAAAGTTTAGAAATTAATTAGTTTAAAACTTTGGTTATACAACCAAGGTAGACAGAAATCTGGCAATTAAAAAAAAATGTTTTATGAAAAAGATTGCAAAGATTTTTATCAATGTATGATATAATAACTGAACAATGATAACCTGTTCGGATATATATTATCATCCGTACATATTTTTTTCGAAAAAGGTCGCAATAGGGACTGCTCCCCTAAGTTTTTATGTTCATTATTGCTCATTACGAGTCTTATGCCTGACTTGTCCTGATTGCAAAATAAATCTTTATATTTATCCAAATCACCAAATTTTTTCTCTTTTTTAAAAAGATATATAAATCGAGAAACACATTTCGATGAAAAAAACAGCTTAACGGCCTCTTCCCTTTGACACTAATACGGAGTATTGTCTGCCAAAGAAAGTCCCAAATCTATTTAAAAAATGCTCAAAGGGCCGAGTCGTTTATCCCTATTTTATCCTCCTTTTAATCTTCTTATATCCGAAAAGTGTTACGGTGAAATCTACCGTCGTTTTTCTTTGCTTCACAGAAATTTAGCTGATAAAGGGAAAATTATCGGTATATTGAATTTATTTATCTTGCTTTAAATTTCTTTACTTCAGATGAAAGCTCGTCGCACGCTGTCTTTCTCAGTGACTAAAGTACGAACTAGAACGTTTATGAGTAACTTTTATTAGTCCAAAATACCAAATTTTTTTCGAGCGTGAGGAAAATATGTTTTTCTGCACGTTTTCAACACCTGTATATTGTAAGTTTCAGTTTATTGTGTTGTCCATGGTGTTGTCAATGAAAAAGGAACCAAAATATTTTAGCTTCGAGCCAATCAAGCAGCATTGCCCGTTAAATGTCATGTTACTGACGCCGGATTCGCGCCTCAAGTCAATAACAAAACCAATAATAAAAGCGGTTATTTTATGTTGATTTCAGGAAAATAAAAGTCCATCGTAGTTGATTCTGTGTTTCATTAAATTCCTTTTTATTATCTAGATGATGGAAGGTTCAATGACTGCCGCAAAACTGTGTGCACAGTCTAATTTGCAAATTATAACTTGTGTGTGTGTAAAAAAACATTCAGGTAAGAACTTATTTTTCCTTATCCTGATCGCCTTTGAATTTAAATAAATAAAAAATAAATGTATCTGTAGAATTAATTATTATATTAATAATAAAAAATGTAATTTTCAAAATAAATTTATATTATTTATATATTTTTGGGTTAGTTAATTTTCCTCACGCTCGCGCTCGTACACTAAGAAAAAACTATATTAGCCCTAGCTAGAAATGCATTAGTAGTAGCACTGCATTAAATAAGCGCTGAAAAAATAACTTTGTTGTTGGTACTATTCACACTTTTTAACCTTAATGTGTTTAAATATTATTTTTCTGCTGCAAGAAGACCACTCTATTGGCTTAAAAAAAACAAGATGCAGTGGTTAAAGATATCTTGTATCTATAAAAAGAAAATGATTTTGTGATTAAATAAGGTCATATAGTAAGAAAAAAAACCGACCAGAAAATATACACTTTCTGGACAATTTTGCGTCTAGAAAATAACCCTTTTCCGATCGCAAAACCGGAAAAGTGACGTCAGAGACCAGAAAAGATTTTTCCGGTCCCTGTTTTTTGTTTTTCCAATCGCTCTTTGATAATACAAGCTGCCTTGATTTCGTTACTATGACAACATTTCGATGTATTGTCGAGTGACAGTTCGTTGATTTTTAATTTGTTGTTTATGTCAAACTTGTTTCGCGGGTTCGCAAATTTAACAATATGAATTCAGATTTTGAATTATCGCGACTTACGATGTATTGCCAGTAAAATCAAAAGCCCGTTACGAGAAGTCATACGACGCATTTAAAAATAATATAAAATAATTTAATGTAAGTATATCGAAGTGTCGGTCTTAAAAAAAATATTATATGTCACGCAACCGAAAATTAGTGTTTTCCAGATCTCTCCAAGCTTCCAGGACTCGCCTACGGCTTGCCCTGGAAATGCTTGTCTCGACCTGAAAAACACTACTTTCCGGTCTTGTAACGTAAATTACTATTTCTGATCTCCTTTGCAAAAAAGTTCCTTCACCAATTATGTTTATTTTTTTTTTATAAAATTGGCCTTCAGTGACGTATTAGCCATTTTATTTTATTAGATTTATTTACTTTTCTTTACCCAAATTACCCCTGACGTTCCAAGCCAGTTATCTAAGTATATAGTTTTAAAGAATAAAAGGCAAAATTAATAAGGTCATCAGTAAAGTAAGGAAATCATAATAAAAAATAAAATGGCGTAGAAGTTCTTAGCTAAAGAAGCATATCAGTTGAGATAATGCTTAATAAAACACAAAATATAACGACAATGTTTTTTTTAAGAAAACATTTATTTATTTTTCCGCTACGTAAGACCAAATAAGATTAGTTATTATCTTAACATAGTATAAAACAAAGTCGCTGTCACCCGTCTGTCCACTTATGTGCGTAAATCTTTAAAACTACGCAACGGATTTTGAAGCGGTTTTTTTAAATAGATAGAGTGATTCAAGGGGAAGGTTTTTATGTATAACTAGCGACCCGCCCCGGCTTCGCACGGGTGCAATTTCAGAAAGTGGCAGGCCGGGTACTAATATATCGGGTTTGTTCGGGTTTGTATTTATACCAGCGGGTTGCAACGCATGCCGGGTACACGCTAGTTTATTATAAAGCAAGTTAATAAGAACACGGGATCAAATTTATGGTTTAGTGGAAAATGAACACAAATGAACCTTGAATATTAGGACACACCGACACAACATTTGTATCAAGGTACACAAAATTAGGTATGCAGTTATGCACTTGCACGTAAAAGTATACAATCAGGCATCAATCACCCACCGTGAGTGATAATTAAATGAATTGAATTAAATTTGTTTTCTATTTCATGGGTCAAACGTCGCGTGAAGAAATCCGAAGACCTTGACTCCATTCAACTTAAAGCACCCAGATCACTGTTATAAATCAGCTCGTTCATCTCTGTCACGCTTTGCACTTTACAACAAATTTTAGTAAGGGATAGACTATATAGCGCTCGCTGAAAGTTACCTAAACGATTTCACCATATTTAAAAAAAGTATATTTCAGTTATAAAAATTTGGTTTATTTTTATTGTATTATTTTGTGGTTCTTAAATGACGATGTAGAAATAAAAAAATCAGTTTTTTTTAAATATTTTATTCCATACATATTTTTATGGTTAAACGATACTCTGTTAACGGGAATAAGTATCGAATAGACACATAGATATGTTGTCAAAAAAACGACCTCGTTTGTGTCTATTTTAGAGATAAAAGGATTTTTTTCGGTGGCAACCCATATATTAAAAAAAAAACTTGTAAGTATTGAATGATTTGCCTCAGTGTAAAAAACAGTTGTTCCTGCGAAAAAACTGTGTTAATCAAGCACGCAAGATTTTTAAGGCAAACTTCTTCAAGACCCTATTCATTAAAAATTTTATCATAACATCCCTTTTTCTGGCTTAAACTCATATTTTTACCACCCTTTTATACATAGAGCTTACCGTAATAATTAAAACATTTGTACGCAGTTCTTCTCATTAAAGAGGGATCTGTTGGCGTGCTATTCCTTTAAAATTCAGTAGCATTTTCATCAGATGGTGACTACAAAGCAAATTAATCTTGAAAGTCCGCTATAAAAGTAACAATTACAAAAGGCTGTAAAAAGTAGAACATTGAATTAAAAATGTTCCTGAAGGAAAATAAGATTACAAACAATTATTGTGGACTTGAAATTTAATATAACGCTAAATAAAGGAAGTTTCAAACGAAGTGCTGGATATACAGTGACTGACTTTGATAAAGGTTTTGAATAACCGAAGATTCGGAAACGGTTTAATTTTTAAAGGAAATCCTTTATTGTTAAAAGAAGAATGATCTTCCATGATACACCAACATGATGGTAAATAATCCTAAATGTAAAATTATATAACGTCTATATAGTACTAGCAAGCCTGAACTTACTTGAATATAAAATATACTTGGCGAGTAGTAGTGAGGGCGGGGTACTGCAACACACAGCTTTTTCAGGATGTCGATGGCGCTTGCCAAAAAGGCACTAAAGTGTGGCAGTACCCCGCCCTCCCTACTACTTTGGCGCGATTTATAAAGATCCAAAGATCGATAAAGACTGACCGTTGCCAACTTCTCTTCGAGCGTACATGTTTGATATTTTCTATTTTTCAGGTAGGCGTAAAATGAAATATCCGTTTTCAAATGGTTATTAACCCGTACCAGAGAAACTGGTCGTTGTTAAAAATATCTTTTCTAAATGGATAAGGTGCTCCTGACGATGTCTATCTTTTCTGCTATGTCCGGCAATTTTCTTTTTCTATTTACATTGGGCTGCAATACGTGTGACACACAAAAAACTCACCCTGCACTCAACGGCACAATAAAATAAACTGAGTAAGGATATTCAGGTAAATGCGACCGATGGGCTGGGATATTTTTGTTTACTTAATACATTCTCTCATCTGTGTGTCGATAGACTATAAAATGAGACCTGCGAATGCTGTCATAGGAGGACGGAGATGCGAAGAATAATTTGTTAATTACATGAATTAAAAAATATATAAAATTACTGCTCGTTACAACCCAGAGGAAATTTCAAACAGTACTGAATAGTTTCTGTCGATGAAGGGAGCTATTATGTATAAAATAAGGCTATCAACTTGGCCATATCAATTTTTCCTTTTATTCTTTAAAATTAGGGACCTATACTACCGTGCGAGCAAAAATTATTTGCATTAAAGAGAGCCTTGCATCTAAGGACGTAATGTTTAGCCGTAGAGCTTAATACCTATTGGGGGTCAGTAACTACCTGAATTAACAATTAATCAGTTAGTTATTCCGTCATCTTTGACAGTCGTTACAAGTAATTTGATTCATCGCTAATTTTTCCAATTTCTTGAACAATTCACACAATGGGCTTTACGGAACAGCACAAAACATTCATGGTTGCAGCGTATTTTCGAAACGGGGTTAGAGTAAATGGTGAGTGGCAATACAATCCGGGTATGTGCATGAACGATTTTCACGAACATTTTCCTAACGTTGCTTTTATTGCTGGGGATTTTTATCATTGCCTGAAAAGAACCGTGGCTGTGTTTAGGGAAACAGGTTCTATACAACACAAAAAAGGAGCAGGAAGACCATCTGTCAGAACAGAAGAACTTGTTGCAAACGTTCGTGAAATAATGCAAAATACGCCAGCAAATTATATAAGACGCCTGTCCCATTTTCATTTATTTGATTTTATTTTTCGTTTTCTTTCTGTATATTCTTAGTTTGTTAATTTTGTAAACAACAAAAATAAATTTGTATTTGTCTACTTATTTTATTAATCATTATTTTGGCATATTATCATGTCATAATATGAATTTGACAAAATTTTAACCCAGATTTGGTTAGATATATCGTCCCCATATCATTGTGATCTAAACCAAGTCGTTTTTTAATCCAAGCCCTCTTTGATGCAAATAATTTTTGCTCGCACGGTATAACTGGCTCAAAACGTCACTGTCACTACAGAGATTTAAGTTGGCTAAAGAAAAGTATATGAATAAAATGGCGAATGCATCACTGAGGGCCAATCCTTAAAAAAAGGGAGCTCAGAAAAAGGTAATTTGGTAGTAGCTAGGTAGACTACCAATCATAAAAATAATTTTTATTATAGCTTATTTTTATGATAAAAAGCAATACTTTTTTAACTACATGACCTTAATTAATAACAAAATCATATTTTTTTATAAAAAAAAATATTTTTTACCACTGCATCATATATTTTTTTAGGGCAATTGAGTTATTTTTTTAGCAGCAAAAGTAATATTTAATAATTAATATAAAATTACCATATTGAGGTAAAAGTCATTTAAAAAAATGAACCTAGTAGCTACTAGAGTTGTTTTTTCGTCGCCTTTTTAATGCAGTTTTGTTGCTACTACTAATGGATTTCTAGATACGGCTAATAGAGTTTTCTCTCGGTGTAGTTGCCCGTCTCCGTACACTGGCATATATTAAATAAAGTCACAAACCCGTTTTTATTATTACTGTCTTGAAATAAGGTCATGAATAAAGGAAACTGCATTGTAGACGAAAATTTTTGTTAAAGACATAAAAAAATTTAAAGAGGGGTCCAAAAATTCTACCCTTAGATAAAAAAGTGTATATGCGTAACATTTTATATGATACTCGTGAGGTGATATACTTAAACCTTTCGTCTTCTTTATTACCCCACATAAAACTGTGGAAATTTTTTATAAATAACTTTATTTTACTGAACACCGATCAGTGACGCACCCACGACCACTTTGGCTTGCAGCATGAGACAAGAACTGGGCCTTTTCACTATAACCGAATTTTATCATATTCAGCATGAACATCCTGAATTAGAACCTAATGGATAATAAATGCCCAAAAGGATAATTTCTGTCTTGAACAAAGAGGAGGTCGCGCAAATATATTAAAATTTGTTTAATATGATGTTTTGTAAATACGTAGATATTGATAGATTTAAATTTGTAATAGTTTTATATTTTGTTCTTATTTCGAAAAATAAAAAAAAAACCCTGTCACATCTGGTTAATTCCCAATGATTAAAGGTAAACCAAGTTAAAAGAGCAATTTCTCAAATATTAGAAAAAAAGTCAAAATCTAACAGATTTCCTGCCCAAGATTTAATAGCTGTAACTGTACATTAGTTAATGTTCTAAGGTATTCTACTAACGCTCAACAATTGTTTGTTCATTCTTAATAGCGATTAAGGCTCTAAATGTAATATAATAGTCCTTGATTAATTAACAAAGTAGTTAGAAGTTTGATGGCCCATTACCGCAGATTATGGCAAAGGGGTGCGTTAATTATTTAAAAGCTGCTATTTCCGTAATAGAAATCAAAACGCGCGCATACGAAACATGTAAATGCTCCACAAGCGTCGTTTTCAACACTAATAATAATTATAACCGAAACAGTCCGAAAAAATAGCGAGATTTCAGCTAAACATAATTTCCTGCGTAGTAAAAATTACAGTATGCATTTTTACATTCTGGTTTGTAGCATTTTCAAATTGATTAAAAAATTTAGAAACAACTTTTTGAATGTAGACTTTTTTTAAATTCCTGTAATAATTCTAGTTTCGAAAAAGCAAGTTTGTCTTGAAAATTTACAAAAGCCCTATTTTTTCCACTAGTAAAGTAGGTACTTGTTTTCTAGGAAATACGAAAAAATGTTATTAGAAATTTGAAAATCTATGCCTTATTTGATATTTTACATAATTTTTATTCACCCTCCAATAAACATTTCTTATAATTATCTAAATGTCTAGTAGAAGAATGAAAATAAATCGATCGTGGTAAAATTTTGCGAATTTACATAATTTATTATTGTAAAAACCTTTTCTTAACGAATTTTTTAAATATCTTCAATAGGGAGGGTGGAATGAAAAAAATGCAAAATATCAAAGTAGGCATACGCTGAAAGCCTTCTATTCCTTATAAGAATTTACATACTCTATACAACTGTTTAATACTATTATATGTAATAGCAACGCGCTTTCCTACTGTAAAACAACGAAAATTGCTAGACTATTGTGTAGTGATAATATCAAGGTAATTTAGCCAATAGGAATTAGCAGTTATTGCTATACCATAGAATGGTTTATAGCCATTATTGCTCTGAAGAGTCACAGTAATTATCAAATTCATTTGGGGGTGTAAACTGGTTTTAAATACTGTATTAGTTCCGATTGGCGGTTGTAATAAAACTTGACATTATTCATAATAATGTTTGCTTGCTACAATTATTATACTTACCGCCAAAAATCAGTACTGTAGTTCTCAAATATTTCGATTGCCGCACCAACGAACTGTGGATTATAGGTTCTAACGGATACAATTCGTTTTTAGGGACGCTGTTCTGCTTTTTGAATTGTAGAGGAAGCGCTTTACTGGAAACAAAATGGGTCGCATTCAGAAGATACAATTTATTTGTTAACAAAATTGCTGTATTAAAAGTAGTTCATTATTTAACAAGAATGTGCGGCTTATGGAACTGATTATTACCAATAAAACACTGTTCTAGCAAATCTGGAATTGATATAACACTAAAGCGGGTTTAATACACTAGCAATTTATTTAATATGGGTTTACAAGAAATAAGCTATCAATACAAACTATGTCTTAGCAAACCTCTTTCATTAGACCATTTTCCTCAGTGTAGGATTTTAAAAATATTGCTTCTTATCAGGTTTTCCTTTCTAAATATCTTTTCTAAAAAATATTTATTCGTATCTCCTAAAGAAAAAGCCTCCAATCAAGAACTTAACTAATGGAAAAAATAAGTTTTTTTTGTATATTTCCAAGACGTCCTTGATTTTCCACACTAAAATTATGACACAAATTAGTTTCTGTCGAAGTAGGGCTGAACCCCAGATGAAAATGAAGTTTCAATCCGGCGACACACTATATATATTATATATGGTATTATGAAATTGACATACTATAATCACAGAATATAGAGCTTGTATAGCCATATATTCTGTGCTATAATGGACAACCTAACTGCTGACGCCTGAAGTGCTGCGGATTTGAAAAACCTTTCCAAACAACAAGTCGCCTTGAAAATCCTATAAGAGATATTTAATAGCATATAAGCGATAAATAAGCAATTTTTTGCTATTATTTATATTTTTGGTGTTGACCCATGTTCAGCCACAGATAAAACTAAGTCTTTTGTGAAAAATATTAATCACCATCTGAACAAGGTTATCTTCTTGTTGTTTACATTGTTCCATCATTCAAGAAACATTATTGTCTTTAACCGTTAAGCAGACACTGAAAATAAATGTTTATGCCAATAATAATATTTTTTAAAGCAATTTAATAAAGAAAACTGTAATTAAAAAAGCTTTTTTGGCAAGCAAATTCACGCACTCGCTGTATAACGATAATTAACATATTGACGGGAGCATGTTTCTATAGAATAAAATATTAGTCTTAACAATAACTGAAAAGCATGGCGAAAAGTTATTGTCATAGGATTGAAGGTGAAGGTCAAAGGCTCTATGACTATAATAAAGTAGAGAATACAACAAACACGCACGCTGCACGCAATGAAAATTATTTCCTGCACCGCGAAGTAAGTGGTGTAATTTTCCTTTATTACATTGTTGAAATTACCATACCATTTTTGTAAAAGTTATTGAAACTTTCTTTATACTATTAATTTGAAGTTTTGTTCATGATCGCACTGAGAAAAACCATCAATCAATCAAGTTTTTTTTTGAATATATATGGGTTACTACAAAAAGAAATCTTTTAATCTAAAATATTTCGCTTATACACAGACGAGGTCGTTTTTTTGACAACATATTTTTGCCCCTATTCGATATTTTTTTCCGGTAACAAAATACTTTCAACCATTCAAACATGTATCGAATAAAATATTTGTAATACATGATTTTTTAATTCCTACAAGGTTATCTAATTATCACAAAAAAAAAACTAAAAATTAACCCTCTTTCTATAACTAAAATATACTTTTTAGGAACTAAATATTTCCTTTTTTATAATATGAAGTAATCGTTTAGGTATAACTTTCAGCGAGCGCTATATAGTATATTCCTTACTACAACGGAACAGAGCGAGACGAACTAACTTAAAACAATTCAAAACATATCATTTGATCGCGTTGTTGGTGGGATGGTGGGTGATTGATGTCTGATGGTATGGTGTACTTTTAGTGCAACAAGAAGGCCATAATAAACAACGTAATAATTGCAAGTAACAATGACACGCATCTATAGATACAATATATTCTTACTATGTTTATCATAGCCTTCTTGCCAAAAATCAATAAGACTTGATATTTGGAGGATTTTGCGAAAAAGTCGTAAAAAAGTGTCGAAAATAGCGTCTTCGAAAACGCCATTATCCAAATTTATAGGATTAAAATAGCATTACCTTCCGAAATATTTTAATGGAGGTCGCCTTAAGTATATCTGATATATTATACAATATTTTATATCATGTAAAATCAAAAGCAATGTAAACCAATAAAGCAAAGAGCTGTGCAAACATTTATTGGCAATAAAATGAACGTATTTTAGCATAATAAATTTTACTAAGCTAAAGAAAACGTAACAATATAATTATGTTGTATTTTGTTGATTACCCATTCGCTAGTGATTCGAAATTTGGCGGGATGCGGGTTATATAAACATAATAAAACCACCCAGTGTGCATCCACCACATTGTAAATTTTGCACTTTCTTTGTACCATTCTCGTGTACGATTATCCATTTAATCTTTTAACTGTTTAACGTTTTGTGTGTGTAATGGTCGCCAGTAAAGTGAATCGGGAAGCCAGCTCGTATATTTCTTCTTGCAGGCTCGCTTTGCGGTCGGACTTGGCGTATGAATAGATATTTCTAGCCATGTGCACTGGCAAACATTTTGAAAACAGAGACAAAATTACATATCAGCGAGAAATAGCACTCACGAAGTGGCGTATTTCGTTACTCAAGTGTATAGCAGATATCCAACAGACAACATTGTAACAAAAATCTTTAAATCACTCTCCTAAAAAATCTGTAAAAGTGAAATACGAAGTTTAATGCCTCAGCTAGAAATCAAACCCAGATTTTCTCGAATACCATCGTTCTGCCAATTGCGCTAAGAAGACTATAAATTTTCTCACCAACTTCCAGTGGTATAAGAAGTTAGTAGCGAAGACGTAGTAACTACGAAATACCACCTGATTAGCTGTATCGCTCTATTTTTTTTCAACATACGGGGCTACATTCATGCCATCAATTTCGTACGCTTATTAATATTATAGGTTCTGCTTTCGCATCTCAATATTATAGTCTTCATATTTTATTATCGTAATGGTCCACCTTAGAACGCGATCATATGGACCACCCATATGGGGAATATCAAGTGTGCTTAAAAGAAAGATTGCACTATTGGAATCGTGAAAATGTTTGCGTAATTGCAGATAAAAAGATTTGACAAAAGGAAGTAGTAAATATTATATTGTAATTTAATAGTAGAATGACTACGAGGATGGTACGAGGGTAGGCAATGCCTTTTCGCCTACATTGTTTGCATGCCACTGCCAACTTCCCCTATATAACTTACTTAACTTTAATGTTAATTTTATACAGTTCGGAATCTTTTGCAATTGTAAACTGGAGAGGTTTGCGGCTAGATGCCATTGTTTAAAGATCTCATATCTATTCGTGCAGATGTAGCAAAACGTGGACGACGCAACTGGATTAAAGGTAAAAAGGGGATCTTAATGATCGGTGCTCGTGAGTAAGTTCCTTTTCGTCAAAAACCTCTCCCCAGTTTGATATCGCAAGAGATTCCAAATTATATACATCTTAGATTAAAATTAAATAAGTTATATAGCCGAAGTTGGTGAAAGAATTTGAAAGTCTCCGTAGGGCAATTGGTAGAGCGCTCGATTGGTAATCGAGAGGTTCTCGGTTCTAGGTTCAATTTTTAATAACGTGGTCTGTTGCTAGTCATAAATTATGCGACCTTGTGAACGTCTAGCGCTAGGCGTGAACGTGTACAGACATAGTCATTGTTCGAAAGAACAGTTATAGTCCATCATAGTACCGGATAAATACATAATAACTAGATATCTTTTTGCAGATTTGATATTTTTCTGTTTTAAAGTAGTTTTGGCCTGATTTTTGAAACAAATTACCAATGTGGGACGTTTAGCGCCGCACTTTCCAGGAATAAGCCATAAAGCGTTTACCAACGCTGCTGGATACGTAGCTTTACATTGCATAAGCCATTAGTTTTCGCGCCATTATGATATTTTGGTGGTTTGTAGAAGGAGATTTTAAGTATCTTGTGTCGGAAAATTTATGATTTAATGCTTTTATCACTCCTTGTTGTAGTAATGCTATAGTAAGAATTCGCTTTGATGTATTTATTGACCTATTAACATGGGTCTCCCCAAAACAAGTATCGTAGGCTAAAGAGGAAACGACTTGTTATACAGAGTGCCTCTAAATGATGCGAAAAAAATGCTATCACAAATTCCTGAGGCTTAAATATGACGATCTAACCTAACTTACCTCAGTCTAAAAATGGATGGAGTGTTCAATTTGGTTTTAGTTTTTCATAAATAATTTAATAATTGGTATATTGTCACAATTTTCGACTAGTGGGGTTTTGTGGGGTGAAAAAATAAAATCTGCTCTCATTTTTATTGTAAAATTTAGAGGGAGCTACCTGCCATACCTTGCACACATTTAAAAAGTATAACCTAAACGTAACCCTGTAATTGAACCAGCAAATCTTGATATAAAAATATATTGCAGAAAAGTAAATGTCGCTCTGCTATATTAATTAAACGAGGTCATTTGGGTTTTGAAAGTTATGGACCGTCGTTGTGGCGGATTATAAACACTGCTGCATGGGAAAAAATGACAAGTAAACACTAAATGTAAATACACCTTAATAAATCAACAACTCGTTAAAATTGTAAACTTGCAATTTAGACCTAAAAATTATCCTGCATCCGACATTTTAAACATGCACTTTACAAAACTGAACATTTATTCAAAGGAATTAAAAACTATTGAAGGCTACTAACAGTTCTTTACTCAGGGTACACATTTTCAAACACAAAATTCGTTGTTCCCACCCCGTAATGATTGATACAAAAGCTAAAATAATCGTGTCATATCAGAACCGCTATTTCAACCACTTTTCAAAGGCTATTAGACCGTGACCAAATCGCACCGGTGCCGGTGAGTCAACTGGCCGGATGTTGAGATTTTTCAAATCGATGAATTTCTTTCTAAGGGCGTGCGACCCAATAGGTCTGGCAATGGGGTCGTTCCCAAACTTTTAGTTAGTGCCTTAAATATTGGCTACTCTTTTATATTTACATCACAATTGTATTGGATTTTTTTGAAGGTCCTTCTATGATGGATTCGCACACCAAATTTCATTATTTTCTAATTAGCCAATTAAAAGTTATAAGACTATTCGTAAAATTCTTAAAAATTAAATAAAGTTATGTTACATACGTCAATAAAACCAGCAGTAATAGTTATAAGCGGAACAAACATACGCGCTCGCCGGCCGTCGTCTTCGCCCGATCTCGGGTTGTATCGTGCTCGGTCGAAAGAGGTTCAATAGGCATTATGAAAACACAGTCGAACCGCTCCGTGAATTGTTATTATTGCAAGCAAAACTATGGGTTAGATAATGAGAAACTAATTACGAAATATGCGGATTGTATTTGCAACATTTCCATAAACAGTTTTGTTTCATTAGAAATATTACAGTTTAAAACAAGTGGTGCATTAACATTTGAAAACCGTTTAGAAATAAAACGCACCAAACCGTTTTTGGATCTGAAACAGATCACGAAAGACAGAGGAAAAGACATAAACAGATATTTTTAGCAAATTATGTATTACATAAAGGTAAGAAAAGTATTTAAAAATATAACAATAAAGTGCTGCTGTGTAAGTGTAATATGTAATTTTTAAAAAAATCACAGCAAAAAATTTAGTATTTTATGTTTTTGCGGTATTTATTAGTAGGTAAATAATTATTCCTTGGCTAAACTATGCACTAAACTGCATTTTGTAAAAATCCATGGGCCGCGCCTAATTGTTCGTAATTTTGAGAGTAAAGGTACTGTAATTAATAAATGTAACTATGTACTTAGAGCATAATAATGATGTACTTGATGGTAGAGCAGAAGGAAATAATGTAGATTTAGAACTTTTACTTCATATAGAAGGAAATAATGAAATTAGTAGCAGGGTTCTTGGCAAAACTATAGGAAAGCATCACACCACTGGTAAAATTAATTTGGAGTTGATGACAATTAAGTCACTGCCAAAAGTAGATTCAGGAACTTGTATACGGGAGTGCCAAACTTTAAAAATAGTTCTACGACACAGAATATTTTTGCAAAATAATCCCAAGTTATGGCTACCCGCAGCTTGTAGTGTCAACGAAATTTGTTAATTATTCCGCATGTAACTAATTTTTATCAAAATTCCTATGATTACTTTTTCTAGCTTCGAGTTTGCTCAGGTTTAGTGCTCCTCATTGGCCGATGCCGTTTTACTCCCTTACAATCAGCCCTTGTCTGGCTCTCATAAAACTTTATATTAAATTATAACGTACCAGTATATAACATTCTTTTTCTTCAGAACCATAAAACTAAAACCGGTTTAGAATTTGATAATATCCATAAAAGTGTATAACTTGGCGCTGCGGAGGCTAATAAAAACCAAGAAATTTATACAGATATATCTCCATAAACCGTGTGCCTTTATAAACACTATATCGTCAGGGTATTTATTGGACGTTGCGACGCATTTTTAAAAGTTATAAAAGTGCTCAAATGCGGTGCTTGGCCGCATTATGACTGTCATGTTCATTGCTCCACGATAAATAATAATCATATAATATTCTTAAAATGGCTCAACATAGTCTATGTTTACGATGTAGTTAATAAGGATTTGTTGTCAACACTAGAAGCGGAAGCGACATCTCAATGCATATTCTATGACGTATGCAAAATATAAAGATTGTATGGGCGGAACTCAAATTTTAGAAATTTTATTGTAAATTCTATATTAATGTATTCGTATAGCTACTGGTCAGGCAAACTCAAACTTTTTTAAAAGAAGAAATAGAAAGTCTGTCTAAACCACAAATATATTTAATAAAATATGTGGATGTCTTTACATTAGAGCAAAAGATCAAAGGACCTGTTTCGACCTTAGAGAATAATCATCAGCCATTGGAGAAAAAAAATTAAGTAGTTCGGAGTTAAGCTTTACGACATATAATAAATGGTTTAATGTACAAATAAGAGAACTATTCTCACAGGAAAAACAGTTTGTAGATTAAAGTAATAAACAGCAGCTCAGAGCTTTATTTTCTTTTTTTATTATTATTCTGACACCAGCTATTCCCAAGCGGTCACCCATCGCTCGACTTTATAGATCGTACTAAAACCATATATACAGGTTCCAAGTGTTCCAAGTGTTTTTTATAATTATTATTAATACCTACGTAGAAATAAGGGTAAATGTGTTACTAGTGAAGTGAAATATAGTAACCACGGTTTAGACGGCTAATAGTCCTTCTGACTTGTATTTGTGACTTGTACTAAAGAACAATGACTTTAACAGTCCAAGAAATATTACGGTTTTATTATTCCTTAGCTAAACTGCATTTTGCAGTTTGTTTGAACATTTTCTAAAGTAGGATATAGTTCAATTTTTACGTATTTTCTATTTCAATTGTGTTCTTGTTAATTTATATAAAATTTGTTATCCTGTCATTTTGAAAAATAAATCCATCAAACCCTATATCGTCAAATTTGCCTGGTGCCTAATAAAGGCAATATTTGAATTTTCAAAAATATAGAGGAATTTCAATTTAAAATAAAGGAGTTGGTACTTTTTCTGACAAACCGTGTTTTTATTTTGAGCCGATTTATAAAAAAATTAGTAGTATTTGAAATATTTGCAATAATTCAGACTTTTTGACACCCTATATCTATATACCCTACAACAGACAGCATCGTCAAATACGTCGCATACTATAGAGCAATAGCTGGTTGCTCTGGTAGTTACCAAAATAAATCAGTAGCTTTTATTAAAATTGTGCCCTTATATTCAACATGGCACATAATGTATCCTTACTCTTTCCATAGTAAAAGCCAGAAACTGTGTATATGCAAAATAAATCAATGTCAGTAGTAAATCATCCTTGAAATATAGCCAGTTCTTTCTGCGAGCTGTTTAGTCCCGTATCAGTGTAATAAAGTCGCAACTCGAATTATGAAATTTGTGCTTTCTGTATATTTTATTCATATTTTCAGTTAGACATGTAGTCGCGTCTCATAAAAAGATAAAGGATTTTTGGCTGGTGCATGCATTCTTATGAGCACATTTACCTGAATAATATATACAACAACGGCGATACTAACGGGCCTCTAACTTTGTAAAACTAAACATGCCTCATTTTGTTGTAAAAATAAAAATGTAAAATGTACACTACGTATATATCTGCAGGGTTATGCTAAAAAAAAAACGGATCGGTCTTTTATATAGAATACAACTCACTATCATAAATCATGCAAATAAACTGATGTAGCGGTTTACGACACCCTGTATAATTTTAGTTTATAAAGCTTTTGTAAATTTTGCACGCCTAACAAAACCCCAAACTGAGGCAAAAGTCTTGTATTCCTTATAAGAATTCACATACTCTTTATACAGGGTGGCCCTTTAGTGTGGCAAAGTACAATAGCTCCGTTACTATTTCAAATACATTAAAAATATTAATACAAAAGTTGAAGGGCAGTAAGTGACTTATAACGTAAAATTATTTTTAACTCTATAGAGTGGCTCAAAAAAGCGGAACAATAAAAAATGTACTTTTTTCAAATGGAATACCCTGTATATTTTTTCATTTTTAAATTCCACATAAAATTATAATTAGTTTTTATTAAATACATTATTAGTCTATACTTTATAGTTTCCGAGATATTGACTCTTGAAAAGTGACATTTTTGAACTTTGACAGCTTCTAGCTTTCTAACAGTACGTCTTAGAGCAAAACGGCTTACATGTCCCTATCTTTAATTTTTATTATCTTCCCAAAAAAATCAACTTCCGGTTAAACCGGATGTTACTCGAAAGCAGGAAATATAGTTGTTCCGGTTTAACTGGAAGTTGATTTTTTTGGGAAGATAATAAAAATTGAAGATAGAGACATGTAAGCCGTTTTGCTCTAAGACGTACTGTTAGAAAGTTAGAAGCTGTCAAAGTTCAAAAATGTCACTTTTCAAGAGTCAATATCTCGGAAACTATAAAGTATAGACTTATAATGTATTTAATAAAAAATAATTATAATTCTATGTAGAATTTAAAAATGAAAAAATATACAGGGTGTTCCATTTGAAAAAAGTACATTTTTTCTTGTTCCGCTTTTTTGAGCCACCCTATAGAGTTAAAAATAATTTTACGTTATAAGTCACTTACTGTCCTTCAACTTTTGTATTAATATTTTTAATGTATTTGAAATAGTAACGGAGCTATTGTACTTTGCCACACTAAAGGGCCACCCTGTACAACTGTTTAATACTATATGTGACAGCAACGCCATTTCCTATTGTAAGACAAATAAAATTGCTAGACCGTTGTGTAGTGATAATATCACGATAATATAGCCAATAGGAAATAGGAGTTAATGCTACCATAGAATGGTTTATAGCCATTATTGCTCTGAATGCTCACAGTAATTATCAAGTTCTATTGGGGGTGTAATGAAACGTGACATTAATTATAATAACATTTGCTTGCTACGGTTAATAAAGCATATACTTACCACTAAAAATCAGTACTGTAAGTCTCAAAAATTTAAATAGCTTCTAGTGTGATATTGTTCTTGTCGTTTAACATTGCGCATATTATGATGATTTATTATGCAACATGGTTTACTGAGATGGTGAAATTCATCCAAAGATTATAAAGTCGAATACTAATGATGGGTTGTGCGAAATAAGAATCTTCTATTGCTTTATCTGACATGCAAGTTTAAAAAAACAAATAGAAAGTAAAAATGGCTGCATGGCTAATTAGTCAAATGCCAATTAAACAAAAAAAACCCTAAAATCTCGAACAGGTTCTATCTACTTTTGGTGCTATAAAAATGACTGGGTTTGCCATATTTCGTAGCGCGAAGGAGCACCGCAAAGAAAGAAACATTGTCCTAGCTACACTCGCTGGTCCCTACGCTACTGTACTGGAGGATTGCAAATTGGCAAAATATATAAAAAATATGCAAAAATATAAAAATATACGAAAAAGCTTTATCCGGAATAAGGGAATCCATGCAATTCAAATAAGGATTTACCATGCTTTTACGTTTGGGCAAGTTTAACGGTTTCTTTAATGTAAACAGAAGTGATTCCTTTTCCTTTCCCGTACGCCGAAAACAAAAGCTAATATTGATACAAGGATTAAGGATTCGCTTTCAGAAATTTGTTTAAAGGAATTCTTTAAAAAAAGTCGATTACGAAAAACGACGTGGACGGCATTGCGAGAAAAGTGATCGAACAAGTCTACATATCTATCTTTTTCTCCTGCACCTTCCAAGTACACACCCCACAAAAATTATCGCATCAGCATAATTTGTCTGTATTTCCGGCACACAATAACATTTATGTGAAAGTCCCTCGTATATTTTGGGAGTAAATAGTGTTTAAAGGATACTTTGTAGTCTAAAAAAAAATCTTCGTTTTTTAATTTGTTTATTTCTGATAAGCAGTGAAAGAATGTAAGATTTTTAATGTAATAATTTTGTGTATCATGGATGTTCCTGAGCGTTTAACATGTCATTTAAGAAATGAAGAGGCGGTCCGAGTTGTTGCTCTAATTGAGGATGGACGAAGTCAAAGGTACGTTGCAAATTTGTTGGGTGTTCAACAAAGTACCATATCAAGAGTAGTTCAGCGGTACAGGGAGACTGGACAGTATTCCAGAAGAACAGGACAAGGACGTAGAAGAATTACGACCGCTGTTGAAATGTTGATGATCGTTTTTTACGGCTTACGGCTTTAAGAACTCGGCACTGCACTGCTCGAATGCTGCAAACTAAACTTTTAGCAGCTCAAAATGTACAACTATGCTTACAAACAGTTAGAAATCGTCTTCGGGAACATCCGTCCAATGGTCCCAGCCAGAGGTCCCCGTCTTACCAGGGAACACCGAGTAGCCCGCTTACAATTTGCTAGAGAATACAGTGATTGGGGTCTTGAAGAATGGTCCAACGTAATGTTTACGGATGAGTCAAGGTTTTGTTTATATACATCAGACAGACGTATGCCTGTATATAGAGTGAACGTTATTTTCAATGCAACTTTCGTCAAATGGAAAGTTTTGGAGGTGGATCAATCATGGTATGGGGAGGCATTTCTTTTCATGGGCATACAGTGCTAGTTGCTGTAAATGAGGGAAGAATGACAGCCGATCGATACATTAGGGACATCTTGGACCCTCATGTGATCCCATACGGACCATTTATAGGTGAGAATTTTCTATTAATGCACGATAACGCAAGACCGCACGTTGCCAGGATAGTACAATACTATCTGGCGGAAGTTAATGTTGCCACTATGAATTGGCCAGCTCGCAGCCCGGACCTTAATGCATGTTTGGGATCATTTAGGGTGGGCGATTCAACATCATCCGGCTCCGTTCAGAGACCTTAACGAACTTCAAAATGAAGTCCAAGTGATTTGGAACAATATAGAGCAAGACTACATACATAGACTATTTGAAAGTCTACCAAGGCGAATGGAAGCAGTCATAAGGGCTAGAGGTGGCAATACTCGGTATTAAAATAAGGAATTTTACTCCTATATTTTTTGTTTTTTTACATAAAAAGGGTATGATAATTCAATGATTTTTTATTTACCCTGTATATGCGAATAGTCTCTAAAACTTACTTCTTGCTGATAATATTCACATTATTTCAAACATTGTTACTACCTATAATAAAGTTTGATTGACTATTCTAGGCTAGAATTAAAAATGTTCACAAAATAAATGTGATGCGATAATTTTTGTGGGGTGTGTATTATGCTACATTGTAATATTTTACTGTCTAGAAAAATTATTTCCTAATTTTTTTACTTTACTGCTGAGTTTATAGATTAAACTAAGCATAAAATATGCATTTTCCTACGGTTCAGGTGAGTAATTATAAGATATAAATGTCAAAAGTAAAGCAAAATTTATGAGTTGTTTTCCATTTTTAATCGTAAGCTTGTTTCGCCATTTGAACGGGGAATACAAAAATATTGTACATTAAGAATGTTATCTTTGATTTCAAATCGGCGCTAATTTGCGTTTAACAGTTATTTCATTAATGTTGCCTATTATTAGTATCCTTGTAGTCACGATTCTTTTTGCAGTTTAATTGGGGTTTATTCGCAATTAAACAGTTGTTAAATTTTACATAAAAGGTAAAAGGGACGGGAAAGCGTGTAAAAATGTTACCAGTTGATTAAATAATGCACCATAAAAACATGGTTTTACTAGTGCTGGACCATCTAACAAAATAATTGATGTTTGGGATCAATAATAATATTGACATAGAAAAGCGAGCATCGATGTTGACATGTAGACTTTATAGATCAGCGACCTAATGAGCTTAATGAATAAAAATTAAGCAATTACTTGAAGCAATTACTTTTTGGTAAAAGCAATTGCTTGACTAGCACATGCCATAAGTAAAAGCAATAGGGAACTTTCCAATTTTTTTTTTCAATAATATGATTTAGTTAGGCCTGAAAAAAGTATTCCCCAATTATTACGCCTTAAAAATCAAAAATAACTTGGTAAAAATTCTTTTAAGTTTCGCGCGTGTCGAAAGCATTTCAAACGATCTCTAAAGCGTGCGAAGCCCGATGACGTCAGGGGGTATGACTTTTGGTCATCCGTCATCCGCCGAGCGACCCAATTTGCATTTGGATTGCCGTGTGTTATTGTTATTGTATTGTTGTTTTAAGGTCGTGTCGCTTGACGCGTGGATGTCAAATCTGACAAATCATCAAATTTATTGAAAACCTATAACCTATTTCGTGGATGTCACACACAAATCTGACAAAAATGATACCCCTTGACGTCACGACTACTAGCAGCGCGTTTTTACCCGCTTGGAATAATTTGAATTTTGGGGCATTTTTAAATCTTTCTAGCAGTCTTTTGGGACGAAATATGTTGTTTTTTTTGCTGCCATATGTTTTATGAAAATAAGTACTTATGATTTATAGAATTTTTTTCCCATTTAAAATTTTTCTCAAGTTCCCTATTGCTAGATCTGGATATAAATAAAATTTTGAAGAAATTGCTGCTTTTCTTACACCTCTGTACCAAATGCTTATTCAACACAAGTTCAGACGTGGCTTATCCACTTGTTCAGATTATAGATTGTATATTCAGTTTGATGCCTAATTTGCAAAAGAGTTGACGTAAATACATCAACGTTGGTCTATTTATTTAGAACAATAGTAATCTGTTAAAGTGTGTACGATCTTAGTTGAGACAGACAAAAAAACTAAAAAAAAATTTGATGACAGACTTGTCAAATCCACGTGGACTATCTTCGAACATCTGTATAGGAAGCGATCAATACAAATTTTGTTATATTTGTATTGTAGTTTCAGTGTGTGATGCAGTAAATTGATCGTACCCCCAATATTTACGTTGTCTCAACTGACTTCGTATGAAGTATACGTTTTTGTGGAAAATAGGAAACTTATATGTGTGATATGGGAGATTTTAGTGATAATAATAAGGAAAGTGATAGTAGTGACGAAGAAATTAAAGACAAGCAATCCGTTCACAAATTGAAGGAACATAAATAAAGCTCTCTGACCACAACCGTTTAGCTTCCACAACAGCTTCAGCACTTTTAAGAAATTTAATAAAAATATTGGCCTTCTCCAAAACTGCATCCATTACAGAAGTGTATGTCTTACAGACAGTAGTTTCGTGAACACCGAGTTCTTCACCTACAGAATTTTGAAAGGCCGGATCCGACAAATTCCGCAGAAAAACTTTAATCTTATTTAAAGGCGACAGTGCACCCCCTCACCTTTTACCAGTATCAGTCAAAAAATAATTTGCCAACCACTCAACATTTTCGCCGTCAAATCGATATAATTTTCTGAAATCATCATATTATCTGCAATTTTTACGTACACTGTAGATTTTTCTTTTACAGACGTTCATATATTCAGCCATTATTGAAGACACAAAGTAAGAGCGACGCACGTATTTGCCGCGGAGAACTAAAGTTGACTGCTACCAAGCAAATAATGCAGGGGTCGACCTATCTTAAAAAGTTGAAAGCAATTGCTACACTAGAAAAAGCAATTCCTTAATTTATTCATCACATTTTAAGCAAACGATAGCAATTGCTTCTATTTTTTAAGAAAAAGCATTGACTAGAAGCGATTCCTGTACTTTTAAGCAATTGCTGGATGCAAAAGCAATTACTTTACTTTTTATTCATTGGCTTTCAAGAAATTGCTTCGATTTTTATAAGAAAAAGCAATCGCTACATTTTTATTAATTAGGCTCAGGATCTCAAACAATGTATAGGAAATAACTCGCAAAGGGAACGATGAAAGATGTTACCGTCTGCTAGACGGTAATACCCTCCCACCTCTACACAATACCAAATATTTTCAGATTAAAAAAAGTTCATAATTGATTTTTATTAAAAGCAACAAAGTAGTGGTATATCGGACAAGTGTACAACTATATTTTGTATTGGAATACATAGGGATCCAAGCATAATGGATACCCTGGGGCGGGTAGACCACGACGGCCGTTTCGTCCTTATTAGGACTCTACGGGCAGCTATAACCCAACCCAAGCAACAAGCAACTCCACATAAAACGGCACGATGCATTAAAAGCCACCTTGTAAAAGTGTGTAACGCCATCCCAGCAGAATCAATTCCATTACAAAAGGTAGTTTTACTGGTATTAAATCGAAAGATAGTGCAACACACTTAAGTAAACAATGTGCATTTTTGCAGGCCGGAACAGGATCATGCCGAGGCACCAACTAGAATGCACGTAATCCGTCAAAAGCCTTAAAAAATGTGTCACGGTCAAAAGCTATGTAAATAATAAGAGATAATTATTGTGAAAACAAAAGCAGTGAAACTGCCTTTTGTATTGGAGTTGATTCTACTGGGATAGCGTTCCAGTGTATTGATGGACGATGGACACTACTTGCAAGGTTGTTTTAATGCATCGTGCCGTTTTCTGTGGAGTTGCTTTTGGTTATGGCTGTAGACTCCCAATAGGGATAAAACGCCCGTCGTGGGCTACCCCTAGGGTATTCATTGGATCCCTGTGTATTCCCATACAATAGACAGTTACACACTTGTCCGACATGTCACTATTTTGTTGCTTGTAATTGTTTTCGCGGACCCAACAGTTATCAGTGTAAGTCAACTCTTCTGTCATTCAAAAAACATCATTGTCTCCAACTTCTAAACATACAATACGAGTTTGAAGGGTCTTGCGATTTAAATTCCACTGATTTAAATTTCTAAAAGTTCCTATTACAAAATCGCTCAAACAGTATTAACTGAAAATTTATTATATATTTGCACACGTTGCTGCAATATGGCACAATAAATTTGTTTCCCATTTTATAATATTAAAACGCAATAACATTTTTATTTTAACATAATACCGTAATATATAATTTTTGATATGAAATTTGATTTATCTGTGTGGCTTACAATTTGCATGTTATGTTTGATTAAAGCCATATTAATAGGTGCTAAATGTATGCCAAGTATTTAGTAAAATATAATATCCCTATATTTTAATAATATTGGTATAAAAGGGGAAGTTTAATGACGCAAATAAAACGGGGGACGCTGGGTAAAATGAATGGCACGGTTTTATTTTCTAAAATTGAGCTTAAATTTGATAGTTTTGGCATTGGAATTGTTATGTCGGTAACTTAACAAGTGTTTTTATGAATAAAATTTTTAATAACATTATTATTTTTTTAGCTCAATAGCTACAAACCACAAAACTGTTAACAAATTAAATAGGTTTATCTACAGAACAATTATATATACCTTACGATTTTTTCATTATATCTATTTTTTTTTAATTCTTGGCAGAAAGTGCGGCTGATCCCTCAGCCCCCAATAATTGTATTCGTGATACTTAAAACGTAATACATGATAAATTTAATATCCTCAGAAATTGTTAAATAATATCTAGTTTTACTTTGCCGTTATTCTTACCCACTTGACTATAAAAAAATGCCCAAACCTTTTGGCATTAAAAACGTAAATATAACTTTATCAGAAATTTCGAATTAAAATCTGCAGCATTTTTACCGCAAGCGAAAATTTTTTGGGAACTTAATTGAAAAAAACTACGCGAGGTTTATTTTCTATACGACAAAATAGCATTTTCCCTAATTGCGCCAGCGGGTTTCGAGTGCATCTGGGTAGACATGTTTATGAAAGGGCCGGAACGGGTTTTTCCATTTGTAATATTCAATGGACCAGTGTGTTTGGCTTGAATAACCAACTTTATTTCTGGAAATGCTATTGTAAACTACATAGTTATATTTTAGGAGATAAAACGACCTTATTCGTTATTGTAGTGTAGTCAATAAAGTTTAAATGGTGTTTAATTCCAAATTCCAAAAATTATGCAATTTAGAAAACATCTTTTAAGTAAAAAACTACTGCATTCGTATTCATCATAACCTTCTTAATTTTAAAGGAGTAGAAAGAGACGACATTTCTAGCCACACCATTTTGGGACTGGGGTGGGGGGCGTCTCCGCGGGGTCAGTCCGGTCAAGTGGTGACCTATAGCTGGACAACAGCTTATTAGCTGTTTTATAAAAATTAAGCTTTGTTCTTTCATGTAAAACTAAGTTTTAAGCATTTTTGAAAATAAATCAATAGCTTTTCTAGAAAAATGGATTAACTATTTAAAATTCATTGTCATTTTCCCGCTTTTCGATTCAACACTAAGAAAAAAACCTTCTATTCATTATAAGAATTCACATACTTTTTATACAACCGTTTAAAACTGTATGTGACAGCAACGCGCTTTTCTACTGTAAGACAACGAAAATTGCTAGACCGTTGTGTAGTGATAATATCACGGTAATTTAGCCAATAGGAAATAGGAGTTAATGCTACAGTGTATAGCTATGGTGTATAGC
Source organism: Polydrusus pterygomalis (assembly GCA_963969555.1). Taxonomy (NCBI): domain Eukaryota; kingdom Metazoa; phylum Arthropoda; class Insecta; order Coleoptera; family Curculionidae; genus Polydrusus; species Polydrusus pterygomalis. The sequence continues at coordinate 3,730,282 of OZ018378.1, read as the reverse complement.
CATTATTGCTCTGAATACTCACAGTAATTATCAAGTTTCATTGGAGGTGTAATCTGGTGTTTATATACTGTATTAGTTCCGACTGGCAGTTGTAATGAAACTTGACATTTATCATACTAATATTTGCTTGCTACGATTAATAAATACTTACCACTAAAATCAGTACTAGTAGTTATCAAAACTTTAAATAACTTCTAGTGTAATATTGTTCTTGTCGTTTAACATTGCATATAATTATCTATTATGCAACATGGTTTACTGAGATACTGAGATGGTAAAATTCGTCCATAGATTATAAAGTCCAGAATAAGTACTAATGGGCTGTGCGAAATAAGAATCTTCAATAAAATTGCTTTATCTGACATGCAAAGTTTAAAAAAAACTTAAATACAAAGTAAAAATAAATTAATTAAAACAGGTATTGGTACGATCAATATAATTCAAATTCAGACAGGGCAGCTAGAAGACTCCAAACCACGATGAGACCTACGCAACAAATACGTTAAACAAAATGCGTCGTGTTAAAAAGTTACAATTTATTTCTTAACAAAATTGCTGTATTGAAAGTAGTTCATTATTTAACGAGATTGTGCTGCTAATGGAACCGATTACTTCCAATAAAAACACTGTCCTAGCAAATCTGGATTTATTATAACACTAAAGCGGGTTTGATACACTAGCAATTTATTTCATATGGGTTAATACAAAATAAGCTATGCTAAGCTATCAATACAAACTATGTCTTAACAAACCTGTTGTATTAGATCGTTTTCCTAAGCATAAGCGTAAAACATATTTTATGTGAGACTTTGTAATCAACTTTCGAAAAGGTTTATAATAAGAGCACATGTTTTTAGGCAAAACACCAAAATCTTAAGGGTCGAAGAATTATATCGCATGACCTAGAGAGAACATAATAAAGTAGATACATCTGAAAGCTTCACGCACACAAAAATGTTCGCCCTAAAACCCGCTAGGCAGAAAGCGCTTTATAAGAATCCCACAAAATCTTTTTCGTAATTTGACAAATGTCTGTTTTATATTTCTGTCCTTTATGTGGTTTTTCTTTATAATACAGCAGCAAAAACGTGAAATATTTCCTCGGAATACAAACGCGAACCTTTGAAAAGGCTGGAATTAAATAGGTTAACACGTAATAATTTGCTGTCAAATGAAAAATATTATATATTATTATGTTCATATACATTTGCAGAAAACGCACACAGTAAAAAAATCAATTTATTAGCAGCAAGAGATGTCTGATTTAATTAATAAATTTTAATCAATTCGCAAATAAGTTGTATGAAGTGTACTGTTACATTTGTATAAAATGTGGCAACATTTTAAATCCTAGGATTTTCAAATGCCTTGTATAAGACGCTGACGCATGCGCAACACGCAACAAAAAAATGTCGGCAGTACCACCCTATAATTTTCCTGTGCAGTCGTTGGGTTTGAACGTTGCGTGTCGTTCACTCAGTGTCGGTTCATGTTGTCTTTGCATGTGACATAAGCAAGTGGGTGGTTATAAAAATACTAAAGGCGCGTTTTACAATACTGCCAGAAAATCTTCCAGATCTGTATCTTAAATTTGTATATTTATGTGTTGCATCTGCCTTCCAGTGTTTTTAAAACTGCTTACACATTTTTTCTAATAAACGTTTGATAAAAAAATAATATGGAAGGTGACGTTTTCTTGTTTTACAACCCATCAGCAACAACTCTTATCTTACAAGAAAATAAAAACGTTTTTGTTTGTTGTTCGTCGTTTAACGTTCATCAAAACTGACACCCTAATCAGACATTTTGGAGAAAAGCTTTTTCGTTTGCAATGCAGATTGGTTCCTTTAAATTCGACAGACAGTGTTTTTAAAACTAGTTCATCCTGTAGAAAAGTATAGGTTAAGAAATCCTTTGGGGTCGTTTTAAAATATTGTTCATAAGTCTATTAAATTTAATCAAAAAATATTGAAGATTAAATAAAAAATGATAAAATTATTACACATCGAAGCCAATTATATCAGTAATACCGTGCGAGCAAAAATTATTTGCATCAAATAGGGCCTTGCATCTAAGGACGTAATGCTTAGCTGTGGAGCTTAATATCTGTTGGGTGTCAGTAACTACGTGAACTAACAATCAATCAGTTATTCTGTCATCTTTGACAGTCGTTACAAACAAGTAATTTGATTCATCGCTAATTTTTTCAATTGTGGAGCAATTATTTGACGACGAACTACGTTTTGGATATTTTTAACAGGATGGTGCAACCGCCCATATAGCCGCCGAAACTATTAACTACTTACTCAATTTTTTCGACGACAGATTTATCAGTTTTCGATGAGACATTGAATTCCCAATGGATTACTTCGTTTTTCCTCATTTAAAGAACACTAGGTATTTTTAAAACACCAGTTGCAAATTTAGAACAATTACAAGAAAGGATTATTCAAGAATGTGGTAACATTTCTCCAGATATGTTAATCAACACTTTCGAAAATATGAAGAGACGTGTGAATGTATGCTTGGAGAATGGCGGTGGACAATTTCAGCAATTTATGTAATTATTTTTCTTTTTCTTTCTGTATATTCTTACTTTGTTAATTTTGTAAACAACAAAAATAAATTTGTATTTGTCTACTTATTTTATTACTCATTAGTTTGGCATATCATGTCATAATATGAATTTGACAAAATTTTAACCTAGATTTGGTTAGATATATCGTCCCCATATCATTGTGATCTAAACCAAGCCCCACGTTTTTTAATCCAACCCTCTTTGATGCAAATAATTTTTGCTCGCACGGTATAAACAGGCGCAAACCTAACATATCGGTCATTTTTTCGTTGATAAACTGTCATGACCAAAAGAGATGTGAAAATTCTTTGACCATTCAAATGTATGCTTGAATTTTTTAAGATTCGATTTGACACCAGTCAGTTCTTAGAGACAGTTATTTTGATTTAACATCTTCGCTTCCAATAATTGTGTTCAATTATTATAATAATTTAGTGCTGGCCATACACGAAGAGCGCAAGAATGACAAGAAATAAAACACTAGTTCTGTCGGTCTCCTTTGCGTTTTAACCCAATATGTCAAATCTAGAGACAAAATAAAAAAAAACTCTTTCTCCGCTTGTAAAATTGTTTGTTCCCGATGAATTCTCTTTCAAAAACCCGTTTGTGTACATCTGGTGCCTCTTTTATACGGCTTTCCAATGCAGCTAAAAGGGTGCATTTATTCTCCCGACTCCATTATTCCTGATCGATCGGCAAGAACTCCCACAAAATATGTATGCATCTTCACGTTCATCTCATCCATAACTTTGGGCAACCCGCGGTGTTTGCACTTTATATTACCTGAACTGGCTTTCGAAAACAAACAGGTTACGTATGTCGCTATTCACGATTCGATTATATTGCATAGTCGCTGTATAACGTTTCCGTTTAATAGTTACACTTTTGCTACCGGAATAATGTATATGCAAAGCTTCATTAGTCGGTGCTTTTGTGGTTTGTAATTGGGATTATGGCTTTAAATTCAAAGCGCCGCGCCGCCATCACTATTTACACGTTCTTTTTAGCCATTGTGACGACAAGGTCACTAGATCTATAATACCTACCGGGTGGTGCAATGTCAAACTGGTCATGGCAATTCCATGTAAATTTTTCTAACCTCAACTATTAATTTTACATGAAAATTGTATTAAACTTTTTTGAAGGTCCTTGTGTCTCTCACACCAAATTTAATTATTTTCTAATAAGCCAATTAAAAGTAATTTAAAAAAAACTTCTCGTAAAATGCTTAAAAATTAAATAGTATACGACCTTACATACCTCAAAGAAACCCCAGTAATAATTATGACAATATCAAATATTTGTATTTCAACATTTGGAAACATGAACACTTAAAAAAAATACCGATTTAGACAATAACTTATTTAAATGGAAACTTACCATTTTTTAATCAGATGCTCCATCAGTCCTGTGCTTACGGCCATGTGATATCATAAAGTCCTAAACGGTCATAAAATTTATTTCTTACATAATTAATTAAATTCGATTGCATTTCCTTGAAAATGCAATCTCTAGTTCTTCCAAATGTGGATAACGCACATTTTTATAAATAACACTCTTAATGTGATCCCACAGGAAAAAATCGTTTGGTGAAAGATCAGGAGACCTAGCTGACCATTAACGGTATAATTTAATCCTATTGTGCGTCCATTTGAATAAAATATTTTCATTCTCAGAAGCTTCTTTTAATGCGGGTACAATTTGTTTAAAAAAAAATTATTTTCCAAAAAAGGTCTAATAATTCAAATGTGCCCGTTTAAACATTTAATTTTTGGGGGTATTGAGTTCTTCTGTACTCCAGCATTCATAATTTTAAACATTTGGTTCATTGTTTAATGTGTCGGTTAAGCAGACATTGCGTGAGAATTGTTATTTACCATTAAATACCATAACTTCAAAACAAAAGTTTGCTCTTCGTATTTCATCACCTTTCCTTAATTTTTGATATATATACGGATGAGATTTATACTTACGTAATTTGGGCAGTACTGGGGAGTGATGTTTTCCAACGGTTTTGCCAAGAAGCCTGGTGCTAATTCCATTATTTTCTTCTACGGAATAAAAGTTCTAAATCTCCATTCATTTCTCGTTTTCTTGTTTCATCGAATACATCTTTATTTAGCAGTCAGCATATACATTTATTAATTAAAGTAGCTTCACTCTCAAAATTACGAACCATATTCATGACTGTTGTATCCTTTGGAATGGGTCTGTTAGGAAACATCGTATCGGATACTCTTCAAGAACTATTTTTACGGATTTTACGAACAGTTTTTTTAAACTAACTTTTAATTGGCTTAGTGGAAAATAATAAAATTTGTGGTGCGAGTTTATCACACAAGGATCTTCAAAAAAGTTTGACACAATTTTGATGTAAAATTAATACGGGAGCCAGTATTTGAAGGTAGCAATCTTAATATTGGATTTCCCATATAATCCAGACTGGAGGTGAACCCCTTAAATTTGTATTTATTTCTAACAATGACAGGTCTTTGCTACGACGATTCGTTGTTGTTTTATTACATCTTCCTTTAAAAGATTCTGAATAGCTTGTAAATTGAGGCACATACAACGTTTTTTTTTGTTTCCAGACATTTATTTTCTTTGACCATTAATATCGATTTTTTGGGCAATGACCTTTTAATTACCCAAATTTGATTACAAAATCCAATCTAACTTTCTCACTAAATCCCCTTTTCAAATTAGGGATAAAAATAATAAAGTAATTTCAATTAAAAGCCTCTAATACCCACCGGCGGTTCCCAAGACGATCTCCTTCCCAACTTTTAAAAGCGCAGCATATTTTACGTCATATTTTAATTAAAGTTGGATTTAACTAGGTGGCTCTGGAGAAGTGTTTGAATTTTAAAAGACAGTAGGGAGCTATAAGCTTGCATTGGTTAGCGTCCCGCTATATAAACTGCTAAGCAATAGGCCTATATTGCATTTTTTTTTAAATAATAAATTGACTTACGTAATATCATTCCTTATTTAATACATAACAATAATAAAGCCAAAAAAATTACCTTCTCGGACTTCCATTGTCTTTATTTTGTTACTTAACACAACGGTTCGGTTAGTTAGTATCTCTAACCGTTTTCAAGTGTACACTAAATTATAATTCTAAGGCTACTGTCTAGAATACTAAAGTTGATTCACTCAGTAAACCTGCAAGATGGTCGACATGTCATATGACAAAAGTCATTGAAAATGCAAAAATTTATTTTATTTAGCTGGAATATGACTTTTGTCATATGACATGTCTGCCATCTTGCAGGTTTACTGAGTGAATCGACTCTATCTGTTAGAGATATTAAGGTTTCTAACAATGTATGTCTGTTGCCTAGCAATATTACAAAACCGGGCCAATTTACTTAGTAAAAAATGTTGGCATCTATCTGAAGGGTATGTCATTCTAATTTAATACGGAACGGTTTTTTCTGTAGTTTTTTCGATAGTTTCGATTTGCGTGCCAAATAAAGCGTTGTGACAATTAAAACGGGTAGTTTTCTGTTGGGTACAACAACACTATCCATGTCTCCGATGGTGGCTAACCTGTACAAGAAATAGTTTGAGTCACACGCTATTATAACACTGCCAAGATTAAACCTAACCTTTGGCTTAGATATTATGTTGATGATACCTTTATTATCTGAACAGACAGCAACGAAAAGCTGATACGGCTTTTGGAACATATTAATAGTATAAGACAATCCATTAAATTTACCATGGAAACAGAAAAACATTCCACTTTACCTACTTTCTCGATGTTCTCGTCAAACGAAGTGCTGTTCATGGTACAGGAAACCCACTCACACCCGACAATACCTTAGTCACGGATCGAATCATTTAAACTCCATAAAACAGGGCATATTTCAAACTCTTTATCACAGAGCAGCTAACGTTTGCAATAATCCGGAAGACTTTAATATTGAAATTTCAAATATCAAAATAGATTTAAAACAGAAAGGTTACCCTAAAACATTTGTAATTAATACCATCTCAAAACTTAAAAATCGCGAAGTAAAAACTAATACAGAAACGAAATAAGAGCAAGCATTTCTTACAATACCTTATGTCAAGGGGATTTCTGAAAATATTAGAAGGATAACCAAAAATTATAATATCAAAACAGCCTTCAATTCCGAAAATACGCTTAGAAGCTTTCTTACAAAAGTAAAACCCCCCCGTAATGAAAACACAAAAAATTGTATCTATCAAATCTCTTGCGAGTGTGGCGAATCGAACATTGGAGAAACAAAAAGACCTCTTCCCGTACGAGTTAAAGAACATCTGAAATATACTCAAAGAGGTGAAACTTCGAAATCAGGTATAGCGGAACATGTATGGACCAACCAACATAACATAGGTCAGAAGCCAAGGTTTTGGACACGGAACAGCACTGGAGAAAACGAAAATTCAAAGAAGCAGCTTTCATGAACCAAAATACCCATATATGTAGTAAACCAAGTATAGATATTCCCAATATCAGGAATCCTCTTCGTATCCAAAACCATCAGTTCAAACTTCACACTCCAATAAGCACGTAGGCGGAGTCATCAAGCTTCATTGCACACGGATCGTATTTAAGACAGTAGCCTCAGAATTATAATTTAGATTACACTTGAAAATGGTTAGAGATACTAACTAACTGAAACGTTGTGTTAAGTAATAAAATAAAGACAATGAAAGTCCGACAAGGTAATTTTTTTGATATCACTTCATTGTCTACCACCTTCAAACAATAATAATGCCATTACTTTGTTACGTTCTTACAGTAGTATTGATATTGATATCACCAGCGCCTACTCTTGCATAAAGGTATGGTATACTATACTGCACATCAAGTTTTATTAGAATATGGTACTTATTCTATTAAATTTTAAATCAAAGTAAACTCAGTATTGGTTAAATACAGGTCTGCACCAGATTGCCTTTTTCAAATTTGCTGTAAATTTTTATTATACAGAGTTCATTTCAATGATCTTTGCTTTTGTAGAACGAACCCACCTTTTCACTTTACGAGTATTATATGACCGTTCTATAGTACATGGGACGTGTAAGTTTAAAATTAAATACTTGGTAAATCCAGGGGGACGGAAAGTGTTCCCGTTACTCCTGCCCCCTCTTAATGGGCGCCCTTGGCCGGCGAGTTTTGTCCGGGACCAGGTGGTTTCGGTGGACTTCATAAGCTTCAATGTTTTCCTTACTACTGATTTTACGCAACTTTACCCCAATAACGAACCGTCGCGCGTCGTCGAGACGGACATTATTAGCAAGGGGCGTCTCAGGGGACACATTTCTCCTACTTGCTCTGACTTGCAATATATCTTAGAAATGTTTTTAGTCAAAGCGTGTTTCCTCCTGGGACATTCAAATGGTTAATTGGTCGTAAAAGTAATACATAAATAAATATCTTAAACGTGAAATTTTTTCGTAATTAAAACAATTTTTTCATGCACTTGGGTTCTAATTAAATAGGTAGATATCGTCGCCCTCCACACAAAGTGTCGTAAGTAGCATTTTATAAATTTTGCAGGAGGGCGAAAAAACGAAATTTGGTCTATTATAATTAGACCAACCGACGAAACTATTTTTAGTAGCTTTTTGAGTTAAATATAAAAAAATTAATTATAGTGGATCTATCGTTTCCTGCATTAAAATTATCAAAAAAGTTTTTAGTTTTTCAAATTTCCACGAAAATTGTCACTTACGTCACTTTGTGTGATTTTTTTATTTAACTATAGAGTGGATAGGGCACTTTGAAATCAAACATTTACGTTTTACTTATTTATTTAAATTAAACTACAGTAATGTAAAAAGGAAGTTAACAATTTATTTCATCTAATTTTCGTGAGGCAAGTTATAGTAAAAGTTTTTAAACTCCGTAAGCCGAATTACCGAAGTATCACCTTTACATAAAGAAGTAAGATCATCAAATTTTCACTATAACATATAACCGATTAACATAGATTTTTTTAGGTTATGTTTACAAATAAGTATTCAACAGTTGTTTCACTTACGTTGCCGCTTTCTAGAGTGCCATCACGATAATATTTCACACAAACCGACCTAACTTCACATACGACACTAAAAATGTACCTATACATTTTTGCTCACAAAACGACGTATCTTAAGATACGTTGTTTGGTGTGATTCCAAAAAATAATTTTGTTAGATACGGCATTTCTTTTTTTCTTTATAACTTGGGTACCTTTATGGATACGGTTACGACACTTGAAGAGAAAAAAAGGGAAGCGAACTTAGAATATGGGCGGCGTAACTCAATTTGTCGATTTTTGTCAGTTACGACACTTTGTGTGCAGGGCGACGATATACTCAATTAATTATTTTAGCCAATAGAAAATAGGAGTTAATGCTTCCATAGAATGGTTTATAGCCATTATTGCTCTGAATGCTCACAGTAATTATCAAGTTATACTAGAGGTGTAATCTGGTTTTATATACTATATTAGTTCCGACTGGCAGTTGTAATGAAACGTGACATTAATCATAATAATATTTGCTTGCTGCGGTTAATAAAGCATATTCTTACCATTAAAAATCAGTACTGTAGTTCTCAAAAACTTAGATAGCTTCTAGTGTGATATTGTTCTTGTCGTTTAACATTGCGTAATAATATGATTATTTATAATGAAACATGGTTTACTAACATGGTAAAATTCCTCCAGAGAATATAAAGTACAATACTATTGATGCGTTGTGCGAAATAATAATCTTCTATTGTTTTTATTCATCTGACATGCAAAGTTTAAAGAAAACTTAAATACAAAGTATAAATAAATTAATTGAAATAGGTAAACGATGTGACCTACGCAACATATGAGTATAATATGTTAAAACTAAAAATATAACGCACGGCGATTGCCGATCGCTACAAACCCCCACCATCTTTTTGTGGTTTTTGTAGGTTCTAATGGATGCAATTCATTTTTGGAGATGCTGTTCTGCTTTCTTAATTATTATTATTATTATTAATTATTAGAGAAAGCGCTTTACTGGGAACAAAATGCGTTGCATTGAGAAGATACAATTTATTTCTTAACAAAATTGTATTAAAAGTAGTTCATTATTCAACAAGACTGTGCTGCTAATGGGACTGACTACCAGGGGCGGTTCTACGGGGGGGCCTGGGGGGGCCCAGGACCCCCCAACATTTCTGAAAAAAACTTTAAAATATCTCGAGAGAAATACAATCAATTTGGCAACAATGAGAACCTCGCATTGCGATAGAGAAATACAATCAATTTGGCAACATACATATACACAGAATAATAATAAAGCAATTAGAAAATTTTTTCCCCTAGTCCAGGTTTCAGGCACCCTCTCATTGAAGCAAAAATCTTCGCGAAACATGTTAGATAATCATATCCAAAACCTATGTCCCTACAATGCGGCTGAGGAAAACTAAAATAATACAAATATTTTTTCGTGAAACCTAATACTCAATATAGTATATTAAAGTAGGTACACGTTTCATAAGAAGGGATTTTAGCGCACGCGTCTATTTTAAAAAACCCACAAAGTGGCGAGTTTTTTTATTGACACGTGCGCTAAAACGCCTTATGAAACATGTGCTTTATACATTTTTTTAATTTCACCTTTTATATAATCAAGAAAAATACATTTTAAAAAGAAAATAAATCCTTTAAATTTTGTAAATTTTTATGTCTAAATTTTATGTTGGTAATACTATTTTTTTATCATAGTAGCCTCTGGACAACAAAAATTATTTTACAAACTGTCATTTTTTGATTTATTGACCCATTTTCACCACGAGATTCTAAAGTTATTTTAGCGATATGAGATTTGAAATTAGACGGAATACGTTGTGTGATCCTTGTACATTCGGTACATATACAGAGCGTTCGGAAATTCGGGAGATTTTGCTACTTTTTTCTAGGCGTGATTTTACGCCACACGGCATTGCAATTTAGTATAGGGAAGATGGAAAATTCAAATAAAGTTGAAGTTAAAATCGACATTGGAAGGATAGTAGATTGACTTTTGGATAGGATTTGGCAGAAAATGATAGCTTGAAGCATCTACAAAAGATTGATTTACAGATTTATGCAACCAACATCCGTGACTGTTATCCACACAAAATAAAAAGTAGGTTATCAACCTATTTTTCCTCTGCGAAAAATGGGTTTTCTCGTAAATCACAAAGGCCGCGCAAGTCAATGAAATAAAACATTTAAATGTTACCAACATCAATTAAAGAAAAAACGCGTATCGAAATTGCTTCATTACGATAAAGTCGATTCACTCAGTAAACCTGCAAGATGGCCGACATGTCATATGACAAAAGTCATATTTCAGCTAAATAAAATAAATTTTTGCATTTTCAATGACTTTTGTCATATGACATGTCGGCTATCTTGCAGGTTTACTGAGTGAATAGACTTTACGCAAATGCGTATCGTACTCAGCTTATTATGAACCTGAAATAGAAAAAATAAATTTATCGCTGATCCAATTGCTAACTACTTATGATTTCATGCCAATGATAAAAAAAATTTCGGTTGCTTTATTATTTACATAATTTGATACAATTTGGGCGTGATCCTAAAAAATTTTGGGCTGCGCCAATGTGGTGGCCCCCCAATATTTTGGTTCTAGAACCGCCCCTGCTGACTACTACCAATAAAAACACTATTATAGCATATCTGGAATTAATATAGCACTAATGCGGGTTTGATACACTAGCAATTCATTTAATATGGGTAATACAAAATTAGCTATCAATAGAAACTAGTCTTAGCAAACCTGTTCAGAAGTGTGATACAAAACAAATCGAAAATTAAAAATGAAAGGTGGTAGGTAGTTACCAATATTAGAGGCACCATCTGGTGCCGATTAGAATGCCACCTAGTTTATCTGCAATATGTGGGCTAATATGCTACTGCCACCCACACTGTGGGTTCTTTTTTGTCCGTCGAGCGGCTCGTCGAGCAAAGCAGCCAGTAATGCCGCAGTCTGGGGGCTACTTAAGGTATTTAATGGGAAAAACAGTAATTTTAATAAGGATTAGCTTTTTATCAGGCAGTGAAAAAGGGACTCTTTAAAGTCATTTAGTGAGCTTTTATTTTCTCAAATATCGTTCTCAGATCATCATGAGATTAACAAAATAGAGTGAACTGCTAACTAGATATCTTAATTTACTTAAAAGGCAAAATCCTGATTAGAAAGCATTTAAAAAATATATTTTCTTTTAAAGGACGCTGTATTATCATTTCATGCAAACCATTTTATTTAAAAACCTTTATTCTATTTCCGCTCTGCATTGTTATAAATGTATTTCTGCACTTTTGACAACTCCATTTGTAAGAAAACACAAAAGTAAATGGAACGCGGATGTTTGTTCCGTTAATTTCAATAAAAAGAGAAATGAAAATGAAATGTTGGCAAAGAAAGTTTCTTATTATTAAATCTCCATCCTTATATTAAAACTTTAAAAACAAAAACAGCTTCCCTGCAGACGGTTTATGCATATGAAATTTTAAACAGAAACTTTTACAAGGCAACTTTGTTATGCCGCTTAGTGAAGTAGGCGTAACAATAATTTTTATTTCCAGAACTTTGTTGGATGTGCCTGTTTTTTTTACCCATAAATTTAAATTATTAAAGCTCGATTTTTTACTTTCCTCTGTAGAGCTGTATTGTATTCGCAAATTAATGAAAAAGAAAACGAAATTTTGTGTATGGATAAGGTATAAACCCAAATACTAGCTAGGTGCTAGGGCTTCTTTCGAGTAACGGATTGTAATTACTCTATCCACAAGTGTTCTTACATGTTTTGTTTTCCTGTATTGGATGGTGTTGTCATTTTTTCTTTACGCTGACATGGAAGAAAGGTAATTGATTGTTTTCTTCTTTCTCCCTGGTGAATTTAATTGTCGGCCAACAAATAAAAACAACACTGGGAAAAATCATTCAATTAAAGTTTTTTTTTTAATATACAGTGAGGACCTAAAGTCCGTCCCCCCCCCCTCTAACTTCTAAACCGTTCGGTATATTTTAATGAAATTTTGAACGATAATATTTGAGCAAGTCTTGCACTTTTTGACATACCAATGACAGCTTTAAATGTCAAGATGACAGCTGGGTCCGCTTTTGGAATATTTTTTTTAAATAGAACACCCTGTATATTTTTACATTTTTAAATTCCACATAAAATTATAATTATTTTTTATTAAATGCATTATTAGTCTATACTTCATAGTGTCCGAAATATTGACTCTCGAAAAGTGACATTTTTGAACTTTGACAGCTTATAACCTTCTAACAGTACGTCTTAGAGCAAAACGGCTTACATGTCCCTATCTTCAATTTTTATTATCTTCCCAAAAAAATCAACTTCCGGTTAAACCGGATGTAACTCGAAAGCAGGAAATATAGTTGTTCCGGTTTAACTAAAAGTTGATTTTTTTGGAAAGATAATAAAAATTGAAGATAGGGACATGTAAGCCGTTTTGCTCTAAGACGTACTGTTAGAAGGTTATAAGCTGTCAAATTTTAAAAATGTCACTTTTCGAGAGTCAATATCTCGGAAACTATGAAGTATAGACTAATAATGCATTTAATAAAAAATAATTATAATTTTATGTGGAATTTAAAAATATAAAAATATACAGGGTGTTCCATTTAAAAAAATATTCCAAAAGCGGACCCAGCTGTCATCTTGACATTTAAAGCTATCATTGGTATGTCAAAAAGTGCAAGACTTGCTCAAATATTAAGGTTGAATTCTCAACGTCATTCAATCTATTGCCAACCTATAACCTATTTCGCGTTGATTTTTTGAGTTTATTATTTTAATAACTAACATTTAAACAAAATCAATATCGTCGGTACATTATTTAGGTAGTATCTGATATATTACAAAAATAACAATTTATTTCATTGCTAATTTTAAGAGAATTGTATAGTGAAAGAACAATGAGTGACAATGACATAATAATGTTAAAAAAAATCTTACCCGATATTTTTCGCTATACAATTCTTCTAAAATAAGTTATGAAATTCCTTAATATTTATTAAATATGTCAATTATTACTTATAGAATATCAAGTCGATACTGATTTTCTTTAAATTTTGTATAAAAGCTAGAAAACATAAATAAACCTACGCTAAATAGGTTATAGGTTGGAAAGCATGTTGATACACCCACCTTAACGTTCAAAATTTCATTAAAATATACCGAACGGTTTAGAAGTTAGAGGGGGGGGGACGGACTTTAGGTCCTCACTGTATATGTTACCATAAAAAGAAATCCTTTAATCACTGAAATATTTAGTTTATACATAAACGAGGTCGTTTTTTGACAACATATTTTTGTGCCCATCCGATATTTTTTTCCAGTATCAAAATGCCCTTTAACCATTAAATTATGTAAAGAATAAAATATTTTTAACACATGTTTTTTTAATGCCCACAAGGTTATTTAATTATCACAAAAAAATACCCTCTTTTTATATCTAAAATAAACTTTTTAGGAACTGAATAGTTCCTTTTTTTGAAATATGGAGAAATTGTTTAGGTAACTTTCAGCAAGTGCTATAGAGTCTATCCCTGCTACAACCCAACAGAGATTGACGAACTATCTTAAAACAATGATATGTCGTTTCTCCGCGTGGTTTAAGTTGAACGGAGTAATTCGAGACATATCATTGATTGCCGTTGTTGGTGGGTGATTGATGTCTGATGGTATGGTGTACTTTTAATGCAAGTGCGAGGTGCATGACTGCAAATTTAATATTTTGTGTTCCGTGATATAAGTGTGTCCTTGTTATCAAGGTTTATTTGTGTTTATTTTCCACTTAACTGTAAAGTTGATCCTCTGTTGTTAGTAACATACTCTATAATAAATAAAAACTAATCGTATTTGGTTTTACGTGGACGTAAAAATAACTGTTTTCATATAAAAAACATTGTGATCATTTTTTATGTTTTATTAAGCCTTATCCTCACTGATATGTTTCTTTAGCTAAGAACTTCTATGCCACTTTAGATTTTATTAAAACTTCCTCAAAATAAATATCACTGGTGATAGTCTGGGGCAAAATATCTATAGATTAAAAATTATTATACAGGGTGTTTATTTGAAAACTTCCCACCACGGATTTATCGAAAACCACTGATTAAAAGAAAAAACGCCGAGACACGTCAAAAGATTTGCCAAAGGGGACAACTTTTAACCAAAAACTATTTCACCCCCTTTTACCCTCTGCCCCCAGGGCAAGACAAGGGGTATCAAGTAATAACTTGTTTGACAGGTCTTTCAAAGTGCTTTATTTTGACGTTTGATTTTTTAAAATCGGTCGATTCGTTTTCGAGAAAATTAGAAAAATCTTTATTTATCTTTATTTATCTTAATTTGTTCAGATAGAAAAAAAACACGAAAATATTACTTTTTATTTCAATAAGTGTTGGGGAGTGAACACAATAGACTTCAAATGGCCCCATAGAAAAAAATCTAATGTCGTCAAGTCAGGAGATCTAGCAGGCCATTCTATAGGCCCTCTTCGCCCTATCCATTTATCTGGAAACTCGTCGTCTAGCCATTGCCGAACCGGAAGAACATAGTGAGGAGGAGCGCCGTCTTGCTGGAAATATATTTCAGCCTCATCAAGTATAGGGTTTCCATCGTCTTCGATTTGGTTTTCAATGGTTTCAGTGATAAGCGGATTGATGGTATTTTCCAACATATCTAAATAAATGCCTCCATTTAAATTCTCATTAATAAACAATGGCCCAATCACTTTGTTTCCTAAAATGCCTGCCCATTCATTAAGTTTTTGGGGGTACTGAGTATGCCCTTCTACAAAAGCATGATGATTTTAATTGCTCCAATACCTGCAGTTATGCTTATTAATAAATCCATTTAGATAAAATGTGCATTCATCACTGAAGCAGATATTCTTTACATGAATGGTATTATCATTAATCGCTGCAGTCATTTGTTCACAAAACTCAACTCGCCTATCGAAATCATCTTCATTTTAAATGGATGAAATTTATGCAATTTAGTAACTGTGTGTACAGAGCCTAATAAAATACCAGTCGCATCAACAATTTTGAGTAATGAAGTATTAGGATTTATGCCAAAATAACCCAAAACTTCAACTTGAGCGGCTTCATCCAAAACTCTACGATGATTACGTTTTTTATTTGCAACAGATCCAGTTTGAGTAAATTTAGTAACAAGGTCCAAAACATACCTATGCGAAGTTATCTTTTCCGGATGTCTGGCGTTAAATGTGACACATGTGAGCACATTGATTTTGGGCACCATAAATTAGAATCATTTCCACTCTTTCGGCTAGTGTGTAAACCATTTTGGAAGTGAAATCTGAGTCAATAAATTAATTTTCACTATCCCAAGATTGTCACAAAGGTAACTGACAGCAAATTAAATTCTTTCTTTTCCTTAGCAATCATAAAAAACTAAACAGGTATAAGAATAAATACATGTTATCTGTGTTGATAAAAAGAAGGCGGAAAAAAATTCGAGTTGTTATTTGGTTGCTGCCACGTCTAATCTTCCGAAACAGCAAGTTTATGTTGGTTTTTGAACACTTATTGAAATAAAAAGTGATATTTTCGTGTGTTTTTTTTTCTATCTGAACAAATTAAGATAAATAAAGATTTTTCTAATTTTCTCGAAAACGAATCGACCGATTTTAAAAAATCAAACGTCATAAAGCACTTTGAAAGACCTTGTAAACAAGCTATTACTTGATACCCCTTGTCATTTAAAATTTTTAAGGGGATGACCCCGGGGGGCAGAGGGTAAAAGGGGGTGAAGTCGTTTTTTGTTAAAAAGTTGTCTCCTTTGGCAAATCTTCTGACGTGTCTCGGCGTTTTCTCTTTTAATCAGTGGTTTTCGATAAATCTGTGGTGGGAAGTTTTCAAATGAACACCCTGTATATAAAATAAGGACATTAAGTATCAAAAAGCACTCCTTTTTTTAACTAGATGAGAGGTGAAAGAGAGACAATTCCTAACGCGTTAATGAACTCTTAATTAAGATTGAATGTTCCCATCAAAAAATGTTTCCACGTAGCTCTCATTCCTGTAACGATATTTTCACTAAACATATTTTTTATGTAAACCGCTGCCGATTTTAAAATCCGCAACTCTCGACAAAAGATTTTACTTTTGTTTGATGGGGAAGAATTAAAAGCGGTTAATCCCGGAGATCCAGATACACGACAAAGACTGCTTAAAACTAAAATCTTTTAAGAATATAGAACTGGGATGTATTGTACATACAGACTTGCAGAGCGGGTTTAATCTTGTTTAATGGTGCACTTGGCATTTGCTAAAACTGGGACACCATCCATGCATGGAGAGAGCAGAATGCCGATTGTGTGACATCAAAGAATGTTAAAAATTTTAATTTTTACAAATTCCGTATTATTCGTTAAGAGCAAACACTAGTGACGCATTCGCCATTTCATTTTCTAATCAAAATTGACGTCTACTTTTGAAACACTATTTCTTAGAATATACACTGAGTAAAGTGATCTAATACAACAGGTTTGCTAAGACATAGTTTGTATTGACAGCTTAGTTTTTATTAACCCATATTAAATAAATTGCTAGTGTATCAAACCCGCTTTAGTGTTATATCAATTCTGGATTTGCTAGAACAGTGTTTTTATTGGTAGTAATTAGTTTCACTAGCAGCACAGTCGTGTTGAATAATGAAATAACTACTTTTAAGACAGCAATTTTATTAAGAAATAAACAGTTACACATTTTGTGCACAGTCGTGTTGAATAATGAAATAACTACTTTTAAGACAGCAATTTTATTAAGAAATAAACAGTTACACATTTTGTGCA
Organism: Polydrusus pterygomalis; assembly: GCA_963969555.1. Classification (NCBI taxonomy): domain Eukaryota; kingdom Metazoa; phylum Arthropoda; class Insecta; order Coleoptera; family Curculionidae; genus Polydrusus; species Polydrusus pterygomalis. The sequence continues at coordinate 3,712,831 of OZ018378.1, read as the reverse complement.
CAGTCGTGTTGAATAATGAAATAACTACTTTTAAGACAGCAATTTTATTAAGAAATAAACAGTTACACATTTTGTGCACAGTCGTGTTGAATAATGAAATAACTACTTTTAAGACAGCAATTTTATTAAGAAATAAACAGTTACACATTTTGTGCACAGTCGTGTTGAATAATGAAATAACTACTTTTAAGACAGCAATTTTATTAAGAAATAAACAGTTACACATTTTGTTCCCAGTAACGTCCTCAAAAACGAATTGTATCCGTTAGAACCTATAATCCACCAAGGCGTTGGTGGGGGTTCGTAGCGATCGGCAATCGCCGCAAGCATTAGTATTAGTTTTAACGTATTTATTGCGTAGGTCACATCGTTGTTCGGGGAATTTTAGCTGTTCTTTCTGAATTTAAATTCTATTGATCGTACCATTACTTGTTTCAATTAATTTATTTTTACTTTGTAGGTATATAAGTTTTTGAAAACTTTGCATGTTAGATCAAGCAATAGAATATCCTTATTTCGCACAACCCATTGGACTTTATAAGCCATAGACGAATTTTACCATCTCAATTAACTATGGTGCATAATAGTCATAATATGTATGCTATGTTAAACGACAAGAACAATATCACATTAGAAGCTATTTAAAATTTTCAGAACTACAGAACTGATTTTTAGTGGAAAGTATATTCTTTATTAGCCGTAGCAAGCAAATATTATTATGATTAATGCCACGTTTCATTACAACTGCTAATCGAAATTAATACAGTATATAAAACCATGATAATTACTGTGAGTATTTAAAACAATAATTGCTATAAACAATTCTATGGTAGAATTAACTCTAGAAAAGCGCGCTGCTGTCACATAAGGTATTTTTTTTTGTATGATCGAGCGCAAGCACTATAGGAAAAATCCTTTAAGGCGCTCTGGGAGCGGTGCGTGTGCGAAGAAAGCGATTCACGTTTTTTTTGAATCGTTTGAGGTTATATTCGGTTGGAAACACGGTCTCAGAAAGGCCGTTCCACAAGGATGACGTCCTCCAAATTATTAGACGTATAAAGAGTATGTGAATTCTTATAAGGAATAGAATGCTTTTTCTCAGTATGATACTCAAGCTCGCTAGACTCGGAGTCAAGATTTCGTTCCAATGGGGAACCAGTAATGGACATTTCAAATAAACAGGAGGGGTCTGCACTCAGAGAGTGTGTCATAGGGCGCTCTACAAAACGATGGCGGCAAACCTAAGGATACAGACAGGCCAAGGACTTTATATCAGGAAAAGGCAAATCCAGATTAAAGTGGTTCTTGAACAGAATATGGCGGGCCCTCAATCCATTAATAGGAGTTCCTGATTTATCCTTGGTGTCAGATGTGGGGACACCGCTACGCTTTCTTGGAACGTGTGAGGCTCTGGCCTGAAGGCTGAAGACTGGAAGACATCAGATCTTTGGCTCGGCGGTGCTCCGAAGAGGGAAAGTCATTGCCATCACCTGGAAAGATATCCTAACTTTTACAACTAGATCGAGAAGGCTAGGCGAGGACACAGATGGTTTAGTCTAGTTGCTAGGTTGCTGAGCCTCTTCACAACAAGAACTACCACTACTACTAATGCTCAAAAATAATAAATTACGGTAGTATTGGAAACATAATTAAACAATCTTTAAAAGGATGTGCCACTTGGCCCCCTTTTCTAGTTAGGAATTTAAAGGTATCCAATATCTACCCTTCCCAGAAGGTTAAACCACGAAGACTGTAAATATTCTTAAATAGTTGTCCCCCTTCACAATAAAATATGTCCGATTTTAATATTATTTACTGGAAGCGAGATATTAAGGGTGGGAAGTTTTCAAATTGACACCCTGTATTTTTAAATTAGGACTTTTGTTTTCAGAAAATATGTTCCAAACATTCTTGCTTCATTATTACAAGAAAGTAGTATATTGCGGAACATATTTTGAATAGCTCATTATAAAATTTCACTGAATTCCATTTTGCAACTGCTCAACAAGACTTAATTATGAGCTATATCGAAGCTAAGTAAGACTAAAGCTTCTGCCAATCTGAATTTTAATGAGTGAAAAATTAAAGCAGGTAATTAACATGCAAATGGACTTTCTAAAGTGCATGAAAATTTTTAAGAGCCGTCCATTTTAAATTAACTTCAAAAAGCCAGTGAAAGGTCAGTTTTATTTTCTATATAGTACTTCTTATAGAAAAGGTACAAAACATTTTTTTATTAATTCCGGCCAACACTGAATATTCTACATGCAGATATCAAATAAAATTCAAAAACTACAAAATAACTGCATACGGTTTTCATTTAATATACCATACCGAAATCGCAGACGTTACCATATTATGTACGTTAGTGTGTATAAAATTATTAAGAGTGGTAAACCACTATACCTACTTAAAAAACGTATTTGTACCTTTTGAACATGCACATATGATACAAGAAATACTCACGACTTCCAAATACCACCTCATCGGATGGCCCTTTTTCAAAAATCTTTCTCCTTTGTAGCGCCCTCCATAATATAATCTTCCAAATTACGTAAAGGATTTATCTCTTAATCGATTTGGTAAATTATTATTATTAAATAATATGTTGGTTATAATCTTGCCTACTTTTTGTTATTTCTAACACGCCGTCTATCTCTCGCTCTGTCGCGGTTTTTGTTTCCTGGGGTTACCGGCCGCTGCATGCCGGCGGCGGCTGGCGTGCGTCTGATCTCCTGCGCCTCTACTTGTGTCTCTCAGCTTATGCCACAGAAATCATATTTTTTACCATAATGCCAATAATAATTAATTAGCTTTATTACCAGCTGTGGATACTTTTTGTTTTGTACAAGTATAGCGGGAATGAGGGCAGGCCATGAAATGACACAATTGTATTTATCCCAACGTTCCATTTATATAAAACCTTTATCAAGGGTGGTAATAATTAAAACATGCAATTCAAAAACTTTTTTAATAACGTTCTTATGTATAGAAAAGCGACACAGACTAACTAAATTTTTATTTTTGACCTTGTGGATACTTTAAAGTGGTAATACACTGTAACTTTGCAACTGCTCTGACCGGAGATATTAGAATGGACCCATCTTTACAAACTTTAGATGGGTAGAGTTTCCAAACTAATGTCACTTTGGAACTTTTGATCTTTCCTAGTACTTTTGTTCCAAATTGTATTGTTTCCTGTTTTATATTTGGTTTTTATGTTTATAGGAGGTCATCAGGACGGAATCGAGAGTATTATTATAACTATAAGCATAGAAGTAGCATAACAACATTATTTTATAAATAAAAATAATTGCTCTTTATATTAAATTTAGAGCATCTACTTTTAATTTTTTAAACAATTTAAAGATATATGTTACGATTATAATGTTTACATCTAATATTTTTTTAGTACAACCTGTAATAATTATAATTTTATTGTTCTGCTTATGATTTAAATACTTCAATACGCTAGTGTTGATATAAAATATAGCCAATAAAATCTATCATTAATTACTGGTAAGTATATGTATGATGACTAAAGATTCTTCAGAATGTTTATGCTAATCAGTACCCATGGGTGCCTCGAAACCTCAAAATTAACTAACATTTTTTATTGTCTTTCCTTGTATCATACTTCTGGGTACTATGATATCGCTCATAGTGCTGCACTTCGGTTATATTTTGACAGCTGTTATATTGACGATTTGAACTATGTATATGTTTTCCTATGTGAATCTACATACTCCTGCATTTAATACCGCCTGAAAAAACACATGGCCATTATTGATCTGATCATATTATATTATCAGGTAATAACACAAATTTAATGCAATGAATAATAAATTACTTCAGGAGGGATTATGTATAAAGTCATTTATTCAACGCTAGAAAGCCTATTACGATCGAACGTCTCAAGCAAACGGCGCGATGCGAACTTCAATATTCCAAATAATGAGACTCTTAGCTCCGTGATTATTTTAATATTATAAGAACCATTAATCTACGTAGGTATAAGAAGAGTTTTCCTTACAAACTGACAGAGGCGTAACTTAAAAAAAAATTATAGAAACATTTATTACTTTTTAATTTTGATAGAAACATTTAATACTTTTCAATTTTGATAGAAACATTTAACTTTCTAATTATGGTGTAGGTAGAGAAACAAAAGAAGAAGATGCCTACTTCTGGTACAAAAAATTCTCTGGTCAACGAGATAATATGTCCGCTTTTTTAACAAGAAAACAGTTATCCATATTTTATTAATATAATATAAGTTATATTTCATTTAATGTTGTGTATCGCAAAGGTTTTTAATAATAGTTAACTACCCCAGGCAACTTTGACTGTAACATAAATGACATTGGCAAACATAATTTACTCATAACCGAAGCTGCTAATGTGTGAATCAAATATTAAGCTAACCGCGGCCACTTAGATTGTGAGAAAATCATTTCTGTCACAGTCAAAGTTACTAATTAGTTAACTATTAAAATCTTTGTGCAACCCGATATTAAACTCCTAATTTATCCCAATGTTAGATTATAACTTACCAACTTGGATCAAGTAATAAAATTTACGCCGCCTCTGAAAATTGGTAGACACTGGATATATACCATAAAAAGACGTCTAATGCAAACTGAGAAGTCATTTGTTTCGGTGTCTGCTGTCAACCGTTCCGTGAAGAAAGCGGAAGTGGAAATGGAAGGGGAGGAAAAGAAAAGTCATAAAAGTAGTCTGGTTCGTGCACCGTTACTATTACATTAGTGCCAAAATAAAGATTTAAATTAGAATCTGAAAGATCAAGGTGGTAATAATTAATAAATCCTATAAGGGGTTTAAATAATACCATTATCTCTTCAGTCCTGATTGCATAAAGCACCTATTAAGATAGTTTTTGGCAGAATTATATATACTTTTAATCACACCTATTCTAATTCGCAATTGCTTCACTTAAGAGTATGTATTCGAACCTACATGGTTAATTTCCAGGACCAAGGCGTGTACACGAACATGAGCACAATACAAATTATCAATTTCACCCGTCAGGCATTATCATCGTTTCTAAACCGCTGAATTTCGCTTACCAGGCCCTTCAAGTACTGATTGATGTTCGCCCGATTGATAGTGATCTGCCGAGCAAATGGCCATCAAGTATATTAATATATACAGGCTGTTCTGATAATTAATTATTACTGTCGTATGCACGAATTATATGCAGATTGGGATTAATTATTGGAGCAGTCAGTCCTTGTTGTAGTGTGTCTGTAGCGTCTGAAGATGGGCGGAGATTTCTGTATGCAATCGGGCGATCCTAAAAAGTTTTTGAGGTTTTGTTAATTGTCATTGACATAAAATGGTTAGAGAATTTGAAGTAAAATTCAAGAATAACATAAATCATTGAGTAATCCCTTTAAAGAATGCAATTTTGTTTTCCATTTAAAAAACGCAATTTCGTTTTAAATTTAAAGAATGCAATATTGTTTCGTAACTTAACACCTCGACTTCGTATTTTTAAATTGGATACCATAATAGCCCAATGTTTAACAGTTCTTAATAGCCATTTGTACATTTGGCTAATGTCCAACAATTTGAAAACATTCTATCATTATTATATTCGTCAGTTTGAATTTATTAAAACCGATTTAAATTATTTATCTTTAAATAAACAATTACCTACCTACATGGAATGCTTTTTTTTAATTTCAAGGACATAGATTTCCTTGTCAATATTTACTTAGTTTAAATGCAGTTCATTTAAAAAAAATGTTTTTTACCTATGCAACGACACAACTTAGTTTAAATATATAATATGTTTGATTAAATACTTATTTTAAGAAAAAAAAATTGAAACAAATCGTTAAAAGAGCAAGCAAACTTTTCCAATAATTCAGTTTTTGCAATCAAATGAAGCATACAACTATGTTTGAAAAATAATATCTTAAGTTGCTTGGATTTAGCCAGCTGGTATTTATTTTAATAATATTATATACTTAAATCAAATAGTTCCGTTTTTACAACTAAATATTTTGATCTTCTTGAACAAAGAACGGGTCACGAAATTTTACTACTTTTAAGAACGCTATGGTATCTTTCGAGTATCTCCGTACTTGGCCGATCGTGGTTTTCGGTGTTTCGACCAATGATCTGGTGCCTATAGATGAAACAACAACAAGAAATTAACCCATTGCCAAAATCGTATTCCATTCTGAAGTAACTCATCATCCGAATTGCGCTCTCTATATCGAACAAACCCGAACAAACCCGAACAAACCCAAACTTACGCTGTTAAAAGTATTATCATGATGTGGGAAATTTAAATCATTTTCTAGAACCTTATAAAAAGTATGCAGTATGGCAACGCAGCAGTAAGAGATCGTCCCCCAAAGATGAGGCCATAATGACGTTGTTTCATTCATTTCCATGTAGGGATGTTAGAATTACAAGACAAATTATAAATCTAATTATTCTCAGCTCACACCTTAAGGCGGGAGTATCAACATGCTTGCCAACCTATAACCTATTTCGCGTAGATTTATTTATGTTTTTTAGCTTTTATACAAAATTTAAAGAAAATCAGTATCGACTTGATATTCTATAGGTAATAATTGACATATTTAATAAATATCAAGGAATTTCATAATTTATTTTAGGAGAATTGTATCGCGAAAAATATCGGGTTAGATTTTTTTTTACATTATTATGTCATTGTCACTCATTGTTCTTTCACTACACAATTCTCCCAAAATTAGCAATGAAATAAATTGATATTTTTGTAATATATCAGATACTACCTAAATAATGTGCCGATGATATTGATTTTCTTTAAATGTTAGTTATTAAAATAATAAACTCAAAAAATCAACGCGAAATTGGTTATAGGTTGGCAATAGATTGAATGACGTTGAAAATTCAACCTTAAGTGAAACCAAAGGTAAAAGGTATAATCAAGATCGAGAGGCAACGGCAAAATATTTAATTTACGAATAAAATTAGGGCCTAATACATCGATGCATCGACAAATTTCAAGTGGCCTCGATTCATCGCTTCAAAATGATACATCGCATTAAAAATATCGATGTTTTTGATGCATATCGTATGATGATATGATGCATATCCCTATTTCCGTTTGGCATTTCTTTGACAGCGGCTTAAATTTTTTTTCAGTTTATCGGTTTTGTGTAATAATAGCTGTATTTTTAGTGTTTGTGATATTTTCAGAAGTCTAATTAAGATAAGTCGCAAGAACCAAGGGTAATTATCTATTATACGCACACCACGCCGATTTTGATGATTTTTTTAGGAAACACGTATTTCGATGCGTAGATTACGAATCCGAAAACGAAAGTTGTCGGAAAAGCTTAGTTTCCGAGATATTTCCTTCTTAAGTTACGATTTTTCATGGGTTTGTTTACATTTGGGATTTTTATCGTTTTTCAGCCACCTTTCATTACTTTTTAGGTTACACAGGATATATACTAATTTAAATCGTGGTTAAAAGAAGGAAAATGCTCGTGAAAACGCGCATTTTCCTTCCTTTAACCACGATTTTCCACTATGGGAAGCCATCGAAGAAACGAGGTTAGGGTAAGTTTAAGTTTTAGATTTTATGTTGGTAACCATGAGTAATATTTGGTGCGAAATATTTATATTTAAATCAATCTAGTGGGCGCTCTTTTTTCAATTTTTTTCGTTTTTAAATGACGCTACCAACCAATGCGGCTTTATTTTCATTATTAAGTTTGGTCTTTATTAGGAGGCTATTCCAAAAAATGAATTTCACTGAATTTTTAGTATTAACTAATGCTTATTTGCCGCTTATTGATTATTTATTGGAGCTCGGAATATTTGTATCTAAAATTAATTGTGGAAAGTGCTCAAATATTTGCAAGTTAAACAAATATACTCTAAAGTTCCGCTGCGGCAAGTATTGTGTGAACCAAAAGAAGAAGAAAACAAAGTGCAACCTCATTTTATAGGCAATATTCATTTTTCTTGTTAAATATATTGTTTCTAATTAATTATAAACTCACGTTTTCAAAAGTTCCTTAATTTAACCTAAATAAAAAGACAGAGACTGAAAAGTAGTGGAAAGCACTTTTAAAAACGAAAAAAATTGAAAAAAGAGCGCCCACTAGATTGATTTAAATATAAATATTTCGCACCAAATATTACTCATGGTTACCAACATAAAATCTAAAACTTAAACTTACCCTAACCTCGTTTCTTCGATGGCTTCCCATAGTGGAAAATCGTGGTTAAAAAAAGGAAAATGCGCGTTTTCACGCGCATTTTCCTTCTTTTAACCACGATTTAAATTAGTATATATCCTGTGTAACCTAAAAAGTAGTGAGAGGTGGCTGAAAAACGATAAAAATCCCAAGTAAACACGATGTAAACAAACCCATGAAAAATCGTAACTTAAAAAGGAAATATCTCGGAAACTAAGCTTTTCCGACAACTTTCGTTTTCGGATTCGTAATCTACGCATCGAAATACGTGTTTCCTGAAAAAATCATCAAAATCGGCGTGGTGTGCGTATAATAGATAATTACCGAACCAAGTATGAAAGAATTCGGAAAATAATAATTCTGCAGTTACTTTTCATGGGTGAGTAAATATAAAGTTGGGTTATTTGTAGGTTAGGTTTCTTCTACAGTAGCTACAGCTAAAATAGAAAATACAATTTCGAAAGAATAAAAGTTCCTTAATATTCTTATTTTTATTCCTAATTTAGCTATTGCCTTGGATTTTTCTCCATTACTAAAATATATTAAATGGATCTAAGTAACTATTTGATAAATTAACTTCTAATTTCAATAAAAACACACACGCTAATTTGTTTTTAATGGTCCCACCGAACAACGTTTAAAGACCGATTCCGACGAAATGACTCCCTTAATGATAACTCAAAAAAAATTAAGTTTGACCGTTACAACCGGCTTAATGGACTGTTGACCCCGCAAACACGACGATTCATAGAGCGATAGTATTTTTTATAGACTTTAAGAGCACAAATAATTGAAGCATCACGACAATAACTTGACAGGTCTGATCAATAGAAATCTTTCAGAGCTGACTGAGTTGCGAACAAGTTCCATTTAAAATACCAAACTTGATAACCATTTATTTTTTAAAATTTAGGATGTTGTTTCTTTTTCTGGAAAGTTTCGAAGGCTGAGATAATAGTTGTTTGTTATAGAGGAAGGGCAGGAAACGTACAGTTGCGGACGAAAACACCCCGACACTTAGTATTACATTTTTTGTCATATTTTTAAAATTTGGTAAATTTGGCTTTTTAGCTTTGACCACTTAGGTAAATAAATGTAATGTAATGTAAATTTTTTATTTATTTTTGTAGTATGTTTTTTTAAGAAAGTCAGTTCAAAAGGCCAATGAATAGATATATCCAGTTTAAACCTTGATTTATTGATTAATAATTACTTGCTTATTTAAAAAAAAATGATAGATACACGCTTGAGAAGAAAAACGGAAAAATGTATTTTCAGGACTATCTTTGCATTTCCCTAAAACATATTGGCCAAACGGGTAAACATTTTAACATAAGAATACAGGAACTGACACGTGACAGTTTTCTAAAAAACAAAACCGACTTAAACTATGCTAATCATTTACTTCATAATCAACATAATTTCCCTCCTTTAAAATCGTACATACAAAAAGCAAAGGCTTAAATCTAAACTTGTTAGAATCTGGATGAAAATAAATCAACTCTAAAATAAGGACCTGCTACTTAATGATCAATTAGATTTAAATAATTCACCTTTGTCACCTTTGTTGACTATATACTTAAGATTTTGTAAAATACCCATATTGTTCCTAATTTAAGTAGTTAAAACGCTCTGTTGCCTGTAGAATTTGCTACTTGAGCCTTTTTTCTACGTTTGACTCCAGAACGACTGAATCTATCGAATCAGGAAATTAATTTTTAAACTTTAAAGTGCTTTTCACAACAATGTTGTCCCCCTGAAAGCCAAGCAGTTTTATTACTTCCAATCTCCAATGTCTAACTTTCTAAATATGGCCTTTTCTGTCCTAGATTTTCCTAGACCTTGTCTATTTGTCTTCGAGGCGACAAAGAAATATTGAGCACGGGCTTTAATAAAACCTAAATCGATATGTCTATGCATTCTTTAGGTTTTCCCGTCACTTCGCTTCAAAATAAAGAGCTGAAGTACAAAGTTGGTGTCAACTCTAAATTAAATATTTTCAAGAGCGGACAAACTGAAAACTTTCGAAAATGAAGAAAATGTAAAATTTATGTCCTTTAAGGAAACTTGCGCCATCCTAACTTCTTTCGAAGTTTTTTGTTTTCAGTTCATACCTTTGGCTCGCTAAGCCTTCTAAGGCATTCCATTTACTAGGTTTTCAGCCAAATAAAAGTTTCTAAACTATTCTTAAATTTCGCTTGCTAAGGTGTTTTATTGCAAAGGTAATAGCTATCTACGATTTGGTCGATTTATCTTGGATAGTGTCGAATTTCGGGCAACTACAATTCGAGAACTAGAAACAAATCTCATTTATAAGTAAACTTTTCGCTATATTTAACATTAAGAAAGTTTATTATAAAAACTATTTATATAACTCTGCACTTCTCTTATGGAAAATGGCTCTTGGTTAAATCTCCTAAATTTTTATTATGTTATAGAGAATGTCATGCTGATCAAAAGTATTCATGGCCATGATCACAACAAAATCTACCGACCAATTTTTGAGATACAGGGTGTCCAAGTTGCAAAATATGAATTTTTGCCACATTATAGATACTTTTGTGCTTTATGATATTAATTCGTTTTGTTTTTCTGGATTCTTGTTTACCGTGTCTTCAATAGGATAGAATACTATAAAAATAGTCTAAATTTTTTGATTATATACTGGATAGGTGACGAAAATTTATAGTATAATATTTTTTTTTAAATCGTTGTATTAAATTAAATATTAAAAAACTAAGACTTTAGTTTGGTGGCTTAAAAAAGTTAATATTATATAGATATAATATGTTTAACTTATCGCTTACCATATGGTTCCAAATATATATTTATATAAAGATTACACAGGGTGCTTTCGATGATACGCGATAGAAAAAATATAATAATTCATTTATTTATAGATTACTCAGTATATTAAATTGGATCGGTTAAATCTCGTTATTTTTTAATATTTTTTGCTTGCAGTGTTTTACTTACATTTTACTATTGATTTCCCTATTCCTATGGCCATTTCTGGAGATATACAGCGTCAAAGAAACTCAAAGCACAAAAAATAAATATATAAAACAACACAATATTTTTCTTTATTTCAATAAAATCTTTATACAAGTTTATATTATAGTTAAAAAATAAATATATTTAATGGTCTACAAGATGATCCGAATAATTAAAGTATTCTAACATTGTATTTTGCAAATAAGAACTATATAAATAGAACAAGCAAGCAAAATTTTAATAGAAATAATTAATTTTCTCCAAAAATAATAAGTAGGAATTGTTACCTGGAGCGCCGCTAGGCTAGGTAGTGAGCGCGTGTAGGACTTTTAGCATAGTAGGCATGGACAAATTGACAAGTACGATTCGGAGAGACGAAAAAGGACGCGTCCCGCAAGTTTGTTCTTGAGCTTTAGCTCCCTAGCTTTGAAGGGAATAATATTACATATTCTATTCATTAATAAATACTAAGTATAGCACATATTATATAATATATTATTTAATAGTGTTTCCAGTCGAATAATACAGTCCACTAAATCGTTTCTAGTCGTAAAGTGCGTCAAGTTACATTATGGTAATCTCTGTCCCGGAAAAGCGGTATTAAGACAGTTCGGCGTTGATAGCTAATTTATTAACCTTAATGTAAATGATTGACTTGAGTTGTGATGTTTGTGTATTTTCCTTTGTGATAGAGAGAGATAGCGTTTCGACAATTGACACCCACATGTAACATTAACAGCTGACACTGGTTTCTTCCTACAAGTCCCAATTCATTAGTGGACCGGAGCAAGCTCACGCGTGAGGTTTCAGAGACTACATTTTATTGGTGTTTATTATTTGAGTTAAACGGTGATTAGAATAAATTAGTTTAGGTTAATTAACTCTCCTATTTCCAATAGCAAACATTTCGTTTATCATTATTTGCTATTATAAATTTAATATTATTAGTTTATCCATTTTACTTACAGTACAATAGGTTGACAAACCTTGCGTCCACTAAGAACTAATTCAACTATTTGTATTTAAAAATATATGGTATTTTGGCAGCTTTTTACTACGCCGCGAACGTAAATTATAATATGGCAACGCAGCATTGAATGCGAAACATGCGCAGGCGCACCGCTTGATTGGCTCGTAACTACAATGTTTGGGCGGAAAAACTATTGTATGTTGTCAAGGTTGTTCATAGCGTTTTCCATTGATAAGTTTAGTGCATATAATATTTATTTTTATGTTTTACCAATAAATAATACCAGAACTTCTAATTTACCGGACGTTAAGTTCGATGTTTCAATTGTAAATAAAAATAACGTTGTATTTTTGCAAGCCATTATGCTAATAAACCAATAGGACACCCCTACAAGTTTAAAATATTGTGAATGCGATGGTAAAAGAACTTAGCCCAGTCCTGTCTCGGTCGCCAACATATTAACGTAAAATAAATCAGACGTCAACAGGGTGCCATAAATGACAGATGACTTAGCCATGATGCCATGATGCGGCGTGTTTTTAGAGAAATTTGACTTTATGAGGCTGTCGTTGTCTTGGTAGACTAATTACATGGTTGGCCCAATTCACAATAATGCGCTTCAGACTTGCCAATAGTGCCGTATGAAATTGGTGGTAAATCGGGTGGTATTCTTGAAACAAACGCGCTACTTCAGTTTGAGAAAATATAATCCGCCAGTGCATCAAGACATTCTTTTGCGACCTTCTTAGATTAAGTAATGTTTTTCATATTAAATTATGGAATCCCATCTAGTAAAGGCAGAATCTACTAAATTTTTAGATTTAGCTTGCTAACTGCACCCAATTTGTGCTTTTTATAAACATAAAATCCTCAAAACATTCACCTAAATTAAAATAATTTTTTAATTTGTAAAATTTTCAAGATTATAAAACAGCGATGTTTGGAAAACCTGTATTTAACATTTTACTTCAGGCCAGCATAGGTTTACGCCGAGTGGATTATTTAAAGGATTTAATTGAAAAAGCCAAAATAGTTCCATTAACACAATTCTATTTACATTTTTGGTTAAAGTAGCTATAACCTACAGCCATAAAAACTAAATTAAATTCATATCCATTTTATATTTTGTCAGGCCCAAATTGCGTCAGGCGCGGCGCGAGTTATTGTGGCTGTAGGCCGCAGTCAAGGTGGGCTGCTGCGCCGCCGTTAAAGGATTGGCCAAGGGGGCCAGGTCCAAGCAGTAAATTAACAAGTATTTAAAGACATTTCCTTTATAAACGATGTATAGAAAAATATTTTTTGAGTAGAAAAAGGCAAAAATCCCGTTACTTCAAAAATCGCGTTTTGAAAGATGCCGGATCGGGATGAAGAATAAGAGGTTGCGAAACTGACAACAGTTTGTTTACTGTTAAGTTTAGTTGTTAAAAACTTATCTTAAATCAAACTAATTCCTTTCCTAAAACTATAGAGCTCAAATTTTTTTCGAACTTTTAAACATTATTTTATTAATAAACAAATCTATGTTAACGGTTTTCAGGAAAAAACGCCCTCCAAAAAGTGAAAATTACCCGCTAAAAACGCGGTATTTTTCAGAAGTCAAGGACTAACAACAAAGTGATTTAGACACGCAATTTTTTATCGGGAAAATGACAAAATTAACAACAAAATACATTAAAAGGTAAAATAATCAAAAAAATGATTCCCTTAAAAATGTGTTGCCTAAAGATATTTTTTTTTCTCCGGCGTTTCTTATCACCCCAACCACCTCGCCATATTTTTTCACTTATACATCGTAGACGGATAATATATTTATCATATTATAGTTCTCGATTTAGTTTCGACAAAAGTTTTCAATTTTACCTTATCTGTTAATGACCGTGGATGCTACAAATTTTCCGATATGAAAATGAGCTTCAAATTAATTTTAAGCTTGGAAATTGGCCCACATACCAATGACACCTTTTTAAAAAACCTTTCTTTACTAAGTTCCATTTTAAATGCACACTTTAAACCATCCCTTTAGACCCCGCATGCCCTTCGTTGAATTAAATGTTTGCTTGTTTCTCTTATTGTCACAATAAATCCGATCTTTTATGTAACTAACCTTTTACTTTTGTGTAATTGAAGATTTAAAGGGCAGTTTACATTGCCGGTTAAGTCCTTTTTCTTAGAAAGCGAGGAAGCTTTTAAAAAGAAAGTAATAAAGCGGTTTAGGGTTATATACGACTGAAATTACAGTTATTTAAAAAGTAACAATTTGTGCAAGACGTCATTAGGTGAGTAACGCTTTCATTGCATTGATTACTATTATTCATTATACTAATAACTCATAAAGTAACAAACTATCTTACCCTGTTATAGTACTGCCTCCGTACAGTACACAAGGGAAAGCTGCGTGCAGTTTGTTCTTTTCAAAATACAACATTTTTATGCATACTTAAAAAAAAACGTAAGTACAGACCAAAAGTTGCAAATTTATACATAACAAAAAAATGCTATTTTGGATAACTTTTTCGTTCCTCCGCATAACTTACGTAGCCAACAACAAAAATATCTTTCATTCCACGCACTACTCACGTGCTTATCTCAAACAACATGCAATAGCCGTTTTGTTGTAATTGGAATTGGACAACACTGCCTCCAGCGAATCTTTGTGCCTTGTTTCCTCTGGAGAATTCCTTATCAAAGAGTCGGAGAGAGTTCAGAGAAGCAATTCCCGCTGTTGGGCCATCCGCTTTACACTCCGGAATAACCCCGGAGTCCGGACTTTGCTCTCGTCACTCCGGGGCAATCAGTCGTCCTTTCCCATGCTAATCCCGAATTTATTTAGGATAAATAGGTACAGTGGTACAGATAATTTGGACGCTGTGCTTTGCTTGGTTTTTGTGGTAGGCAATATAAAAACTTTTTTTAAATATTTAAACTAACGACAACATGGATCGTACTAATTGTTGATTTTATTTCAGTTCACAGGTTTAAAAAGTAGAGGATTTTCCATCCTTTCAAAATTTACATTCCTATTTTATTTCATACTCTTGATAAATTCTTCTTTAAAATATTGTTATCGCAGAACCAGACCAAAGTGATATCAGTGCCGCTTGGTGGATTTTTTTTGTGGAAATCACTCCAATAAATTATCCTTTTTTGCAGATATTAGTGTGGGTTTCCGTTTGTTTATGTCCAAAAAGCCTCTGGACTTCCCTGAAATTTTTTACTCCGTTGAAAACCAGTCCATGGATTATCATTTAACACATTAGAGTAATGTGATCAGGCGATATGATATGTTGTGTTGTGATGTGTTAACACGCCATACGCGATGTGTTGGTAGCTTAAGACTAGCTGGGTTGCTGTTCAATCGATTTACCTCGATCAACTGTAAAACCCCGTCGTAGTTAAAAGACTACTATAGAAGCGGGGCAAGCAAACGCAAACTATTTTCAGTACGGCGTGGTGCGGTTCGACAGCTAAACGATTCCCATCAATCCAGGCAAATTTTAGGCTTTTTGTGGTAAAATCAAATAAAATTTAAAAATTTTTACAGGCTCTTATGGTTATTTATAGCTAACATAACTCTGAAATTGCTATTCTAATTTCATTAAAAAAGTCGATTTAATTTTTAACCGTGTTTATTACCATTAAAAAGCTCTTAATTTTCAAAAGCGAAATAATGTTGGATCTTCAATTAATATGTAAATTAAAAAGATTTAAATTAGCAGAATTTTCCATCTCTTTCCGCGAAAATTCTTTATCCAGAGTTCGCTGTGCGCTTTCCCGAATAAAAAACATGCAAATTTGTTGGTCTCGCCTGTCCGAGTTCCTTTACATCTTTTTTTTGTATTTAAAGCATATTCTTTGAAATTTATGTTTAACATTTATTATGTATGCGTAAAATATTATTCCAAAAAAGTAATTATTGCTGATATGTAACATGGTTATAATGAATTAACCATTTCACTTCACTTACGTAACAGTGGCTTACCCAGACTCTAGGGGGCGGAAAGGGTGAAATTATTTAAAATTTAAAAAAAATTAATTCTGTCCGCCAGGAGCCCCCACAACCGGTTCTCACCTCTCCATAACATTTTGCAATAAAAAGTTTGTCTTTTAAAATTTACGGTTTGCGCACTGATGAGCACTTATTTATAAATAAAGCATCAAGGATGAAATCTCGAGCGACCGTTAATTTTTCGTGTTAAAAATACACGTTATTGATAACGTAAAAAATATATAATTTTTACACTAAATATGTATTTAGACAGTTTTGCAACGTTATATTAAGAATTAAACCAGCTTAAAAATCCAAGACTGAAACAAAATCACCGGTACCGATTCGCGGAAACTGTTTTTACAGTATTTTGTCGGCGCTACTGCCATAAATCTGGACCGCACAGAAGAATGATTATAGCGTAGATTTCAGTTAATATTTTTATATAAAGATTTGGCAATCGATTTCAAAATTTAATATTTTTATTGCTAAAAAGTGAACGAAATAGGAAATAGGTATATATATTTTTTTAAATTTACTACTGCTATTTTATTGAAATTACAAATATTTGGCAACGTTGTACACATACTGATAACTGTGTATAGTCAAATTTGGTCTTATCATGCGGGCGCAAAGGTCACCGATCATATTAATCAATTCGAAAATTCCAGAGCTTATCAAAATGTTGTGAGAATATGTAGGTATCAATATACCCGGAGAAAAGAAACATAGATTTATTATTTTAACTGTCGTGAAGACAACCACATATAATATTATTATTTCTGCAAAAATTATGTATATAATAGTACAGGGGTGGAGAACCTTTATGTATTAACGCGTCATTTTTTTCTAAAGAAATGTTTAATGAGGCCATAGACGTGCCGTCAAATTCGTAATATAATAATTCATAGTAAACTTTGTGATCGATGTCGTGCCCAAAATTTTATGTGGCGTGCCATCAATGGCACGTGAGCCATTGTTCGCCATCCCTGTAAATAGTATATCTACTAAATCTATTTATTAAAAACCACAATAATATACAGTGTAATTTATTTTTTAGCAATAAAATAACCTAACCTAAAATTACAATGGAATTTAATCCGATAAACTATTTCCAAAAATAAAAAGAAAAAATGGTAACTTGCCAACCAATAAGTAGAAAACAGTAGCAAAATCTTTGGTAATCATTTTAAGGATTGTTCAGGAAATTGTCTGTGAAAGAAAGCATAATATAATACCGAATAATACTAAAAAATGTAAACAAAGAAAACCATTTATAATTATAGACTAAAAACTTAAAAACTGTCATCTGAGTCGTCCTCGAATGGAGCAATGATGATCGACGCTACTTGTACGCATTTTGAAAAAATGGTTAAATGTAACACGTGTTTATGGCATTTGACATGAAACTATGTGTAATGTTGCTTCTTAAAAATAAGCTTTTACTCTTATGCTGGTTGCATAAATAATGATTTTTTAACAGTTACCGAAAGATCAGTTTTAAAAAAGATTTCGTTACGAGGTCCCAATTTATAATTTTTTTTTATCTGACGACAAAAAAATGCAATTTGAAGAAGGCTTTTAATTTATACAAAATGTCCTTTCTAAATATCTTTTCTTTTGTATAAAATAAAGAATACAAAGGACGGGACGGAGTGATTAAAGGGGCCAGGTTAAAAGCTTTCAGAACCAGCCAGCTAAACATTTATTATCTTTACATAAAAACGTAGAAAATCATTACAACTGTAACTACTACGAGTCTTGCTTTAATATAAAATTTTTTATAAAATTTTAAATTGTGACCAGGCACAAAAAAAACATCAAAACATCTTATCGTTATTTTTAATAATTTGTTGTAGGAGTAGAAGTACCTAGTAGTAGTTGAGGTGGGGAGCTTATATGGGTAATGTCCAGAGCAAGTTACCTGAAGATGCATATTATCGGCACAGTTTTTACGGTACTTAAATATTTACTTTGTTATTATTTCAAAAGCATACGGTTTGTAGTTTGCGTATTAACAATTTCTAAACAAAAATTTAAATATGGGAATAACAAAAAGTCCGTGAAAGGTGGGTCATAATTTTGTAACTGCTAGACGATGTTATAAAAATATATAAATTTTTTTTGGCCACAAGCAACATTTTTTAGAGTTTAGGCATGGCTTTCTCGAAAACCTTGGGGACCGCCTATATAAACTGACATTCGTACTTTAAAAACTTTTAAGTTTGAATGAAATGCCAATTTCGTTTAGCTACAGTTACTTTAACAAAAGTTTCAATATACTTACGAAAAGTTGACCAGTCTGGAAACTTTAAATTGGCAAGTGCCCTTTGGGAATAGAAAAAACTTTACGGCTGGTTGGTATATTAATATTTAAAAATGATATTTGCCATAAAAAAAGGTTTGACAAATATCAATTTACTTGAAATAAACATAATAATGATTATTAATAATTTTTTCAAATTTTTTTTTAAACTCAACCAGTTTGGTAGAGTCGCTTTTTGTTAAAATGTGTTTTAATTTTGTTATTTATGGAGAATGCTTCTTTTTTTCCAGGTGAGGTTGAGGCCAACCAACATATCCAAAAATATTCTTCTGGAAAATTTATCCATAAAATCGTTTAGATGAGTAAGTCCTGGTCGGTGTTGTATTGTGTATTTGTTTGTTCGTTTGTTTTGCACGAAACTGCACTAACCAGCACTTTGATTTTTTCCATAAGGTTAGGACCAATTATATAAATATATATTAAAATATCAAGCCAAAGCTAACCTTCAGTTTAGTGATCGCTTTTAGTGTAACTATTAACTGACGAATTAATTTCCAGTTAAAAAAGTAATCAGTAAAAATAATTGACATTCTACAAATGTTTTTCAATTTCTGGATAAAAATTGTTAATAATTTAATCCACAAATAAATACAGTAGAATTATTAGCTTCTTGGTAAATAAAAACGAATACCTCTTTCGTTAGTAAGAACCCCCCTCCCCCCATATAACTGGCCTCTAAAAAAATCAGTGCACCTCCGTGCAAGTTTTGTGTGGCGCAAACAACCAAACCTTTTATGTTTGTAACTCCGTTGTACCTCTGTTGTAAATCCAACATGTTTACATAAATTTGATGTTTACGTAGATTACATGTTTACGCATATTGCGGATGTAATGTTCGGTTGTTTTTAAATGATTATTTGTATGTTGGGCAAATGGCCATAATTTATTGTTGGACCAGCAAAATTAATAATGGGTACATAAGGTTGGACAAGTGCAAGCGGGGAACTTATTCATATTATTTAGTCAGCTTGGACATTATTTAGATGGTTAGACAGGGTTTTATGGAATTGTCCTAATATAATTAAACTTGTATATACTAATATGAAAGCAAGAAAAATATTTTTATATGCCACAAAATTCACCATTTGATTTCTTCGTAGGTATGCAGTACCGGCTTAATAATTAAACCTTCAAATTAACACGCGTTATGTTCCTAGTTAATGTAAATACAAAATTAAAATTAAATCTACCTTCAAAATCCAAGACCTCTACAAAATGTACAACCAAAATAAATCGTTATAAATCCAATCTACGATTGAAAATTCTTTGTGGAATCGTTCATCGCCGTGAACGTTTTGGCTTAAATAATACAGTTTATTCTTTATACCTATATTTTTTTATTTAAAAAAATTTACAATACCCGTCTCTTAATCTGTCTTTTTACTACTAATGCTAAACTATCTTTCCCGAAACCGACCATAATATCTTAGGGTAGGTTAGGATAAATATCGTTATTGCTTTTTTCTTCTCCCTTACTCGAAAGGCTATTGGATTTTCCCGTCGCCCTCAATCAAAAATGTTATGCTTCTCAATGACGATCCAATTGTCGTTGATTCTTTTTCCATGAGCGGGCGGCCATATAAGACTGGAAAATGGCGCAAAAATGCAATGAAAGGTTCATGCTCGTCAGTATTCGAAGAGAATCTATAAATACAAACGGTTTCTTTATATAGAAATTTTTATTATGGTGGACCGAAATGGGGGGATTAAAAAAAAAATCGGGGTTACCCATGTCTGTCCGTTGATGCACAGATAATTGGTGTTTGTACTCCACATATCCCAATTACGCTGGCAAATTCCACCCTATCTGATAACCATACTACAAATTTTCAGAAAAAAAAAACTTTTTGTATTTATATAATATTCTCTTCAATTAAAATGCGCATTTTTTAGCTTAGTTTAGCGATCAAAATAGCTATTCTTGAACTTGTTATGGCATGCTGAATAAATCTACGAACAAAGCACAATTATTCACAAAATAAACAAATGAAGCATGCATATACAGTATTAACACAGCAATAAATAAACGAATGTAAAGAGGAATAACTATGAGGTACATAAATCAAATTGTTAATTATTCTATAGTTTATCGAAACCTTAACAATATAGTCTATAACTGATGTCAATATTTTACTCACCCTTAACTAAGTTTCAGTCCATTACCAGTATAATATAAAATGTTTGCAGACGTGATAAAGAAAATGTCCCAGTTGTTTTTATTTTTAACGGCAAAATATTTTGCCGTCAAAAATCGTTTAAGGCCCAGTAAAGAGCCGCCAGGGCGCCTTTTGGTCAATACGTGACGAGACTTTCAATGTCAAGGACTTGTCGGTTGACCCTTTAATCTTATAAGCAACGACTAGTGTATTTGTCCTAACAGTAAAATGGAAGAGAATAGTTGATCAGAGGGATTTCGGATGCGAATTTTACACTAAATTTATCAAAGCAATTCTAAAGATTCTTTCTTACTTTAATATTTTTATTTAAAGAGATTGAAACCAATGACGACCGAAGTCAGTTTTATGATTTGTTTGTAATATTCATTTGTTTATTACAATAATTTTAAATCAAAAACAGACATAGCAAAATAAAAAAATTAATTTTAAAAATAAGACAATTATTGTTACTGCTTTTAAACCAATTAGTTGATTGTCGCTGGTTAAAATACTGATAGGGTGATCTATACTGAGGAACTTTAACGAGAAAAAACTATTCAAACTAATTGTGGATAGGAATTTTATAAATCATTTTTAAATTCATCATTGAATATTATATTCGATATTTAAAGTAACAATAGTAAAAAAAAACTTCACACTTACCGTAAAATAAGGAGAGGGGACGGAAGAGGAGTCCTTTGATCTTCTATCTCTATTTTCAATTAAAACATCTCGACATAAATGCAGAACAATCAAACATGTTCTAATAAACATTCAGCCAACTACTCAGCGTCACTTTCAACCAAAATTCAAATCAATAACAAATTTCCGTAACAAAAGGAACCAAATCAACAAAAACCGTCGCTTTTTCAACCGTCGTGTATGGACAGCAAATATTTTTGTTGGAAACAACGGTAATAGTGCGTCGCTTACGACCGAAAGAGGCGAGAATGCAATGCGGCCATTAGTGCAGATCAATTTTTGCGCAGGCAACCGGTTTAATTAAAAACAAATACCGACAGATATTATTTTTGCCTATAAATACACATTCCGGGCAAAGTTAATTGAATTTTATACTAATAAAACAAATCGATAATAATAAATTTGGATTTTAAAATTAAACAGCTTGAGCAGAATTAATTGGTCTGTTCGAACAGCCGTGCATGTTGTATAATGATGGGAAACAGAACCGTACGTATTTTTATTACGAGAGCTTCGTTAGACTTGATTTTTTTCTTTTAAATACCTACTGTACTGGCGTTTAATTGATTCTAGACGGTAAACGATGTTATGCGCTTTCTTATTCGACAGTTACGTTAAAGAGTATTTTACTAGATTCGATGTTGGTGGTGACAAAACGAAGCAAACTAAAAAATGTGTTTGTTCGCACGGCTCACCGGTCATATCTCTCAACGTCGTGGAACGTGGGCATGCGCACAATCCTATTGTTATTGGTGTCCTTATTTAGCGACATCATCTAAATACGCCCCAGAACCAGCTCGTCTCCATTTTTGTTGTTACGGATTCTTTATTATTGTGGATTGTGGGTGTTTAATATATACGGATTTCTAGTTTTTGTGTAGTTAAGTGAATTGTGTTTGTGCTTCTTTGAATCGATTACTTATTGACGCGGTTTGGAATATAAATATCGTGCGAGCAAAAATTATTTGCATCAAAAAAGGCCTTGCATCTAAGGACGTAATGCTTAGCCGTAGAGCTTAATACCTATTGGGTGTCAGTAACTACCTGAATTAACAATCAATCAGTTATTCCGTCATCTTTGACAGTCGTTACAAGTAATTTTATTCATGGCTAATTTTTCCAATTTCTTGAACAATTCACACAATAGGCTTTACGGAACAGCACAAAACATTCATGGTTGAAGCGTATTTTCGAAACGAGGTTAGAGGAAATGGTGAGTGTCAATACAATCCGGGTTTGTGCAGGGACGATTTTCACGAACATTTTCCTAGCGTTGCTTTTATTGCTGGGGATTTTTATCATTGCCTGAAAAGAACCGTGGCTGTGTTTAGAGAAACAGGTTCTATACAACACAAAAAAGGAGCAGGAATACCATCTGTAAGAACAGAAGAACTTGTTGCAAACGTTCGTGAAATAATGCAAAATACGCCAACAAATTGTATAAGACCCCTGTCCTGTTTATGTAATTATTTTTGTTTTTCTTTCTGTATATTCTTACTTTGTTAATTTTGTAAATAACAAAAATAAATTTGTATTTGTCGACTTATTTTATTACTCATTAGTTTGGCATAATATGAATTTGACAAAATTTTAACCTAAATTTGGTTAGATATATCGTCCCCATATCATTGTGATCTAAACCAAGTCCTACGTTTTTTAATGCAATTCCTCTTTGATGCAAATAATTTCTGCTCGCACGGCATAAACAATGACTATAGTACCGAAAGTTGTATAATTTTATGTTGCCCAATTTAAACACATCTAATGCCTAATAATAGGCCACATAAACAAGATGTGAAAATAAAGAGAAACACACACCAAGACAGATTATCCCGATGCATGTGTTGGTATATTTTATTTGCAGCACTGCAATGATTCTATACAGGGTGTTCCTAAACATCATGTAAATACGAAAAGGGAAAATTCATTGGATTATTTAATGACTAAAAATTCATATAAAAAAAAAAAAAAGAAAAAAGACAAAAGGGGGCATGACCCCTGAAAAAATATCTCCCTGTAGATTCTTAAAACCATTTGGTATGCCCAATGATGTAAGTCCTACAGCTTAACCTATATTCCAAATTAGAGCTAAATATCTCAAAAACTACAAGAGCTATAAAGAAAAAACTAAAATTTTTTTGATATTTCAAAACCGTGTAAATCGGCAACGAAGCGTTTGCGGACCTATGTTTATATGAATTTTTAGTCTTTAAATAAGCCAAAGATTTACCCATTCGCGTATTTACATGATATTTAGGAACACCCTGTATATTGCCTCAAAAACTTCAAAGAATACTTTACTCTATAAGAAAAAAGTAAATACCTATGTTTATATTAATCTAAATGTGAACCAATTATTTTATTTGAAATGATTATTCTGAAGGTTTATAGGCATTGTAACCTGCCCAGAAAGGTTAGGGCCGGTAGGAGGGAGCCTCATCAAACCAGGCATTATTTTTTAGAGTTGTAGTTATATTGTAAGTTAAAATTTAAAGCCTGAACCTGTATTTCTTCCCATTCTTTAAATGATAATTTTACAGTGCGCATGCCCATGTGTACAAGGCTATAAATTTGTCACTTTTGGGATTATTGTTTGCTGATCTAAAGGTATAATGTGTCTATGATACTATCTCTTTATCTAACTGAAATATGGACTTTTTCTTTAAGTAAAAAGTTCCAGTTATTTGCTCATTAAAACTTTTATTGGTATCAGTCTCTCTTCTTCTTTTTTTTTTTTCGTGTCTTCAGTTTTACGGCCTAAGCCTTATTATTCCCTTCTTTATACGGATTGTATTATGTTAAAATACTTGGTGTGTGTATATTGGCAAAGTTAGGTCGTTCTTCAAAACAATTAAGCATGTGTATATAAAATAAAGAAAACTACACCCATTTTCCGGCTTGATACTCTCCTGCAACTGACCTTTAGCCTTCATGCAAAATAAAAGCTGGCACCAAAGGTATGTACCGTTCAGGCGATTGATTCAAATTGGTCGAGCATTTAAATAAATTAACTCTGACTTCGCATAAATTGTGCCGAGTTTTTTTGCATCAATGTACATAGTGCATTTCACATTGTTTTCGGGAGTGCAATGTGTTTTAAACGGAAGTTTGAATTAAATTTCAATAAAAAAAAAAGCCAATGCCAGAAACGAATTAGTGCAAAAATGTATAATTTTAGTAACTATATTAAAATGTTTATAATATGATTGTTATGGACATCCAAATGAGGATACTAAGAAGGATATCGATTCTAATGGGCAACTGGGATATCCCTTTGCGATTAATAAGCAGTGTGTGTATAAAGTCTGGAAACGGCTTAATAACATCACAATTTACTGGCCGATTTTAACCAAATTTGGTACAGTTGTGTAAGAGGATCTAACGCACCGAATGACGATATTGGCGTTGTTGCCAGCTTTTTAGTTTGTCTGGAATTCGAACAAATTTTATATTTTTAAATATAACACCCAGTATATTTTTACATTTTTAAATTCCACATAAAATTATAATTATTTTTTATTAAATGCATTATTAGTCTATACTTCATAGTTTCCGAGATATTGACTCTCGAAAAGTGACATTTTTGAACTTTGACAGCTTATAACTTTCTAACAGTACGTCTTAGAGCAAAACGGCTTACATGTCCCTATCTCTATCGTTTTGCTCTAAGACGTACTGTTAAAAAATTATAAGCTGTCAAATTTCAAAAATGTCACTTTTCGAGAGTCAATATCTCGGAAACTATGAAGTATAAATAATGCATTAAAAAAAAAATAATTATAATTTTATGTGGAATTTAAAAATGTAAAAATATACTGGGTGTTATATTTAAAAATATAAAATTCGTTCGAATTCCAGACAAACTAAGAAGCTGGCAACAACGCCAATATCGTCATTCGGTGCGTTAGATCCTCTTACACAACTGTACCAAATTTGGTTTAAATCGGCCAGTAAATTGTGATGTTATTAAGCCGTTTCCAGACTTTATACACACACTGTATGATATAATGAGTTTGCGTCAATTTTTATAATGGATCTATTTACCATGTTTGCTGATGATATAACAATACTATGGTATGGTAAATATTTTATTGGATTAATACAAATAATCATTAAAGATTTTGTTAAAATCAAAAAGTGGTGTGACTCTAATCTATCTTCTTTATATTTTTTTTAATAAAAAAAAGATTCAAGGAATTTGTGTAAAACAAGATCTGGAGATAGGGCGTTTTCACACTAGCCGACACGATACCGACACGACAACGACAACGACACCGGTGGACGCGTAATCTCATGTAAGTAAAGGGAATGCTTTCACACTTGCCGATATATCGTTATCGTGTCGATTCCCTTTACTTACATGAGATTACGCGTCCACCGGTGTCGTTGTCGTTGTCGTGTCGGTATCGTGTCGGCTAGTGTGAAAACGCCCATACTTGTAAACCTTTGTTCGGGTTTGTTTTTCAAATTTATGATTGAAAACGACTTACTATATCGTAAAAGAATATTTTTATTATCGCATATCATAATTATTTGCATTTTTTATTCTAAAATATTAAAATTTAATATATTATATTTTATTGTTAAAAATTGATACAAAAGGAGCCTACAGAGTGCGGTTTCGCTGGCTGCCTTGCTCGACGAACTTTTTATTCGAACAAAAGTAAGGAATTGTGCATGTTTTACAGTAGCGTAGTAGCCCATAGACTGCAGGTTTAAACTAGATGGCATGTCGCTAATCGGTACCCGAGGGAGCTTCTAATATTAGTATCTACCTAAAAAATAACTGATTTTTTAAAATTTATTTTTATTGTCTTTCTTTGTATCACATACCTGCGGACTGTAATAAGGAATATCGCTCAAATTGTCAAAATAACAGCTGTCAAAATATTAACAAATATTTTAAATCTTCGTAATTTCTGCCTGCACTGAGCACTGAGAAAATTCATTCAATACAAGTTTTTTTTTTGAATATATATGGGTTACCACAAAAATAAATCCTTTCATCCCTAAAATATTTCGTTTTTTTGAAAATATATTTTGGCGCCTATTCGATATTTTTAATTCCTACAAGGTTAGACAATCATCACAAAAAGTAAACTAAAAATAAACCCTTTTTTTATAACTAAAATATACTTTTTAGGAACTAAATAGTTCCTTTTTTAAAATATGGAGAAATCGTTTAGGTAGCTTTCAGCGAGTGATACAGGGTGTTCCTAAATATCATATAAATACGAAAAGGGGTAATTCTTTGGCTTATTTAATGACTAAAAATTCATATAAAATAGGTCCGCAACGCTTCGTTGCCGATCGACAGGGTGTTGAAATTTCAAGATTTTTTAGTTTTTTCTTTATAGCTCTTGTAGGGGATACCAAATCGTTTTAAGAATCTACAGGGAGATATTTTTTCAGGGGTCATACCCCCTTTTCTCCCCATGAACTTTTTTTCGGTGCGCCTATGTTTATATAAATTTTTAGTCATTAAATAAGCCAAAGAATTACCCCTTTTCGTATTTACATGATATTTAGGAACACCCTGTATAGTCTATCCCTTATTACAAGTGAACAGAGAGTGATGAACTAACTAAAAAAAAACAATGATCTGTCGTTGCTTGGCGTGGTTTAAGTTGAACGGTGTAATTCAAAACATATCATTATAATTTTTGTGTTTTATTAGGCCTTATCCCAACTGATATGATTCTTTAGGTAAGAACTACGCAATTTTATTTTTCATTAAGAATGTCCTTACTTTATTTTCTCAAAATAAACATCACTGGTGATACTGTGGAGCAAAATACCTATAGATTAAAAAGTATTATATTATAAAAAATGCTATATAATATATAACCATATTAATTTTTCCTTTTATTCTCTAAAACTAGGTGCCTATACCTAGGTAACTGGCTTAAAACGTCACTGTCACTACAGAGATTTAATTTGGCTAAAGAAAAGTAAAGAAATAAAAAAATTAATTAAATGGCGAATACGTCACTGAGGGCCAATCCTAAAAGATAGAAGCTCAGAAAAAATAATTTAGTATAGTAGCTAGGTAGACTACCAATGATAAAAATCATTGTTTTATAGCTGGCAGACAACTTTTAGGATTAAAAAGCAATACTTTTTAACTACATGACCTCAATGAATTACAAAATCATATTCTTTTATAAATAAAAAATATTTTTACTACTGCATCATATATATTTTTAGGGCAATAGAGTTGTCTTTTAGCAGGAAAAATAATATTTAAAAAACAACCATATTGAAGTTGAAAAGTCATTTCACAAAAATTAACCTAGTAGCTACAACAGAGTTGTTTTTCGGCGCCTATTTAATGCAAATTTCTAGCTACGGCTAAGAGAGTGTGTAGCAAGAAACCTTAAAGTTGCTGCAAGCCGCTCATGTGGTGTAATAGCTTGCATTAACTACGTGTCTTGTTTGAGGATAAGAGTGGTTACTCATTTTAAAAGAGTACAATACATGTCGTAATGTAATCGTAAATAACCAATCTCCCGGTTTCAGTTCAGCTCTTTTAATCGGTAATATGAGAACATTGATTTTTCTTCAAAAGCTTTTGCTTTGTCCACTTTGTCCTTTTCTTTGTTGTTTTTATGGCTTCTGCCGCCGCCACTGCACACAAATATAGTCCGCCTTGTGAATCTGTAGCTGCGACGCCTGAGGAGACGGGGGGTTATAAAAGGCATAAACAAGTAAATTATCTTCAAACAATAGACGCTGGTATTTTGACAATATGAGCGATAGGTTTCCTAATCAGTCACAGTTAGCAGGAGTATGATACAAATAAAGACAATAAAGAATTAGTAAATAATAAAGCATATTTTGAATAACTTTGACAAAACTTGTGAAACTATCAGAGTTCTGATTAATAGCGTTCTTTTCTAAGTTCTAGTTCAATTTTTATCGAAGTCAACCAACCGTGTTAGTTAACACATCACTTTAAAACTTTTCTTATTATACATTTAAGTCGTTAAGACTGAACGTTTTATCACATTACAAGATACAATTTAATATTAACGAAAATAAACATGTTGTGCATGCCCGGGCCAGCACTGGGCCTCCAGCAACCAAATCGCATTACAGAAACACGATAGCAAAGTTATAACGTCGATATAGGACGTGGCATAGGGTCTGGAACGCTCAGTTCGAAGCCCGGTCACGTGCGTCTTTTAGACACCGACATGTCGTGTCGTTCGATAGTGAAGAGCGTATTATATAGACCGAGATGATGATGGGTATTATAATTTGCTGGGTGACGACGGCGAGGCATCGTTCTGGAAATTCTTTTTTATGGTATTTTATCGCAGTGATATGGATCTGATGGGGGGGTGGGGGGGGAATGGAAGTTGTTTATTCCTATACATAATGTCTATAACTCTATTTTTTTAAAACTTATTTAGATGCATAACTGCATAATATACGTGCTTTACCGCCTTCCGAATAAGAGCTCTATTATTTTTGCTACGTTAACACTTATATAAATATATCCAAGCCAATATTCCACATGACCCTAATTTATGGGCTATTCAGCACACGACATTATTTAAAATAGATCATAGTAATAATAATTTACAATTTTCTTACTTATATTACAAGCTCCCAGACTGGTTTAAACTAGGTGGCATAATTATCGCGAAAAACGCAATTTTTGCCTTATTTTGCCACAAATTATCACAGGTAAAGTCGATTCAGCCAGTAAACCTGCAAGATGACCGACATGTCATATGACAAAAGTCATATTCCAGATATTTAATTTTTAGTAAGAATAATATTGGCAGCAATAGGTCATATATATATATCTCTGTCTAACACTTTATATTCCGTTCAAGACGTATTGCGTGTTGCTACTCCTGGAAACCCTTATGTTTAGAATTGAATTTTAATAATTTCTGGTGTGAAATCCTAGTAACTTTTTGCCTTAATTTATTTGTGATTGGAGAGCACTGACATGGATTATCCGCCGCCATCTTACAGGTTTACTGGCTGAATCGACTTTAAGAAAATTGCATACCACCACTTGAAAAATTAAATATAAATCGTAAAAACCTATTATCTGGATTTTTTGTTCAATATACTTAAGGTCTCAAAAATAATCTATTTCGTACAAATATTAAGTCCCAAATGTTAGAATAACTTTAATTGAAGACGAAATACATCGATTTTAACTAATTTTGACAGCTTATTTAATTTTAATCGTGAATAAAAACTATTTTTTCCAAAGATTCCTAGTTAACTTCAACAGACTCAAAGAACAAGTTTTGGCTGATTTGTATTTCCCAATGAATTATTTAGACATGGCGAATGTTTCTTATTTCCCAACATCCCTCTATTATAATGCACGAGGCATTAAATCAATGTTTTTTGGATTGAAAACCGCAAAAACATTAAACTTTGGCTAGCCGGGCTACGATGCACGCGGGGGATTTAAATTATGAATCTAATATAATAATTTTGGAGACTCCGCTACAGGTCTCATGGGGAGATAAGGTATATTTCTGTTAAAATATGTGTTAAGTGTCGTATTTTTAGCATTGTAGAGGGCTAAAGAAGAAGGAGAGTATGTGCCTTTTACCCCCCTCCCCCCCCCGTAGGTGCCACAATGAGACAAGTTTAAAGTTTATTTGAAGGTGGTAGACCCTGTATTTATCAAAAAAATATTTTGTCGGATTTCCATTGTCTTTATTTTGTTACTTAACACAACGTTTCAGTTAACTAATATCAACAGACACACAAGACAATGGAATTCCGACAAAGTAATTTTTTGAGTATAGTTTAAAGCTGTGAATTCTTATTTTAAATTGAGAACTTTCCCAAACGTTTTCGTGAAAATTATTTAAAGTCTGAAATACATGCATATTTCTCAATTAAGTACACGGGGGAAACTTTTCAACGGACATGAAGTAATTTCAGAAAATAACTTCATTTAAAACGGGAATTCGTGCGTTGCGAAATTTGCACTAAACTTGTGTTTGCAGTGGCTCCACATTTATTTTAATTATGCATGTGAAATATTTTGTAATCGAAGAATAATTTTGCATAGAACGTTTTACGGGCAGCACGCGATTATTTTGGGGGATTTTACTGCAAAACTTTATTTCGTATATATTTCCTGCTTAATTCGGTTCCGTAAGGCTTTATTCGTATATTTATAAAACCCTCAAGCCCAAATATGTTTTTAATTCGAAGTTAGAGCTTTGCAGAAATTGGTGGGGGATTGAGTGTTTACGAGAATGCTGGCGCTAATGAGATTTTTAATATTCTGTTAAAAGTGGGCAAATAAATTGTTAAATTATGTAAAAAAGACCGTTCTCCTTATCTTCTGTGCCACTAATGGCTAATAAAGTATCAGTTATCTAAATTTATTTAATTGGAATTTTTCCAAAGCAATTATCGGTATGTTTTTTATGCAAATTTTATATTTTGAAATATTTGTTTAATAAAAATTGTATTTAAAAGTGGTTTTAAAAAGATTATATGGTATGAATCACAAATAATATAATGCGATACGTACTGATATTCTCCAAAAATATAACCAGTCAATTTGTTAATTCTAATACAGATGCTTGGTTCATAGGGAGTAATACATCGGGTCGCTGTCGTCAATGGGCCGACTGTACAAAATTTTTTTGAACCTACTGTAAAACATGTTGAAACTAGTTAAAAAATAAAACGTCGAGAAACATTTGACATTATCATAATTATTGGAAACGAACGAAAAACAGAAAGTCTTCCTTCGCAATTTTATTAGAATAAACAAAATTTCTTTCAAAGGTCCCAACATGTTTCGAACTTAGAAACGTTCATCATTAAGAGACAGAAAAAGCTTTGCTGATGGTGTTAGCATGAAGAGAAAATGATATATGGTATCCCACCTTAATGGAACTTTTATGGAAGATAAAATAAAAATGGTGTGTTGGTAGAACATATTATGAATAGTGAAGAAAAAATGATCAGCATAAGTAATGAAGGTAAAGGCTATGAGACCTTGTTAAATGTTATAAAAAAATATTTTTTTCAAGAAGAAAATTGATTTAATGTTAAGTGGGAGAAGACGATTTTTTATTAACATGCAGATTACCCTATTTAGGGCAGAATATTTAATACCCTGTATAGTTATCTCGAAGCGTTAGTCTCCTTTACATAGTTTTAGAAATATCTTACTTCCGTCTACAAATTACCAAAACTCTTAGTTAAGCTTGACTCGATGTATATGCAACATCTATTTAGATCAAAAATGTTTGATCAAAAAACTTGGTTGATTATTATTATTGCATAATATGCTATGTTCTAGGTTCTAGTCAAGACGATAATAAAATTCGTTAAGTCAGCTTATAGTGTCGTGGTAAAAAAGAAAAAGAATATGCTTTATTAACCGTAGCAAGTAAATATTATTATGATTAATGTCAAGTTTCATTACAACTGTCAGTCGGAATTAATACAGTACATAAAACCAGATTACACCCACAATAGAACTTGATAATTACTGTGAGTATTCAGAGCAATAATAACTATAACCATTCTATGGTAGCATTAACTACTATTTCCTGTCGGCTAAATGACCGTGATATTATCACTACACAACGGTCTAGCGACTTTCGTTGTCTTATAGTACAAATACGCGTTGCTGTCACATATTTATAGTATTAAACAGAAAGAGTATGTGAATTTTTATAAGGAATATAATGCTTTTTCTCAGTGTACTTGCTTGGCGCGAAGCCTCCCCTTAACTACCACTACTACTATTATTTTATCAGTAAAATTTTTCTAAATCTAGAAATTAGTGAAAGCAAAACCACAATCCTGTTCAGAGCTTCTTAAGATAATCGACCCCATATAAGTCACACGGGCTTCCTTCTACTCTATGCATTTTAATTACTCTGTTCTTCATGTTCATGAAAATAATCAACAGCATGATGGATATTCCGGAAATTGGACGTGGGAAAATGAAGTTGGAAAATCGCCAAGACACTAAATAGTCTCGCGGTAATTCTGTATTTAGAGTTGGACGGAGTTTAATTTTCTTAAATAGAATCATTTCGCACTGAGAATAAAAATGTTAGTCGCAGATAAAAAAACACATAAAATTTGTATTAGGTTTAACCTAAATAGAGTTCCTTGCACGTAGATGCAAGTTTATTTCTTCGTGTTCAGAATCTAAATTGGAAAAATCAGTAAATCTATGAAGTAAATTTTAAATACGGCACAGGAATTGGAACTTGGCTTCACATGGATTAATTATTTTTTCTTGATGGAACTAACAAGTTCGAAGTTATATGAAGGTAGAAAAGAGGTGGCTTGTTTATCCGCACTACATCAGCATCAGCTGATTCTACATGTCCCTATCACTTATTTTTTTAAATTATAGTAGCAAAGAGGAGGCAAATCGAGCTCAATATAGGCATAACCACGTCATATGACTGCGTCACTGAGAAAAAATATAATAAAAAGTCCATTCACGTCTATTCGTCAAAAATTATATTTTCCTACCCTTACTTTAATACTTAAATCCACTTACCTTTTTCTTAAAATATATACCCTTTCTCAGACACATATATAAAACCCTTGAAAAATACCAGAGCTTTAAAATATATAAGACCCACTTTTAAAGTGCCTTTTCATATTTGGCATGGCAGTCCACTTTTTCTTCCAAGACACTAAATTACGAAATAATATCGTGGCAAATTTTCCACATTTATGAAATTGGCATCAAAATTGCTTTACCCTTCCAAGGGACATTGTTTTTGGGTAAATTTGTCGAAGGCGGTCTTGCTGCCACATAACTTAAGTCGGTTCAACAAGTTACTGATGTTATGGTAGGTACCTAATGAACCGAAACCATTGAGCTCGAATATGATAAATAAAGTAGTTATAACATGACAAATAGTTGGATTTCAACTTGAAGGTTCGCGATTCGTTTCTTAAGTGGATGCGTGCTCTACAATAATGTATTATAATACACCATTATCTATACTGTTGATACAAAAAGAATAATTTGTAACTTACTCAAAATAGTTTTAGTTAACTATAGCAATATAGCTATAAATTTTAATAAAGTTTGGTCGTAAAGTATATGGGTGGGATTATTGAATGCAAACAACAAAATGTGGTAAACTTTCTAGCGCATCTCAATGAGCTGGGCTAATGGAGTATGGCAAAGTTTTAAAACTGTTTGTTTGGAGTTTAAACGCTTTAGTTTAAAACCGGCTGTTTGATGAAACCGTAAAATCTTATTGTTGATGATAGGGATAACGAGACATATCAAAATATACACCCGACACATCCCAAACAAGTTGATGTACTATGCCTTTCCCATAAGTTAAATACAACGCTATGCTAAAGAAACGGATCAGCATTTTATATTCATTAAGAATCGCTCGAACCCGTTATTTTTTTGAAAAAGGTTTTTTTTTTAGAAAAAGATATTATATACACTGAGAAAAAGCCTTATATTCCTTATAAGAATTCACATACCCTTTATACAACTGTTTAATGCTATATATGACAGCAACTTGCTTTCCTACTGTAAGACAACGATAATTGCTAGTACATTGTGTAGTGATAATATCACGGTAATTTAGTCAATAGAAAATAGGAGTTAATGCTACCATATATATACGTGAAAAATGGCGTCTAGTGAGTTGTCGCAAATAGCTAATGAGTTAAAAAAGCTCAACAAACAAGATTTAATTCACATTATAGTGTATAAAAAGATTCCTGAAGGGGCGGTAGTCTTAAGTGAAAGTGTTACGAAGTTTTTGGATGGAAGTTTTGAACAGGATGTGTTTTTTGAGTCTCGGACTGATCAAGCGGGAGTGGAGAAGTCTGAGGTATGCAGCAAAACATCTTGTATAATGACTAAAGCCGACTTAAAAGTGGCTAACATTGTAGTAGAATCCCAGAAAAGACTTACCAATGAACTTGAACGATCTGTAGGAAACCTAAATACAATTATTACTCTTTTAAAAGAAAAAGAACAAAGTAAGGTTAATTCAACCGCGCCAAAATTAGCAGCACAAACATTGCCATGCATCACTGGTAGAGGGCCCAATACCACGACGGTACGCTCCGCTGATGCTCCGATCGGGCGGAGCACCGAAGTACCAGTTACTAGGACATCGGAAAACGGCTCGAAATGGTTCGGGCAAAATCGCAATACTCGCAGCACATCACAGCAAGTAAACAAATCGGTGGACTCGACTGCATCGGCAGGAACGAAGGTGCATACTAATACTGCTAGTGTGATCGGTGAGGCGCCAGGAATATCACTTCAGCCGAAAAACATTACAGCACAGGAAGTCTCCGACGCTATTATGGAGGCAAAAACGCAACAACAAATTAGTAATATCTCCAAATGTGAACAGCCAAACGATCATTCAAACTGGATAACGCCCTATAATAGAAAACAAAAAAGATTGAGCAAAACGATCGTAGGAACTGGATCGACCTGTATGCTAAAAGCGGCGCCAGCATTTTCATACTATCATGTCTATAGACTAGACCCGGCCTGTACTGAACAGGACTTGAAAACCTATCTCAGCACAATGTTTCCGGAAGTGACATGTCTAAAACTGGATTCAAAAAGTCCGGATGAATACTCATCTTTTAAAATTGGTGTTTTCGAAAATAACTCAAAAAATTTGCTGGATCCTACTATCTGGTCTCATGGTACAAAGATCAACAAGTTTTTTCAAGTGAGGAAAAATACACTGAGAAAAATATAACAAACTCTTTACAAACTAAAGATGCAGACGTATTGAAAATATTCCATGTTAATATACAGGGGTTAACGAATAAGACTGATGAACTGTCAGTATTTGCTGAGGATCACCAATATGACGTGTTATGTTTAAGTGAGCATTGGTGCAGGAGTGAAATTTTAAACTGTGTAAATTTGTGTAAATATAAAGTAATGTCTTATTTTTGCCGAAGTGAGCATATTCATGGCGGTGTTGGCATATATGTTAAATCTAATATAAAGTGCAAGGAAATTGATGTGAGTTCTTATTGTAAAGAAATGGATGCCGAATTCTGTGCCATTGAGATCACTGATGGTAAGCTTTTGATAATATCCTTATATAGATCATGCTCTGGTAACGTTGATGCCTTCCTGCAGTTGTTCGATCAGCTTTTAAATAATTTGACTGCAAAGTACAATAAAATTGTTATAGTGGGGGATTTTAATATCGATTTCTTGGGCGTGTCTGGACAGCTGTCTGAGCTTGGGTCAGTCCTGGGCTGTTACGGCATTGTGGCTACAATATCTGACTATACGCGAGTGACTGAAAAGAGTGCTAGCTGCATTGATAACATCTTAACTAGCATTCCTGATGAATCCTATGAAAGTGGAATACATGACCCAAACTTGTCTGATCATTTTGGACAGTTTATGAATTTAAGAATGAATGTTAAAGTCAAACCAAATACCTTTACACTAAGAAAAATAACTACAAAGTCAATTGAAG
Source organism: Polydrusus pterygomalis (assembly GCA_963969555.1). Lineage (NCBI taxonomy): Eukaryota > Metazoa > Arthropoda > Insecta > Coleoptera > Curculionidae > Polydrusus > Polydrusus pterygomalis. Next base: position 3,676,990 of record OZ018378.1, on the reverse strand, counting down.
ACATGAATATATCTCTGAGTGGCCTTAACTGGGCTGATTTTTATGGAATAAATGACGTTGAGTGCATGGCGATGTTCTTGGTCAGCCATTGTCAATCCCTTATACGGAAATGTTTTCCACTTAGGAGTGTTGGGGACGATCGGCCGCCTGTTCGTTGGTTTAACCAGGAATTAAGGAACAAAAGAGAACAGTTATCCACTGTTAAGATAATGAGGAGGGGGTCTGATGATCCGCTGTACGGGGAGCTTTATCGGAAATTGCACAAAAATTATAAAAAAGATATAACAGAAGCAAAAAAAAAAGCATATTGTAATTACATTAATAGTTCTAACAATAAGGCCAGAAATGCCTGGAAATTAATAAATTTTGAAAGAAATGGTTCTAAAACTAAAAATAACACTACTTCTGCATTGACAGCTGACAAGTTTAATGATCACTTTGCTCAGATTGCATCCGATATTGTTAAACAATTACCGATAGATCCGAGTATACAAAAGAGGCTCATAGATCGTATTCCAGAAAGTAAGAAATCTTTTGTTTTTTTGCCAGTGTCGGAGGGCGACGTACGGGATGCTATTGCTCAACTAAAAACAACATATTCTTATGATACATATGATGTGAATAGTGTAATTTTAAAGCAGACTAGTGAGCGGATGGTTGGGCCCCTAACATTTCTCTTTAATGCTTGTATAGAGCAGGGAAAATTTCCGGACTGTTTTAAGGTGGCTAGGGTGGTCCCAATTTTTAAGAAGGGAGACATCGACTCCGCGGATAATTATCGACCAATTTCCATAATCCCTCTGTTTGGAAAGGTTTTCGAAATAATCATCAAAAAAAACATAAGTCAGTATATTGAATCAAAATTGCACTACTCACAGTTTGGTTTCAGGGATGGTCGCTCGGCGATCCAGGCAGTGGCGAGGATTGTGAGTGGCGTAGTGGAGGGCCTTGAGAGGGGAGAGCATGTGGGTCTTACTCTTTGTGACCTTAGCAAGGCCTTTGACTGCGTTTCTCACGAGCTTCTGATCGAAAAGCTTTCTCGATATGGAATTCGGGGTCTGCCTCTGAGCTTGTTGATCTCTTACTTGACTTCCCGAATACAGTATGTCTCTCTTCAGGATGGAGTGTCGCGCCGTGTACTGGTAGAGAGTGGGGTACCCCAAGGATCAGTTCTAGGTCCGCTCCTCTTTATAATTTATATGAATGACTTATTCTTACATCTGTCCCCGTACGGGTGCATTTGTTTTGCGGACGACACATCACTGCTGTGCAGCTGTGACAACATTAATGGACTAAAAAACAAATGTAGTGATCTAAAACAAAAAGCAAATGAATGGTTTTCTCAGAATAATCTGAAACTGAATATGGATAAGACCCAGGAAGTCGTTTTCTCGACAAGTCGTAGTGTGGTGAATGCTTCAGAGGCTAAAATGCTTGGTGTTACATTGGATAGTAATTTAAATTGGGGGCCCCACACTCGATCATTGCGGGGCAGGCTATCCTCTACTATTTTCGTAATAAGAAAGCTTAAACCATTAATTGGACTGGATTCTGTTATGACTGTTTATTACTCACTTTTTCATGCCCACGTTACATATGGAATACAACTGTGGGGTAACTCTGCGGATTCGCATATTGTGTTTAAATTGCAAAAGAGGGCTGTTCGAGCAATTGTGGGTACAGGGCATCGAGACCACTGCAAACCTCATTTTATACGTCTGGGAATATTGACATTACCGTCTCTATTTATCTTGCATCAGCTGATTGAAATACACAGTAACATAGATTACTTCAAGCTAAATTCTAACTTTCATAACTACAGCACTAGATCGGCAGTCCTGATTAGAAAACTCAAATATAGACTAGAAAAATCAATAAAGAACTCACCAAAAATTGATCTCTTTAATGCTCTGCCAGATTCAATCAAAGGCCTTCAGCCAAAAAAATTTAAATATACCATAAAAAACATTCTTAGTAAATCTGCTTTTTATTCTATCAAGGAATATTTGGAAAATATAATTTCATCATGCGAAAATATTGACATAGTACGTTGAAACATTGCTGTTTTTTTTTTAAATTAATTGTTTTTTAAAATTGTTTGTTCATGAGATGTATTGTTGCTATTACCTTATTGTATTGTGATATTTATAATCTAGTAGCATATAGACTTTGATTATTGATACACTGACCTGCTACAATTGTATTTTTAACATGTACAAAACGTAGTCAAATAAAATTTATGATTATGATTATGATTATGATTATAATGGTTTATAGCCATTATTGCTCTGAATACTCACAGTAATTATCAAGTTCTATTAGGGGTATAATCTGGTTTTATATACTGTATTACTTCCGACTGGCAGTTGTAATGAAACTTGACATTATTCGTAATAATGTTTACTTGCTACGGTTAACAAAGCATATACTTACCACTTCTCTTCTCACTCAAAAATTTAAATATCTTCTAGTGTGATATTGTTCTTGTCGTTTAATATTGCGTATTATGATTATCTATTATGCAACATGGTTTACTGAGATGGCAAAATTCGTCCATAGATTATAAAGTTCAATACTATTGATGTGTTGTGCAAAATTAGAATCTTCTGTTGCTTTATACGACATGCAAAGTATAAAAAACTTAAATGCAAATTAAAAATAAATTATTTAAAACAGGTATTGGTACGATTAATAAAATTCAAATTCAAACAGGACAGCTAGAAGACTCCGAATAACGATGTGACCTGCGCAAAAAATACGTTAAAACTAATACTACCGCGCACGGCAATAATTGCCGATTGCTACGAATCCCCACCAACGTCTTCTGGATTATAGGTTCTAACAGATACAATTCGTTTTTGGGACGCTGTCTGCTTTTTTAATTGCAGAGAAAGCGCTTATCTGGGAACAGAATGCGTCGCATTGAAAAGATACAATTTATTTCTTAACAAAGTTGCTGTATTAAAAGTAGTTAATTATTCAACAAGACTGTACTGCGAATGGAACTGATTACTAAGTACCAATAAAAGCACTGTTCTAGTAAATCTGGAATTGATATAACACTAAACCGTGTTTGATACACTAGAAATTTATTTAATATGGGTTAATTAAAAATAAGCTATCAATATACAATATGTTTTAGCAAACCTGTTGTATTAAATCATTTTCCTCATTGTAGGATGCTACGTGTATTAACTAGTATCAATTCTAGATATTTTTCATAAATCATGCCCTACACCTATCTTCAACCGTCTACGAAATATGAACATTCTAATATTGCTACCATTGATATGTTTCTCGACCTGACAACGTTCTGAACTTAACTTACACACGCCTCGCTTAGAAATTTTGATTATGTTAGGCTGTGTAGATAAAGGTAGAAGTCCGTGATAATATGTTTAATAAAAATATCTTAATCGCCCACCTATTAGCCAATCGACGGTATCTGGTAGTAATTAAATTGATATGGATAACTTTCCGTACTGTTAAAGATAGTGTTAAAAGTGGTCGTCCATACCTGAGGAGAAAAATAAACATATTAATATCACTACAGAAAGATTTGGGCTTATATAACTACGATATTCATCAACCCACCCGTATATATATTTTTTTAAAAGAAAAGTTTTATCCCTACAAACCAGTAATTGTACCAGAGTTATTGGACGATGATTCTGATATAATATATATATAATTTCGTGAAATAATGATTGAGCTAAAAGATAATCAAGCACGAATTGTCCAAAGAATTTGTTTTTTAGATAAAGCTACGTTTTCTTTAAATGGTCAGGTTAATAGAGAATACTACAGATACTGGGCATAGAGTGGCCTCCAGATCGCCCGATCGTATTCAAAAATGAACTAATTTGTAATAATTATATTTTTAAAGTTAATAATAAAAATAATAATGTGGATGGAATACTTTCACAAAAAAAAATAAAAATAATAATTAAAAGGTATCTTCTAGAACTATTTTCCATGTTATGCTCTATTGTTAATTTCATCGAAAACAAAGAGGTAGTCAACTTCGACATTGGATAAATCCAGCTTTTTGAAAATAAAACTCGGGAAATTGGATACAAAATACCCAAAGCAGGTACAAACAGCTTTGAAGCTCAGGTGAAGCCAGCTTCAGCGTTAAGTTTAAGGGGGCCTGATAAAGCAATTTCAGCGAGTATACAGTAAAGGAAGGCTTATCGGAACCATTATCAGTTTACCGGGCAGAGACGGCAGTCCGGAAGGATATCATTATCAGCTACACAAACCATTATATTCTAAGAGAGGCGCCAGTGGCCCAATTACGAAATTGAACGAATCAATATAAAGCGATGACGATGAAGGGCCGAGGAGAAACAAGTTTCATGTGAGTTACTTGGAACTTTAATGTAATATGTTTTTTTTTTCGATTAAAAGGCCAAATAATATTATATCAACAATTAAAATGACAAATGTGTATTATAAATCTTTATTAAACTAATTAGCGCAAGTTTTATACTCACAGTTCAACTTTCATTCATCGAAGGTATTAATATTATAACAGGAACCTAATACATATTTTTTTATATTTAACTTTCCAAGTAACTAGGCTGGTCGTTGACTCGATTGTGGTAGTCTGAGGGAAATTGCTTATCGCTGTGCAAGGTTAGAGCCTAAGGACATTATTTTATTTGCTGAAGTCTAGCGGTTCACTGACTTGCAGCAGTTTGAAAGTCAGATCATAATATGCAGGTGTCCATGGATTAAATTATCTGTTGACTACTTGTCAGTGTCTGGGTCAACTTACCTGTTTTTGTGTAATTGTTAATTCACTTGTCGGAGCGTGAGAGTCAACTCACCTGTCTTAGGGTTAGCTTGTTATAGGGCACCTAAGGGTGCGGTCTGAATTCCAGCCTATTTACTAGAGTCTCACGCAAACTGCATTGAGAATAAACAATGTATAGATATTGAGGTTGTGTTAAAATAAAATAATAATAACATGTTTGGTTGCTGTGTTTTGACCTCATCAGTCTTATCGACAATCAATAGTGATGAAACTAAAATCACAAAACATAATTTAAGTTTTATAAATCCTTTACCTATTTTTCAAGTATTCACATATCTTTTATTTCCATAAACATGGTATGAGTTGGACACGACACAATTCCTCTTTTAAACCCCAAAAGCGTCGAGCTTTTACACCGATAAAATGGCATCCCGCTGCTAGAAAATGATTGATTTGAAAATTCTCCCTTCGTGTTCAGCTGGTGTTGTAACTGGTCGGAGGAGATTTGGGCAACAGTAACCAACATTATCTGAAAAAAATTGTGAGCCATGAAGGTGGGTGCATGGGCATGTCAAAGGTTTTTGTGTGTTATTCACTATACTTTCTTTACAACTACATATTTTTATAAAGTTTTGAAAAAAACTTAATTCGGCACTTAAAGCCTTTTTAAAAAAAAGATGCTTGATACTGACAATACAAACAAAATACCATTGTTTGCAATGGACCGCTATGCTAGTCGTGTGCAAAATTCCTATTTTCACGACATATTTGTAGAAAAACATGTTTATTTAAACCAAACGTTTAAATTAAAATATCTCAATAGTTACTGGTGTCCAGTTTTTCTTCAGTGGTGCCGTTATCAGGATTGTATTAATTTAATTTGAAACAGGTATAACATTGTTGATCTTACGTACTTAATAGCGTTCTAAAAATACCGAAAATAACAATATATTCTGACCTCGAATTTAGGACTATTGTTCCGAATCATTCACAAGATAAGTTCATTCTTTTCATGATTACTACAATATTTGGTAGACCTTTTGGCATTTATTTTCGAAAAGATTCCACGTAACCAGGCAAGATTTAAATTTTATACCAGTACCGCGAAAGGTTATTCTATTTTTCTAAAGTATTAATACAATCTTTGCTTATGTATTTCATCATAACAAAGAGAAGTGAAAAGTTCAAGAGGCGAAATTATAGGTTGACGTGTGAAGTTGATCATGAGTTTTAAATAAAAGTCTTGGAAATGTTTTACATTCAGCAGGCTATCAAAAATGATGTGCTGTAGATTTCCCACTTCTCCACATGAGCACAAGTTGTCTTCTCTGATATTAATTTTTAAATTTTTTTAAAAGAGACAGTGTCCTGATTTTAACCTATTTACTGTAGTAATTTCCCCTTTGGTTAAGTTTTTGTATCCCTTGAACCACGGCACTTTTAAGGGTCCTCTACTGCGGCACTGTATTTTTTCCTTTTTAATCGTCTTACTTTCTTGAGCTTGGTTGTCCAATTGTCCATTGATTCCACATTTCCTTATATAGTCCTAGAAGAGCATCTATAAGTTCCGCTTTTCGGGTATCAGGTTCCTGGTGCATTCCATCTTCATTTGCTATATATCTGCCCTGTCGTTCCCAAAGATCTCGGTCTGACTTGAAACTCGTGCAAGCTCGATATGTGGGCTTTCTCTAAGGTTTTTCTTTACTAGTAGGATTATTTTTTCGCTTTTTGCTACTTATTTTCTGAAGTGCACTTAATGAGTCTGAGATTACTGCATTTTTTATCTCGTTTTCTTCTAAAACTGTCAGTGTAATGTATATTGCGTAGACTTCAGCTGAGCATATTGTATGCAGTCTTGGTAGTCTTTTGGTGACGCAAGAGAATACTTCTATTCCTACTCTGCCTTTCAGATCTAGAGAGCTATCGGTATATATGTCGTAGGCTGATAGTGAAATCCGTCATTTCATGAAAATCCTAGTCATATCATGAAGCGTGGCTAAAAGGTATATTGCAACTGGTTTGTTCGTTGTTCCCCAGAGCATTTTTTTCAATTTTTTCAACTAATATTATTTTATAAAAATATAATTTAAATTAAATTAACAACGAACAAACCAGTTGCAAATATACCTTTTAGCGTGCAGCATGATATGACTAGGCTTTTCATGAAATAACGGATTTCACTATCAGCCTACGACATATACACAGTAACTAAACGCATTGTGTCAGTAAAAATTCGTGTTTTGCAGTAAATATAATATTTTCCAGTCAAAAACAAACAATACTTTTTGATTTTTAAAATGAATAGTTTTGAAAATCATGCTGTATGCAATGTATTCAAAAAAATGTTCGACGTTACGATCAATCATCGTACTATATTTGGCCAAACTAATAGAAGATTGCGGTTGACATTTAAAGAAAGAAAATTTGTTTCGAATTGTCCAGGAATATTTGCTTCTAAATGATTCGAAATGTAAATTATTAATTGCAAAAATGGTAAATAAAATGGTATCTAAATATTATATATATTTTATCAGACATAGATATTTAATTAGTCAGGCAATATGTTTGATTCCAAGTCCAGTTTTTTTGCCATTAAGAATAAAGGAGGTAGCAGAAGAATACCAAAAAATATTAAATATGTAAGGAAAATGTACAAAAATTTTGTTTTACTGCGTTTTTGCGAAGTGTAAACATGTTTAAATAAAAACATTGGAACTAACTTTAAGTCAAACCAAATAATTCTGTGATTATGTCAAAAAATGTCCACTATAATTCGCTGTTGATTACTCACGGCGGACAAATTGAGGATAAAACACATTTGTTGCCATGGTGTAGTCGTAGGGAGTCCAGCTCACTTATTTAAAATTGAGAAGGCTTTCATGTCTGCTTATGTTATAGGAATTAGCAGTTATAGAGATTTTTTTTTTAATTTAAAGTGAACTGCTGCTGATTACATGGGCTGGTGAGTATCGATCAGGCGACAGCCCCCCCCCCACCTCTTTGACTACGATAAAGTAAAAAACAGTTTACCCTTATTCAAAAGATAAGCCAACGAAACAGATAGTGATGTTATATTAAACATAGCCGTCTGTTCCATACAACACGCAAATGTGTAAGAATAATTAAAACAAAGTTATTTCATGAAGTTAGTCACGAAAGTACAATAGTTTTTTTTTATCGCCTAATTATTTACGAGGTAAAGCCGAGTGTGTTTTAAAATTTAATTTGTTACCTTCAGTTGTTTTTACGAAGTCGGTAGTCGATAATGTAAAGCAGTAAGCTGCAATTTAGTAGATAAGACTGGTCTTAGTGCGAAAATAAACTGTATTTATGTAAATTTTTTGTTTTTAGTATAATTACGACCTTTCGTAAAAAAGCTTTTATATGCATTCCTTTAGCCGTAAAAATACTTTGTAAATTTTTGCTTAAAGGTACAACATACACTTATACAAAGTAAATCTTTTCAACGGAATAAATTCGGTAACAAAGAATCTTGCCAAAGGTTCTTCTTGATAATTTGTATTTATTTGGAATTTTGGAGCAATTTCTTCCACTTTCTTTTTACTTGCATTACTGTTAGTGTAAATAAACTATGTTTGGAGGCTTCGAACTGTAAAACAAAGTAATTGCGAATGTTTACAGCACTGCTAAACTAAACTTATATAGATTATGTTATTTTTATTTATACGCACCGAAAAATATCCATCCGATTTATCGGATCTTAGGCACTAATGGAATATTACAATAATTTCTAATGTGATAATCTAAGCTTCAGTACTTCATCATTTCGTTACCTTGTCCACTACTATCCACTATTTTGGAAGAATTTCAAGTAAATGAAACTACCCAGTAACGTAATAATTTTATTTAATTGTGGTGTTGCGGAATTCCTCTTTGTCCTTTTACATTGGTGTGTGGTGTGGTACGCCCGCAAAAAATGGCCGCAAGAATTTCCTGCTAAAACGTGAGCTGGCATGTAAAATAAATTACGAATGAAATTTTAATTTTTCGTTTTTGATGTCTAGTTTAAAGTACAGCATTTTTGTTGAACCGAATAAGGCTTATTTAAAAGTTAAACCTTTGGAAATTGAACACATTTAGAATTAATGAATTTATCCTTGCTCTTGAATAAAGACCGTTTTGTTCTTAAAATTATATTTGCTTGAATATTACATATTAATAGTTAAAAAATACTTTATGAGGGTGTCAAAAAAGTATAAAATATTGCAAATAAGTCAAAAAATTACTGAATATATATGATAATATATTATCAATTGGCACGCCTAGAACTGACGAAAGCATTTTCATTTTAAAGAGAACGTCGCGCGTGTATATTTATTTATTTATTTATTTATTTATTTATTTATTTATTTATTTATACAGCTAAGTCCAACAGATGCTCTGAGCAACCAATTATAGGGCAGATTACATATTAGAAATATAAATGTATTACTCGTAAAGTAAACACAAGATATAAATATGTTATATGGAAATCATTACATTAAACATTTTACATATTTTATAATAACAATGCTCAAATAGGCCGGATGCAGAAACCACTAAGTGCAAAAGTCAAATAATAGTGTCATAATTAAATAAATGTTATAACAATCATTAATAATAAAAATTAAAGAAAATACATTTTTATGAAGTCAATACTCGTATTTTACTCTTGAAGTTGTAGATTGAGTCGTTAAAAATATCAATATTAGAATTTATATTAACCGCGGCGTTGAAGGAGTTTATGCATCTGACCAATGGCGAATAGAGAAAATAGTTTGTTGTACACTGTGATGCCTGCAAAAGATTGCGAGATCTTATTACGTAAGGATTACAATTTAAAGAAAGATATTCCAGGCAATACCGGGAATCAATGTGACTGTTGTAAACTTTATAAACAAATAATATATCAAAAAACCTCCTTATAATAGGCGAGGTTACACTCGTAAGTTCTGTGGTGCTGGTACCTATGAAAACGGTAGTTTAAATTACTGGTAAGTCTTTTTTGCACAGATTCTATAAGTTGTACATATTTATCATAGTGGGGGTTCCACACAACACTCGCATACTCCAGCACTGATCGGACAATGGAATTATATAACAAAATAATAGAATGATAATTTTTAAAGTTTCGCGTCCCTCTCAGAATGAAACCGATGTTTCTGAATGCTTTCCTGGTGATATTATTAACGTGATTTTCAAAACTTAGTTTATTGTCCAAAACAACACCCAGATCCCTGACCTCCTCCCTGGTTGCTAAATAAGAGCTGTTTAAGAATAGTAGTTGTCTAGGGGAATCTACCTGTCTTGTGAATAATATAGTAAAACATTTGTCTACATTCAAAAATAAGCGGTTAATTTTGCAATAAGTGGCAAAGTTGTTAAGATCCATCTGTAGTTTATTATAATATGTCTGATTTCTAATAGCTCTATACAACTTTATATCATCGGCATACAACAAGGCTTCAATGTAAGAAAAACACGTAAATACATCATTAATAAAAATACTGAATAACAGTGGACCAAGATGAGAACCCTGAGGTACCCCCGATGATACGCTGACCTCTTTTGAAGTAAAACCGTTTACCGCAACATTCTGGTATCTGTCTGTTAAGTAGGAGGTAAGCAGGGTCAGCAGGCGCCCGTGCACGCCAAACGCGTTCAATTTAGCTTGCAATGTCGAATGATGGACCTTATCAAAGGCCTTGGAAAAATCCGCGTACACGGCCGCCACCGACGCATCTCCCTCCATATGCTTTAAGATATATTGAACAAAAGGCATTAAGTTTGATAAGACAGAACGGTTTTTAAAGAAGCCATGTTGATTTATATTAATTTTTTTTTTGCACATAAAAAATAACTCGTCAGTGATAATGGATTCAAAAACCTTTCCGAAGTGACTTAAGAGCGAAATAGGTCTATAATTTTTTCTGTCGTCCTTATTCCCAGATTTAAATATTGGTACAACTTGCGCAACTTTCCAGATTAGTGGATAGCAACCATAAAGAAGACACTTGTTATAAATAATTTGCAACGGAATGCTCAGGGAGCGGGAACACTCTTTTAAAAAAATTGTTGGTATTCCATCCGGTCCTGCGGACTTGCGAATATCTAGCCTGTTAAGGCAAGTCGATATTTTTTCCAAATCAATTTTGGATATGGTGAAACAGTCATTGGAGGGATTAGGCCTAACATTCACAGGTGTATCGCCAGGTTCAAAGACGCCAATAAAGTAGTCAGAAAATAAATCGCATACTGATTGGTCATCACAAGCAGTTTGATCGTTATAGACCATTTTTTTGGGTATGGATTTCGTATTTTTTTTATTAGAAATAAAAGTCCAAAAATACTTAACATCGGTGATAATGCTATCCTCTGTTCTTTTGATGTAGTTGTTATAATCAGAGCTGGGCACGAGTAAAAAAAAATATATTCGTACGACCTACGAGTACGAGTACTTAAAAATTGTATTTGTAAGTATTTGACTCGTAAGTAATTTTATAGATTCAGTTCACGGTTACGAGTAGTAATCGTAAAAGTACGAGTAAAGAGTACAAATACTTTTAAAAAATTAATTTATTACCTAATGGGGGGCTAAAAAATTAATCGAATTAAAAAGCATGCCTTCTTGGACTATTAATAATTGTGGCAAACGAAAAAAGCCTCTCTACAGGTGCAGATGAGGTAAGTGGAGTGTTAAATGTCATAAACATTTTTTTTTTATCGTCGGGTAATCCTCAAGCATTTTTAAATTGGTTCGCGAATCACTTAATTATATATACCTATAAGTACCTTAAATATTCTAATTCTGCTTGTTTTTTTATTAAATTTGCAAATTTGCTTTTTCTGAAAAACTCGATTCATTTTGAGAAAAACTTGTTCCAGGAACGTTCTCAGGTGTTCCAAAATCATCAAAATCGAAAAATTCATGTAAGGAGTCACAAGCAACCTTTTCAGAGGTTTCATCTACATTCCTAACGTCAATAAATTTATTTGCTTGGTTTAAGACCATTTTTTCTATTGTTGTTAGGCTTGGAGGCAGTTGGTATATTTTACTGATAACGTTATACCAGCGTAACTTAAATTGAGGATGTACGACAGAAGCTATTATAGCGCCATCTACTTGCGAGTCTAAAAAACAAAGAGTCAAAGCGCACCGCCGAGCGGCAAATTTCATTGAGGGCGCCGCGCAATGCTACCGCGGTGAATATCAAATGGATGCTTGCTTTTTAATGCGACTACTCGTAAAATATACTCGTATTCTACGAGTAGAATTTTACGAATACATTTAAATTAACTCGTAAGTACGGGTAATAAGTATTTCAAATTAAAAATACTTATGAGTAAAAGTCACGAGTAGTATTTTTATCCGTAACCAAAATACGAGTTAAAGTATTCGAGTACTTGGGCAGCACTGGTTATAATCTTGTTTGGTGCACTTTTTTACTTCTTTTCTAAGACGCGAGAAATTATTATAATCATCCAACCTTTTATGAAGCTTCCATTTCTTATGGTATTTTACTTTTTGTTTAATAGTATTAATTGTGGCTTTCGAGAACCAAACCGGGTAGGAACGATTTTTAATTTTCTTTGTTGGTACATTGTTTTCAATAATGTTATTTAACACATCATAAAAAAATGGAAACCATTCTAATAATGTCCGTCCCTTTCAATACAGTATTCCTGTCTATTTGAGAGATAAGATAATTTATAACGTTGTGATGAGTGTCCTCAGGGATATAATATATAATTGAAGAATTAAATAGTCCCTTGAAAGATAAATACAACGATAGAAGGATTGACGGAATTATCTGTCAAAATAATAGATTTACGCAAAAAAATTTAATCGTTTTAGTAGTTTTTGAAATATTTGCAATTTTTGACATCCCATACTCGTATATAAAAAAAAACCTTTTAATTTAGTGTAGCCACTTATAGCTTTTATCTGAATAATTTACGATTTAAAGGGTTAAGTTGCTAAACTGAAGGTCGAGAGAGAGTTTGACTAGCTTGTGAGCTTTTAAAAATAATTAAACTTGTAGGTATTTGTTGTTTCTATCAAATTGACTGTCTAGAAAACTTATTTTTCATTTCCTTATATGATCCTCATAATTGCAATTGCTTATGAGTGTTATCATGTTAAATGTTGAGGATGGTCTCATTGTATTGTGTGTTTTAATTGCAGGTTGCGCATTCTTAACGTACTTCAATCCGGAGAGCGCACTCAACTGCCAGAACGCTCTGCATGAGAAAACCACGTTATCAGGGGTAAGTTTAATTGAAGTAAGTTTAGGTTTTGTTTTCTTGTCGGTCGTTTTTCAATCGGGATCTGGTTTATTTATCAGCAAGATAAGAAGCTGACCCTAACGTGTGTAGTGTAGTATTTAGAGTATAATACGCGGGATACGTCTCTTTTTGGCAGTATTGTACAGGGTGTCCCAAATTTGATGCTCACCATTGGGATCTCGGAAACTATAAAAGATAGAGCAAATGTTCAATTGGGGTGAATAAAATTCTAACTTCTTCCGGAGATATCTGAAAGAACCGAAAACATCATTTTCTGTTTTTGTTTTTTTTGTTACCTTACTTATAAACGTATTGAAAAAACGTAAAGAACTTTCTACAGGCACTTTCTTACGACGCAGTTAATGATAGTACCTAATATTTAGGTAATAAAGGAATTTTACAGTAAGCATTATAATTAAAATAAGAAATAATGTAAGAAAGCACCAACGAATCTTCTTCTTCTCCATTGGGTAGTAAGTATGGTACGGTACCAGCTTGTTTCGATAGCAAATTTATACCAATTGAATTGCGCCAGAGAAGTCGTAGGTACCGGCTAGTCTACTATAAATTTATAACAACTGTTTATACGGCCATTCGAGATTGCATCCCGAAATGGGCATGTAGTAATTTTAACACATAAGTTGCATCCCGGGTACAACGAAATTGCATCCCGAAGGTGAATTTTATAAATAAGATTAGATTCAGCTAAATATTGACAGTGTTGTCGAACCGTTTTCTTTAGAAGATTGTATTTCTAGAAATTGTCGTTAAGGAAAATCCAACTTGGACTTGACATACTCTCCAATCGGTTCTAAACGGTGTATTGGCAACCGGTTTGTTCGTTGTTACCCAGAGCATTTTTTTTAAGTTACTTTTTCAACCAATATTTTTTAATTGAACTTGACATACGTACTCTCCAATCGGTTCTAAAAGGTGTATTGGTAACCAGTTTGTTCGTTGTTACCCAGAGCATTTTTTGTAAGTTACTTTTTCAACCAATATTTTTTTAACTGAACTTGACATACTCTGCAATCGGTTTTAAAAGGTGTATTGGTAACCGGTTTGTTCGTTGTTACCCAGAGCATTTTTTTAATTTACTTTTTCAATCAATACCTATTTGTTTAACTGAACTGGCTCAAAAAAAGTCAAATCCTTTAGGAATTTTCTATCAATTTATATTTTATACTAAGTCTGTATATTACAGTCTTATTAGATAAATTATTTAAAAGAACTAAATTGTCGTGATAAACTTACTATAGGGGTTTGGCAACATTGCATTGATTTTATATGGTATAATGACCACTCGACTACAGGCGACTCTTTTCTGTTTGGGATGCAATTTCGTTGTGACCTTTTCTAGTCTAGGTAACAACACCTTTTTCGGGATGCAACTTCGAATGGGCCGTTAATAGGTACTGTTTGGTAACATAATAAAAACGAGAATGCCAATATTCACTTAAACTAAATACATAATTATTCAAAAATACCAGGTAAAAATAATAATTCCTTTTAGAGTGTTTTCTTCTCATAGAATTATATCAAGATCGTATTGCAAAAAATATTTAAGTACAGATGATGGATTTTTGGTTCAAAACAATGAAATTTTTTCAAAATGTTATTGGTTTATGTTTTGGGGGAACAAAATAGTTCAGAAAATAATATTTAAATTTTAGGTCCGTATTAAAAAATTTTGATCTGATGGTAGATAATATCTGAAAACCGAAACGTCGTTTTTAAAATTGGAAACTATCTTTAAATGCGTCATAATTAAGTACATGTAGAAAGGGCTTTATGTTTTCTGTCAATATGTTTATAAATAACGTCACAAAAAAGGAGAAAGGAAAATGTTTGAAGTTTTCGGTGTTTTTCCGAAATCTCTGGAAGTGGTCGGAATTTACTTAATTTCTTACTGGCATTAAGTCAAGCTCCAAATTATCCAACATTGCCCCCATTTAACCTTTAGTGTATCTTGTATAGTTTCCGAGATCCCAATAGTAAGCATCGAATTTAGGACACTTTGTACAATCATATTTAATATTAAGCGTAATGAATTATTTTTATAATATTTATATGAAATATTTTCACCCATATGTTGCGAACTTTTTGTCGGTCCCTATAAACTATTTCTCCTATTATCCAAGATCTCCTGTCTCTGCAACTAAATTTGCTGTTTCTATTGCGATATTTTCACACACGGAATCGAAACGGGCGTTTTCTCTGACTTATTCTTGAGTGATTTTGTCGGGTTTTATTATGCTGGTTTAGCTCCGGAATCGACAGAGAAAAACAGGGACCAATTTACATACTTTGTGCCGGTCTTTGTGGGGAATACAGGGTTAGATGAATTCGGTTTGTTTACCGTTTTATTCGTAGTGCTTTATTTTATAGTGATATACCGTCTTGTACAGGGTGTCCCACTAGGAATTTCCTGAATTTGTAAAAGATATTTGATTAAGCACCAAATTTTACAACTTTGCCACAATTTAAACTTGTTCGTATCTCTTATAGTTTCCGAGATCCCAATGGTCACCCTCGAATTTGGGACACCCTGTACATTGTATGCCTGGATGCTTAGGGCATAATATTTCAACAGTATAGGAAAATGGAGTCAATAATTTCTACGTATTTCGTTTCATTTCTCTTGCTAAAATAAATTATAATTGCTGTTATACGAGCCGAAAAAAGAGAATTAGTCCGGGCAAACGTGACAATATATAAACTATACAACATAATTCAAATCCCCAGTGCGAAAAATATGTATTCTCTAACCCCAAATGTGACTCGCTTTAACCTGGACTACACAACTTCACCGAAGGCAAGTACATGTTTCAATTCCTGCCAATACGCAAGCAACAGTTAATCGTTCGGATCGGGACCAACCTTTCAGCGTTCCCGTATTTTTCAGCGCCTGAAAATTCCTGAAAAATCGCCCCGCGCGCGTTACGATCTTGGGTTATGCTTTATTTCAACCGGCAGGCATGCGATAATATAAACAAATATGTCCGCCTGACTAAAAAACTAGTCGGTATTACCAGTTGGGCCCCACATTGCTTCTACGTACGTTTTAATTTCTTCTTAATTTATGTTAATAATTATCTTAAAGGTGTTTTGTGTCGGTTAAACGATTTTGTTATTGTTTGTTCGGGTTATTGTTATTTTTATTCGGATTTAACTTTTCCTCTAAACAATTCTCGCGAGTGGATTATTGAATTTTGTGCTTTTGTGATTGAAATTAGGATTCGCTCTGGATCTAGGATATCAACTTTTGTCCTATCCTAAAATGGATTATGATTTGCTTGTGTATCCTGAACTTTTGGCATATTACGATGCTGCAGCTTTGGTTTGTACTTACTATTTTTTAATTAAATATATCTTAACATGTCACATACTGGGACATGGTGAAACTCAAGACGAAAAAAATCATACCTCAATTCGACAACCGAATTAAAAATTTCAGAAATAAATTTAAATTTGCTGTTATATGGAAAATGTATTGTAAGCGTATTGAAAATAAATGAAACATTAATTCTCGAGTCAAATATATTATAAGGTGTGTGTCCACGGATAGAGTTTGGAAGAGGAAAAACTTTTTTATTAGTAGGTACAGAAAAAAAAGTAATTCTTTATAAAAACGTATGCTTATGCTGAAACTACAATTTCGAATTTCAGAATTGCGATTACTATACAGGATTCGTCACAAACAACATTTTTAGATTTTTTTTTTTCAATTTCTTGATTTTTTAAATGAATTTTGCTAGTGTTGAAACTACAATTTCAAGTATTAGATTTGCGATTACTTATACAGGGTTCGTCAGAAACAACAGTCTTTTGTTTTTTGGATTTTTTTTTTCAATTCCTTTTGATGAATGGCTAAATCATTACTTTGCGAACAAGTGGATTGGAAGGCATCTATATATGGTTCATATTAGTTGGCAGATGTCGAGTTGAACTATGCGTTTATAATTAATGGTTGAATGATTTGAAGAAATAATATGAGATGTAATAATAAAAATAAGTACTTCAAAAGTAGGCAAATAAAAAATGGTTTTCTTACAACAAAATGATTACTCGGTCAGATATAAAATCATATTTGAAGTAACAGCAACAATAGTTGTTTGTTTTTACGTAAGTAAATTTATTTTGAACGGAATCCAAAAAACTAAAAATGTTGTTTCTGACATACCCTGTATAGTAATATCAAATCTAGTAGTTAAAATTGTAGTTTCAACATTAATAAAATTAATATAGTAAATCAAGGAATTAAAAAAAAATCGAAAAAACAAAAACTGTTGTTTCTGACGAACTCTGTACAGTTATCGCAAATCTAACACTTGAAATTGTGTTTTAATACTAGCAAAATTCATTTAATAAATCAATGAACTGAAAAAAAAAAACATTCAAAAAACTTAAAATGTTGTTTGTGACGAACTCTGTATAGTAATTGCAAATCTGATATTTGAAACTGCAGTTTCAGTATAAGCGGACGTTTTCATAAAGAATGACTTTTCCTGCTATACTAATAAAAAAGTTTTTCCTCTTCTAAACTATATCCGTGGACACACTGTCTATACGCGTAAAACATGGCATATTAGATAGATAAGATTAAAAAATGTATGTTACAACATAATATGAGCGATAACGTTATTTATAATCCTGTTACAAATAATAGTTATCTTTTAAATAATAAATCGATATAACAGCGCTAGTTTCGATGAAAATTTTTTGTTTAAATAAAATGGTCCATTACGCTTAAATATTAAAGATCCCCAAACAATTTTATAACCAGATAAATCAATTTTCAGAAAATAAATCAAAAATAATAATGGAACATAAATAAAATGGTAGTGATAAATTATTTCGAAAATATTTTAAAGGCGTTATTTTTAATTACAATTCATGAATCATAAATTAAAATTTTTGTTTTGTAATAATTTAAAAACATTTAAGCACTTTTATTTGTGCTGAATAATATAATGGAGTGATGAAAAATAGGACGATCATTTCTATACTGAAAAACCATGTGTTAGAGCGCAACCTTTCCATCAGTCAAGCCGCACTAAAACCCAAAACAACTACTTCCCTGGCAGTATGCCACGCCGGGCATTTATCTACCAAACGGACATTTCCTTATCCATCCTATATCAAAAAACCTATTAAAAATTTATCACATCAATAAAAATCTTCCCAGAGTGTAACAAACCTTTCATAGAAACAATTAAAAAGACGCCGCGAAAGCAGACACACGAGAGCAGGTACTTATCACGTTATCCAATTATCCGCGCAATTTTTTAATTTGCCACTCTTGAAGTCAATTATATCGTTATCTTTGTTTTGATAAAGTAAATTGACAAGGACAGGATATTAGACGCATGCAAGATTTTATTCAGGTAGATGCAGGCAGGTCGACCTTCAGTCGCAAGTCCCTGCTAGTGGTCAGTGGTTATGACGTAGATCACTGGTTTTTTATAAAAAGCGTATTTTGTTTAATTCGAGTATAAATAATTCAAATTTTTAAAAACTGAAACCTTAGAAAGGCTTATTTTTTCTTCCTCCATGCGATACGGTGACAATAAAAATTTAGTGAAAAATACCATTTTAATTTTGACCTTAGCGAACAAACCTGAAGAAACCTATAGAAATAAAAAGGGGAAATAAAAAGTCTGTCTAAACCACAGATATCTTTAATGAAATATGGGGATGTCTATTAGAGTAAAAGATCAAAAGAACATGTTTCGAACGAGAAGATCATCATCGGCAAATGGAGAAAAAAATAGGTAACAAAATCGGCAGCCGCTCGACAGCTAAATAAGAGAATTTTTGGTAATGGGATGAGCTAGTGTAGTAAACTTAATGCTTTGCGGCCATATTTAATTGTTTTTTAGAAACATTTTGTGACGCTTTAGACGATTTTCATTATACTGAATATGTTAAATTTGGTGATTGTGAAAAAAGCTAATTCTTTTGCGACCTGTGCATAACGTTTCTTTTTTGTCACTACATCATCTTCATCAGATAACCTTTACGGTCGCTCCCACCAGATACACAATGCATATAGTAACTTAAAACTTTCATTTGTTTTAATACCACTTTCTTGGGAAAATGTACTGCAGGAAAGCTCAAGAGTTTAGATAAAGCAGTATTTTAAGACTTTTCCGTTAGATAAATAAAGATAGATGATCATGCATTGCATGCTAGGATCTAGTTTGAAAAGTGATAAATATTTTAAATTCTTTTAGAAAAACATTTTTATGTTTTAAGGAATTACCTACTTTGTGAAAATTTGTTTAGTCACGGTCTATTTTTATCATGAAAAATCAGGCGAGTTATATCTCAAAAATCCTTGAAAATGAAACGTAATAATATGTACTTTTGATTTCGGTAATAATGATGGGATTTGTTTAGGTTCTCCACTTCTTTTTTTTTGTTAAATTACCCATAATTTTTGGGTTTAACTATCATAATAATTTAGACCTGACCAGTGGCCATACACGAAGTGAATTTTTTAAATCCAGATATCTCAAAAACGGCTGCTTAAATCAACTCTTACCACGTATACCTTTTTTAGGTAAAAGACGTTGAATAATAACATTTTTTATTTTAAAGTTCAATACAGAGTGGCTGAAAAAAGTTATTTCGTTTTAATGTGTGCAAGGTACCTACCGCAGGTGGTGCCCTCTAAATTTTACAATAAAAATGAGAGCAGATTTTCATTTTTCAACTCACCCCCCCCCCCCCTAGCTGAATATTGTGACAATACACCAATTAATAATAAAAAACTAAAACCAAATTGAACTCGATACTCTGTATCTCCGAAATTATCCACTTTTGGACTGAAGTCAGTTGGGTTAGATCGTCATATTTAAGCCTAAGGATTTTGTGGTAGCAATTTTCCGCACCTTTTAGAGACACCCTGTATGTACCGGGTGGCCAAATAAGAATGGCCTTTCACCGTATCATAAAGACCGTTAACCTTACAGCTTTAGGAAAGGAATCTTGTTAGTAAATACTGTCAAGAGAAATCGCTGGAAATTATTTTCAAGTTTTGAAAGATGTCAGCTAACATCAGACATGGTCAAATAGAAAATTTGATTTTTCTCGTTATGTTGCCGAATTAAGGTGGAATTCTCAATGTCATTCTATCTATTGCCAACCTATAACCTATTTCGCGTTGCTTTTTTTAGTTTATTATTTGATTAACTAACATTTAAATAAAATCAATATCGTTGGTACAATATTTAGGTAATATTTAACATACCTATTACAAAAATATCAATTTATTTCATTGGTAATTTTGGGAGAATTGTATAGTGAAAGAAGAATGACATAATAATGTTAAACAAAATCTTACCCGATATTTTTCGCTATACAATTCTCCTAAAATATTTTATGAAATTCCTTGATATTTATTTAATATGTCACCTATAAAATATGAAGACGATAATGATTTTATTTATATTTTGTATAAAAGCTAGAAAAATTAAATAAATATACGCGAAATAGGTTATGGGTTGGCAAGCATGTTGATACTCCCACCTTAAAAGGTACCGATTATATACATATTTTGGTTCTTATGGCATGCCCAATCATTTTTTTACGAAAATTTTACTTTATCTTATAAAATAAAATGTTGGAAGAATATTGAAATTGGATTTGTATAAAAATTGGTTACTTCGTTTGCACTAAACGGATTTTAACAAATTTGATCTTATTCGATAGAGTTTTTCTTCCTCTATTTACTTAGCTTAGGTTTATTCTTACGTAAAGCTTACTTTGCACGCTAGAGAGAGTTTTTTGAAGTATAAACAAATAAAGTGCTTTTTAAAAAAATGTTCAAATAGAACAATACCATTATTTTAAAAAAAATAATAGAGAATTAAAAGCTCTAAACGTCAGTCAAAACGGTAGCTCTCTAACGTATTTCTAACCAAATATATTCATGCGATAGGAATTGTTGCTGTGGAGTTCGCGCAGTATGATGGAAATGTCATCTGTCGACATAAACACGACAGAACCGGGCCGACGTTGTTTATCGTAAGTATAATTTCCAAGTTTCAAGCTTTATTTATTAAACTACACTTTGGACATTTTTATAAATTTTGTTAGTGACTTCTGACTTTAAGATGGGGAGAAAAATTGCAAAGCCTGTTCTGGCGATTATTTAGATTAGCAAGGAAATTTTCGAACCGCTCAAACTACTAGACAAGGTCTGATTGGATGCCCACAGTGGGGACATAATGACATAATTAAAAACTGGAATTTAGAAATTATAGTATATTTATATTTATATGTGGTTAAAACCACCACAACTCCTTATTAGATTGATAATTGATGGTTTCTGATGTAGAGTCCAAGCGTTTAAGCTTCTATGCTTTCTTTTTTGCGAACAACGTGGTGGCAGAATGCGAAAAAAGTTACAGGGAATACAAGTTCTTTAATCGAGCTTTGCAAAAATTATTATTAAATAATTTAAAATTAATGCGGACTAGAAAAAAGGAAGAATCCCTTTAATAAAAAATTATTGTTTGTTTCTTTGTTAGAGTCAAAAGTTTTCCGATTGTCCTGGTAATTACGTTGTATGGTTTGTCCTACAATCTATACACCCACCGTAATGTAGGTAGGTACTTAGTTTTTAAAAACTTTGCTACAAACTTACATTCATATCTGTAAATTTGTTTCATGGTCCACAAAATTTATATGCTTTTACATTTCTTGGGCCGCATGAATTTACTTTATATGTTTAGTTTAAACTTGCCTGAAACAACAATAATTGAAGTTCGGCGAAGTTGCCGCAATTGAAACTATGAAGTGAAACGTTAACTTTTCAGAATATACTCGGGACGGTTGTAAGTAAAAGCAGTTCAGGGTTTAATGAATATGCCGTCGAATTTAAGTTTCTCGGTTTTACTTAATGTGATTTGGTACGAAGTGTTGACTAAGTTTTAAAACTCCATAAATAGCAATTTAATAATTGATTGAACTTGATTTTCTTTTGTGTATTGTCGGGATAGAGCAATGGCGGCTCGTGAGTTTTCACTGGGAGGGGGGGGGGGAGGGGAGCACAAAAAGCGAGTACAAGGACCACCCCCAAATTTGGTTAATCATTTATAGTAAATACGTAAGTTCGTCCACAAGAAGATTGCCGCAGGGGAAGCGGTGTTTTCATCGCAAATTTGCATGTAGCACTTTGCGACTTTGTTGTAAAAGCTTCCTTAGCTCCCATGTTTTACATATTGTGGACCGAGCTTTTGTTAGGTATATTAAAAAATCAAAAATTTCGCATGTATCTACGCTTGTCAATAGTAAATTAATAGAGCAATATGATTTTTTTTGTTTCGACAACTAAAACACTAGCCTATTATGTACTTGTGTATAAAAGTGCTTTATAAATTTAAATTATATCCTTTGAAGCCAAGCAACCTACATTATATCCTGATAAAATAGTAAAAACTGCCATTCATTTAAGCTACCCAAACCCATGTGATGTAGACAAACCGAAAACGAAATTCATAGTAAATAATTAATTATAACAATAACAAAACTAATACGCATAATAATGCTGACCAGGCACATTTATGCTTTCAGCATACGTGTCGTACTCGTAATTTTCCGTGCTGGAAATTTCGGTGTGTCGGTCGGGACTTTGTGCAAGGATCATGTTGGACGCCAAAAGCCCGCTCTAATGACCGCATTATATTTTAATTTGCGGTTGAGAGCTTAATTTATGGATAGAGACATTTTCTATATTTTAATTATTTTTTTTAATAATAAAAATATTTATTTGTGCCAAAATATAAATAAAATAAATTTTTAAAACGACTTTTAAAAGCAAGGAATCGTTTTTTTTTATCGGATTGTATATTGTTATACCGTGCGAGCAAAAATAATTTGCATCAAAGAGGGCCTTGCATCTAAGGGCATAATGCTTAGCCGTAGAGCTTAATACCTGTTGGGTGTCAGTAACTACCTGAATTCAATTCAATTCAATCAATCAGTTATTCCGGCATCTTTGACAGTCGTTACAAGTAATTTGATTCATCGCTAATTTTTCCAATTTCTTGAACAATTAACACAATGGGCTTTACGGAACAGCACAAAATATTCATTGTTGAAACAGGGTTAGAGTAAATGGTGAGTGGCAATACAAACCGGGTTTGTGCATGGACGATTTTCACGAACATTTTCCTAACGTTGCTTTAATTGCTGGCTGGGGATTTTTATCATCATTGCCTGAAAAGAACCGTGGCTGTGTTTAGGGAAACAGGTTCTATACAACACAAAAAAGGAGCAGGAAGACCATCTGTAAGAACAGAAGAATTTGTTGCAAAAGTTCGTGAAATAATTTTTCCAGAGATGCTGGTCAACACTTGAAATGTATGTATGTAATTATGAAGAGACGTGTGAATTTATGCTTGGAGCCAATTTTAGCAATTTTTGTAATTATTTTTCTTTTTCTTTCTGTATATTCTTACTTTGTTAATTTTGTAAACAACAAAAATAAATTTGTGTTTGTCTACTGATTTTATTGCTCATTAGTTTGGCATATCATGTCATAATATAAATTTAACAAAATTTTAACCTAGATTTGGTTAGATATATCGTCCTCATATCACTGTGATCTAAACCAAGCCCTACGTTTTTTAATCCAAGTCCTCTTTGATGCAAATAATTTTTGCTCGCACGGTATATAGGGAGGAATTTTTAACTGGAATAAATTCAGTATTAGGAAGCCTTTTTATTTGCTATTTGCTGAAAAAATACAGAACTATTGCTGCGTTTATTTTTAATTTGGCATACTTTTTTCGTTTCGTCACGATATTTAACCCTCGTTTTGAGGTAAAAACCGCCCCCAACTTTTTTTTGTATTTATTGTGAGCTTATTGGAAAGGGTATAAAAAGTGAATACAACCCACTGTTTACTTTTGTAACCTACTTACCCTGTAAAAGTTCCAAAAAATCTTCCTTTCTCAAATTTTATTCCAAAACAAAATTCGAAATATCTTCAAAAATAACTTTTTGAGGATAATTTGTCCTGGTTACCTGGTTTGTACAAATAATGTGTGTTTGAACGATGACATAATCGAAATGAGAAATTGATTTCCTTACTCCAATATCTACAATTTTGAACATTTGGTTTCTTGTTTAATATTAAGGCATTCGGCGGTAAAACAAACATTGCGTCACAATTTCCTATCGATATTCACCCTTTCCATAACTTCACTTGGCTTCTCATTCAGTTTCAAAACAAAAGTTTGCTCTTCGTATTTCATCACCTTTCCTCAATTCCTGATGTTGTTAATATTCATACGGATGATTTAATACTTATATAATGTGCACAGTACTAACTGGTGGAGTGATTCTTTCCTACAGTTTTGCCAAGAAATCTGGTGCTTATTCCATTATTTTCTTCTACATGAACTAAAAGTTCTAAATCTGCATTATTTTCTTGTGCTCTACTATCAAGTACATCAATATTTTGCTCTAAGCAGTTTGATGTACTTATTAATTAGTACAGTACTTTAACTTTCAAAATTACGCCCAATATTTAATGTTTTGCTGCGAATCGGTCTATCAGAAAACATGATTGATTTTCTATATAGTACTACTTAATTATTGTTATTTTTTTCTTAAATACTGTAGAACATGTTAAACTAATAAAAAATAAACCATCTAGTAACATTTGGCATTGCATTATAATTATTACTGATGACTATGTTGGGGTCAACCTTATTTATTTATTTTTTAACAATTGTACGAAGAATTTTTTTTATATAACTTTTAATTGGCTTATTAAAAAACAATAAAATTTGGTGTGAAAGTCCATCATACAAGGACCTTCAAAAAAGTCTTATACGATTTTGATGTAAACTTAATAGAGGAGCCAATATTTTGAGGTAGCAAAATTTAGCACCACCTAGTACCTATCTGTTGTATAAATAAGTGAAACCCAGATTTCTCTTTATTCAGACTTTTTTAAAAGTCAATATAAACATATTTAAAAAATTGAAAGTGTGCCAAAACTCGCCCAGCTTCAAAAAATAATTACGAGCATATTTCTACAGATTATCAAAAAAATAAATGAAGTGCAGCCTTTTTTAATATATTATACGTAATGTGTTAAAATTTGAATTAATTTAATGCGTTAAAATTGTCATAACTCCAGTTAAAACATGATTGCTTTTAATGTAAAAATGTATAATCCAAGCTTCTATCCTTCACATGGTTTCTTTCTTGCTAAGGATATGGTGGCGGCACGAGACAGAAGTCAAGGAGAAGTCAGCAAGGAGTTCGTTAATAGAGCTTTGCTTATTTTAATACATAATATACATATAATAATAATAAATTTAAAATGCGACGAGTACCACGACTAGAAAAAAGTAATAAACCCTTTAAGCTAATGCTATATTCTCAGATTTTCATAGGTAAATTTACATTAACATTAATTAAAAGCGAATAATTGTGGCATATCGGACAAGTGTGTAACTGTTTTTCTATTGGAATACACAGGGATCCAAGCACAATGGATACCCTGGGGCGGGTAGACCACGATGGCCGTTTCGTCCTTGTTAGGACTCTACGGGCAGCCATAACCCAAGCAATCCCAACAACAGCGGTAAGAAGTATTAAAAGCCTTTTACAAAAGTAAAGCGGCCATCAATATACCGTAGCGCCATCCCAGCGGAATTAACTCCAATATAGAGGGCAGACACACTGGTAATAATCGAAAGGTAGACAATTAAATAAACCACGAAGGGCATCACAATCCAGTATAGGGAACGCTATTTGCGTTTTCACCGAAACAGTATGCAGTTTTGCAGGTTAGAAGCAGATCAACGTAGAGGCGAACACTAGAATGCGTTTAAGAAAAGCCGTAAAATAAAATCTATTAACAGTAATAATGTTCTTGGTTTGAAAACTATTAAATGTGATTACTACTATCAAGATTCCGCGCGCAAGAATAACCCATAACTCTGGTGATTTTTTGAACAAACTGCTCCATGCTCTAAAATAATTCTTAATTTTCCCGTTCTAAAAATCACGCGAGTCGGTTGTAAAAGTCCCCATCGTTTCATCCTAGGCAGAATCGTTATTCTCCCACTAAAACTACTTTGTCTAGAACTAATTTTTCCGGCCAGAGGTGTTAATCAAATTTTTGTTACATCTACATTGTCACAAAGTTTTTACAGCTAGACGTAAACCCTCCAACGCGTTCACTTTGTTTATTTTTGTATGAGAGTTTTACGCGATAACCCGCTTTTACGAAACCATAAAACATGTAAGACCCGGAATTTATGTTTCAATAAAGACAATCTGTAACATTTCAGGCACGTTGTAACAAGGGTTCCAGTTAAATTTTTTTAAATGGATAAATAAATAAATAATATATATTATTATTATTTCGCTTTTTCCCAGCTTTTTGTTGGTATTGCTGGTATTATATCTGTTGAGGTTTCGTCCACTACTTTATTGTTAAATTAAAGGTCAGATTTCAGCTATTTGTACAATAACGTCAATAACAATAAAAAATTGTCCAAATAGCTGAAATCTGACTTTTAATTTAACAATTGCTGGTATTGTTTTACAGTACAGAAAAGAAATTTTTCTCAACCTGTACTATTTAAAAACTTCCGTACTACGTGGCAAGTTTGGAGAATAATGTTTTTCTGAATTTAGTGGTATAAATAACGTGAGAGTTGGGATAAAAGTTGTTCGACATAACTCTCTCCACCGATATTATAACTGAAATGGGCTTTTGCACTAAATTTTAATTTTTTTTCCTATCGCATAAAAAAAGAAAAAAAGAAAATTTTCTACGTTTTCAGTTTTTAAAATTTTGAATTATTTACCGAGAAAATAAATAAACAAGATACGCTCTTTAATAAAAACTCAAGAATAAATTCGCTGACGTCACATCTACCTCGACCTATGGATCCCAGTTATTCAGCTGAAGGTCGAACGCAGCGTCTACCTGAATATCGGGCGGATTGTTTTCTATTTTTAAACTGTTCTTATCTATTTAGTTTATCAAACAAAGATAGCAATATAATCCGTAGAGGCTGACAAATAAAAGAATTGCGCTGATAATGGAATGACGTAATAAGGTTTTGATCTCGTGTTTTTAAACTTTCTGCCGTGGCATCTTTTTAATTTTCTCTAGGAAAGGTGTGTGACCCTCTAGGAAGACTTTAATTATTGGGATGTATTTTCAATAGGTTTTAATTCAGGATATTTATGCATGCTGTATGATGACTTCGGTTTTATCCGTTATTATTGGCCGGTCCCAGTATACTATGTGTTATGGTGGATGGAACGTTACACGTTCATAGAAACGTTTTTTTTTTTAATTTGGTTTGTTCCGATGAACGACCATGTTTTATCGTTTTAAAATAGTTTCAGCAATGCAGCGTTGCCGCTTCTACACAAAACAAGTAGAAACATCGTTATTTTAAACGGATCAGCTAATATATTGTCTATAATTTTTAGATTCTACATGTATTTTTAAACAACTTTTCTGAATATTACCCCTTACTTATCTGTAGCCATTTTTTATGTATTAATTAATATTTAATCATTGTTTTTTAACGAAAACATGACTTTTAATAAATTTGTTTTCTTCAAACTCAAAACATGTATACTAACGTTTACACCTGAGGTCATTTTGATTCTTTCCAAATTCCATTTAGGAACCAAATAAAACTTTAAAATTAAGCGGTTGTTGTTCGGTGCATGCGCTACATCACCGAATTACCGAATTTTATTTTTGAATTCAATTTCTTGAGAGATTAAAAAAAGTAATGTTTTATTTTAATAGTTTTTGACACAATTGATCCGTACAATTACCAATTAAAAAATAAGGAATAGACAGAATACATTGAGTGGCTGAAATATCACAAACTAAACCCATTGAATACCGCCAGATTCGACGTAATGGCAATTGAAAACACCTTAAGCACCGTTCTTATGCTTTGATAATCTTATTTATGGGCCAGGAGAATTATGGCTTGTCGAAAATAACTCCTGCTGTTCGTACTCAATATGCTGGTCTGGATATTTACGATAATATTTCCCCTATATTATGATATCGGCGGCGTATGCTCGCTGCTGCTGCTGATGATTGAAAAATAAATTAGTTATATCATGTTTTTTGACATAGAAACTAATATTATTTTAATAGTTATTTTATGGCTAAGGTCGTTACTTAAAGATTGTTTTTTTTTTATTAATAATATTCGATTCTGACTTAAGGTCAATATAATATTTCTCCTGCAATATAAGACATTGCGTATAACATTATTATCTTGCCAGAGCTAACTGGCAAACTAGGAGCGGTATGCAAGGTTGTACGATTAACTTTAATCTAGTTTAAACTTATTTTTACGGTGGTACAAGGTACAACATACCAAAGCATTAGTTAAAGCGAGATTAAAAGATAATCTGGATTAAGGACGGGTCATGCATACCGCTGTAACATACATAATTATAATATGAGTAGGGTAAGGTTGCCTAAATCGTACCACTTTTTGGTTTTTATTTTTTTTCTTACAAACTGATATTTAAAACAATAGGTCGGTCTTTACACACATAACTGCACTTTTTAAAATATTATTTTTTATTTAATTTTTAAGAAACAGCAGTTTCTGTAAAAACCTACAAACGGTACGATTTGGGAAACTAGTTGCCTAAATCGTACCATAGTGCTCTTTTGGGGTATCTTAATTAAAAATAAGTACATTTTATTGGCATATAAAAAAAATATTACATAAAATTGGCTTGTATGTTAAGTATTTTACCAAAAAAAAAGTAATTTAAAAATCTACCAAAAGTCAGTACTTTTAAAAAAAGTCAATGCTAACTTATGTTTTTCCGTTTTATAGCGACTACTATACTATGGATCCGAATTATTGTGAAAAATATAAGTACTGTTTATAAGCAATCCTAAATAGAAAAATGAGACTGGCACAACTTGGCTATAAGTGGGAATTCATGCATCATTCTAAATAATGCTCTGATCACCTCGTTTTTAATATTACATTTTTACGTGCCCATATACCTATGTATGTACAGTACAAGGTGTCCCAAATTCCAGGGGGACCATTGGGATCTCGGAAACAAATAAGTACTAATATTAGATGCACCCTCGGCTGCCGATTAGCTATAATAATATATGACCTAGTTATTTAAATTATGTCAAATACAAGAGTCTGGCTAGGCAGCGCTAAGAACCGTAGGTCGTCGGTTAGGGAACCGAAACCAATGAAGATTTTTCCTTTAATTTCCTCAGATCCATGTATAATAATTTAACGCCTAATTTGAAAAATCGCAGTGGTACGTTTTCGGCGACTTTACCCTACGAACTTGGAAATCATGCCTTCTTCTTTGAACCCGTATCACAGATCACTGGTCATTGCAAATAATATTAAGATAACTGACTTTAAATCTATATAAGTTAGGTACTTTTTCTTTTTACTTTTCTCGCAGAATAGGTATGGTAATTGCGAAAAATTTTATAACGTAAAATTATTTTCTATTTTACATGGTGGCAAATGGGACCGTTTAAGTACCGATTTCTGGATCTATAATTTTAGCTGGAGTTGTTATAATAAAATTAGGGGGATGTGGTTTATTACGAATAAGGAAATTATTTTCTAAAGTAGGTTTAAATATTAATAATTTTATTATTATAATTTCTTTAATATAAGGAATTATTTTATTTGCATTCGCTTTGCAACAGTGCAATGAACATATTGGTTTTATTAGTCTATATATACAGGAAGCACGTGCTATAACTCTGTGTAACCAAATTTCCGTAGAACAAACAAACAGAACCTAATTGCAAGTGAAAGATTTGTAAGCGAAAAAACTGTAAACATGAACACGTACGAAAGTTTATCGATTCCTAATAATAATTATACGTTGTACATTTACGGTTTCGGTACATGGCACAATCCTAAGTTAATTTTAAACATGTGCTTATCATGCATTTGGAATTTGGGGAAAACATTTTTTTTTAAATCGCTGTTTATTATTAAAATATAATAATTAAATAATCATGGGGGGACCCAACGCGTTCAGTTGATGATGTGGAATCAACGGCGCGCTCACGTGAATGGGGGGACTGAGGGTTGGGTCCGAGCACGATATGAACATTCACTCACGTTATGATATAGTATACTCCAGTACATCTAAGTTTGACCCGGAACAAAATCACTTAAAGCTAAAATTTTCTGGAATATTAGGTCTTGGGGTGCTATTTACCATACTAAAAGTCCCCGCCCCTGCGAGGGTGGCAACCCTCCCAAAAACCACCCCCAAGGGAAATTTTTCAAGTTTTTTTAGAATATCTTCTTTATTTTTAATTTTTAAGGAAAAATACTAGCTACCAAATTGAAAGCTTATAAAATTTGCTACAAAACAGTATATATAAAGTTTTAATTCAGATAAGTCATTACCATCCTGAAAGGGTTTGAAATAGGTAAAAATACGAATTTGTTATAACAAGGCTTATTTTAATATTCATAAATCGACAACATGGTATATAATAAATTTACTTAATTTAGATCGTAAAAATAAAATAGGGAATATCGTTTTCGTTTGTTGCATGATCAGGAAATTAACATCCAAAATAAAGATTCTGCCACTAGGCACTAAATATAATAGATATTTGCATTATAATAATATTTGTGACCAACTCTGCAGTTTAACCTGTAAATAAATATTTATCGTCAATTTTTTTATTTGCGAAAAAGAAAAATATAATCTTGAATCATATTATCTACATTGGTTTATTACGATTATAATTATTAATATTACCTATATGTCTTCATCCAAAGACTTCTCTTCTTTGTAAACGTTGCTGCAAGAACTGCCTTGGCATTAACCACACAAGCTGGAGCAGTTCATATATTTGCTTTTCGACAGCTGCAGAAGTTTCTGCAATCTGCTTTACAGTTGCAGAATACTAGTTTTAAGATAAAGTCCGGTGCTATCGCTTTTTCTGTTGTCACTGGTTTTAGGATATTATTCTGTTGTTTCCATCCCCATTGAGTTGGTGATATGGCTGTGTTACCGATCCAGTTCTGAATCTGAAGATAAACGCGTTTAAAATAGTAGGCAGCACCATCAGATGTTGGAGGTAAGCAAGCAAGTTCAAAGATTTTGTTCAGTCCTTGTCTGGCAGTCGTACTTGTATATTTTAGATATCGCAAATTATCTAGACTTTTGCATTTTGTATTAGCACCATAGAAAGCTAGTAAAAATTCTTCTCCGGCCTCTTTAATTAAATCTGCATTTGCATTTGGTTCTAAAAATATTTCCACTCTTTGCTGCAAATCCTTCCTTTTTTCTAATATATTAAAACAGCTTAGCTTTCCCTTGTTATATAAAGCGGAAGTAGTATCACATCCCGAAATAGCATAAAAAAACAATATATGTTTCGCTATTGGGCCTAGATTTTCCCGAAGTTTAATTATTTCAGTCACTTTATCAGGTTTTGTAGAACTACCCGGTCGTAACATATAAACATTGTTTACTTTAACTTTAAATATAAGTAAAACCATTAAATCAGTATCAGTATCAGTATCAATATCAGCCAGCTCATCTTTTGATTTGTATGTGCAAATAATTCTATTAAAAAGTTGACCAGGATTAACAGAAGAAGTTTGGTTATATAGGCTGATAGTTTTGTTTACGAATGATCATTTTTTTACCTTGCTAGACCTTTTAAGACGAATATCTCCAAAATTTTGGCCTAAGTGTTCTTCCATGGTAACTTCATCTTTTTCTACTGCTGAATCGCAATTTATCTCTTTTGTTGCTACAATTCCTGATGACAAAGATACTAGTTCTGTGGTCATCCCAGCAAAAAGCGAATGCATTTCTAGCCATTCGAGTAATTTGTCTGTATCATTCAAATCTCGTGCTTCTCGGGAATCTCGAAGTTCCACATGTTGCTCTGAAAAGGTCTCTTCGCGTTTTAAATTATTTCAAGCGTATGTAAAACGATGACGGCTTACCTCAATAACAACCTTTTATATACCATTTAATAGGAAATTTTATATGCTTGGTATCTTGCATTTTTTCAAAAAAACTAAAAATAAAGAAGATATTCTTAAAAAACTTAAAAAATGTACCTTTGGGATGGTTTTTGGGAGGGTTGCCACCCCCGCAGGGGCGGGGACTTTTACTATGTTAACAAGTTTCCAAATGTCTACTTATTCAAACAATTTGTAGCTTTAAGGGATTTTGTTCCGGGTTTACCATGTAAACGAAATTAGATGTACTGGAGTAGTATATCTTTTCTACGACCCAACTTACAAATCTTACACTAATTAAAAATCATGTTAAAAATTATTTATACAGGGTGTCCCATAACTAAAGGGTTATACAGAAACAGAAGATAAACTCATTTATGCTTAATTTCTTATGATAAACTATCCATAGTAAACTTTCAATAAATTATGTTTCGTTAAGAAAGGTGAGAATATCTCAAAAACGAATTGAAATATCTAGATAAGATAATAATAATATTAATAATAATAATCGACTTTTATTTAGCTTTAGAATCTGCTATTCTGACACTTACCCTTCACCTAGTAATACATCAACAAATCTATAGAAATATCTAATCGTAGTGTGTTTAACCATAATATAGAAGCGCACACATATAAATAATATATACCATAATACAGTAATACACATTAATATGTCAATGTAAACATAAAAAAATATATCTTAGGTTTAAATCAGGTGGCTAGCAGTTAAGACTGAGTCAGTAATAATTCTAATTTTTTTTTGAACGATACAATGCTTAAATTATTATACGCGCAGCTTACAGCGTTGCCATTTTTTAACGCCATCTTCTTCTACCTTATCTGAAACTGTAGAAGTATGTATGCTTGTAAACAACGGGCGTTTGATGAATGAAATGTTTTGTCTTCTTATATACAGTGACCGGCAGAAAGTATGCACCAAGGGGGATTTTTTTTTATTTCAAAACTTACCAAATTTTTTTGTCGGTGGAAAAGTTCTGCATGTCCCTAAACAAAAAAGAGCATAGACAAAACTAGTAAATATTGCGCCGTATACGAGGGAGAGGTGAAAACGTTAAATTCACTCAAGAATAAATTGCCCTTATTTTTTACTGTGGAATTTTTTTTTATTATGAAATGTTGTTTGCAATTATGGGTTATCCATAAATACCAAATTTCAGCTCGGTAGCACAAATATAAATATTTTTCATGGCTACTAGATCTAAATAAAAACGAATTTTATTGTAAGGGTTTAAACTTTAATTCGTGAACCAATCGGTTTAAGAGTTTTTGAAAAATTGGGAACGGTAAAATATTGTTAAATGTATGAAGTAAACCCTAATTTATTTTGCATAAAGTTATTCCGCTTATCCATAGTCAAAAAAAAAGTAAAAACACTTTTGTTGTGCTACCGAGCTGAAATTTGGTATTTATGGATAACTTTTAAGTGCAAACAACATTTCCTTATAAAAAAATTTTTTACAGTAAAAAATAAGGGCACTTTATTCTTGAGTGAATTTAACGTTTTCACCTCTCCCTCGTATACAGCGCAATACTTACTAGTTTTGTCTATGCTCTTTTTTGTTTAAGAACATGCAGAACTTTTCCACCGCCAAAAAAATTTGGTAAGTTTTGAAATAAAAAAAAATCCCCTTTGGTGCGTACTTTCTGCCGGTCACTGTATTATAGGTCTGTGATACACACAAACTGTGATTGGTCAGTTACATATTCTAACAAGGGTGGATGTGAAATTATATCCGTTCAGTTAACTGGAACCTTTTAATTATTTATTCATTTAGTAGATTGTAAAGAAAACAAGAAATTAATTAAAAACATTATTTAATAAAACGAAACGGTGATTGATTCACTAAACTCCGCTTTTAAATACGCAGACATGAAACAGAAATTTTCAACATCTATACAGAATTTGTTACAAATATTCAGTTTTTAATCTTAATAACCCTTTTGTCTTGTTATCATTTAAATTATAAATTTCTTACAATCTTCCAAATGGAAAACAAAAGATGATGAAATATAATCATTCTTTAGAGCCACGTAATCAGTTTTTTTTTCTCAACGAATGCTTTCAGAATAATAATTCGGAAAGAGGATGAAAGGCGTAACATGGAAATAAATATGCAAGGGATTTTTGTTTTATCTTTGGGTCTGTTATTAACGTAACTAAGTAATAAAGGATTTCTTTTGTTTAAAGATAATATAATAAACTAAATATATATCATTAAATACACTAACTACTGGCAAACTCCAAGTTACAGTGGCATTTTATATGAGTATGAGAGAGTAAACAATATGTTTAGATGCCCGCAATAAGGACAACAGATCAATCAGTATTGTCGGCGTGCGGATTGAACAACGTAAGGCGAGGCCAGGGAGGGTATCGCTTTTTTCTGCTACAGAAATGCAATAGGTATTCACTTTTTATGTATTAATTTATTAATTATTGCAATTAAAAATGCCACAACTTTTTTAAATGGTTTATTTTTATTAGTTTATGGTGAGAAATAAAATGGTGGTATATACTCTGACTTTTTAAATCTATCAATAATATTTAAGATAGTTGCGGGTTGGGACAGTTTAGTTGGGCTACAAAAATGCAAGACACCCAACTACTTCCTCTACACTCTCAGCCTTCGCGTTACATAATAGTATATTAAAGTACACGTTTCATAAGACGCGGTTTTAGCGCACGCGTTTATTTTAAAAAACGAGCCACAAAGTGGCGAGTTTTTTTATTGACACGTGCGCTTAAACGCCTTATGAAACATGTGCGTTATACATTTTTTTCTATTTCACCTTTTATAATCAAGAAAAATACATTTTAAAAAGAAAATAAATCCTTCAAATTTTGTTAATTTTTATGTCTAAATTTTATGTTGGTAATACTATTTTTTATCATAGTAGCCTCTGGACAACAAAAATTATTTTGCAAACTGTCATTTTTTGATTTATTGACCCATTTTCACCACGAGATTCTAAAGTTATTTTAGCGATATGAGATTTGAAATTGGACGGAATACATTGTGTGATCCTTGTACATTCGGTACATAATATGTACAGAGCGTTCGGAAATTCGGGAGATTTTGCTACTTTTTTTCGAATTTCAAAAGACGTGATTTTACGTCACGGTATTGCAATTTAGCATAGGGAAGATGGAAAATTCAAATAAAGTTGAAGTTAAAATCGACATTGGAAGGTTAGTAGATTGAATTTTGGATAGGATTTGGCAGAAAATGATAGCTTGAAGCATCTACAAAAGATTGATTTATAGATTTATGCAACCAACATACATGACTGTTATCCACACAGAATAAAAAAGTAAGTTATCGAGCTATTTTTCCTCTGCGAAAAATGGGTTTTCTCGTAAATCACAAAGGCCGCGCAAGTCAATGAAATAAAACATTTAAATGTTACCAACATCAAATAAAGAAAAAACGCGTATCGAAATAGCTTCATTACGATACGCAAATGCGTATCGTACCGAGCTTATTATGAACGTGAAATAGAAAAAATAATTTTAAGTTTTTGTTCTTGCAAATAAACCTTTTCAAAATACCAGCAGAATTTCTCCGTTTCGTTTCTATGCTTACCTGAAAAATGCAGCAAAGATAGAAAACGGAAACATTACACATCGTGGCGGGTGCTTCGCTATCGGAACGTATTTGTTGCTATTGCGGGGGGGGGGGGGGGGGGATGCAGCAAAAGTTAAATGGGAATAAATTCCAATTCCGCTCGAACAGAAGTTGTCAACGTTGTCTTGATCGATCTCTTTTTAACTTACGCCACGTCCATTCTGTATTTTTTCCTTTAGATTAAAAGCCGCCCTGTAGGGACTTTGTATAACCAATTTAAGCAGTGTTGTTTTCTCCATGGAAGCACATGAGTTAGGACGTGCTTGCATATACCCCCCTAAAGAACCCCTACCCCTATCTTGTACGATACGGTACTATAAGTCAGTACTTGCCTCCTTAATATTTTATCGTACCGTTAAAAAAGTCAACCAAACGTGGTGTAAGGGCTCTCGCTGAGCCCGCGTACCCTTTTCCTCCCTAATTTCGGGGTCGAAAATGATGTTTTCCATTAAGATAGTAGAAAAAAATATTATGCACAGGTTCAATGGAAAATTTCCTGGAAACATTTTTGTGCGTTTAAATTTCGACCTGAATGAAAAATGATCCGGAGCATGCAAAGATAAAACAGAAACAAAAAATATTTTTTACAATTAGCCCGAGCATTTATTTAAATTACACTGTTTTATCTTAATAACTCTTTTCGTTTTAGATAGTCGGAAGCGCATTCATTTGTTGGTGCATCATTAATTATTTTTACCAAAAATATAAATTTCGTACTGTACTCACTGTTCCTCTTTAAACTTTTGTACATTGAACTGTACATTTAATTATCATAAGGTTAAGTACAGAATATACAGGGTTATGATCAGGTGCGGCTCGTGAGTATTTTTACAGGTAAAGCAAATCTTGGTGGCCGCAACGTAATATGCAAAATGCAGTTTAGCGCTTAGTTTAGCAGAGGAATAATAAAACTAATATTTCTTGGACTGTTGAAGTCATTGTTTTTTAATACAAGTACTAGTCAAAAATACAAACATAAATAAACTACATTAAGGGTTTACTGGATACGGGCGATTCGGCATCGGCATACCATGATGATATAATGGAACAAAACTGTTTATGCAAATACGATCCGCATATTTGGTAATTAGTTTTGCTTGCAATAATAATAATAATAATTCACGGCGCGGCTCGACTATATTTCCATAAATGCCTATTAAACTGCCTGTGACCGAGCACGAAACAACCCGAGATCAGGCGAAGTCGACGGCCGGCGCGAGTCCGTATGTTTGTTTCGCTGTTAGTTGCCAATTCATTTATGTAGTCTTCTATTTGATATAAACCCACCAGGTCAACTTAAAATACGGTCTATATTGGGGAGTTATTGCATGACACACCTTAGAACTTTTGCATTTTTTGAAGGATAATCATTATTATTGTTTTAAAAAACAAATTAATTAGATGGGTCATTGATCACATGACCTTATAGACAAGCCGCGCCTGATTATGATAAATAAACGGATCAGCATTTTATTTAGAATTCCACCCACTTAATCAAAATCCGTCAAATTATTTTTTGAAATGCATTTAAAAAAAGACATTATACAGGCTGAATCATAAAAATACTACGCGTATCAACTTTCATTTTTTTAATGAAACATATTGTATATTTTTTTCCCTTCTACAATCAATTCAAGACATTTTTTATTAACCAACCACGCCCTATCTCTATGGTCAATCGTTAACAAAACATTTACTTTTAAAACAAAATAGATAGAGTATGAAAATAAGCTGTTGGAAATATCCTCCACCAACAAACTATTCTGCAGTAGATCAATCGATCTCAAAATTACTGTTCTACATTTTGCACTACTTGTAAAGAAATATAAAGAAGACTCGACTCCTTAAATGTATCTATCGAGTTGGATTTAGCTTTATAAACAAAATTTTTAAATAACGACCATGTAGTACAGTTTTGAGTTGTGGTAAATTTATGTAAATCTGTACATTTGCAGGAAGCTTCTGTGTACAAAAAAATCCCGCGGAACAACGCTGACTGTGTTAATTGTACGAAACAAAGGATGATAAAATTTATCGTATTCCGAGCCATGTAATCAGGTTTTCATTTTCAATGAATGCTTTCGGAATAATAATAGAAAAAGCGGATGAAAGGCATAAGATGGAAATAAATATGCAGCGGATCTTCTCTTTTCTTTTTTGTCCGGTTTATTAATTCAGTCTAATTTTTTTTTATAAAAAAGGTAGATTGCATTCGGATTTTATGTTTAAATTATACTGTTTCAATAGCGTAGCATTTAGCCAGAAAATCCGTTCTAGGGGGTTAAATAAAACTCATCTTGGAAAACAAAAAACAAAGGGAGGCGAGCAGACGTAGAGTAGAAAGAATTTTAATTTTAAAAGCGAAAAAAGTTGTCACACAATTGAGGTAAAAATAACGGTTTCACGTATGGAGCATTGCTATCGCGAATGCTCCAGGCATAGTATTGTATCTATAGGTATAATCTGAACAAGTAAAACAAAAAAAAATTCTGTTGTAAATATAAGTGACAGACTCCTATTTAAAGTTGCGTTTCAGTTAATTTAGTATTTTCAAGGTTTGGATAATTATAATATTATATAGTTTTAAATCTATTTTGACACTTTATCTTTAAACCATATAAAAACTTACGTTTATTATAACCTATACTTACCTTAAATTATAATATTTATAAAACAAAACTTTCAAATTAATGACCCAAGAGGTCGACGCGCTTTACTTACCAATAAATAAATAAATAAATAAATAAATAAAAGAAATTATTATTATTATTATTATTTGGCAATATTAAAGCGGTAGAACCGATGAGACTATTGCATCAATTATTGTTATCACATGTATAATTTTCAAGTCCGGTCCTGCAATTCATACCAACCTTTTTCTTCTTCTTTTGGTGGCATATCACTCATATCAGGTCCTCCTGATGTTGGCAATCACAATGGCGAGCTGCGCTCTATCTTCGGCGAGTCTAAAGAGTTGTTGTGCGCTTCGAATTCCCGTCCACTCTCTAAGATTCCTTAACCACGAGGCTTGTCTTCTACCGACCCCTCTACGGCCTTCGATCTTGCCCTTCATTATAAGTTGAAGGATACGGTAACGATCATCCCTGAGTATGTGACCCAGATAGGACAGCTTCAGGCATTTAACTGTTATTAGTAGTTCGCGGACGGTGCTTGCTCTATTTAAAACCGCTTCATTTGTCTGCATGGCTACTCATGGGATTCGGAGTATACGTCTATGTAACCACATTTCAAATGCTTCAAGACGATTAATGGTTTTTAAGGTCCAAATCTCTGCCCCATACAACAGTATAGACCATATGTAGCACTTGATCATTCTCTGGCGGAGTTTTAAATTTAGATTATTATGGCAGAAGAGCGATCTAATTTTTTGAAAGGTTGCGCGAGCTGACTCGATCCTGCACTTGACTTCTTTATCCGGGTCGAGATGCTCTGTAATGTAACAACCAAGGTATTTGAAACATGGAACCATTTTAATGTTTTGACCATTTATTTGCAGTGTCGCATCATTATACGGCTGACGGCTAAAAACCATAAACTTGGTTTTAGTGATATTTATGTTTAGACCCATTTCTTGTCCCGTCACGTTGACCAAGTCTAAAAAACGTTGAAGGTCCCGGAGATTATCACACAATATCGCGGTGTTATCGGCATAGCGGATGGTATTGATCAATTCGCCGTTAATCTTAACTCCGCACTCCTGGTCATGCAACGCCTGTTTAAATATTTTATCAGAATATTGGTTAAACAACAGTGGAGACCAAGATACAAAGATTATTTCTTTGTATCATGAGTGGAGACAGTATACATCCCTGCCTCACGCCACGCCGAATCTGGCATTCGTCGGTAAGTTTTCCATTGACCCGAACCACTGCTTTTTGTCGCCAATACAGGGTGCCAAGAGCGTTTCGAAAACCAAACTGGGTTTCGTCCAGATCACATTCACATTTGTTGCGTATTCTTCTATGAATAATGCTAAGAAATACTTTTAGTGTGTGGCTCATAAGACTTATCAACCTATAATCACTGCATTTTTGCACGTTGCTTTTTACCAACCTAACAAAATTAAATATACCAAAATTGACAGAGTCACGTGACTCTGCCTCCATCTTGCGAGAGTATTCAAAATTTTTACTATAGTTACTTCGTCGTTGTGGAGCGCGTTGGAGCGTTATCAAAGTATGCCATTTGGTTTTTAATCCGAGTATTAAAGATTTAAAGAAATAATAAAATTCACGAAAACTTAAACTCCATTTCAAAAAATAATGATCAGTTTTATTCGTCGTTCAGAACGCCTGCGAGACCCTTTCAAATTTAAATTTAATAAGGCTAGTACGTCTTGTCCTCATCCAATTTCTCGTGACTCCCGAAAGGACGAGAAAATTAGTGGGTGCAGTCTGAATTGCTCACAAGACGGCAGGAATCATTAATTCGGTGACGCCAAGTCTCATATTCTTTCGGGCACGAATAGTTATGGGACAGGACCGGTTTCAGTCAAGAAGATTTACGCCAAAAAACGTTTAAAATTTGTTGGTTTTAACCTAAAAATGTGAAAACAAGAACAATAGATGTAGGTAGGTACTTCCCGATTTCTTGGAAGCGGAGAATCCTTATTGTGGAACCTGAGTATACCTCAGCAAATCTAAGGATTTGGTTAACATAGAAACGTTCTTTTTTTGTTATTAATAATGTTGAAATACAGTTTTATACGGACTTACAACCTGATATTATAAGTGTATTAAGAGTTGAGGCTGCTGTGCAAAACCCATCATCATTACCCATAATATATTCTTGACACCTTGAAACTGTCAGTTATTTTTTTAAATCAAAACTAATAGCTGCTGATGTAATAGGTATCTAATATAAACAGAAATCTTTGATGTTAATACCAGAGCTAGACCTGTTTATTATGTTAATACTAATAATATCGAACAAATTATATTTTTCTCGCAACCATTAAAATTTAACCAGATTTCAAGACTTTTATTAGTTATTTTAAGTTAGTTTGTACTCTTAGATAAAATGAAGTAGGTGTAATAAAATGATCAGTGACCTAAAAAAAAGATTGCGCGAGGAAAAATATTTTACCATGAATTGTATATTTGGTTACTGGCGTCTAGCAGATGCATTCACCCATTTATCTAAAAATGACGCTTGTCTTGTAGATAATACCAAATATACAAAAATTGAACGGCATATTCCGAACGCCGCTTTTTGACAATATATATTAAGTATAGCACATCCGTAAAGTCTACGATAACTAAAACTAAGGGAAAGTGTTGTACCACTATGTAGTAAAGTAAGCATTAACATATTCATATAACTATGAGCTGGATACCGTTTTGAGGATACCTATATAGAAGTAAACAGATACAGGGTGATCCAAGTAAAAATTTATTTTAGAAAATTGGCGATAATTTGAAAACGGTTAAGGAGATATGAATCAAATTAGGTGTAGTTATGTTTTTGAAGGAAGACAGATTTATTAAGTAATTTTTAACATACCTGATAAAGAGGACGCTAGTTCTACAATATGACAATGGAAATTTATCGCATATTTTTTTTTTGTCTTTCACGTTTCTGACCGTTTCATCACAAATTATAAAAAAGGGGTGTTTTATACGTAAAAAAGTACTCTATTAATGTCGATATTATAATTAGTTGCTTTTAGATAATTGCGTTTAAATGCTAGATGGCAAGAAACATTTAAATAAACACCTTTCTTAACGCAACCAGATGTACTGCACTGAGGAAAATGATCTAATACAACAGGTTTGCTAAGACATGTATTGATATAGCTTATTTTTATTAACTCATATTAAATAAATTGCTAGTGTATCAAACCCGCTTTAGTGTTATATCCAGATTTGCTAGAACAGTGTTTTTATTGGTAGTAATCAGGTTCATTAGCAGCACAGTCTTGTTGGAAACCCTTGAAGCATAATTGATAATCATATGCAATGTTAAACGACAAGAACAATATCACACTAGAAGCTATTTAAATTCTTGAGACTTACAGTACTGATTTTTAGTGCTAAGTATATGCTTTATTAATCGTAGCAAGCAAATATTATTATGATTAGTGTCAAGTTTTATTACAACTGCTAGTGGGAACTAATACTGTATATAAATCCAGATTATACCCCCGATAGAACTTGATAATTATTGTGAGTATTCGGAACACTAATGACAATAAACCATTCTATGGTAGCATTAACTCCTATTTCCTATTGGCAAAATTACCGTGATATTATCACTAAACAACGGTCTAGCGATTTTCGTCTTCTTACATTAGGAAAGCACGTTGCTGTCACATTATAGTATTAAACAGTTTTATAAAGAGTATCTGAACTCTTATAAATAGAAGGCTTTCTACTCAGTATGAAAATTGCCCGTGGAAATTTTATCAAAAGAAATTAAGCACAATTGACCTATTTTCAAGTATTCTCTATCTCCTGTTGCTGTATGGCCTTAGTTATGGGACACCCTGTATACCTGTAGAGATAGAACTGGGGCCTGGTTAAATTGCTAATTATCACTGGCCGACAAGATTTTTCTAACACAGGTCAGCTCTTTATTTTTAAAATGGAAATACCCTTCTAATAATAGAAAAAATATTCGGAAAGCCCCAATACATACCATTTTTCAAAAGCTTAATAAGACCATTTTACATTAGCAGATAGTCAATTTAATTAGGGGCGGTAAAAATGGATGCATTTTATAACAGAAAAATTACCTGAACTGTAGGAATTTTACTAGGACTTCAGGAAGGATTTACAAAATATTGCTGTTTTCTTTGTTTGTGGGACAGTCGTGCAGTAGATCAGTATTATGTAATAAAAGATTGGCCACAAAGAAGTGAATTTCAGCCGGGATCTCAAAATGTTAAGTTTGCACTTCTTGTAGACCCCAAAAAAGTCCTTCTGCCTCCTCTTCACATTAAACTTGAGCTGATGAAAAACTTTGTGAAAGCTATGAATAAAGACGGTGATGGATTCAAATACCTAAGACAAGTCTTTCCCCAGTTAAGTGATGCCAAATTAAAGGAAGGTATTTTTATTGGGCCACAAATCAGAAAATTGCTGGACGATGTCAACTTTACAGAGAAGCTTACCAGGCAGGAACTCAGAGCATGGAACTCATTTGTTAGTATAGTAAGGGGATATTTGGGCAACAATATGGATGCAAACTATCAACAGTTAGTTGATGAACTTTTAGATTCCTACAAATCGCTTGGTGCCCGAATGTCATTAAAAATTCACTTCCTCCATTCCCATCTGTCATTTTTTCCTAAAAATTTGGGAGCTGTCAGTGACGAGCAGGGTAAAAGGTTCCACCAGGATAT
Organism: Polydrusus pterygomalis; assembly: GCA_963969555.1. Classification (NCBI taxonomy): domain Eukaryota; kingdom Metazoa; phylum Arthropoda; class Insecta; order Coleoptera; family Curculionidae; genus Polydrusus; species Polydrusus pterygomalis. The sequence goes on along the minus strand of OZ018378.1, from coordinate 3,633,907 downwards.
CAGGACAATGGAAATTCGCTATCAAGGACGATGGGATCCAGCCATGATGGGTGATTTCTGTTGGTTTTTGAAAAGAGAAGATATGACCCCTCATAAAAGGAAAAAATAAAATTTAATTAGTGTGTTCAGTTAATATTTCTAGTTTGTGTTTTTTTCTAGATGTAAGGTATGTTTAGTAGGTGTAAAAATTTAAATATAGTCGATATACACAGTTAGAAAATTCTTAAATTATTTTTTCAATAGATATTAAATATTGTAACATTAAATGTGGTTCTATAAATGTAACAAGAAAACGTTACGTGTTACAACTTTTTTTTCTCATTTTCGTATTTGGATAGGTCCATTCTACCACAAGATGCTATTTAGCTTTGTGTTACAACAAAAAATTTTTTTTTTGTCGGCCAGTGTTATCGTGATTTGTTGTTTAAAAAACTAAGCTTCATATCCTTGGGCTGAAGGACCTTGTATTAAAACATAGTAATGTAGATCGAACAGCTTTTTAGAAGAAAATATTATGCAATCCGGTTCTGTAATGACCCCGCACGCTATCTGCCCGTCCACCGACCGACCGACCGGTCTCTTCTTCGGATAACCTATCGAAATTTATTCCAAACCCCGTTGTCGGTTTTTTGGCGGCACACAAAAATGGAATAGTAAAATTGAGTGAGTGACGTGTCTGAATGAAAAATGGCCTTTGTCTTTAAAGTTTTGTTGTTTTCGCGCCCCGGCAAGTGTTGGAAAAACAAGATAAAATTTTAGTTTGGGACAAAGAATCCCTTTATGCTTAGTTCTTTTCGATGTTTTTGTTTTAGGCAATAATAATCCTTTTGTTTTGAAATTGGTTTTATGATCTTCCACTTGGAAGTGAATAAAAGGTTTTTATATTTGGATTTATGCGTAAAACAAAAGGGAAAGGGCTTCCGCGGATATGGGCACCGATAAATTTACTTTGTTGATCTACGTTGTTTTTACATAAAAGCCCAACATTTTTTTATTTATGCAGTATATGAACATAAATAAGCGAAAAAATATGTTTTATGTGGGCACAAAAATCATATTAAATACTCGTTCATATTGTATTATTTACCCGTTGTTTTTAGCTAGCAATTTATTTAATATGGCTAATACAAAATAAGCTATCATACAAACTGTGTCTTAGCAAACCTGTTGTACTAGATCATTTTCCTCAGTGTATAACAGCAGACATCTGGTACTTATTTGAAAGGCCCTTAATAAATTCGTGCATGAAGGATTATTGGTTTTTTTTAGAGAAAGAAAACGATAAAAATATACTTTAAAGTTTAATTAGCTATATTTCCCAGACACTTAACCTGTTCCTGATTCTAATAATGATTCATTGTGGTGCTTTTATAGAGTGATGTTTATCTTTAAAAGCATTTTATCCTAATTTTTATTCCAAACTTCACATAAACCACTTAAAGCCATCATCTTTTCAGGCTCCATTAGTGCGACAAGCTGCCACCAATGAGCAATTATCTTTTCGCAAAGCTTTTAATTTTCCCAGTCTCCACGACAGGGTGTCTTCTGCAAACAGAAATTCAGTTTTATACATTTTAAGGGTATTTATACGCGTTAAAGTATTTGTTATCAGTCACTATATTAATAAAGACCAAAGACAGAAATATATAAACAGGCTATTCATGAATGAATTACTTAGTCTATTCTATAAGAATATTTATATTAGCCCTTCGGTGCTGATGATGGTACTCCCTAGTACCGAAACATGTACACCAAGCTAATCTAACTGTTTTAATATAAGTATTTGTGGAGACGACTGTGGGTTTATTTTCCTTATATCTATACAGCTCCACTTTGAGATAATGGACTACTTCCGCAAAATATTCTATAAGAAGTCTATGGCTGCATCTCTCCCCCTTTACAAGATCCCGATGGTAGGAATATGTAGCACACTGTATAGTAGTACTAGCATATAATATATTCATGGGACAACACTCAATATATTATAAAATACAAAAACAAAACATTTCCTGGGAAAGAAAAATAAACAAATCATATGTTTTGCTTTTGGTCTTGGTTCAATTGCATAATTGTCGTTTTACAATGATGTAAATAAAAACTGAATAAAAACATTTTGTTTGGAGAGTTTGGACACCTTTCTCCCAGTCCCCCTTCCATGCACCTCCTATATACGCCTATGATAAAAGGGAAAGAAAAACAATGTAGGGATGTTCTTTTGTTAATATCTAGACACCATAAAACATGAAGATGAAGTCTCCAATTGTCCATATTTTATTTGTTACTATTAAGATATTCGGTACCATCTTGCGGAGAAAAATGAAAACAGATTCCTTTAACAGAAAAATTAAAAAAACCCATTCTCTGTACATATCCCAAATAAAAGCATTCATTGTTTATATTTCATTTATCTATTGATATTGTGTCCATTCTGCGGTATTCACAGCTTGAATACACGACAGAACGTATAGCTTTTTCACGTCAACTGCACGCGCTGTCTATTATTTCATTAAAATATGGAACATTCCGTTCTGTTTGCAGATGACACCCCGTTGACAGCATCGGTGACTGGGAAAATTAAGAGGGCTAAGTTGGATAATAAAATAAAATTGTTTTCTAGTTTAGGTATAATAGTCTAAAACCAATGGAAAATTTACTTATACAAGATAAGTAATAATTTATGACTAAAGGATTGCGGCTTAATTGTACGTACATACCAATCTTTACTTCAAACAAACATAATAATATGTTACAAATTAGTTAACCTGTATTTCTATCTTGGTTTCAAAATCGTTAAAAGTAAGTTGTGAAAATAAACCCGCAGGATTAACATGCAACCTACAAATTTTTTTAAATTTTAAAATCCTATAAATTTCACTCAATGTTTATACCCAGGTACTTTAAACACAACGAAGTATACGACTGCTGATACGTGATATGCAAAAGTATGTGATCTCAGGAGCGTACGAAATTATAAAATACGCTAACGCTCATTTTTCTTTTGTAAACAAAATATTAGGTACCTACTTATAACATCAATAGATGGACTAATGGGCTTTTTCACTAAATTCTGATTTTGGTCCTACCGCATAGAGAAAGAAAAAAATAAAATTATCAACGGTTTCAGTTTTTAAAATTTGCAATTATTTACTGAGAAAATAAATAAACAAGATACGGCCTTTATTAAAAACAAGGAAATAAACTCACTGACGTCACATCTGCCTCGACCTATGGGACCGAGTTATTCAGATAAAGGTCGAACAACGCATGTACCTGAATATCCAGCGAGTAAGTAATAATAATTTTAATCTAATGTTTTCAAACTTCCTGCTTTCTTTTTAATTGTCTCTAGGAACATTTTTATTATTGAGATGTATTTTCGATAGGTTCTAATTCAGGATGTTAATGCTGAATGATGAATTCGATTATAGTGAAATGACCCATTATGAAAAAAAAATTCACGGCGTATATACTTGTCGGCAAAAGAGAAGCTGTAGATTATAGGTTTTATAGTTTAATTAGGTTAAAGGAAGCACTGGCGGATCCAGAAATACTCCTATGAGGGGGCCCGTATGCAAAAAATCAAAATAAATCAGTATATTTATATTTTATATTGTGAAAAACGTAACAATTTTTGTAACAAGTATTCTATTCAACTAAAAAATAATTTTTAATGTTTCAACGGGCTTTAGGGGGGGGGGGCACTGGCCCCCCTGGATCCGCCTATGAAAGGAAGCAATTGTCCTCTCCCTCTTCCCAGAATTTTGAAAATATTGTATTTTATGTTGTTAGTTCTATATAGTTACTAGAAACTTGTGCTTGTATTGAATTGGATTCCTGTTGTGCTTGCACTTTTTATTTTAATTTGATATATATTATAGTATATCATAATATTAAGCGAGAAGGGTAGTCTTGACCGACTATAGTTAAACAACAAAAAATGTAAGTCTTGGGGTATCGGTCCTGATGAGGACTTGTTAACCTTCATAAACCCGTGGTCAAAAACTTACATTAAATACCGAGTGGGGTCCAAATTTACCCCAACATTTTTTGGCTTATTATTATTATTTTTTTAATGTTATAATTACAAAATATTAAAAATAAAACACATTCTGCTTATAAAAAAATATATTTTTTACATAAAGAAGTTTTCAGCATTGATAAATGAGTAAACACATTCGAAAAAAGAATATGAAATGATTAGAAATAATAAAAACAGCTGGACCCCAAGCAACAAAACTCTTTATATAATTAGTTACAATAAAAAGCAATTTATTCAAAATTTTGTATACCAATTTAGATATATATTTAAGAAACATAACTCGAAGGAAATTAAGTAAAAAAACTTATTTTAGAAAATATACAGCTGTACCCCGCTCGGGTTTGTTCAAAAAAGATCACAATTTTCGAAAAAAAGTTTAAAAATCAATTACTTACTGCTAATTAGCATTAAAAAGTATGCGTGGAAAATGGAAATTCTTTGTTACATTTTCACCAGGTTATGACGATGGCTTGTGCGTCTGGTTTCTTACTGTACGAACGAGATAGATTTTAAAAATTGTTTAGAGTTTTTTATGTCGATACAAATTCCTATTGCTAAGAGTATGGTCTTTATAGGTTCATGTTAACCTCTAGATAGGTAACTAACAGAAAGCGGCCATTTTGTCGATCATAATATATCTATAGGTACCTATGTAGGAACGTAATAAAAAAAATTAAACTTGAAAACCATTACAAAAAGAAAGAATTAGTTCAGTTCTGTTCAAAGCTTCGTTGCATTCAAAGTCTTGAAGGAACCTACAACTTTACTTTGTTTACTTTTTGAATACAAATTGAATGTCAAAGTACGCCAATGTACAAAATTTTAAATTCGAAAACATCGAGTGCCAGAAAGGCTTAAAATAGACCGGTCTGTTTATTGATATTGCTTATTATTTCAAACTCTTAACCAAACCATATGTTCGTATTTAAAGATTAATACGAAATTTATACTGTACTATGTTCTATATACCGATAGAGGATATTGCCCAGAAAATTTGGAATTTTAACAATTTATCGTTGGAAAGGAAAAAAATCATTGTTTTGTTCCTTTGTGTGAATAGTACTTTTAAGTATTAAACCAAGGGGCAACCGTTAAAAAATAAGGCACGCCTATAAATAGAAGAATAACTTATAGAATACCTACATTACACATGCCAGGGGGAAGTTTGGGGGCAAAATTGAAAGACTTTCTTACCTAATCGCTATACTAAATTATAGTGCTTCACTTTCTATGGCAGAGATCTTGTTTAAAAACTATTAGGCTTTATGATTTTTTTTGTCAAAATATTAGATTATGTAGAAAAGTAAAATTAATCATTACTTCTTTCAAAAATTAAAAGGGCGAGAAAAAGAACAAAATTAAGTGTTATTCAGCCATGTGAGGTTGAATATTATTTTGCCCATATAAATATTTCGTTTTTTGATGAAGCTTTTTCTTAATGGCATAACTGTAGATATTGGCCTGACGTTAATCCTCGGTGGATACTAGAAGTATACATACATAAAAAGACCAGATGAAGTTACTGATTGGCTGGGTATTATAGGCTATGATAACATGATATCATTGGACCATTTTTTTATCGATGAACTTTCCTTGTAGTTTTCCACATTTAGAAATTATTTATCCAAACAGAAGGAGTATCTGGTTTTAACAGGATGGTGCCCCCCCCCCCCCCCGCTCATTTTGGTTGACAAGTCAATTTATGAACCAAATGTTTCCAAACCACTAAATAGGGAGAATATGTGACATTAAAGTATAAGTAACCTGTCAGATCCTCAGACCTCGTTCCACTGGACTTTTATTTGTGGGGTGGTTTAAAAAATTTAGTTTACAAAAATAAACAGGTTAATATTAAAGATTTAAATTTTGGTGTTAGAAATAAAATAAGTTGAATTCGATGGTATACTTTTGACAACGTCTTTCGTAAATTTAGAGACAGGCTAATCTATTGCCTAGCTAAAATTAGCCAACATTTCGATCATCTTATAAAGTAGATTTTGTCAATTTTGAACTATTTCCTATAACATTGGGTTTTTGTTAATTTATTTAATTTTTTTTTTCTTTGACATTTTGAAAATGAACTCTATATCATTAAATTTATGTTATACGGGAATATTTAAATCTTCAAAAGCAAATAAGCAAGATTCTATTTAATATATACTCAAGCACAGAATATATAGTTACGCATACGCGTGTGACTTAAGTTAATATTATTTCTGATAACTACTGAATTTTTATTTTTATCCATCATCACATAGAGGAGAAAAAAAAAATTTCTTTGGTTGTATTTTTTAAAATCTTGAAATATTTACTGATAGAATAATTAAACAAAATACTCTCCATAATAAAAACTCGCGACCTCAGCTATCTACGTTACAAACAAATCGACTAGTCGCAGGGATTCAGGCTAAAGATAGACCTTCCGGCATCTACCTGAATGATAGTTCGAATCCGTCTCCTTTTCTATTTAACTTATCGAAAAAATGATAAATATAATCGGTCTTACGACTGGCATATTAACGAATTGCGCGGTTAAAGGGACTTAATTCTGAATCATAGACTTCGCATAGAATATACTACATTGTTTACGTTTTAAAGAAATCAAAGATTCCAGCGTTTACAGTTTGTCTGGTTAGCTGTATGATCCACCTATGGTCGACTATCCTATACCCGTTGTACAATTTAGATAAATTACAAACGTTAATAAAATAGTATAGGTAGAACAAGTTTTTGATTTGTTGGTTTAAATAAAATATATATGATTATTTGAGGTCTTTGTGTTTAGTACCAGCTTATTTTAGTTCCATGGTTGTAACGGCGACATCGCTTTCCTTTTTCACGCGCCGGCCATTCACGGGTAGCAACAAAAACAAGTTTAGTAATCGAACAGACCCTTCTTTTTTTCTGTGAGTAATCGTAGTATTTGTTTTTGCGATGTCGTGATTAGTCGTCGGAATACTCGTATTTATACTAATCTTCATTTATGTACACATTTAACAATACTTTAAGGAAAACCTTTTAATTATAACTTATTTATTGTATTAAAAATCCTTGCCACAACCTACGTCGCTGGTGTTTACTAATCGCTCCGAATCATTGACATTAGAATTCCGCACGAAGTCGGAAATTTAACGCTATTTGTCTCTTTTATCTTTGTTTCACTCGTGCAAATGTTTGACGCAAACAAACCAGGCTATTCATGAATGAATGGCTTAGTCCATTCTTAGTCTATGATCTGAGGTCATGTTGTCAAACTTTATACTTCCGCGGCGCGGCGCCTTTTTAATTTATGACACACTAGGTAGATTTTGATTACTGTGATATATTTTTATAGGTTCTAATTTAGGCTGGCAGGGCGGAATATGAATAATTCGATTATAAAATAAAGCCTTTGAATAAGCATATTATTACAGATACGGTATCCTTCTTCTTGGGTGTGCCGTGTGTAACTATATGGATGTTCCAATTAAAAAAATATATTCTCAGTAGTTTTTCCAATATATGCAATTGTCCAAACTTTTTTGGCACCCCGTGTGTAGGTATACCATTTTATTTACTTTTAAAGTTGTAAATCCATTTGCTTTGCTTTTCCCAGAAGAGAGATGCTGTTTGTTTTTTTCCTTCGTTTAGAATCCGTCACTGACCGTTAGGCAGTCGTGCGGCTAAAACACGTAATTTAAAGTTTCCAGGGCGAAAGTAACGAAATAAATCCCGATAAGGGATTTACCTCTTGTGTCTGCCTTGTTAGAGTAATGGAAAGAGCCTAAAAATAAAATAAACAATGCCGGACCCTTTCCAGGCTTATATAGTTTTTTTTAACCAAGTTTTATGGAAAGTGTTTTTGGTGTTGCCCACTATTAAAAGTCGAAAAACAATGCATTTTTACCAATTCGGCAAACGACGGTTCTTGTTTTTTTCCCTCTGGCACAAATGATTAGTTAAAGCAAATTTATTTCCACCTACTTTAAAGTTTAATAAACTATTGGTTTTTCTAGTTTTAAAGTACAGATGAAGATACACTGAGAAAAATGCCTTCAATTCCTTATAAGAATTCACATTTTCTTTATACAACTGTTTACTACTATATGTGACAGCAACGCGCTTTTATACTTAAGACAACGAAAATTGCTAGACCGTTGTGTATTGATAATATCACGGTAATTTAGCCCATAGGAAATAGGAGTTAATGCTACAATATAATGGTTTATAGCCATTAATGCTCTGAATTCTGAATACTCACAGTAATTATCAAGTTCTATTGGGGTTGTAATCTGGTTTCATATACTGTATTAGTTACGACTGGCAGTTGGCAGCATATACTTACCAAAAATGTGTACTGTAGTTCTCAAAAATTTAAATTGCTTCTAGTGTGATATTGTTTTTGTAGTTTAACTTTGCATAATGATTATCTATTATGCAACATGGTTTATTACTAAGGATGGGTTGTGCGGAATAAGCATCTTCTATTGCTTTATCTGACATGCAAGGTTTAAAAAAAATTAAAAACAAAGTAAAAATAAATTATTTTAAACAGGTATTACGATCAATAAAATTTAAATTCAGGCAGTACAGCTAAGAGTTATTTTTTAACAAAATTTGCTGTATTAAAAGTTCATTATTCAACAAGACTGTGCTGCTAATGGGACTGATTACTATCAATAATAACACTGTTCTAGCAAATCTGGAATTAATATAGCACTAATGCGGGTTTGATACACTAGCAATTTATTTAATATGGGTTAATGCAAAATAAGCTATCAATTACAAACTATGTCTTAGCAAACCTGTTGTATTATATAGATCATTTTCCTTAGTGTAGTGTCAAATAGTGTTTTACTCTTGTCACGCAAGAACGAGACAGAATCGATCCTGTCTCCTGCCAGACTAGATGAGAGATTTTTCTGCGAGAATTAATTTAGAATATTATGTCAGTATCAGCAAAATGTAGGGAGTAAACTACATACTATTTTGATGGTGTGCAGTTGTCTTTGGGAATCGGTTTTAACCATTTGTTTCTATAAATAAATCATAACTGGTCGAAAATTTAAAGGTATCCCAAATTATTGACCATACCTTTTAAGATGCCCTGTATAAGAGATGCATACCTGTGAGATATATTTTTGATTTATTGGAATGGGGTGTCTCATACAGAGAAGTTTTATATTTTTTGTCTTAGTTTTTCCCTTATTATTTTGTCTATGGTCTTTGAATAGTAACCGTTGCTTGTTGCTATTGTGTATATTATATATATATATATTATCTAGTTCGTCCTTATATTCAATGTCCGACAAGAGGTTAACAACTAATCTATTTCCCATGCTAGTTTTATTTGTTGGGGGTGTTTTTAGTTTGCAGCTATCACTATATATGTAGTTGAAGTTAATTGATTGTTTTGATTTCTTATTATTGTGAGGTCTAGCAAATTAATTGAGTTGTTTGTTTATTTTTCTCTGGTAAAATGAATGTGATTATTTAAGCTATAAGTAGAGAATTAAAGACTTAGTTTTCTTTAAACCGATACAAAACCAAAATATTAGAACTAAATAATGCTGCTTTCTATGCTTCAGATAAACAACTCTACTACGGCAGCGTTCCTGTTTAAAAATACTTTTGAATATTTGTAAAGTGAATTTAACCATATAAACAAACCGAGCGTGTTTGTAATTTATTGGCCAACCAATACAGACACGCCGCTGTAAAGCAAACACTTTTTGATTAATACAATTTGTCGGCGCTGCAACAGCGACCATTTATAAACACTAGAAACGAACACTTAACATAAAAAACATAGAAACGTAAATTGTATTAAAAAAATTAATTTATTTCGACTCACTGGACGATTACCGAACAAGCAAGTCGTCCTATCTAATTGCTTAAAAATTTCCTGGGAATCTGGTCCATTGATTGGACGACTTTATAAGCAATTTGGTTGTCAATCAATTCATTCATCTCTCTGCAATCAGTTTTCATTTTAAAAATAGTCAAAGCGCTCGTGTACCTACTGATCGTTGCTAATTCAAAAATATGGTTTTATGAACTCTTTAGTACAATCGCATCCTTTTTATCGATTTCCATTATGAGCATTCTCTATTTGACACGTAAAAAACAACAACCAAAAGTATTAAAACACGACGAGAAACCTATTGACTTGCCCCTTAGGCTCCTTTTATACTGGGATTCTGAATCTCGGCTTCACATTTAACGTAGCGCTTAAGCAAAGCGTTTAGGCGGGCGTCTTCTCGGAAACAGAATCGCGATTCTAAATTTCGGAATCGCACTAATTTCGGCCACCCAGCTACGGGATTCGAATCGGCGACAGGTCTAGCATTGGTTTATATGTGAGCATTTTCACTGCGATTCTCGTTCAATAGCCTCTTGCCAGCTCCATATTATGGGTATGAATGGGTACGAATAAAGAATTCAGTATGGATGTTTTAAAAACTTTTTTGACACTGACAAGTTCATATCGTCAATACAGGCACGTCCAAGCTTATGGGATACTTCGGTATATCGAATAAAACAATAAAACAGGCACATTGAGTGGAAGTGGCTAAAGAAATTTTGTCTTTTAAGATATTGTGTAGCTTGTCAGAAGACCGAATTGACATTCTAAAACAGTTAAAAAATTTCTCAGGGTGTTCTCTTGAATTTTTATACAGTAAAACGCTGTATTACGTTCGCTGATTATTGGATGAACCCAAATTCTACGTTTCCTAAGTTTTTTCTTTAAGTTTTTTCTTTTTTTTTTACACACGATCTGATAATAATATAGCAACAGAGCTTCTTCTACTGCAGTAATTTTAACACTGAACAGAAGCGTGCGGCCCTGGAATTAATCGCCTCGCCACAAAATTGCCGAAACCGCGCAAGATTAGAAAAGTATGCATTCCGAATCTCGTTAGAATTCACGCGAGATTCTGAATCCCAGATACTGAATCTCGCATTCAGAATCCCAGTATAAAAGGAGCCTTACACTACAAGCAGTAACATGCACAATTACTCACACATTTCAAGGAACTTAAGCGAGCAGGTTGCCGACGTCCATGCACACAGCAACCTTCTGGCAATCTGTGTAAATTGCTTTCAGTCGCAACCCGATCATCTTCCGCCTGGTAAATTAAATAATCGTTCGGCAATCAAAATATCGCTTGCAAATTGATTGAGATCATCCACTAACCTGTAAACTGTCTTCTCTAAGAAGGTTAACATTGCAAAACCCGATATCGTTATGGCAGGACACACAATCCCACTGACTTCGTCTATTAATTTTCTGGGTGTCAACCTGGGAGGAAATATGTCTTGGCATAATCACGTTGTGGCAATCGCCAAGGCAGCTTCTCAGAAGCTCGGTATACTTTTCCGTACCAAAAAGTTGTATACACCTCAACAACTTTTGACACTCTATAAAGCCCAGATTCGACCATCACTGGAATACTGCTCTCATATCTGGAGTTCTGCACCGAAGCATACCCTTCGGTTGTTGGATTCCAGCCAAAGGAGAGCCGTTCGTCGAATCGGCGACCACGAGCTGACTGGCAGCTTAGAACATCGAAGACAAGTTGGTGATTTGACTTTCTTCTACAAATATTTCTATGGCAAGTGTTCGACAGATATTGCTCGCTCGATTCCACCTAGAGCAATGCATAGCAGAAACACACGACGAACCACTGCCGCCCATCCCTATGTGGTTCAACTTAGTACAGCCCGAACATCATTGTTTCAGAACTCTTTCATTTGGAGGACGTCATCTTTGTGGAACGGCCTTTCTGAGACCGTGTTTCCAACCGAATATAACCTCCAACGATTCAAGAAAAACGTGAATCACTTTCTTCACACACGCACCGCTCCCAGAGCGCCTTAAAGGATTTCTCCTATAGTGCTTGTGCTCGATCATAAAAAAAAAAACGGACCATCTTTTAGAAATTCGATGGAAAGAGACTGGATTGTCACTCTGGTTGCTCGAAAATCATCTAGTGAATGGGCACCTTAAGACCTGGTGGATCTGTCCGTTGTATATCAGAACCAACACACACGTTCTATTTATTTAACTGAAACAAATAAAAAACCCGTTTTATTCTTCGATTACAAATGCATTTAGTCATTTACATTATCAACAGGAACAAGAGCAATCCCAAAATAAACGTATAATACTTAAGAAAAAATATGACAGGAAATTCGTAACCTACACCTACAACACCGTATTGTAAACTCGCACAAAACAAACAAAACGTAACGGAAAGAACATCTCGCGGCGTTAACGTGTTCTTTTGACGAATAATTCTGTCAGTTATAATTTATGGCTGTGGCAAACATTATTCTCGCAAGATGAGCAGTATGACGCCAAGAGATGTAAACGGTAAATATATGTACAGTACTGGCAAGCCTGATGGTACAGGGCGACTTTAAATATAAACAAATTAATATAAAATTGACTTAAAAGATTGATTAAGACTTAACGTTGCCAACTTCTGTACGAGCGCGATTTATTCCCTCCCATCTCACTCTCACTGCATTTCCCCTTCACAACAGCGTTCCGATTGCGAAGCACCCACCGCAATGTTTAATGTTTTCGTTTTCTATCTTGGCTGAATGTTTCAGGTAATTGTAGAAACGGTGAAATTCTGTTGGTATTTTCAAATGGTTTATTCCCAAGAATTTTAAATTAAAATTATTTTATGTAATGCGAAGGCTGAGAGTGCAGAGGAAGTTGTTGGGTTTGTGGCGTTTTCAAATTAATTTGTTAACGACATAAAATGATAAAAAACCTACGTAAAATAATTCGAAAATGCGCGGTACAACCATAGACAATTTACCTTTAGATAAGCAAACAATAATCACGAAAGTGGCAGTTTTATGGCCTCGCGCATGTAAACAAAACTGGGAACTATTAGACATGCGCACTGCAACATTATCGTTTGACGAATGGGAAAATAGACAGGTCCGGGCTTTAAAATTTAAATTCTTGCCAAAAAATTGGAATTTCTTCTCAATTTTTGATCAAGTTGGGAAAAAAGGTAGTGATTTCTGGCATTTTTAGTAGTAGCAAACATATCAGATTTTAAGTATATTCTTATTATATATATATTGTTTTTAAGGTTCTGTTTTTACAATTTGTTTAAAATTGATTCGTCGTCGTGTTTTTAGTACGAAAAGGGAGAGAACAAGAACAGGTAAATTAAACTAGTCCTATAAAATCGAATATAAAAACAAACAAAACCAGCAAAATAACCAATCTACGGTGTTATCGCGTACCTAACCTCAAGTCAAATAGTTGGTATATAACTTGTATTGATTTTTACAATTTGGTAAAAACTTGTTTTGTTCAAGAATTTGAAAAAGTGTTTGCTCGAGAACTTGACTCATGGAATACTTTCACCCTTGGATTAATATAAACATACCTAGGTATTTACTTTTTCTTTGCATGCATCGGGATAATCTGTCTTGGTGTGTGTTTCTCATTATTTTCATACCTTATTTCTCTAGCCTAGGCTTAGATAGATGTGTTTAAATTGCGCATAATAAAATAAGGTTATATATCAAGATACATCACTACTCCATACTTACTAAAAACATGAAATACCCGATATTTTACCCCTTTTTCGGCATAACAAAATAATACAACGGCTGTTATATACTGTCATTGTTTATATTCCAATTGGAGTCACTAAAAGCACAAACACCATTCACTAAACTACACAAAAACTAGAAATCCGTAAATATTAAACACCCACAATAAACAACAAGGAATCCACAGAGAAAATTTAAGGCACAACACAAAAATGGCGGCCGAGCCGGTTCTGGAGAGTATATGTCTTGCAACCTTGAGTATCTTGCCCATGTCGATTATTGTCAATAAAGTAGGCAGGCCGATAACACGAGGTTTGTGCGCATGCACGAAGGTGTATAGAAGGAAGGCAGCTGACTGGCGAGTCATGCGCTTGGACGTATTTTTTCACCCATAAAACGTAACTTTTGTTTGCGCAGGAGATAAGCTGTACGTATCTAAAGGTAAATTGTCTATGGGTACAACCCAAACGAAATTCCAAATATTACTGATATAGAGCGAAAACCTCTTGCATTTCTCTGGCCGAAAATAAATTACCCTCTCTGGCCTAGCCATGCGTTGTTCACGCATCACACCGGCAACACTGATTGAAGAGTGGAAGTAACAAAGGCGCTAAGTGCCAAAAATAAAGTTTCGAGATAATCAAGAAAAACGTTATAAAAAGGTCAATATTTGTTTTTTTTATTTATTAGCATTAAAAGTCATGTTAAAGGCTAACGGAAAAACAATTCTAAAATACATTGATATATATTATGGAACAAAGCTGAAAATATAGTTAATTTCCTAAAATAAAAAAAGAAACGGGGTAAGTGCCACAAAATATGTTTTTAACAAAATAGGATCAGAAAGGATTGCTGGTGTATTTTAGCGTGTGTTAACAATATAAATTAGGCTGAAGGCAAAACTAAAACTATAACTATCATAAATAACACAGTAGTCGAAAATTCCGGCTACGGCTACGGGCACAGGCAGCTGATTAACTCTGGCACTTGTCCCACTTGATGAGAAATAACCATTGTCGCTTACCGGTGGCGCCATCTAATTTTTATTGTAGGAAGCGTAATCTGACTCATGGCACTTACTTCCTTTGTTAGGTCACAAAGCATGTCTTTTAACACCTTTCTACGGCATTACTCAATTTCGGAAATTATGGGCACCTAAACATATTTACTCTCTCATACTTACACAAAATGCCACTGTAACTTAAAGTTTGACAGTATATAGTGTATATGTTGTTAATCGGTACCACAATATCTACTTAATAATAATATTAATGAAATGTATGACTACCTACATAAATAAAAAACAATCTATTTGTATGCAGTCTGGGTTGTGAAAATCGGCCGAATTGTTATACTGCAAATATCCTTAATTTAGTTTCGAACAGATCCTGATATTCTTACCAAAACCGAAAAAGGAACCAGATAAAAATATATAAACATGCGTGTGTTTAGCATTCTAACCTCCACAAATAGCGTGATTTTCACTCGTACTTTAAGTGAGTTTCTTTAATGTGTTTCTTCCCGGTATTTCCTTTGTACATGACAATGGAGTTCTATATTTAATTTTCTTTATTTTTTTCGGGTAAGCAACGACTACGACTTGGTCTGCAGTAACAATAAAACTTTGGATTTTATGTAGACAAAGAAAATTAGTTTTAGTATTATGGGACTAAGTTGCTTTAATGTGAAATAAATGCAATGCAACATTAGGTTAAGGAATAAACATAATAAAAGTTGAACAAAATTACCAGAAAGGGAATTAAGCCCAGTAACGATGTATTATTCAACGGGCGATCACGACAGATATTATTTTCGAGGAGTTAAATTGGCGTAAATCGTTTTTTCGTACTAAGCTAGTATAAAATTTTATTTTTCATTTTTTATGGTCCATATTATGTTCGTCCTTCATTTCGAACACAAAAAGAATTGTATTAAAGACTTTACTAGTAAAACAACAAGCAGTTATTTGCGTTATTGCAAGAAAATTAGAAAGTTTTAGCACTGCGATAATATTTTTAATTAGGCTCGAGATTATTTTTCATCATTTACCTACGATTATTTTCTATTTTCTCCTGACAAATTTTGTAAAAACCAGTTTTAAAACAACGCAAAATTTTGCTTATTAATTTTGGTATCACTGAAAAGCGTTTCTGATAAACTTTCAAAAGTGGTGTCACAAGTTGGGTAGTTTCGGAATTCTTGACATGCGACCAGGATGGCGATTATAAGCGTCATATTGGCGGGTTTAAAAGTTTAAGCAGCCGCAGGCAAAAACTTTTATCTTTTTGATCAGCAAATAAATTCCTACTATAGATACACAAAAAAGTTTTCATTAGCTCTTGCAAATATCTGGGGCCTCATTTTTTCATACCGGGAAGAATAATACTTGTCGAGGAATACACTAAGGAAATTCATTCAATACAAGTTTTTTTTAATATACAACAAAAAAAAATCCTTTAACCAACGGCGTATACAGGGGGGGGGTAATGGGGGTAATTAGCCCCCCCCCCCAAGATTACTTAAGCGTTGTTTAATTTTTGTCCTTACTCCTTAAAGTTGCTATTATCTAGTATCCTAGCCAGGCACGTAGCTAGGGGGGGGGGTACAGGGGGTCCGCCCCCCCCGAAACTCGAGCTCTGATTTCGGCAACATAGGCAACACATTAAACATTTCCTACAGTATTACATTTTCTTCAGCTCAATTATTACCGGGTTTGTTTTTGTGCTTTTCTTGTGGATTTTGTGTTGTTTTCCCACTTGAAAACCAAGCACCATGATTCAAAAAAGGGCGTGGCACCCAAAAAATTTTTGCCTGCGGCGCGATCCCGATGGACCCCCCCAAGAGGAAATTCTGGCTACGTGCCTGATCCTATCCGATTGATTACCACCCCCCCCCCCCCCCCCCCAGACGCATGGATACGCCGTTGCCTTTAACCCCTACATGACCGTACATGACTGCAGACCTCATTTTGTGTTCCCTAATATAAGTGTTGTGTAGATGTGTCCTTATATTAAAGGTTTATTTGTGTTTATTTTTCCTTAACCATAAACTTAATCCTCTATTTTTACTATCATACTTTATAAAAAATAAAAAGTTGTCTTTGGTTTTACGTGGTTGTAAAAGTAAATGTTTCTATATAAAAAACATTGTAGTTAATTTTTGTGTTTTATTAAGCTCTATCCCAACTGATATATTTCTTTAGATAAGAACTTATACGGCATTTTATTTTTTATTATTATTTCCTAACATTATTTTCTCAAAATAAACATTACTGGTGATAGTCTGGGGCAAAATAGATTAAAAAGTATTGTATATAAAATAAGGCCATCCACTGACCAAATTAATTTTTCCTTTTATTTTTTAAGACTAGGTACCTATACTCAGGTAACTGGCACCCAACGTCACTGTCACTACAGAGATTTAATTTGGCTAAAGAAAAGTAAAGAAATCTAATAAAAAAGTAAATAAAATCGCGAATAGGCGAATACGTTACTGAGGGCCAATCCTAGAAAAAAGATCTCAGAAAAAGGTATTTTAGTAGCAGCTAGGTAGACTACCAATGATAAAAATAATTTTCTTATAGCTGGTAGACAATCTTTAGGATTAAAAAGCAATACTTTTTTAACTACATGAACTCAATTAATCACAAAAAGATATTTTTAACCTCTGCATCATATATTTCTTTAGGGCAATAGAGTTGTCTTTCAGCAGCAAAAAAATTATATTTAAAAAACGACCATATTAAGGATAAAAAGACATAAAAAAAAAATTAACCTATAGAAGCTACAACAGAGTTCTTTTTTCGGCACCTATTTATTGCAGATTATTTTGCTACTATACTAACGGATTTATAGCTACGGCTGATAGAGTTTTTTCTCAGTGTATTCGTAGTAAAGGTAATAGAGCGATTTTTTCATTTATTTCTATAGATATGAAATTTACAGGAAAAATAAAAAAACGATTATTTATTACTTACGTGCATGACAACTAGTAATCCATTTTTTATGTCTGCCTAATAATAATATTTATTACTGGCTATTATGGCGCTTGATATTAGTATTGTCGAGTAGCATTTCATATCAGTAAAATTACTTTTGTTTATTTTTTGTTGTTGATTTATGTGAGAAAATATTGTGTTTTCCGTTAATTTAATGCCCGTGTTTTCAGTATTAAACTATAAAACATTAAATATGCGTCTTTTATTTTCACAAGAAGATACTAATCTTGCTTTTAACGGCACACTTAAATGTCATGTCTCTAATATACTTGCTTGCTGCTTTTATCAAGTACTTAATAATATTTAGTGCTTATCATTAAGTCTGTTAAAAAGCATATTTTACGATGCAAAGATGGTCATCAATAAAGAACAAATTAGGTACTACTTTTCTCGAATGGAAAGTATTGTAGTCTCGATTTTTTTTATTATTAGATGTCGACGTTTCAGGGCCCCTAGATCATGAAAAACATGTGTCCCATTTATTGACTCGAAAGCTTAAAAACTACTACTACTACTTGATGGGGAATGACGAAATTTTGTGTATGGATTAGGTATTAATCTTGCTTAATGCGTTTATAGTCTGGGGTTTCTATATGCAGGGTATTGGGAAAAAATGAATTACATATTTTTAGTTTCGTCTTTGTATTATTGTCAACTTGTATTAGTATAAACACGGCAACTTTAAAAATTATGTTTTTTCAAAGAAAGGCCTAAATGAAAAATATAGCTGTTAAACTAAATTTTACTAGTGATATGACCCCAACTATTTTTGAAATATTTATGCAATCGTTAATAGTAGCGATGTGGACTCTTATAATTTTTCTTTATTAAAAAATACCAACTGTTCAACAAAGTGGTCAATTTAAAGTGGGGGTATTAACATGCTTGCCAACGTATAACGTATTTCGCGTAGATTTATTTATGTTTTCTAGCTTTAACACAAAATTTAAATAAAATCAGTATCGACTTGACATTCTATAGGTAATAATCATAGACAATTTACCTTTAGATACCTACAGCTTAGCTCCTGCGCAAACAAAAGTTACGTTTTATGGGTGAAGAAATACGTCCGAGCGCATGACTCGCCGGTCAGCTGGCTTCCTTCTGGACACCTTCGTGCATGCGCACAAACTTCGTGTTATCGGCCTGTCCTACTTTATCGACAATAATCGACATGCTCAAGATACTTTCCAGAACCGGCTCGGCCGCCATTTTTGTTGTTGTGTTTTAAGGTTTCTCTGTGGATTCCTTGTAGTTTTGTTAGCTATCGTGGATTGTGGGTGTTTAATATTTACGGATTTCTAGTTTTTGTGTAGTTTAGTAAATTGTGGCTGATTGTGAGAAAGTTAATTCTGTTAAAGTTGCTGGTTAGTTAATTTTTTGGTTAAAATCTGTGCACCCGGACATTAAGCTTTTAATAAAGGCAGTATTCCATGGGTCAAGTTCTCGGGCAAACACTTTTTCAAATTCTTGAACAAAACAACTTTTTGCCAAATTGTAAAAATCAATACAAATACAAATACAAAAAAGGTTAGGTACGCGATAACACCGTAGATTGGTTATTTTGCTGGTTTTGTTTGTTTTTATATTCGATTTTATAAGACTAGTTTAATTTACCTGTTCTTGTTCTCTCTCTTTTCGAACTAAAAACACGATGACGAATCATTTTTAAACAAATTTTAAAAACAAAACCTTAAAGACAAGTTTCTATCCTTAAAATTTGATAGGTTTGCTACTACTAAAAATGCCAGAAATCACTACCTTTTTTCCCAACTTGATCAAAAATGGAGAAGAAATTCCAATTTTTTGGCAAGAATTTAAATTTTAAAGCCCGGACCTGTCTATTTTCCCATTCGTCAAACGATAATGTTGCAGTGCGCATGGCTAATAGTGTCCAGCTTTGTTTACATACGCGAGGCCATAAAACTGCCACTTTCGTGATTATTGTTTGCTTATCTAAAGGTAAATTGTCTATGGTAATAATTGATATATTTAATAAATATCAAGGAATTTCATAACTTATTTTAGGATAATTGTATAGCGAAAAATATCGGGTCAGATTTTATTTTAATTTTAAATAGGTTATAGGTTGGCAATAAATTGAACGACGTTGAGAATTCAACCTTAAAAATAATACTACATAATAATATTTGAAATAATATGTTTTTAGGATTAAAATTTTTCTTTAGGTAAATTATTTTTGTTATTGCATTTTCCTTTATACTATTCGAAAAATCTAAGTCAACGTTATACAACACTTTTATAAGTTAACCAGGAAAGAGCCGGGACAAGGTTTTTGCCGATTTTTTGTCCTGTAAACGATTTTTAACGGGCTTTGATTGGAAAAATATATTTCTAAATATATCCTATATAACAAGCTGTTACTCCCGTAATAACTTTAAAATTACTCACGATTATTAATTCATTTATTTTTGTAACCTGTGGGACCGAAAACGCTGTTTAATTAAAAAGAGGTTAATGAAAATATACCGACCACGAAATTAGGTGCAGCTATGGAGCACGAACTTGATAAATGACCCTAAATTAGAATTCCTTTGTGAGGACAGGGTAGTATATAAGATGGGGGGAATGGGTAATCCCCACTGGGGAGTTTAATCTTCACCTGGGGGGTTGATTTGTAGGTTAAACGCGGCCCGTTAAAATTGTTGTGGAGCGTATAGGGGGATGCAAAATGTTTAATAAAATCTGAGGGACAAGGTCATGACGGAGGATCGTTTCAGATAAACCAATAGAAGATTCTTATTTTGCACAACCCATCATTAGAATTGAACTTTATAATCTATGGACGAATTTTACCATCTCAGTAAACCATGTTGCATAAAAATCATATGCAATGTTAAACGACAAGAACAAGATCACACTAGAAGCTATTTAAATTTTTGAGAACTACAGTACTGATTTTTAGTGGTAAGTATATGCTTTATTAACGGTAGCAAGCAAATATTATTATGATTAATGTAAAGTTTCATTACAACTGCCAGGCGGAACTGATATAGTATTTAAAACCAGGTTACACTCCCAATAGAACTTGATAATTACTGCGAGTGTTCAGGGCAATAATGTCTATAAACCATTCTATGGTAGCAATAACTCCTATTTCCTATTGACAAAATTACCGTGATATCACTATACAACGGTCTAACAATTTTCGTTGTCTTACAGTAGGAAAGCCCATCGCTGTCACATATAGTACTAAACAGTTGTATAAAGAGTATGTAAATTCTTATAAGGAATAGAAGTTCTTTTTACGCCGAAGTTAAGTTGAATGTGACCTTGCTACTATAGAAGAATTATTAAATTTTCGCATACTTGGTACTTGCGACTCATGTTAATTAGCTGAGTATGCTAATCTCATGAGTAAAGAAAGACACTTTACGCACAAATTACAAAATACATAATTTTTTAACGAAAAGAGATAACAACCTCGGGTTTTCTGATATCTTTTTCTTAACTAATAGTCTATCAAAAAATTATAGGGCTGTATTTAAATTAGATGTGTAAATGTCTGGAATAGGACTTTTTGTTGATTAGTAGATTTGTTGTGGAACAATCAAATTAATCTTAGCATTGGCTACAATAAAATTTAATCCTATTGTAAATACGTTTAGGTTGAGCTATCGTTTGTAAAAATCGGTCAAGGCAAACCCCAAGTTACAGCCTTTTAAATTCGTTAAATTGTTACACTTAGGTACCGTTGTCAAATAAAATTTTTACAGTATTGTACCGAAATTGTATGTGGCGTGTTTCACACCTACATTGTATATAAAATATATTAACAAATCAGCCACTTTTAATTACATAACAGCAAATGCTCCCCCTAGCAGTAACGTTAGGAAATATTTTTAATCCAATTTTTTCGATCAATGGTATTAATACTTTTTTTACCCCATATTCGCAACATAAATGGTTTTCGAGATATAGCCTCAACTGATCACGATGTATATTTATCCATCTTGCTGAATGGTCTTTACGACTGCCCACGGCTTCGCATACGTTTAGACTTTCAAAACTTAACACGTTAAGTTTTCCCGAGAAAGCTAAACATTTTGTTTCTTTATTCAACAAGCAGCTTATCCAAATAAAAATTTGGTGTCAAACAGAGCCAATTTACTCCAAAAACACTTTCAAATCCATGGAGATATATTTTTTTAAGAATAGGTAATGGAGGAAAAAGAACTAAGCTGACAGGCCCGGGCGCATTATTTAATACCTAAGTGAGCTGTAAATTTTTTATTGAAATTTTGAATCAATACCGCAAGAAAAATTGTATTAAGTATAATATTTTTTTAAGTGGGGCTTATTAAAATTTAATATTTAATAAATAAGGCAAATTTAAGATTTTACTAGATTACACTCTTCATTTTTGACGTTAAAAGCTAGGATATTTAAAAAGTATTTTTTAAGAAGCTTTTTTTTTTGGTTTCATTAATCTCGGATTAATATCATAAGATAAGCATTAATTTGTTATTAAACTTGAACCAATTTTTAATGTCTGTTTTAAATATTATAGTGAAAAATGTCTAGTGATTTGCTCTCGATTACCAGTTGAACGTTCTTTCAATTGCGCTACGAAGACCCTAAAATTATTTTAACAATTTCGGCAATATCACTTATTTAATGATGTTAGTCGGGTATCGGGTGTACAACTTAGAAGGCTGATTACTTGTGGAAAAAAATATTTTACAAAAGTGACTAAGAGAGATTGCTGACAACGATTTTTAAGTTTCTTGATTGGCCGCTAGAGGGCGTAACTATAGTGGAAAAATAGAAAAACGGAATTTTCCCAAAAATCCTCATAGCAAACGTTGCCTTTTTGCAATCATATGAAAATTCTGAATAACTTTTGTACTTACGTTTTTGCTCTATCGTTTTGTTTAAGGGAGACAGGAGGGAACAAATGTTGCAATCAAAAAATATTTAAAACTTTGGTTTGGCTTATCAGAATTTGACAACTATTTGAAAATTTTAAAATCTAAAACCGTAAAAATTTCATTTTTTCTTCCTCTCTATGCGATAGGATATAAATCAAAATTTGGAAAAAAAGCCCATTGTAGGCACGTCGCTAAACATTTTTCGGTTATAATTAGTAGTAAAAATTTGCAATTAATTAATAATCCTGTTAAAGTCGCCAAAAATGTATGTGCTAAAAAAATAATCAGTTAAAGAAAAATTAAAATAATTGCTTTAATTAAAACAACAACACACACTTCAGTGATTGAAAGCCCAAGAGACACATAACAGTCTTTTATGAAATAATAATCACCGTGCTGTGGCGGAAACTCCTGGTCAGTATTTTAATTAAAAATGATTTATTGAAGTAACTTTGGTGGAGGTGATAAAATTTTTATTGCGTGTTGTCATTCCGGATCGCATTAAAATAAATATTTTCTTGATTCTTATTTTTTTAAATTTTTTAAAATTGTTTTTGTCGACGATCTTCGAACGGTCAGTCGGAAAGTGTTACATACCAGCCTGTATTTTAACGAGCACTCTTTCCCTCCCGGACTCAAAAAGCGCGACGATATAGAATATGCCGGAATTTTGAAAAATCTAAAATAAATACTAGATAAACCTAGATTTTCTCCAGAATTAAATGAATCAGACTTAACGGCTTACAAGTAAATAATGTCGACTAGACAATAACTTTATCAGGCCGGCACCTAAAGAGATTATCGAACCGCGCTTCGCCTCATAAAGTCATAAAGCACTAATACCGAGGTTTATATCGGTTGATGTAAAACGCCGTGCTAGCTCATCACCATAACATTATCATTATTACACGACGACGAGGGATACATTTAGGAATTTTCTAAATATAATGAGTTTCAAGGTACAACGTGCATTTAAGTGTGGCAGAACTGACGGACAAAGGCTTAGAGTAGTGAACATTTTATTCGTCATTATTAGAGTTAAATTTTTTTTTAAAACAAAGCGTATAAACCACATGTGACATTAACAGCTGATACTGGTTTGTCCTTAAAATTTCCCAGTTTAGTAATGGACCGTAGTAAGCTCATGCGCCGGTTGGCATCATATTATTTTTTTGTGATTTTGGTATTTGTTAAGTGTTTCTGTGGATGTTTTTTGTTAATTTATTTACAATAAATAAAATGTTAATACCAATAATGAGCATTTTGTTTATCGTCACTTGTTATTTTTAATTTATAAATTATAGCGATTTTGAGTACCGTAAAACGGGGTGGATAGGATCAGCGGGGTGAATAGGATTGAAGTTACCTTCAAATTTCAAAAATCTGTAATTATTTTAATTTTAATGGGTAGGTCTTTTCTATGTACAGATTTTAAGTAACGGTTGTTAAAAGTAATTTTTATGACATTAAACTAAAAAAAAACTTGGCCACATCGCAGGCTGAATACTATAACCTAAAACGTCAAATTTAGCGGTTAAACTGTTGTCATTTTATCTTTGCTTTTGTCTTACAAACTTCATATCTCTACAACTATGCAGCACTTGTAAAATTTAGGTAATATTATTTTTAGTACTCTTTTATATTACTTAAGATAAATTTGTGTGCAAAATTCTATACACCCCGCGGTTGTTTAAATGCGATACAGTCAATAAATCAATCAATGATCCTATTGACACCGCCTGCGGGGTGAATAGGATTTTTGCACAAAAAAAAATTTATATATACAACAGGGTACACCCTGTATAAAAACTTATACCACCATTTAAAAGTACCAACCTTAACTCATGATTTAAGCTATTGAGAAATGTTTTCAGGCAGATAGTTTTCAAGTTACAAGCTTTCAAAGTTGAAAATTGATCCTATTCACCCTGTTTTACGGTAACTGCTCTAGGCGCTCCGAGAGTGTTGAATCCTGAATCCGTTAGCAATCTAAAAATTTTTAGGGAGAAAGGAGCAGCACCTGTGCAGTAACATACAAAATATCACGTTTTAATTACAATCGGTGCGAGGGCAACCGCTTTCGGGGCTATGGCATATCTATGACGTCACAGTGCGCTCTCTGAGTACTCTCGGAGTGGTAAACCGAAAACGCTATTAGTTAATTTATTTATACACAAACCTTGGTCTCGCTGAGACCTAATCAGCTGTTTGTATTTAAAAACACATGGCCTTCTTGGCGGCGTTGTACTGCGCCGCGAACGTAAAATATAATAGCAACGCAGCATTGGTACACACTAACATCGATGTATTGTTGTCATTCCTAAACTTGACTACATGTTATGGACCTGTGTCTTTAAATATCAAGCTATAATACAATGCCTGTGTAAATGAAAATATAGAAGAAATAATGGTTTCTAAAATAGTTAATTATGGCTATATATATTAGCTTTCTGTGTCCATATTTTACTTAATTATGGCATGTTGTCAAATTTACAAAGTTTAAAAGATGATGAAGGCGATGGTAAACAATCTTAGTCTGGTTATATCTCTGTAGCCAACCTCTTAATTTAAAATAGACCAGAATTCGACAGGGTGCTCTAAATTACAAGTGAATTAGGCACTATGCGGCTAGTTCTTAGAGAAATTTGACTTTAGAAAGTATAAAACGCAGCTAGCACATATTATTATAATGGAAAAGTACTGTAGGTTATCATATAGCGGAAGTTTAACTTTTCTCATTTTCTAAAACAGTACGACGTATCCGTTTATAATGAGATACCCCCTATCAAATTATGCAAAAAAACAGGTGCTTTTGATGGTAAAATCGGTTGAGTACCTGAGCCAAAAAATTTTTCGAGGAAATAAACTAAGAATTGCGTCCACAATGCAACTCCTAGGCTCTTTTCTTTCAGTAGTAGCGTGAGTTTATTTCTCTCTTGCATGCTTGTGCATTAAAAATTTGTCTGGTAAAGGAAAGAAATGCATGGTCAAGGCTCGTTTGGACCGCATATGTGTGACGTACGATAAGTACCGTTACGTGTAGTTTACTTGGCAGAGCTTGGTGGTGATCATGAAATTCTCGTAAAATACGAGGGCTATTTTCGATTAAAAACAAAGTGTGGTGTATGTTTCTCTAGTGCACCCATGATGAGAGTCACCTATTTAAATATAATTAGTAATTTTTATAACACCCTGTTCAGATAGATTAATGTTTCGTGTACTTAGTATATACAAACACAGTAGTTATATTTTAAACAAAATAATTACAAAATAAAACGCATATGTCATGGCCGTTAGAAACCTCTATTATTAAAAATTACAATATGTGCTCAAAGTAATTACAATTTACAAAAAGGTGTATTTACATAAATGAAAAATTTATCCGGCTTTGTAATTTGTAAGCAAATTGCTAGTTTTAACTTTTAAAATGCCGTGTTGTACTCGTGAAAAATATTCCGAACAAAATAGTAAAATTACATTGCATGTTTCTTTATGCTAAAAACGCTTCTTGATAAAAATTACCATCGCGGTTTTCTGCCAACTTTTCTTATTTATGGCTAATTATTTTTCTACTGGAGCTTCCCTGATCACGTGTTGATTTTATTAACTATTTAGAAAACCATTCAATATTATAATATGGTCTGCGTGAATACTAAACACCGAGTTTATAAATTAATTATAACCATGGTTTTAGCCCTCCACTGAATTCCTTCAATATGGCCTATATATTGGTTTACAGGGATGGAACTCTCTCTAATGGGGATGGGAAGACCCGGTTCTTTTTCGTGACCCGGAATTCATCAGATCATTTATTAGAATGACCCGTTCATATGACGGACTCGCAACTCGCACATATACACCAGTCTTCAGGGTCATAATAATATGAACAATAGGGTCGCAGCGAGTGATTGATTCAATCACGGGTCTTTCAAAAGATTCGGTAATTGTGAACGGGTCATTCATGAATGACTCATCTCTAGACTCTTAACTATTGTTCCCGTCGACATGATATTTGGACAAATTTGCTCTGTCCCCGGAAATAAATTTTGATCGATGGCACGGTCTGCTGTGAGTGCTGGACTGTTAGATCCAAGCGTACATCAATTCTTCTTTTCTTGCATGTGGAGAGAGAACCTTAGAAATTAATATTAATTACCTAGTATTTTATTTAATATTTTATTTTGATTTAATGCGAAAAAATATTCTTTGTATAATCTAAATCTAGGTAATCTAGAAAATCTAGGGTAGGCACGCGCCCTTGTGCCTGTGCCCTTTAGGATTAACCGCCACTGCAATATTCCAAACACTTTTGTCACTCTGTATAATGCTAATACTATTTTTTTCTGCAATTTTTATTAAAGCGAAATCAGGTTTTGTAGTTTTGCCAAAACCAATTTAAATTAGCTTTATGATTTAATTGATCAACGTTTTATGATTTCTTTTAATCCAATCGGATTGCTGTTGTATTTTTTGATACATCAGGGATTAGTTTATACTACTATATAATAAATTTAAAAACTTTTTATTTTTTATAATCGTATATATATTTATTTTTGCCATAAAATAAAAAAATATATATTGCCCAAATACATATAATAGTAAAGCCAATAACGTTGATACGAGCGTGTATTCTCCATCAAGCTGCATTTAGAACAAATTGAAAATATATGGAAATTTTTCTCTCCAGAGTCTATTCAGGAAATGATAACACATTTATATTACGTAATTAT
The DNA here is from genome assembly GCA_963969555.1 of Polydrusus pterygomalis. NCBI lineage: Eukaryota > Metazoa > Arthropoda > Insecta > Coleoptera > Curculionidae > Polydrusus > Polydrusus pterygomalis. The sequence goes on along the minus strand of OZ018378.1, from coordinate 3,606,682 downwards.
TAATATTAAGAGCGTTTATAAATGCTAGACTGACATTAATGGGTATTATTTAAATAAATAGCTTTGTAAAGTTTCTAGTTATACATTTTTTTAACGATTAAAAGAATATGCATAATGTTTTTGTCGATAATAATAATTTTTTTATATTTAATAATTGCTCTCGGATAGAACAAAATTTTAAAATAGTCTACAAGAAAAAAAAATAAAATCGCCAGCAGATTTAGAACTTTTACTCCATATAGAAAAAAAAAGAAATAACTACCAGGCTTCTTCCCAAAACTGTAGGAATGTATCACTCCACAGTACTGCTCGAATTACACAATTGTAGGTATTAAAGTACAGAAAATGAACACAGATTTATACAAACAAAAATTCAATATGTCTGAAGAACATTTTTTGGAACCTTTACAAAATCAAATTGGACCTGCATTAGAAGATGTTCCTGGAAATAAAATGACGGTTATCCTGCGCACAATGCATGAGAAGTAAGAGAATATTTCCAAACGTTTTTAATGGATGTACAATACGATTAAACTACAACATAAATTCGATAGCCAGGTCTTGTAATGTTTTACCAAATGTGCTTTATCACAATTTGGAAGAACTAAAGATTGCAATTTTAGGGATATGCAATTAAATCTTTGCGTATCAACATAATAATCTATATAATAATAAATATAATAAGCACCCCAAGTACCTGGGAGTAACCTTAGATCGCACACTATCCTTCAAAAAACATTTAACAAACGTAGCTGCTAAACTAAGAACAAGAAACAATATAATCTCCAAATTAAGCGGCACGAGCTGGGGTGCCTCAGCTGAAACGCTCCGCTGTTCTTCTCTGGGCCTTGTGTTCTCCACAGCCGAGTACTGTGCACCTGTCTGGCTAAATAGCCCACATTCAAGACTGATAGGTGTCCAACTCAACAACACCCTACGAACCATTAGCGGCACTATTAAACCTACACCTACATACTGCTACCAACTCTGTGCAATATACCTCCAGCTCACCTACGACGCTCAGACGCTCTCTGTAGAGAATATAGAAAGATCTTAAGCAACCCTCAACTACAAATCCACGAAGATATTGATCAACTTGGCCACAGGCTGCGTTCCAGAAAACCACCAATCCAAACAGCTGCAGCTCTTACTGCAAGCAACTTTAAACTAGAGGAAGAGTGGACACAATCCTGGCAAAATAGTGTGCCCCCAGATATTCATAACAATCTTCATGTAAACGAACCAGCTCCTGGATCCTCACTTCCTAGAAAAACATGGTGCTATCTAAACCGCATCCGTACTGAATGCGGCATATGTGCAGACTCTTTATACAAATGGGGTAAAACCCAAAGCAACACTTGCGACTGTGGCGAACGACAAACCATCCACCACATAGCCTATGAATGTATAAACCGGCAAAGTCAATGCTCGACCAGAGATTTCCTGAGGGCCACTCCATCGGCTGCCACCTGGATCGAAAACTTAGACATTAGGATTTAGAATTGTTATCCTTTTTTTTTCTGTTGTCTGATAGAATTAAGTATATTTAAGACACATGTGTTGCCATACGATAAATAAAAAATAAATAATAATCTATATAGTACCTGACTTTTTTTCATGGTCAGTTTGGCGGTGCACAATGTGTTGAATCGACCTATTTTGATTTTAATGTCAGAAGTCTGTCATCAAAGGCTGTACACGTATTTTCCTCCAGAGTATACAGCAATGCTCCAAATGTTGTGAAAGAGTTTATAATATTGTACAATATCCCGTTGAAAATTAATAGCGAATATAGATAGATAGAACATATTTAACATAAAACAACTAGACATTTATTATGAAACATAAAATTTTTAAAAAGTCAAAACGCCACAAAAATAATTATCACCGAAAAAGCAGCGTAATTGTTTTAAGCCCGTTATTGTTTCAATATACCAAATAAGCCACACGCCACGCCACTCTTTTTATTATTATGGCGCGGTGCTTTCGAACAACAACGGCCTTTAGTGTCGTTTTGTTGTTAGGCTGATGATAGATTGCTTATGATCGACTGACAATTTTTCCAAAGAATAGCTACTTTGTGAATGGCTATAAAATTATACAGCTAATGCTTTATCAATAATAATGTGACAAGCCTCGGCTGCGGGTTAATTCTTTGGATGAAAGTGAATGGCGGGTATTACTTTTTATCCAAAAAATTCGGTTTTTCTGTTTTGTGCAGGTGTTTGTGTCGCTCTTATACGATGCATGGGACAATAATTATTATTTTTTAACACATAAATACACGATAAAGTTACTCGAAATAATCTCTATCAACATTGAATCAGTAAACAATAATTACGATAGTCGCTTTTTTATGGCCTTGCTCATGTACAAAGTCTAACTTACATGAGCATGCACACTGGAAAATTCTCATTTAACGAATGAAAAGATAGACAGGCCCGGGCTTTGAAATTTAAATTGTCCTACTAAAAGCTTAATGTTGTGGTGTACAAATTTTAAGCCCCTATTCCACGGGCAAGTCATTGGTCAAGATATTATAAAAGTTGATGCTCAATTTATTTTTACGTATAAACAGCTAAAATTTGCCCAAAGTTCGTGCCACAATTTATTGTCAAGAAACTGGAACTTTTTCTAATTTTTTTGTCCAAAGGAAAATGTAGTGATTTTTTTTTATAGTGGCTGCCAACCTATCAGCTTTTGAGGTTAGAAAATTGTTTTTAATGTTTTGTTTTTAAAATAATTCGCTGTTGTGTTTATAGTTCAAAAAGGAAGATAACAAGTCAATTAAACTTACCTTATCAAATCGAAAATAGAAAACAAACAAAACAGCAATCTTGATGTGATCGTGTAGCTAACATCAAGCCAAATATTAGTTGGTAACATTTAACAATTTCCCAAAAACTTGGGTATGTATGAAATAACATTTTTTAGCACAATTTCATGATCAAGACTTTGAAAAAGTTTTCGATACCAGTTATTGTTTATAACGCAAACACGTGTTCCTTTTAAAAATTTAACTCAGCTCAGCAAAGATTGTTTCCTTCCTTCTCCCTTGCCGCGGTTAAGTTTCCCATCTATATTTCTCATACGATTTATTCGCGAAGCATTCCTTTAACAACTTAGCTAAGCAATGATATTTGCTTTCCTATGTTGTTTAAAAGAAGCAAAAGAAAAGTACCAAATAGCAAAGAATACAAGAAATTCACAGAGAAAATATAACAACAAAAATGGCGTCGAGCCGGTTCTGGAGTATATTTATATGATGTCGATAAACAAGGAAATCTTAATAAAAGCATGCCCATCCCTGTTAGATGCCAAGGGATCTGACCAGCGTGCGGCGAGCCGTACGTACAAACGCGTGTGAATTTGTAACTTGGAACAAATTCAGTAAATCCAGTACTTTTATTAAAATTATCCATAACGTTATTTCTAATTTAGGACACACGATATCGATATTTTTTTTAATACAAAATAGCCACAAATGAAAAAAATATTTTTACTCGTGCCTAGGCATTTATCAAAAAAAAAAAAATTGTACTGGATTTACTAAATTTAGTCAAGGTAACAAACTCATTGTATAGTAACCGTCAATTATAAGATTGGTTAAATCCTCAATTAAATGAATCATTTAAGAAAATTAAATTTCGTATTCCCTGAATGTTAGGCCAGCTTATAGTAGTCCCGAACCTAATCCTCTTTAATTAAACCCATATCTTAGCGATTTCAAGTCAGTTAGAGACCCGACTAGACCATTTCCACCCATTACCCTCCTTTTTCCGCCCATTTCTCCCCGATTTTCACCCATTCGGCAATAACACGTCCCAGTGATTGATGCCAGCAAGAAAATCCACTTGGGCGTCGCGTCGTGACGTCGTCGTTGATCGAGCTACGAGCTACGTGTTTCGTGAACATATGTGAATTATTACTTGTCTTTCATTGGTAGGGAGGGCGAATTAAATCGGACATCGATAAATCGTATTATCTCTTTATACGTCTGTATACGGGGTGACTTTACAATGGCTATATTTTTTTACACTAAAAAATACATCAAAAATACAATTTTTACAAAAGCGCGGGGGAATCGGACCACCATCACCCACCCTTGAAATTCTACCCTCATACACTTTAAAGTCTTAAGTATTAATAATTTTCTGAAAAGCTTATTAAAAATGATTTTCAGTGATACCAAAATTAATTAGAGTTCAGTACAAAATGTTCTGAGAGAATGTCGATTTTGCAAAGTGTGGCAGGAAAAATTAGATGCAATGATGTAAATGGTGAAAAATGATCCAAAGCCTAAATTAAAACACTATTGTAGTTTTGAAACTATTTACTTTTTTTTGCAATAAAGCAAATACTTGTTTTTTGCCCTTTTTTAACTGTTCTATTTAGTGCTTAAAATGATTTCCATTTTGTTACTAAAAATAAAGTCGATTTTAAAATTCCTCCCTAACCTCCCGAAAAAGGTCCCTTGGAATACTTCGACAAGCATCAATTATCCTCTGATGCAATTATTCTTCCAGACTGGCTGTATTTTTTTTGTATACTAGCGAATTAATTTAACCCCATAAAAAGTAGTCCATAGGGGTAAGATCGGGTGATCTTGTCGGCCACTCAATTCTCTTCTGCCAATCCACTGGTTTGAAAAATTTTGCTCCAATTATTTTATCGGCACAGTAGCTTAGTGGTGGGGGGGGGGGGGGGGGAGGCAGGTCTGTGTAGAGGAAAACCGTGCCCGTACGGTAGGATCGACGGGCTCCTATATTCGAAAACTTAGGATTCAGGCTGTGCAGAATGCTTTTATATTATAATTTTTTTTCCAGTATTCCCGCCCAAACATTGATTTTTTGGGGATATTAAGTGTGCCCCCATTTTAACATATTTATGAGGGTATAACTTTATTTTAATAGCGACAGTTTAGTTTATTCATATGACCATTTCATTAGTGCAGCAAATATTTTTTATAATTTCGGGTGTTTCCGTAATGCTCCCGTCACAAAACTAAATTGTTCTGTCCAGATCATCGTCTCCAAGATGTTGCAAAATTTTCATTTTGTAAGGTTGAAATTTATGCATTTTCAGTACTTTTTTAACATAAAACATAACATCCAAAACTTTAGGTTGTTGTCTTATTTTCAACGGATCCAGTTTCTTGAAATTTTGTAACTAAATGTTCTATGTAGTTATGTAGACGTGGCTGATGTTTTTGTCTGGATGGTTTCAATTAAAGGTAATGGCAGTTCTCAAATAGCACATGCTCTGACCACTATAAAAAAAATCATTCTACACCCTTTCCGAATTAAAGTAAATTCAAAGAAAACATGTTGGATAAGCTTTCCAGAGAGGTGTTACAAGTAAGGTAGTGCCGTTTAAGATTTTAAGGTAAGGTAGTGCAAAAGCAAAATACATCATTTTCATTTCCCCGGGTGTTTGTAATACTTAGGAAACCCCATGGAAATATTGCAATGTCAATTGTGTTTATATTGCGTTTTCCTATCTTTTCACTCCAAATAATAACCAAATCTTTTTGAATAATCAGAAACTCTATCTACTTGAAATAAATATCGATGTGTAGCCATCCCTAAACATATGTGAATTATAACACGTCTTTCATGGACCTAATGACCTTCTCGCCTTGCAAAAGAGATCGATCGTTTTGTAATTCGATTGCGTTCGCTTTGAGGAAGTTGTCAGATGCGTGGTTTAAAATTCAAAGGTGGTACAACCAGACTTCAAGAAGAAACTGTGGTTTTTTCATTCGTAGTTTTTCAACATGAATAATCGTGTTTACGTGTTTTATAAAAAATACATGGGGAAAAATGAAATTCAGTTAACTTGGAAATACTCAGGAGAACAGATATATTATAAAACAACGCGAGCGAAGCCCCGGGTACCGCTAGTGTAACATATATGATACTTCTTATAATCATAGTAATTTTAAAAATAATTAATATAAATTACATTTTTAAATTCCAACAACGATTTTTGTCATTTAAAAATCAGCTACAAAGTTTTAACAGTGAATAATGTCCTTTTAAATATGAATAAACAAAAACTTTACGACCTGGACCAACATTTTTAACTTTTTTAAAAAGACATTACACAAAAGTTTTTTGGCAATATTTCCATGCGCTGACAGGAACAATTGGAAATGTAACCGAACAAGAAAGCGACATAAACTGGCATAAAACCAGATGTTAACGGTTTTTGGCAAACATGTTCACTGACCACGTCGTTAGTTTTCTCTGGCTGTGTCCTAGAATAATGCCCTTTTGGGATTGGAAATTAGTGTAAAATTTACCATTCTAAGAATAGTTCTTAATAGGAGTGAAACCATCGACATCGGTATGTTTTTATCAATCCATTTTAAAGCTATTTATTTATTAGAATATCCAGCAACAAGCAATTTGGAGACGAATTGCATTATAATTTGAATATAACAAGAAAATATTGTCACATAAGGTACTCCTTAAATGTAAAAATAGATTAATATAACCAATTTGGTGCAGATATTAACTTTGGTGATTTTTTGGCGGCCATTTAAAAAAAATGAAGACAACTTGAGAGTCTTAGGGGACAAATTTTTATTTGTCTTGAGCCAAATCAATTAAAATGTTGTTCTTAATAACTGTGCCAAGTGGCTTGCTTGTACCATTAAATGGCGTGTTTTTTCCCAACAGCATAGATTAATATACTTTAGCCTATACAACTTCTTTGGCCTCAACAGCACCCATGCCTGTATGGGAGGCCGCAAATATGGCCGTTTGTTTCCTATTTATTATGTAGTAGTTATTTTGTGACTTAATTGTTTATATTGGAAATAATAAATCAATTATTATTAAAATTTTATACACTTTTTCTGAAAAAATTATCTGGTACATACGTATGTATATCCATATTATACATTCACACGTTTACAAAGAACAATTTGCCTTAAAAGGCTATAACAAAACATTAGTAATTTTATGTATTTTCATAAAAATGCTTTTACCCTAAAACCACCATGATTACCTACTTATGTTTATTACCCTGTGTATCCGATTATTTATAAAGTGATGTACTGCATGCCTAATTACCTAAAAAGCACATAACGAAAGCAACTTAAGTGCTTTTATATTACCCTATTTATATCTCATTACTCTTTACAAGTTTTGATGTCGCTTAGGAAATAGGTACTTAGAGAGGAATAAGGATACTTAATTATTATCTTCTTAGACGATATTACATGAAGGATAATGGATATTTGACCGAAACCATACGAGCTGGAATGAAATAAATTTGCTTAAAACTTTATTCCGCTGGACTACTTGCCGAACAGTCCAGAATGGGCTTTTTCACTAAATTTTGATTTTAGCCGATCGCATAGAGGAGAAAAAAATGAAAATTTTCTACGGTTTTCATTTTTAAAATTTTAAAATATTTACTGACAAAATAACTAAACAAAATACGTTCTCTAATAAACACTCGCGAAAGCACCGATCTACTTCCCATCACAAATCGACCAATGGCAGGGATTGGGACTGAAGGCTGAAGGTCGGCCGTCCGGCATCTACCTGATTGATATCTCAAATCTGCTCCTCTTCGTTCATATATAACATATCGAAACAAGGATACCGTTATAATTGGTGGCGACTAGAAAATAAAAGAATTGCCCGAATAATGAGATGACTTTAATAAGTATCTGATCTCATGTTTTCAAACTTTATAATTTCGCGGCGTCGCGTCGTTTTAATTGTTTTTAGCAGGTGTGGCCCATGATTTTATTACAGGTGGGACAAATTTTGATGGCAGTACAGTAACAAGCAAAATGCAGTTTAGTGCATAGTTTTTAGCTGCCAAGGAATAATTATTTACCTACTAATAAACCCCGCAAAAACATAAAATACGGAAATAACATTTTTGCTGGGACTTTTTTTAAAAATTACATCAAACAGCTTTACTTTATTATTATTTTTTTATATAATTTCCTTACTTTAATGTAGTTATGTGTTTGTATATCAAATCGATCCTTCTATTCCTTTGTTTGGAAAAATGTTTAATTACTAGGTCATTAAAATTATAAATACTTCTAATAAAAGGTTTTTAATGCTTAACATAGCTCAAGCATTTAAAATGACTCCTTCATTGAGTTTCTTAAAAAAATCTTCACTTTTTTAGCGTCAAAAAGCACCTCTCTTGAGTACTTACATAAAATTTCCAATAATTTTACCATTTCCAAAAATTTTTCACCGAGGTTCATTTTTAATTTGTTTCAGATCGAAAAAAGGTCTGGATCGTCCATTTTTTTTTCTAAATGGGGTTCAAATGTTAATGTAGGGCTTGTTTTAAACTGTAATATTTCTTGGACGGTGGAAGCCGTGGAAGTCATCATTCTTTAATACAAGTCACAAGTACAAACATACAAAACACATAACTGAACTTCATAAAGGGTTAACGGCATACGGGAGATTCGGCATCGGCATACCTAATGATCTAATCAAACCAGTGGCGCAACCAGAAATTTTGTTCGGGGGGGCTTTAACTTCTTGCGCGAAAATTTTTTTGGGTGCCACGCCCTTTTTTGGGTAAAATACGTATGATTGACGAGAGCGACAGCCCCCTAAAACTTCTGCAATAATACGCCGCTAGCCCTAACGAAATATTTATGAAAAAAAAATTTAGAGATTTTATTTTAATTAGTAAAAATGTATTTAAAATAAGTAACGCATACTTATACTAAAACAAAACAAAAACCTTATACAATAAGTTGTAAGTAATCACTAATAATACTAATATTAAAGTAAAATTCTTCGTTTTGTTTTTGCCATTTCGTCCAGAATTTCTTCCACGGTAATATCAATATCGTGGTTCGCATAAATAGGTAGGGTCGATAATTTTTGAAACAAAAAAAATAATAGTAGGATGAAACCCATTGGAAAAGAAAGAGAATATAACAAAAATTAAAAAAAAAAATAATTTACGGGCGATCCGAGGTCGGGAAGTGGAAGGGGGTGAGTTTTTAAGGCTAGAAAACGATTTATCTCGATTTCCGGGAAAACTACAAGTCCTATGGAAAAACGTTAAATGGCAAAGTTGTAGGTAATAAAAAGATCTACAACTTTTATATTAACACTTTTTTCACATTGCCTCAAAATTTATGTGAAAAATTCAAATAACCAAGTTTTTGGTTTTTTTATTTTTATCTTTTACAAAAAAATTTATGTTTTCACGAAATTTGGTGATAACATACCTTTTTATGTCCCAAACACACTAATTATTTTGATTTAAAATATTTATTTTTTCACCTTATTTTGACTTAATATCGAAAAAGCACCCTTATTTTCAATCGAAAATTCTCACGTCAAAATATCTGCCGTTTTAAAAAAGTCGGTGGGCTTTTTGTTCGTTAAAATCTCCACTTACTGATGGTGTAAAAAAATATATACATTACTATGGTAAATGTTCTCAAAAAATGCAATGAAACGGAAAAAACTCGAATCCGAATTTTTTTTTTTAATCATTATGTACAATTTTGACCTATTTATTAAAATTTATACTTTAATTACTCAAAAAACTTAAGAATCCATGTTACGTGGATAAACAAAAAAATTACAAATCTATAAAACATTGAGATCGCAAAAAACATGCGAAAATAGTTCGCGTGACATGAAAAATTGGTTTGCAATTAAACGAATAGGCTAAGTTTCTAAGCTCGGAGGGGTGGGGGCTGCCGGGCTGCAGCCCCCCCCCTGGTTGCGCCACTGAATCAAACAGAACTGTTTGTGCAAATACAATCCGCATATTTGGTAACTAGTTTTTTCTTTATCTAACGCAAAGTTTCGCTTGCAGTAATAATAATTCACAGAGCGGTTCGACTGTATTTCCATAAATGCCTGAACCGCCTTCGGCCGAGCACGAAACAACCCGAGATCAGGCGAAGTCGACGGCCGACGAGCCCTTATGTTTGTTTCACTCTGAGTTGCTAATTCATTTATGTAATCTTCTATTTGATATAAATCCACCAGGTCAACTAAAAATACTGTCCATATTGGGGAGTTTTCGCATGACACTTATACTGTGGAACTTTTGCCTTTTTTGAAGGATAATCATTTTTATTTGTTTTGAAAAATAAATTAATTAGGTGGGTCATTGATTAAATGACTTTATGGACAAGTTGCGTCTGTTTTCCAAGAAAGGTTCGTGGAGACCCTTTGAAGATTTTTACTATTGAAATGTATTATCAATAGTTCCTAATTCAGGATGTCAATGCTGAATATGCTAAATTCGGTTATAGTAAGAAAGTCCATTGCGTTAGAGGATAATTGATGCTTGTCGAAGTATTCCAAGAGACATTTTTCGGAAAGGTTTTCGGAGGAATTTGAAAATAGGCTTTTTTTTGTTTAGATCAAAAAGAAATTCATTTTGAGCACTTGATAAAATAGTTAAGGAAAAGAGCAAAAACAAGTATGTATTTTATAGCATAAAAATATAGAGTTTTAGCGCTACAGTGGTGTTTTCATTCAGGCATTTATTTTCTAATTTTTCCTGCCAAATTTTGCAAAACCCAGTTTTGAAACATTGTACTTTAATCTTATTAATTTTGGTACCACTGGAAAGTATTTTTGATAAACTTTTCAGAGAGGTTCACTGTACTTCGTTTTCTAAAACAATTCCCATACCACATGTGAGGTAGTGCCATTTTAGATTTTAAAGTGGATGCGGGTAGTACTTTAGTGGTGAATGACGGTGGTCCGAAATATCCCCCCGCGAGACGAGAATTGGCCCATTCTCGTCTCGTCTCGTGAGGCGAGAATTTTTTTTATCTCGTCTCGACGAGAAACGCGTTTTTCTCGCTCGAGAGTGCCATTGTCTCGTCTCGTCTCGTCTCGTCTCGTCTCGTCTCGTCTCGTCTCGTCTCGTCTCGTCTCGTCTCGTCTCGTCTCGTCTCGTCTCGTCTCGTCTCGTCTCGTCTCGTCTCGTCTCGTCTCGTCTCGTCTCGTCTCGTCTCGTCTCGTCTCGTCTCGTCTCGTCTCGTCTCGTCTCGTCTCGTCTCGTCTCGTCTCGTCTCGTCTCGTCTCGTCTCGTCTCGTCTCGTCTCGTCTCGTCTCGTCTCGTCTCGTCTCGTTTTTTCTCGTGAGTAGGGAATCATAAAAAATATTTTTTTATACGAATCTTAAAGGGGGTACACATTTAAAAGTATCTGGTCGTCTCGCAGAAGGGTTTAATATAAGTCGGTTTGTTAGTCATGTGACTTAGAAACTATTTTTCTTAGTTCAACAAAATATTGCAAGCGGCCATAAGACATAATTCACGTAATGTAATAGGCTTGGCACCGAGGTATTTTCAGTCCAAAATATACGGGGTGGTAAAAGATACAGAATAGAGAACGATTTATAATAATAATAATTGATTCGAACTGCCGTTCTTTTATTATTTATTTTTTGGCATAATTCGGGGCATAATTAACTGCAATAGTTTGGAAAATATTCGACTAAATAAAGGGATCAGCCCAGAATGTCATCCGGGGAAAAACCCTAATTTTTTTATTACATTAATAGAAAGTGCAAGAGAAAGAACTTAAAGAAGTATTTCCGAAAATGCTCTATTTGCCATATCAAAATTTAAAAATTCACTTTATTTTTTGCTCCTTTTACCCAAAAAATACAAAAATTTATTACGAACTACGAACAAGCTTAATTTTACGCAATTAGGAAAAATATTGTAAGTAACATGTGCAAAAAGTTCCGTTTCCACACTCACTTAGTGGCATGCCCGAACTTGCTTCGAGCCGTTCGTGCAACTGCCACCTCGTGCGGAAAAGTATCATTTACCGCACTTAATAATTATTTTCAATAGCCAAATTTATGTCTGAGACCTGTGTAATAAAATGAGGCAAAATAAGGCATACACTTGAATCATTCGTACTGAATGTCACTTTACCTATTATATTAGACTTTTTATTTTTAATTTATTTACTAATGTCATAATTGAGACTATTAACTTAATGCTATTGTTTCAATAACACTAGTTTCATGGCCCTCCGTTGTCTTTATCTGTGATTTCCTAATAAAGTTTCGGTTGATATACAGGGTGTTATGAAAGTAATGTCAAATATTAAAACTGGTAAGAGAGATATGAAATAAACTTTTATTAATGATTTTTGTGTGAGAAGTTTTTGGCGAATTTCGAATTTTTCATACAAAATTGTTAAATTTAGTCAAAATCTATCGTCTTTCGCCTTGTGAATAAAATTTGACTGGGGTCCTTTTCGATAGGTATTGTGTTTTCAATCGAAAATGCTTTCTTTCAGATTTGGTTAATTATTTAAAAATGTTAACTACTAACCGTAGACAGAAGAAAAAGGCTAGATAATTTGATTATGTTCTCTTGAATATCTGTTTTAAGGTAAATGCCTTCACAATACGATAGAGTGAGAACGTTAAACACATTATTTTTCTGTCTATATATTAGGAGATACCTAAAATTCAGTGTTCTAACAAACGAGAAAATTCGAGAAAAAACGAGAAATTTCTCGACGAGAAACGGTCTTCTCTCGTCTCGTCTCGTGACTTCTCTCGAGAAAAAATTTTACTCTCGGCGGCATCACTATTTTTGATATATTCTTTAGGATAGAAAATTTTGTTTTCAAAAAGTCGCCCTTGTATATTTATTTAAAAAAACGTTTATTACGACAAATTTAAAAATTATGCAACAAACCTATTTAGCAAAAAAATATCACGTGATTCCCACTACTGTACCTCGTTTTCTAAAACAATTCCCACCAAATGGCAATAATTTTAAACCTTCATTTCTTTAGAACAAATCCTCCCCGGAGGCGTCGGACAAGCGAACGTCTAATTTTTAAAGTTTTCTTAAAGAAAAATTGTTTTAATAAAGTTTGTTCCAGTCCCTCGTACACAATAAATCGTAAAAAATTCGCCGTGAAAAATGGGTGATATTTAGTTTGACGTGAAATAAATTCTTCCTGAAAAATAAGACATTCCGCGTTATATTATCGCGTTAAAAAATTGCAAGTCATCACAACGTTGCCCTAAATTATTGACAGTTGCTTCTAAATTCTTTACGATTTTTTTGCTAAAAACAGAGTGTATTCTTGGAATTATGTAAAGTTAGTAACGATTTTGTTGGTTGCCTTTAAGCCTTTAAGAGAAATGTCAATCCAGGGTTAGAATGGTGGGATTTCTTAAGTACGACGCACTGATGAACCATTGCAAATAATAATAAATAGCACTTATATAAATATTTCGGTTTTGAAAAATTACTAACAAGTAATAGAAAAACGCAACTGATTACAAACATAGCTCAAAAACACTGTAATATTACATACTGAATGAATATCAATAATTCTGCATCACGCGTAGTAAAAACGTCCGTACAGCGTTGGCGTTGTAATTTCCCTAGAGCATTATAATTTGATATCATTAGGAAACTATGTATAATTTAATCAGTGAAAAATTTAAAATACAGACATATATTTAGTAACGAATGCATCTAATATAATTTCTATAACCGTCCTTTGCAAACCCACGGCGATCAGCAAAACTTTGTTATTATTAATTTTTGTTAAAAACGATTTCTGATCGGGACAGAATGTTAAGAATTTCGTCTCCTTATGTATGACGTTTGTGGTTGTAACCATGTTGCAACAATAACAATAAATAATTTTCGTTGAGAAAAAACGGGTTAAAACAAACGAACTAAAGATTTTTTTTTTAAATTAACAATATTTCTGGTGACTCAGCCGCTTATTACATCCATTACTTAATAATCAATATTCATTAAAATACGATAGAAAAAGAGAAGAAAAAAATTATAGGTTTTCATTGACAACGAGGTTATTAATATTAAATGTATGCTGTCAGTTGCCAGACAGAATGTTCTTTGCATTACTTCAGGGGTGTGAACTCGGTAAACATTGTTTAATAGCGCATGCAGCGAATTGAATTTCCTTGCACATATATAACTTTGAAACATGCAATCTACTTTCTAAAATTAGACCCGTAATGTGCTATTATTGAGAACGGAAATTGGCTTCATTTATTTTTGAAGAAACGATTTTTAGTGTTTACTTTCATTTCCTATGAAAATTTATATTGTCCGTTTCTTTCTTTGGATATTTTTTTGGAGTAACTTATTAAATTTCATATTTAGGTAAATTACAAATTAAAATGCTAAAAATTTAAAATATAGCCAATATTTTGTAATTGGGCGGATAAGTTAGCTCGTTTATGTGCTCGGTTTTTGTAATATATTTGTTTTTGTTTTAGTGTTGTTAAGATAATACACCATATTAAAAAATTATGGCGTCAGTAAAATATTATTTCTTAGGGTCGTGATTTCCAAAAGAAGCGGACTGTTTGGTTATAAAGAAATTATTTCAGTCATTACTATAACCTATTTTATACTTTAAAGCCGTATGGGCTTTAAATACAAAATGTAAGAGTAGTAGAGAGTATACATCACCCCAGAAAATGTTCACATTGTAAATTGACCGTGAAGATATATTAAAGACAAAACAAAGTAATTTATTCTTCATTTATGGGCCTAAAATATTTTTGGGCTTTAAGGCCCAATCTAAGGTAAAAAATAACCTGCTTTGGAGTTTATTACTGACTTTCTTTAGTTTAAGAAACTCGCATAATTTATTAGTGTACTTTTGAAAGCGTATAATTTTTAAACTAAGAGGTTTCAAAAACCGAACCTTAGGTGAACCACTAAACATATATAAACTCCTGGACCAAAATACCGCAACATTTTTGATGCTATTTTTTGCGTTGTCATTGACACTGTTAACCCTTTCGCTGCGGGCTGAAAAAGCAAGCAATACGTCTGGGCGGAGAAAAACAAAAATATTATTACCAAATAAATATTTTCTAAATTGATTTTATAAAGTAAAATCATATTTTGGTATTTCCTCCTAATTTTTTTTGAAGACGCGCATGAGCCCTTTCCGCCTATTCTCATGGAATTCCATTATTATTATAATTTTTTATGACAAAACACGACATAATTTGAAATAAAATCTTTATTATAGGTATATAATATATACAGGAGAGCGCACATGTGCGTCCGCCGCCACCAGAGAAAAGAGGCTTGGACGCACAAGCGCGCTTTCCGCACTCAAAGTGTTTTAAAGGTTTTTCTATTTGCGATAAAAAGTCTAATTTTCGTTTTATACCAGGTGTAATTGAAGGGCTCGGTGCAAAAACCGGTTAACTCCATTTTTTATAATTTGTGGAAAATCAATAAAAACCTTCCAACATTGTCATTTGTCAAAATTTTCTGTCAAAAAAAATTTAGATTTAAGAATTGGTATTGGGAAATGATTTAATACTAAACTGATAACAAAATATTTTTTCTACACTTTAGAAAAAATTTTTGAAAGTCTTGGAGTTGACTGTTTCTTGCACCGAACCTCCAATAAATACACAAATAAAGCAACATTATTTCGTTCGACATTTATTTATTGTGAAACACCATTATTTTTTAAATGAAAGCAACTCTAAAAACAATAAGACCATAGAAAAGAAAACAAATAATATGGTAAATATATAAAAAAACACATTTTAGCAAAGAAAACTGATCAACATAAATAAAACACTAAATCCTCAGTTTCAACTTCGTCATTGTCACTGTTAGGTTGTTCTTGTTGTTGTGCTTCATTAGTATTTGCGACACGGATTTGCTCGTAGTACCACTTATGTATTGGTGGTACATACTGATCTGCCAAAGACATGACATTTGCTATTTTTTTTTGGGTTTATTTTAAGTGGAAATGTGTTGTACAGTTTGGTATTTGGAAATACTAAAAACTGTTAGGTTTCTTAATGGCAAATGATGAATATATTGTAAGACCTGCTGTGGTACTACACTGTATTATGTTTTTTCTTTTATATTCTCAATAAGGCGGTACTTGGAGACAGTAAATCTTTCTTTTTGTTGGTTACTGATGATTTTTTTTTAAATAGGTTTAAAGGTATTGGAAAAATCGAGAATCATATCATGGGTAACGTCTATTACGCGAAATTGTTTTGACGTTTTCTTGACTAAATTCCTCTATTCAGAAGGTAAGTATACGATTTTGCCAATGTTGTTGGTGGCAAGAAACAGTCATCTCCTGGAGTTGACCGATTCTTCCACCTAAGTATTGGTGCAGTCAACTCCTTGGCCTATATATCTACAATAAGATTTGTCGGAGATGGCTGATTCTTCCACCAAAAGATGCGCAAAAATTTCTTCTATAGGATGCATATAATAACTCAATTTGGGTAAAAAGTGGAGTTGACCGGTTTTTGCACCGAGCCCTTCAATTATAATGTCATGGTTTTGCAATGGTATGTAATAAAATCGTTGTTTTTTTTTTAAATCGTATCACCCTGTTAAGTATACCAGCAACCGTAACAGATAGCAGTTAAAAGTAGACTAATAATAATTGTTGTGTCTTTCCCTGGTATTTTATTTGTTGGTTCACTTTATTATGTCATTTATAGCTTAACATGTTTTCATTAACTTTATTATCGAATACATTTTTATAACTGCATACCTAATTTCTGCTTGATTTAAAAAATGATCGTACCGCTCCGCGAATTATTACCGTCGGTAAATGCTCAAAATGTTGTCCATTCACTATTTGGCACAAACCTAAACGCAAGTAAAACTCGTTCTGAACATTTATAATTAATTCGGGAGAAATTAACCTACACTCATTTCTTATTCGTGCTTTTAACTCCTCAGCATTTGCCCGTTTCGTAATTATAATAAACATTTTGAAATTTAGTACTTAATACAACCTAATATGCACTTTTAAAATACCGCAACTTAAAATGTTAATACCCGTGCCCAACATCTTAAAAAAAAATTAAAGTTACAACTCACTCTTTATTAGTGAGGAAAGATATTGTCAATTTTAATATTGAATATTTATTTTTGAGATCGTTGCATGAAAGTTGAACGTATCAAATTACTTCAGTATATTTCGATAAACAAATATATCTAAAAATAAATTAATGAAAGAAACTAAAAGAAAGTTCTTTTCTTTACTTTAACTAGTAGACAAAGAAAACTTGTAATCGTGCATTTACCCCTAAAATAAAGTATCTGGCCAACTCTTACGATGTGTTGTGTGGGTTTCCTATACTGTTTTACCCCATGGTGGTTATCACATCCTCGAGGGAGAGGAAGTTTTCAGTTCGCAGAAACACTTTCATAAATTACTTTTAGTATTATGCCCGCTTTTGTTATTGGCCATTTTTCGAATTCGATTGGGAATCAAAAACTAGGGCGGATACAATATTTATTTTGCGCTTCGAATAATCGGGGGATGGATTTTGGTTACAGTTTTTTTTTAAATACTTGACGTATTGCTCAGCAATTCATCTATTTCTATCAAATTGTCCACTTTTATAGTAAAGTCAATATAGCAGTAATATCTAGATTTTATCTATGAAAAGGTTGTTTTTCATTTTTACATAATATTCATTCTTTCGGTCGTCTTAAAAGATTAAAAAAAAGTTTAGTTTCTAAAATTTCAAAGAATTCTCTAGTTCAGTGGTTCCCAAATTTCGCAAAATCCCGAACCCCCGAAATCGGATTATAGTAACATGCGGACCCCATGGCCAGTTAATCTTTAAAAGTACTAAAACAACCGTTTTGTAACTTATTTAAACAACATTTTATTTATCAATACAACGTATTTTCCTTAAAAACAATAATAAACTTTTATTGTTTTATTATTAGGTGAGTTATTTAGTTATTTTTGTTTTATTTTCCCTTTGTGCTCCGTGGGTTCGCGGACCCCCAAAAAATACACCGCGGACCCCAAGGGGGCCGCGGACCACCATTTGGGAACCACTGCTCTAGTTTATATAGTTGGATCATATATCGTCATTTAAAAAAAAACATTAAGAATGCCGAAAAATATTTTAAAATGTCGCTTTAATGTCTTAAGCGAGAAAATTAACCATTAGTCTTTTAACGTTTTTAGTCCGCCTCTACTAGTGGGTTATTTATTGATTTATTATTTTTAACCAAGTAGGTATAAGACTGTATACAACGCCAAAAAATACATATACAGTTTGACCAGTAAAGTCCGCATCATTTGGCTTTTTTTTATTAATAACTATTCGACTTTGGCATTAAGTTCTGCTTCGATCGAAATGAAAATTAAGCAAAAAAATGTTAGTCCCGTGATTCGCACTATCTGTCAAATTTAAATTTTTTCAAAAAAAATAATTCAAAAGTAGGGTTATTTCTGAAAGTATCGAAAAAAGTTATTAGAAAAAGTTTTTTTAAATGCAGTTTCTAGCCCACATGCAAAATTTTTAGCTCCATGAGATAATTTTGATTTTTTACCTATATTTTGTAAATTGGACCACTTTTGCAAAATAACTCAACGCAACCTATATATTAAAACTTCTTAGTTTCGACAGCAGATACATTTTCTTTAAAGTAGCGCCATATTAAATATGTGTTTTTCTACAAAATCAAAATTGGGCTATTAAAATTTGGTCGCATGTGATGCAAAGTTTATTTATTTTTGACCCTGTATAAGGTAACTTTATAAAATAAGTATTTTTAAAAACGTAGTTTGTGTTTGAAAGTAATACACCTTAATATTAAGATACAAAGAACACAGTAAGTGTTTATTAAGTGGAAAATAAATTTTAGTGGTGGGTAAAAAATCAAAATTATCTTATGCAGCTGAAATTTTAAATGTGGGCTAGAAAATGCATTTGAAAAAACTTTTTCCAATAACTTTTTTCGATATTATTAGAAATAACCTCACTTTTAAATTATTTTTTGAAAAAAATTAAAATTTGACAGATAATGCAAAGCACGTGACTACTATTTTTTTGCTTAATTTTCATCTCGGTCAAAGCAGAACTTGATGCCAAAGTCAAATTTAGAATAAAGCTATTAATAAAAAAAATCCTATATGATGCGGACTTTACTGGTCATACTGTATAATGAAAAATGGATTTGGCACGACTTAAAAAGAGATCGATCAAGATTCAACGTTGCCAAGTGCTTCTGTTCGAGCAAGATTTACATTCCTTCCTCTATAGCAGCAAATACGTTTGGACTGAAATTTTCAGTTAAGCGTATACGGAAAAATATCTTCCGGTGTTTTAAAACGGGTTTTCGCAAAAATAAAAAATTAAAATTGTTTTATGGTATGCGCAGGCTTGGAGTGGAGGGAAAGTAGGCGCTTTGCATTTTTATCCCGACGAACCTATCCCAACATCGAAAACTATCTTCAATTTTTTTTTAATAGATTTAAAAAGTTGGGGTGCATACCAGCGTCTTTATTTTCATCGTTGGCTGATAAAAACAAACAATTTAAAATAATTGTTGCATTTTTAAATGCAATAATTAATAAGTTAACTATATGAAATAAAAAATATGTAAAACAGTTAGAGTGTAACTAAATGGGCAGCATCACCAAAACGAAGTTCCAAATTTTCCTGAATATTGTCTGAATTTCTTTCGAGCTCCTTTCGCCAGCACAAATGATCCCCTATAATTAATTCATTCTAAAACTATTCATAAAAGCTTAAATAATCTCGTCACATCAGAACCGTCATTTTAACTAATTTTTAACGGCTGTTAGACCGCGATCGACCTAAGCCGATGCGGTAAGTCAACTGGCCGGATGCAGTCGAATGGGTTAATAGTATCACTGGCGCGGCATGCGGCGCATTTGGTTTTGCTTGAAGGGGGACCCATCCTTTTGAACAGTTGATAAAAAAAGGATAGGGTATTTCTCTAGAGTACCCAAGGAGTCATCAATTTAAACATAATAAGTCATTTCCATAAAATCCTGGGGGTCGATACTTGAAATGTTCTTATTAAAAAATTGCACTGTTTCAATTTGGAGGTTTTAAGAATTGACCGCTCTGTATAACAAAATTTTTCCAAAACCCAATTAAGGATGAAAACAGTTTTGCAGAAACTAAATTCTGCTTTAAAAGTCAACATACGGTTACTGCTACTGCTACTTATACTGAAAGTATTGTACTACTTTTTTTTCAATGTGGTACATCACATGCAGTTTTACATATTACAAAATGTGTCCTACTTTTTAGGAACACAACTGTACATTAAAACTTATTATAAATATATGGTGAGACATTTTAGTAAAAAAAAATACTAAATTATATTAACGATTTGGTTGAGCGGCGATGGGCCATAGCGTTTTACAGTCTGATAGTTACTCAACGTGTGAGCTTTTCTAAACGATACGACGCGATCTCCTAAATTTAAAATCCACTGGCTTTTCGGTAGTCTAATTTATAGTTTTGTCTATTAACCAACCCCAGAAAAAAATTAACTTTTTAAATTAATATTTTTTTCTCTTTTATATTCTAGTCAATTCCAAGAGGACAGACGTAAATATTGTAAGCATCGCTCACCTTGCTTTCCATTATCCAAATCATCGTTAAATATCTCAGAATATGTATAGACAGGCTCATACTCGCAGGTGGTTCGTCGCTGACTTCGTGACCAATTATTTGCATCTTTGGTCTCTTGAGTTTAAATAGACTATAGGCTGACGATCTTTATGATTGACATACTTAATTACAATTAAAAGTAACCCAACACCAATAAAAAGCACTTACTGATTTTCGGCCTTTGTAACTTACCTTACACTAAAATTGTATATACCCTATTGATAAAATTTTACAGTTTTTTACGTGAAAAAAGGTCGTTATTAGTTTATTGATCACGTGCACAAATAAATCAATTTATTATTAGTATTTTAGGTAATATTTCATACTCTATTTTAGAAAATATTTTTTTTGAAAATAATAACAAAAGTGTCAATTAGTCACTCAGACATAAAATGTATTAAAGCCAATGCCCTAAATTTATTGACCATGTTAAGTTCATTGTTAACAAGAAACCAATATTGCTTCGTCCATATAAGCGCGGCCATTGTATAATATATTGAATACAGCTTTTAACAATAGATCGCTTCCATTAATATTTTTACTGTCAGAGCTGAGGCTTGATATCTTTATAAACTAATCAATTTGGGTTTCGATAAAGAGAAAGTTTATTTTTGTTATTAATTTTTCTAGCTTCTTTTATATGATTTATAGACTTTATTTAATTTAATATAATGTTTGTGGGTATATACTTACAATAAATGCTATATTATATTCTATGGAAAAATACATTTGACATTACTTAGAGTTTGAAACTGAATAAGGTCTTGGTCACGGGGTAATCGATCGTTGATAATCATATTCAGTATAAGTAGTCCCCTAGTAGAGAAATATTACTCATACTGCAGTACGACCGCAGTCATAGAGATAGACCCATACTATACAGTACTATTGATTTTTGGGTCTATTATTGTTGTTGTAGCATCTTGTTGCATAAGTGCCAACCCAGTATTACTAAACTCTTTTTTTTGGGTGTTAAACTTTGATAGATCAGGCCAAAGCCATTTTTTCATCCTCCCTCGTGTCTAGTTATTATTCCGCCCAACTCGAAATCGGCCTTTAATTACCCGAGATATCCTTGACAGCTGTAAATTTTCGACAGTCGATGGTTACTTGTTTCCAAATTGTCCACTTTTCCGGGGCATTCTTTCTGACCCGGCATAAAGTTTTCGTCCCATTATCTAAATAAATAATTTTTATATGACAGATGAACGTGACACTTTGCAACATTTCAACAAATCAAAGAAAACGATTTGCTAGTTTGCTTTTCGATAAACTATTCTAGACTCCAACTCTCGACCCTGGATCCGTTCATAACGCCATTTGAAAGTGCCCGGATTTCTGCATTTTCTACTCTCAAACATTCTGGAAGTCCGTAATTACGAAAAAAGTTTTTAGATTAAAATGAAAAGGTTCCATGGGTGTTGAACTAAAAACGTAATATTTACAAAGTGACACGGAAACTGAGTTTTATAAATTTAAATTTGAATTATACAATTTCTTAAAATAAAGTCAGTTTCTAGTTCCCCAGGCTTATAATTAATATTAGAAATAACCCAGAAGTGTTTCGAAAGAACCCAACTTCTTGCATTCTATGAAAGAATTTTAAAATATTTGTAGTTTTTTGGAAAAATGTTTACTAACATTTTATATAATGGAGGCCGTTAAGGTATTGTACGAAGCAGATCACTATTAGGTAACGATTACTTCGTAGTTGATTTTTAAGATAATAGCATTTTTATAGTGACTTTAATTCCAAACGAAATGTGGAAATTACTTATCGACGTAGCAATAACGTGGCGATAACCACTAAAATTATATAATCAAAGTCCGTGATTATTACATAATGATTACTTAGTTTAAATATTTCAAAAATTTTTGCCAATTTTATTGCTTTTATTCTTTATTTCTAACCATTACTATAGAATTTTCTTTTCGGGAATATTCTCGAGAATATTCTCGACTCACATCACTACACACAACAATATATCACTTCCCGCAGATAACGGGAATAACAGGACGAACTAATTATCTTATTGCTTAAACTTTTTATATAGACTTGTGTGCATGAAGTGGAGCAAGTGGAGACCCTAGATTAAAAACAGGAATGTTTGAACACGCGAAGAATTAATTTAAAAAGTCATGTGATTATCAGACTAATCAATCTTTAAATGTGTAATAACCATTACAAATGGCGATAAATTGAACCCAACGTTATTACTGTTGGCTAACAAACATGAAGTGTGCGTCCTTGGAAAACTAGAAAAATGTGGTTGATACTTACTACTGGTCGATGTAGTTTTGTGCCTGGATAATAACTTACTATATAGTTGTATATACTTTTTTTTTACTGTCGAAATTAACTTTTTGTCTTCGCAGATCGCTGAGGACATCCTAATATAATAATTTCTTTATTTTGAACACTTTCTAAAATTATTAAAAAAATTGTGGGTACAGAATGATTTTTTCATTAGATGCACATAATATTTTAAATCTTAACCAATACGCATTTCGAAAAAAAAAATAATCCTAATAACGCTATCTTTTTAGATCTCTTTTAAAGCTTAATGGAGATCAGGCCGCAGCAATATTTTGTGATATAACTAAAGCTTTTGATTGTGTTAATCACGATATATTATTAAATAATCTGGGATTTTATGGCTTTAGATGTATATCTTTAAAGAAATTGAGATCATCTGGTTTAATTGAGCATATTATTACGTTCTATAATTATTTTTAAATGTACAGGGTGGTCCAGATAAGCAGAACAATAAAAAATATTTTGATGAATAATTCTGTTTGATATTATTATTCTTAATTTTACTATAATATATTTTATTGACCGAAAGCTTTATCGATTAAGATTTCCTTCTTTCAGGCAACAAAGCTTATTTTCGACTTTGACTCTATAATTAGCGATAATCAAATATTTTGTCGAATGTTACCAATTTAATTCTATTCGATTTTAGTATCAAAACTTTTTGTACTAGTTTGTAATTAAATAAATAGCCAATATTATTTTATATATTTCATAAAAAAACATTGGAAATATGTTTTAGTAAACGAGTTTTAAATTAATATCGACAATTTTATATAATTTAGTTTTAATAATTGCTATTTAATCCAATGTGGATTTGAAATGTATTATTCTTTTGCCGATATTTTTATTTCAATTTTTAAATATCTTTCAGTTCAAAATTGTTAATCGAGATTTATTAATAGTTTGAATTTTATATACACAGTTATAGAAAATCGCCAACGAACCATGACGAAATTAATAAAAGCCATTTAATACAAAACGTAGTGAAGATTAATTGAAGAAATATGGATAATAGTAGCGGGGGAATAGAGTATATAGTTCGGCGGCGCGACAACTTATGAAAGTGAAAAAACTAATAATTATTTTTATTCTTATAACTAGGCTAAGTACAGTTAATGTTTTTACCTTTTTTTTATAATAACAAATATGCTTTTAGCCATACAGTTACCTTACTTGAGTCATAAAACATTATCATTGGTTGGCCATACACATCCACCTTTCACTTTAAAAAAATGGTGGAGCGTTATTTTTAAATATATATTTATCATACCTTCTGTATCCTATATAAACCTCTTTCCCTACATTTACTAGTCGAATTTAAAATTCAACTAAACTTTTATAGCGAAAAGCAAAGAATAAAAGCAGCTTAATTAATAGGATTAAATTTTAAAAGTTAAGTAAGCAATAAAAGCAAAACTACGGAAACATGGCCCTAATTAAAGTTTGAAAAGATTGAACTAAATAATTAAGAAGAATGAAATTCAATATGCCTATAATATTTACTCTTTAAAGTTAAGCGTTTTATGGTAACACAAAAAGTTCTTCTAGCTTTTATTGTATATTATGTAATATTTTTATTAAATTGCCTGCTGCTGACTGTGACATTAACATTTAACAAAAATTATTTAAAATGAACACACTAAATATGTTCAAATTTAAGCGAAAAGGTCAAACATCTCTTTTTGGTGCAAAATGTATTTTACAATTAGAAAGTTAAATTGAGGTTTTAAAGAAAAATTCAAAGTAGGAAAAGAAAAATGACAAAAATTATAAAATATTTAATGATTTTGTAAATATTATTATATCTTGAATGAAATTCGATTGCTTTGGAGGATTTCAAGTAAATGGTGTAACTGCATGTTACGAGTAAAAGGAATGGTAGATTCTTATAAAAGAAATATAAATACGCTTCTTTTGCGTTAGGAAATATTATTTATTGATAATGAATAAGCATTAAGCTTTTCAACACAACTAATTGAAGAAAAAAACCTTTTTTTAGTTTAAAACAAAACATATATATCCTAGTGTAGATCCTAAATCCTACACTAAATCATAAAGAAAATACCCGATCTACTATTTTTATTAATGATAAAAAATTTAATATATCAATATATTTTTAAGATATATTATTAAATATTAATAAAAACCACTCTAAAACGATGCTATTCCATAATGACCGGCAGTATTTTTGTCTCCCAATGACGTCAGGCCCAACGTCGTACGGAATTGGATTGGCAAGTGGGTTTATCTTCTTTAGTAATAGTATCATGGGTAGTAGGTAGTATTATTGTGACGTGGCCAATCAAGCTAAATTAGCTTGAGCTAAAACTTATTTTGTAGTAATCGCCACTTTCAACTTTTCTACATTCGTTCTGTTTCGCTTTATATAAATTAGACAACTTTAAAAGCAGTGTGTTCGACTTAAAGTTGGATTTACACCCGGCTGCTGTTCGGGTTTTGTATTCAGCCAGTCGCGCCATC
This sequence comes from Polydrusus pterygomalis, assembly GCA_963969555.1. Classification (NCBI taxonomy): domain Eukaryota; kingdom Metazoa; phylum Arthropoda; class Insecta; order Coleoptera; family Curculionidae; genus Polydrusus; species Polydrusus pterygomalis. The sequence continues at coordinate 3,581,431 of OZ018378.1, read as the reverse complement.
ACGGGAAATGTGGTTTGAATCAAATTATGCTCTTCATCTTGTCAGAGAAATTTTGGATGATTGTATCAGGTCTGTTTTAAATTAGATAGATCTTGGAAGCTGCTGGAAATTTAAAGCGTGCTTTGTTTTGTACTGAGGTTTATGGAAAAAGGTATAAGTCTTGGTAAATTTAATGTATAAAATCATGAGCAAAAACTTTTTGATGTCGAAAATAGTGTTTAAAACACAAGAAGGCCGCCGTTATGTAATAATTTAAAAATTCCAACCTCCGTCTTGTTTTAGCATTAACAAATCTGCGGGAGGCAGAAGATTGTCTAAAACAGTGGCCTATATATTCTTCTGGGCGAGGCAATTTTCCAAATTTGTTGATCCAGACGACTTGGCGTGTACCTTTTTGATAGATGATGAAGAATTTGTCTTGCTGATAATTTTGAGGGCGAAGGGTCACCTTTTTTCTGTATAATTCCGGTTATAGTAAATTTTCTTGTAGTTTTGATACGAGATTAATTTAATTACTTATTATATAGTGTTGTTAATTGCATTAATTTTAGGAAACAATACATTTGGGCCTAAATAATTCGTAAATATATGAATTAAGGGTTTTCAATGTAAAGAACTAATTTTATTTTATACAATTGCCATAGTTGTTTTGTTGTTTGACTATCTCTTTAGCTACATCACAATATGTTTCAGCATTCGAGTTAAGGCTGGTATTGATGATTTAATATTTTTCGTTAATTCTGATAGGTATGCGAGTACCACATTTTCCAAAAAATATTGTATATTGTTTTTACTGCGCCAATTCATAAATTTCCTTTGACTCCTATGGTAATAAAGAGGCACTTGCTGTTTTCGCTGGATCTATAATATCTGGTGGAGTACATATTTCTATATCAGATTTCATAATTGCTACTTAAACAAATACTGATACACTGTAAAATTAATTTGTAATAATTCTTTTTACATGTGTTTGTCACACTGTTCATGCAATGTTTGTATCGGCACTGACATTTCGTTACTATGACAAGGATAGAAATTGCAAAGCACGGTCGCTTAATATAGCTATTTACCTAACAAGTGCGGAAAATGAATTTTTCCGCACGAGTCTGCCGTTCACCGAACGACGCGTAGCGGAGTTCGGTTAAGCAGCCGAGTGCAGGGACAACATTTTTCGCACGTGTCAGGTACAATAGTTTTTCTACAGACGTGTGGAAATAAGTAACACATATTTCAAAGAAATTTAATAATTTTTAATTAACTATAACAATCACATACATATGTAACAGTAACTAATTCTGAGAAAAAAAGTAATAACTACGAGTTATAATTGATATATTATTGATTTTGACATAATCGTGCCGAAAAATTTTTCCGCACTAGTGTGGAAAAACCAATTTTCCGCACGGATTTTTGACATGCCGAAAAATTTTTCCGCATTAGTGTGGAAAAAATTATTGCCGGACCCTAAAATTAATGACGGTCAACACATTTCTTATGAAGCCGATGTCTAAAGTAAATCCTATTAGAAATGCATTGTATTTCAGGCATCAGTGTTTAAAAACAGAAGTTAGCTACTGTGACTGTGATCAATGTGTGAACTAGTATTTTAGATATCTACGGTCGTAGAGAAACTATTTATACATCGAAAATTATAAAATCTTATAATGGCGTTTAACAGATATACGAAATGGCTCAAACTTAGAGAAAAATAACGTCAGCAAACGTTCTAATAATGCTGCTAAAGCAGAAATAACAGAAAATATTCCGGTCTCTAATGTTTAGATATAAAATATAGCGCGGAAAACGTTTAAAAAACCTTCAATATAACACAGAAAATAAATGTGGATTAAACAATAAATTGCGAGACAAGACCAACGTCGCTTCCCCGTTTCCAACATTTTTGATCAAATAAACACCATACCGAACAGCTGGTTATAAATGAATTCCAGCACCTGCGGCCATGTTTTAATTTAACAAGAAAAGTAAAGTAGCTTTGCCATGGCTGCGAAGGGTTTTAAGGTACAACGCCGTGGAATAAAGTTAATGAGTACATTTTATTTGCCTTTATTTTGATAATATATTACCCGGTTTGCAGAGACGACATCTTTAACGTTCAATGCACCTGGGTTTGTGAGTTTATACGCGTTTAAATTGTCAGGAAATATGTTTGGGACAATTTTAGTAATTATTTGCCACTTTTATTCGTTCTTAGGTATATAAATTTGCTCTAAATGAGTCTTCCAACTAAAAAAAAAAATATTAAAAACATAAAATAGATTTAAAACATCGGCAAATATCTCTGCCCTTTTTATTATTGTTAATCTTAATCTCTGTAATATTTTCAACTCCCTCCCTGGAACCCGTTAACCTCTAGCTACCCAAACTTTTTTTTTTAAATTGCAATGAAGTCATGAGGGAGCTCTATGAGAAGGTGTTAAAAAACTGAATCACATGGTTAGTACCAACAAAATAAGGGTTAGCTCATTTTGTCCAAGTAAATTCCCTTTTTTAATTAAAATTAACTATTCGAAGTAGGTACTTAGCATCCACGTGATACTACTTAATGTAACAAATGCTGTAGGTGACCTCCACTTTTTACTTGCTATGCACCCTGTACGGCCGTTAAATTATATATATATATATCCGTCCTTATTCTATATTTTGGGTCTTCAATGTCCAATGTTAACTGGTGTATTCTTATACGCTCTCTCCTTCAAATACTTCCATAGAAAGAAATCCAATGGCATAAGGTCCAGAGGTCTTGGTGGCTATTCAATTGGACCCGTCGACCTATCCAGCCATTTAGCAAAATATCGTTTCCATAGTAAAAAATTCAATTGATTCGCAGCAACAGAAGATGTCGGATTTAATTTATTTGATTATATTTTTTCGTTTAAATTTTAATTAATTCGTAAATCACTTGTATAATTTGTACTATTCCTTACACAAAATAATTTTATTGGATAACTTTAAATCGATACTGATCATTCGTCGCTGCCGTGGAAAATCCTCCTATGTGTATATTTTTATGAAAATAGGGTTTTTCAGCCATCTGATGGGAATTACAGGTCTCCTTGTAGCAAAATCTCCTATGTGTTAAACGTTCCAAATTTCGCTTATTTTGGACAAAAAAATTGATTCAACCGTGTTTTCTGAATAAAACTGTATAAAAAATAAATGGCAACCGAACAGTACGAAAATAAGATTTTCTAAAGACTTTGTTAGAGATTACTGTCGATTATAAGTTCGATTAGTTTGTTTTCATAATATTATGGCTTTTTAAAATAAAAACTTTTGCTGCACACCGTATTTTATTTTCTGAGGGAACAACTTAATTTCATCTAACTGATATTTTATGATTTAAAGCATCTCCTAAATAGTTTTTTACACATTGAAGTATGCATAGAAAGTTTCCTTATTTTGCGTGACGAATAAAATCCGTTCAAAATATATTTTTAATTAAAATTTTATTTTATAAATCAAAAGGAAACTTTCTATGCATACTTCAATGTATAAAAAACTATTTAGAAGATGCTTTAAGTCAATGTAGATCAAAAAATATCAGTTAGATGGAATTCACTTGTTCCCTCAGAAAATAAAATACGGTGAGCAGCAAAAATATTTAATATTTTTATGTTTTTATTTTAAAAAGCCATAATTTTATAAAAACAAACTAATCGGACTTATGATCGACGGTAATCTCTAACAAAGTCTGCAGAAAATCTTATTTTTGTACTGTTCGGTTGCCATTTATTTTTTATACAGGGTTATTCAGAAAACACGATTAAATCCATTTTTTTGTCCAAAATAAGCGAAATTTGGAATTTGGGAATAACTTTGAAATTTAAACAACAATTCTTAGTAAAAAAATATTCTAAAATGAAAGATGGAGGTACTTTACTCTTAGCGGAATTTCAAATTTTTGATCCTACCTCGTATACCATAAGACTTTTACTGGATTTAATGGGTGTTATTTTAGTTTGAGAACATGCAGAACCTATCTAAAATAAAATTAATTTTCTAAACTTAAAGATAAAAAACTTTCCCATATGCTGCGCACTTTCTGCCGGTCACTGTATATGTTTTTCCACTCCCCTGGAAAATTTTAATTTCAGCACATAGAATCTTTTTCCACGGCAACGACGAATGTTTAAATATGCTCAACTTATAAATCATGTTTAATTTGAATGATTTTTAAATGCCTTGGAAGCTACTGACGCAGGCTTAACACGCAGCAGTTTAATCAGCCGGCAGTACCACTCCATAAATTTCCTATGGGCAGATCACTAGGTCAGTGGCGCACCCAGGGGGGGGGCAAGGGGGCCTTGCCCCCCCCCCCAAAACCCCCAATGAAATTGACTTCCACTAACCCACTAAAAAAAACTTCAATTTCCAATTATTTTGCTATTTAACTGTTTATTGCCCCGTCCCAATAAACAAGTAGAAAATTTGCAAAGCTTTCTCAGCCTTCGTTCTTTTTATGCAAATTATTAATTTTTTGAAAATTTTTATAATGAAAGCATTCTAATATGCGAATTTAAATTATGGAACGACAAGTTTACAGATAGCAAAGAAATACCCTCCGATATGTATAAGCTATATATTCAATGTAATGGTATGATATTCTCCGATATAAAAAATCGTTGGCAAATTTTTGTTACCCTTCCCGTCACCACCAGTACCTCTGAAATGTCATTTTCCACATTAAAGTACTTAAAATGGTACTTAAGAAATTCCGCCGGGCAAGTAAGACTTAGGTAATGGTTTGGCAAATTTATTTATTTATAAGAATGTTCCTGTTTCTTGTGAAGAAATTTTAAATAAACTTTCTAAGGGTCGAAGAAAATTAGACTTACATATTTAACAAATGCAAAGGAAATGTGTTATGAAAAAGTTTTGGTTTCTATTATTTATAAAATATTGTTTATTGTTGTGCTTTGTACTAATTTATATTTTTAAATAAATATATTTGTGTTATGGATATGTCGTCATTACTAGTACCTATATTTTATTTGGTAAAAAGAGTGGTATGTTTTGTCCGGAATAATTATTAAAGTGGATATTTTAAAAAGGCAATTTGTTTAGATATTTACCTCGATTGAACTAGGCTATTGCGATCTTCCAATAGTACCTGTTAAAAAAGCTCCAAAGTTCTAAAAAAATGCGTACTTAACTCAAAAGTTTATGAAAAAATTTGCTTCTGGCATTGGTTGGCGGGCCTTCCCTAACATAAAATCCTGGATGCGCCGCTGCATCAGGTAGCAGTCAGTAGTTGACTTTGAACTTTATGTGTCGTAAGCACGGTGCTGGTTCATTTTGTATTTGTGGGTGACTTAAACAAGTGGGTGGTCGTAATAACACTAAAGGTGACTTTTACAGTACTGCTACAGCATTAAAGCTTTCGGATCTTCATCTTAAATTTGTATTTTTATATGTTGCCTTTGCTGTCCAGTGTTTTTAAAACTACCCGCTTACCAAATATGGTTACCAAAAGGGGCTTGGCAAAATAAATGAAAAGTGATAAAAACAAAACCCCGAACAAAACATTGCAAAGAAAATTTTTGAAATTTTATACTCTTAACCCAACAAAACATGTTTTTGACTAGATTGAAGTATCATTGTACAGTTATCAATTGTAGATATGTAGGCTTTTAATTATTGATAACAGAATTTTAATACCTTTTCATAGAGCCCCCCAAAGCCCTCAAACAGTTCTGGTGCTCTGATTGTTTAAAATCCCAACTCAACAGCATAGACACTGTATAATAAATATTTCTTTTCATTATGCATTATAAATTATATGTTTTATATTTTACAATTTCTTTTGTAATAATTTGTATTTTTTTTAGGTAAGTACAGCTAGCCTCTACATAGATAAAAAAAGTAAGTAGCTTTTATGGACATACTAAGTATATTTTTATAACATTTATAAATAATGCTTTTAAAACAGAATGAACTTTAAAAAACCATGATAAAATATAAAATCCTCATTTTCATCATATTTTATACAAGTTATGTACATTAAAAACATATTACTTGACAAGGAAAACTATCCACAATGGAAAACTAATACGTGCTCACTTAGTCATAATTTATAATAAATATGACAGCTCCAAACAACCCGAGAAATAAACTAAATAAAATATTATGTCCTTAAAAACATATACCTAGTTTTCTGGAAAAATATGCTATATTATTATAGCTGCGTATTAAAAGTATACAGGGTGTTTCATTAAGGTCGAAGAGCGGCCATATCTCGGAAACTACTGAGCATAGAAACTCAGGAAAAGAAAAATGATGATAAAAGTGGCCATGAGAAAATTCTGGAAATAATTTTCAAGTGCCGCATTTTGCCGCAAGAGGGCGTAATTAAAAAGTAAATTTTTAAATTTTACATAACTCCGAAAATTCCACATTAAGGTATATGTTTAATAACACCATTTTAAAGCTTGGACAATTATGCATCATTTTGGTCTTATGCTCATTGGCGTACCGACTTTAATAAGAGTGGGGGAAGCTGTTGAATGTGTAATCATTTAAATCGCTGTAACTTATAAACGACTTATCCGATTTTAGCAAACTAAAGACTGTTTGGAAGGGAAATGTATGCACTTTGACCAGTCGTATTTAGTTGTCCATAATAGTTGTAAAAAAAAATGCTAGATGGCGCAATTTCCAATAACAATACATTTTTTGATTTTACTCCGAAAAAATAAATTATACGGTATAATTATGATACCATAATCGAGAAGAAGAAGAAATTTGCTAGAAAAAATATTAAAACCGCAGCTCGATATCTCCGTTCGTTTCAGAGTTATTGCCAAAACAATAATTTTTAAGACAAATTGCGCCCTCTAGCAATTTTATTAGAAACTATCTTGTACATTGGATACGATAATTAAAGGTACTTACCTTTCTCTTCCAAACAAGCTTAAATTTAGTAAAATTGGTTAGGTCGTTTAAAAGTTACAGCGATATTAATGTTTACAGTTTCACTTGATAAGAGTGGGAGAAGCTATTGAAAGTTTAAACATTAAAATCGCTGTAACTTCTAACCGACTCATCCGATTTTACTAAATTTAAGCTTGTTTGGAAGAACCTTCAATTGTCGTATCTAATGGTAGAATATAGTTTCTAATAAAATTGCTAGAGGACGCAGTTTGTGTTAAAAATGATTGTTTTGGCAATAACTCAGAAACGAACGGAGATATCAAGCTGCGGTTTTAATATTTTTTCTAGCAAATTTCATCTACTTTTCGATTATGGTATCATAATTATACCGTATGATTTATTTTTTCGGAGGAAAATCAAAAAATCTATTGTTATTGCAAATTGCGCCCTCTAGCATTTTTTTTGAGAACTATTATGGACAACTAAATACGATTGGTCAAAGTGCATACATTTCTATTCCAAACAGTCTTTAGTTTGCTAAAATCGGATAAGTCGTTTATAAGTTACAGCGATTTAAATGTTTACACTTTCAACAGCTTCCCCCACTCTTATTAAAGTCGGTACGCCAATGAGCATAAGACCAAAATGATGCATAATTGTCCAAGCTTTAAAATGGTGTTATCAAACATGTACCTTAATGTGGAATTTTCGGAGTTATGTAAAATTTAAAAATTTACTTTTCAATTACGCCCTCTTGCGGCAAAATGCGGCACTTGAAAATTAGTTCCAGAATTTTCTCATGGCCACTTTTATTATCATTTTTCTTTTCCTGAGTTTCTATGCCCAGTAGTTTTCGAGATATGGCCGCTCTTCGACCTTAATGAAACACCCTGTATAGGTGTAGTACGTATTTATGAAAACATGGATCAAATTTTATTTTTTGCTGCGTATTGGTAAAAGGGTAATTGTTATTTACAAAATTTTTGATTCACGAGACTTTTTGAATACCTTTTTTGGATTGGATATTACATAATTCCACATCATAAGTTATCATGGGAAACAAAGACTTCTCGGTTTCTCTAATGCGTTTATACGATATGCCTATAAGCCTATTTTCGAAATTTACATTTTGGCTTTGAGGTTTCCCAATTACCTAACCCTATTGATACAAATTACTGGATTCCATAATATCATCCGCAAACATCCTTCGGCGGGGTTGTGTGTATACGGAATTAACAAAAACGTTCGTTTGAGGATTTGCCTTTAACTATATTTAAGAATATTGTTTCTAAAAAAAATACTGCCAAATGTTCTTATAACCTTTTTGTGAGCTGTAGCTATATTTATTTTATCCTCGCTAACAATCCCAGTACTGGTTGACCAGAATGGCCTTGTTATTTTAAATGTAATGAACTGAATAATGATGGCGCTGATTAATGTATGACAACGTCGCGCTTCCAGTCGGCCCACTGTAAAGTAGAGGGGCAGCAACTTGATTTGCATAATTTATATGCATGTTGCCGAACTTAATTAAACTTCTAGTGCTAATTTCATAATATTTTTTAGCAAAGTTTAAAAAAAAGTTTGCTACTACCAAGATTCGAACCACAATCCAACTCTAACGCCCAACTGTGGAGCAAAACGTTTCTGCTAGAAAATGAAGTAAATGTATTGCAATTAATATATAATAAATGATTAACAAGGATCGATGTAAGGTGTACAAACATTAATAGTTTTTATTGTACCGCCTGTTGCGTTACTATTTCGGTAATGGATGAGTCACTGACATAAATTCTGGACTTAAAGAGCCCACAATGCACAGTATATGTTTTACATTATATGTAGCAGTGGTGTAGTAGCCAGCGGGCTGCAGATTTAAATTAGAAGGCATATTGCTTATCGGCTAATATTAGTACCTACCTAAAAATAAACTAATTGATTTTTTTTTTCTTTTCTTGTATCACACTCCTGTGATAAGGAAATATATTATACATATAATATACACATATTGTGATAGCTCGTTGGAAAGAGGGAATACTATTTACTTTTGTATTTCAGTAATGCAGACGCAAGTTGTTTTACTGTAAAAGTTGTTGAAAATGTTCCTTGACAAACCCCTAATCTCCTGATGATCCAATATTGTTACAGCAGGATCGTGCTCCACCTTATTACGCCATAAATGATCGACAATATTTAAGTGAAGTTTTTACAAACCGCTGGATAGAAAAAAGGGATACTATTGAATGGCCGCCACGATCGCCGAACCTTAATCCTCTAGATTATTTTCTTTGTGGTCAAAATTAAAGTGTATGTAACAAAATCAGAAAATTTAAAAGAACTTGGGCAAGACTTATACACCAAATGCGCCAAATAACCCTGGATATGGCACATAATGTCAAGAATGAATTTTACTTTGGAATAGGGGTTTGTCAGGAAAAAAATGGACAACATTTATAACAATTTTTCAATAAAACAAATAGCGTCTACATTACCAACTTCCCATGGAGCTATCACAATACATACCTTAACATTTGAAAAAAATGGTGCGGTTTCTACCTCCAAAAGAGGTGTAAATTCCTAGAAGATAAATAATATGCCAAACTCTGTATTTTTTCAGCAAAAAAAGAGACTTCCTAATAATTATTTATTTCAGTTAAAAATTCCACCCTGTATGTATCATTCATTGAAAAGTTATTTTATTGCAAATCCTGCAACATGACGATGCAACAAGTTCTAGCTAATTTAAGGAAAAGAAAATTCTTAAGTCTTAAATAAACTAACAGGCCAGGCAAGCGCAATTAATTGGTTTTGTTTTATTTCGTGACCTGGTTTTAAAACAATTTTCAATTTTATTAGGGTTAGTTTTCAGTAGACGCCAGTGAAATATTAAAAAAGTTTGGTCAACAGGTAACAGCGTGTGCTTATTTTATAAAATGAGATTTAATTATTATAAATTATTTAAAATTACGCATAAAAAAAGGACGTACTTCAATAGACAGGGAAAACCGTATCAAAAGCAGCTGCCATCTGGTATCTGATAGCGGTAGCAAAGACGAACGACTAACCCGATTAGTACTAGCCGGATAGATGCCGATCGCGGCCTGATTTGAGGATCTGGCCAGACACAAAATCCTTATAAAACAGTAAGAGAAGGATATACAGTGCGAGCAAAAATTATTTGCATCAAAGAGGGCCTTGCATCTAAGGACGTAATGCTTAGCCGTAGAGCTTAATACCTGTTGGGTGTCAGTAACTACCTGAATTAACAATCCATCAGTTATTCCGTCATTTTTGACAGTCGTTACAAATGATTTGATTCATCGCTAATTTTTCCAATTTCTTAAACAATTCAGACAATGGGCTTTACGGAACAGCACAAAACATTTATGGTTGAAGCGTATTTTCGATACGGGGTTAGAGTAAATGGTGAGTGGCAATACATATCCAAGGTAACATTTCTCCAGAGATGCTGGTGAACACTTTCGAAAATATGAAGAGACGTGTGAATTTATGCTTGGAGCATGGCGATGGCCAATTTCAGCAATTTATGTCATTATTTTTCTTTTTATTTCTGTATATTCTTACTTTGTTAATTTTGTAAACAACCAAAATATTATATAAAATATAAAATTTGTATTCGTCTACTTATTTTATTACTCATTAGTTTGGCATATCATGTCATAATATGAATTTGACAAAATTTTAACCTAGATTTGTTTAGATATATCGTCCCCATATCATTGTGATCTAAACCAAGCCCCACGTTTTTTAATCCAAGCCGTCTTTGATGCAAATAATTTTTGCTCGCACGGTATGTTTAGCAGTACCACTTTCAATACTATTTCGTAATCTAGCGACCCTAAAACATTGAGATCTGATAATATCTCAAAAACGTTTCTTCGTTACAATACTTTTTCTGCGAGGAAAATAAGAAGACCCGTTTCAAACACGACTTTTGGTATAGAAAAGTGTCCCATAAATTGACGCTTGAAGAATCCTTTACTTCTTTACACATTAAACATTTTTAAAATAATAAATATAGTAATATTGTTTTCCTGCCGCCATTTATTTGCTGCCTTAAATTCCCATTAACGTCCATCTAGCAGCTATCGTAAAATTTCCATCATAGTTATTAAGCATTTGACCTAGCGCCAGGTGGAAAAAATAATAAAAATGAAATCATAATTACATTAGGCTGTCATCAGTGGCCACGTTTCCCATCAATAATGACTCTTACCTTTCGGTTAATTAATTTTCCGTCGCCGAGTTAGAATAAAAACGGAAAACTAATTTACAAATGGCGGCAAACAAACTGGAACTAAATAGACCAATCAATATAAGAAAATTACTGCTAGTTTAAAAAAAACGGATTATGTTACGTTTTAATGAATGACAGTTAACCGAAGTATAAAATTACTAAAAGTCAAATAGTCGAAATGTAATTGACCTCGAGTCAATTATTGATCTATACTAAATGTTCCAAAATGAATTGATCCAAATATAACTCAGTCAAAGTTAAATAACTTTAAAAGATTTGATTTGCAGTATTAACGTTTAATCAATTATCGAATAAAGGGCATTCCTATGGAGAACTATAGGGTAGGAGGCCGATCGACAATGGCAGCATTTTCAAATTCTGTCCCGGTTTTTTGGTTAGTTCGCTACTGGCCGATAGATGGCTCTCGCGTCCGAAGTGGGCTGATGTTGTCTTCTTCTTCTTCGTTTTTAATGTGGAAAACCTAGATCCTTCATAGTTTTTAGCTTTTACTTAAACCCTTTATTTTTCTGTGCTTTTACTTTTGACAATTGACATTTTATTTTTCGAAATAACAAATCATGTTTGAAGGCAAGACAAGACAAATAACGTTGTATTGTAATTAATTTCCATATTTATAATGAATAATGGTACAATTTATAAAAGTAGCGTTTGCTTTGTGTCGGGGTGGTAAGACAGGATCTTCTTCAGAGATGAAACGCAGCCAAATAAGTCTCTTTCTAGCTCCAAAGGTATAGCTAGAATCTTTAATACCCTGTATTTTAAAAACAAAGCATCGTTGGAACTTTATACAGGCCGAGTTTACTAATAAGTATAACAAAGTAATTGCAAATTTATATAAAAGTCCTTATTTGTTCCTTAAAGAACTAATTTAAATAAAAATAGTTATTGCGTCCATAAGAAACCATTATTTGATAGCCCACTTCGAACACGCGCGCCATCTTACAGCGACTCGTAAAGCTGAATTACCGATGCTAATTTGGGACCGAATCCAATGCATTGCGATCGGCCTCCTACCTCAAGTCCTCCATAGGCATTCCTCAAAAACAAAAAAAATTTAAATGTAATTATTATTTAAAGAGAATTTACCTTCCGGTTATTGACCTGAGTTCTGTTGTTCTGTTCATGTTTTCAAATTTTTTTCTGACACTATGGTCTGTCCATTTTATATTGACAAAGATGACAGAAAAAACAGTTGATCAAAATTCACCATATTGTTCGATCCAAGGACAAAATTACACAGCGACATATTTGGGACATTTGCCATTTCTTTTATTTACAGGTTACATTAAAGGAATTAGCTTTATCTCCATCCTTGTCACTTTCGGCATTTTGTATTTGACCGATAAAGAGCAATATATTTATTAACAAAAAAGGACAATATCGTTTTCAAAACATAGGCAAGTTGATATTTTGTTAATGGAAGTATATTGTTGGTTGTCTGCCTTTGAAAAATAGTGACGATAAGTAATCGGTTAAAATATATTAATAATTGCGATTAATACATCCAAGGTGGTGAGTTTTAAAAAGAATCACTTTTGTGCCAAACTTCCTCAAAACTAATTTAAAACGCTTTCATCTTTTAGCTGTGCATTATTTATTATCTGACAGATTTGTCATTTTTTGAAATTTACTTATAACCATAGACAAGCGAGTTGCGCGCTCTCAAGGATAGATAGGCAACTTAACATACTAAATTGGTTCCCTGATAGCGCCACATGCGACCGGTGGAAAAACTAAATATAGTCGTGGTGGGGGTAGGCGCCAAGCATAAAAATTTAAATTTTATTATTACTTTGAGTTCAAATTTTCGCGCTTCCAACTTAACGGAAAAGTTTGAAGCGCGAAACATCTGATTCAAGTTAAAATAATTTGGGAGAACGAAAGGAAATTATAACAACGTTTCTGATATGGCGACAAGATTTATTAATAATTAGATATTTACATAAATAGGTTTTAAATAAAAAAACAGCTTAAATTATTATATTATTATTTTCTGTAGATTTTTCTAACAATTCCGTGTTATTTTCAAAGTTTTTATTTAATAAACTAGTTATTGTACCTTGTAGTTCATTAAGTTGTGAAGTAAAGTTTCTTTCTATATCTTTAATAGCTTTCGCTGTACTTTCCAATCGTTGGGCGACATTAATGAAGTCTTCAGGAGGTTCCACGCTTTTGTTAATTGCCTTGGTTTTTCTTCCCGATTTCTTTGGTCGCGACATATTAAATATATACCTATTTACGATTCTCAAACTACCGACTGCGCCATGTTAAGTTTATAAATTATATATGAATAATTATTTAATAATAACTTTATTTTTTATATATTTGACAAATCAATCATAAAATGACAATGACAATCTTTCACCAGTCCAGGTAAGACTTCAGGATCTGTCACAACAAGCCATATTTTTATCTTTCTCGCACATATTACGCAGGTACAGAGCGAGAGAGAGGTACAGAATGTTGGCCATGCTCATTCTAAATGAATATTCTGTTCCTACCAACGTTAGGAGATGAACAACCTTATAAAACAAAATTCCTACAATAGCGCCACTAGCGACCGGGGGGCTAAATTAAACGAACAGGGGACGACCTTCACCATTTAAGTTATCCTAGCCTGCTTATAACCTTACTTTTTCTGATGTCATAAAACGACACGTAAAATGTGCCCGGTATTTTATGGCTTTCCGTCATCTTTCTAAAGATAAAATGGACAAGGTATACGGCCATACATCTAAAATGAGTTCGCTTAAAATCATTTGATATAAAGCTAATAAATCAAATATAATTGACGTAACATGAATTGTCCCGAGTTCATTTTATTGATTATTTAATATTTTCTTATTTGACTGGCCTAAAATATTAAACGTTGTAATATACACAAAACACCGCCTGGTAAAACACGCAATCATTTTGTTTCCTGCATTAGTACACATGTTCCTGTGTTCGGTATTTCTGATTGATTTTATGGCTGACAATAATTTTCAATTTGCACTTCGATTGCTTTTTACCTCGACCTTTTTAAACAAGGAAAAAGCAAGTGAAACGAAAATTGATTGCAAACTATAATAGTATATTAACGTACACGTTTTATAAAGCATCATTTTATAGCACGCGTCCATGTTAAAATACAAGCCGCTTGCGGCGAGTTTTATAACTGGACAAGTGTTACTATTTTTTCTAATTTGTAGTTTTTTCAATAAAAAACACATGTTTAAAAAGAAAATAAATCCTTTAAATTTTGTAAATTTTTATGTCTAAATTGTTGGTAATACTATTTTTTATCGTAGTAGCCTCTGGACAACAAAAATTATTTTGCGAACTGTCATTTTTTGATTTATTGACCCATTTTCACCACGAGATTCTAAAGTTATTTTAGCGATATGAGATTTGAAATTGGACGGAATACGTTGTGTGATCCTTGTACATTCGGTTCATATACAGAGCGTTCGGAAATTCGGGCGATTTTGCTACTTTTTTTCAAATTTCAAAAGACGTGATTTTACGTCACGGCATTGCAATTTAGTATAGGGAAGATGGGAAATTTAAATAAAGTTGAAGTTAAAATCGACATTGGAAGGTTAGTAGATTGAATTTTGGATAGGATTTGACAGAAAATGATAGCTTGACGCATCTACAAAAGATTGATTTATAGATTTATGCAACCAACATACATGACTGTTATCCAAAAAGATTAAGTAGGTTATCATCAGCTATTTTTCTTCTGGGAAAAATGGGTTTTCTCGTAAATCACAAAGGCCGCACAAGTCAATGAAATAAATCATTTAAGTATTACCAACATCAAATAAAGAAAAAACGCGTATCGAAATAGCTTCATTACGATACGCAAATGCGTATCGTAATAGATTTGTTATAATACAAAATTAGAAAAAGTTATGAATGAATTTTTTGCAATGTTTTTAAAACAAAAAAATCATTGAATCTGGAGATAAAAGGTGATATGTGAGGCAGAAATAGTGTTCGTTTAAAGGCAGCTAAACTTTGTGCTAGATTCTCGAAGTTAAAGTTCTTTCTAATTCGTGTATAAAGCTTTCGCAGACACAAAATAAAGACCATTTTAATACCTTCACAGATTTATCGTAGCCCGGCAAAACTTTCAGAGTCAATTAGTGTTTTAGATTAGCGACGATGTTTAACACAAAGAAGTAGTTTTGTATTTATGGTAAAAGTTTATGCATAAAACCTATTTTCTTCTCGAATTAGGTTTATTTTTATTTTTAGATAATAAAAATTGTGTTAATCCTGTACGAAATGATTTAACGTTTAATAAAAAAGGAATACTACCTAGTAGAGATATCGAATCCGTAATAATGATTAAGACAGGAGAAAATATATCGGCTAGCGCAAAATACGTGTGAACTGCAGACTTGTAGTTACTTGCAAAGTAAGTGATAAATATGAGTCAATGCAAAACGCAGATCGACTAACCTGCGTAATTTAATTTCTCTAATTATTACTGCATTAGATCACCAAATGTAAAAGCTTCATTTATTTTTCAGTTTAATTTATTAGATGTACCTAGTAAATGTAAATTATTATATAATGTAAATGTATTATAATAATAAACAAGAAATTTATATATTTTTTGATTTATTATTGTTTAAAATGACACGCCTCTGGAATTGGCGTATATTTTTTGTTTTATTTTAAAACTCTCTTAAAATCTTCATGAAAATAAATATTTAAAAAACAAAGGAATCTAAAAATATGTTTAATTTAAAAACGTTACATTGTGTCAAATTACAATAATGGAAGGTTTTATTAACAAAAAGTTTAACATTAAAAAAAAATACATTAAAACTATGAAATTAAAAAAAAAATATTGTAATATTTACTTAAGGCCCCACCCCGTGCAACGTCACTGGAAAAATATTTTAAAATAACATCCTTTAATACATATGCCTTGTCGTAAGTAGAAGTTCTAATAAATTTCATGTTTTAATATTAAGTGTTTGCTGAGATATGCAAAAAAACCTTAGGCTTTTCACCGGATTTCAAAAAACCGAAAATTTTAAAATCGATTTTACTGGAAAATGGTGAATCCTACCGCAATGAAACAAGAACACCTTTTTTTATTATATATACGTCTTACACACCCCGGTAAAAATGAGTCAGTGCCAATTATTTTGGTACCAGAGTATAGACCTACAAATACAACGGTGCACCACACTTGAGTATATAAGGAATGATATTTTGAACGTTTTGCGCCAAAAAAGAGATAATATATCGGTTAGCAGATTTAAAAATACCTCTTGCAAAAATTACACAGGGAAGTAAAACATGGGCTCCCTGGGTGTCAGGTAGAAAATGACGTAACCGTTTCATTCTTATTGGGACTCATCGGAAAGCCTTAACCTAATGCAGCTTCACCAAACCACATATAGGTACTCATTCTTATTTCTAAAACAAAATAAGGCATAAATAAAAGGTAGCGCCACCCAATAGGAATAAGGTTCACTGCAAAAGGCAGATCCACGGAACGACATTTTATTCTTCTCTATAACATATAATGGGTGTCTATTTAGTGCCATAGGTGCTTTAATACCATAAAAAAAATATGGCATTCCATTTAAAAAAACTTTATGTGTGCACTCTGCATGTTTGAGAAACCCTATATATTTGAAATTACTTTGAAAGGTGCACATTATCAGATGCTACATGCTTAACGAAATATCGTCCACCGGTAAATGGACACCCGGTATTCCTAATAATTATCATCAGAAAAGAAGGAAATATATTTATTGGCTAGCAGACAACTTCCTCTTTGCCTGTTCGGCGCGACGAGTAGAGCTATGAAAATTTTTGGTGCGAACTCATTTCAAGAACTTCTACAATCACCTTATCGTACAGTTTAATTAAAAGTTTATTTATAAAAACGTTTTTCATTGTCATATTTTTTTTTTTTTTTTATGATCGAGCACAAGCACTATAGGAAAAATCCTTTAAGGCGCTCTGGGAGCGGTGCCTGTGCGAAGAAAGCGATTCACGTTTTTCTTGAATCGTTGGAGGTTATATTCGGTTGGAAACACGGTCTCAGAAAGGCCGTTCCACAAAGATGACGTCCTCCAAATGAAAGAGTTCTAAAACAATGATGTTCGGGGTGTACTAAGTTGAACCACATAGGGATGGGCGGCAGTGGTTCGTCGTGTGTTTCTGCCATGCATTACTCTAGGTGGAATCGAGCGGGCAATATCTGTCGAACACTTGCCATGGAAATATCTGTAGAAGAGAGTCAAATCACCAGCCTGTCTTCGATGTTCTAAGCTGTCGAGGTTCTTAGTCAGCTCGTGGTCGCCGATTGGACGAACGGCTCTCCTTTGGATGGAATCCAACAACCGAAGGGTATGCTTCGGTGCAGAACTCCAGATATGAGAGCAGTATTCCAGTGATGGTCGAATCTGGGCTTTATAGAGTGTCAAAAGTTGTTGAGGTGTATACAACTTTTTGGTACGGAAAAGTATACCGAGCTTCTGAGAAGCTGCCCTGGCGATTGCCACAACGTGATTATGCCAAGACATATTTCCTCCCAGGTTGACACCCAGCAAATTAATAGACGAAGTCAGTGGAATTGCGTGTCCTGCCATAACGATATCGGGTTCTGAAATGTTAACCTTCTTAGAGAAAACTGCTGCCTGGGTTTTTGAGCGTTAAATTCGAGTTGGTTACTGTCACCCCAAGACAAAATTTCTTCCAGGTCTTTATTGAGGCGTGATACCTCAAGTTGTCTGCGAAGATGTGCGTCAGCAGCCGATGTTTGAGATTTCAAAGTAAAAGATGAGATAAGTGTGCTGTCGTCAGCAAAGCTATATATTGGATTTTTTGTTTTCGCTAGAAGGTCGTTAATGTACAGTAAGAAGAGAGTGGGGGATAATATGGACCCGTGAGAAACACCAGCATTGATGGTGAATGTGTCTGAGAGAAACCCGTCAATCGCCACTTGCAGAGAACGGTCCTTGAGGAAGCTAGACAACCATGAACAAAATCGACCGGGCATACCATAAGAACGCAGTTTACTTAGGAGCCCCTCGTGCCAGACACGGTCAAAGGCTTTAGAGATGTCCAGTGCAATAGCCCGGGACTCCCCATGATGTTCGATTGCGTTGCTCCAAAGATGAGTGACATAGGCTAGAAGGTCTCCTGTTGATCTGGACTTACGAAAACCATACTGATGGTCGCTGATAATTTTAAGGCCTTCTAGGTATTTTAGAAGTTGTTGGTTAATAGCTTTCTCGCCCCTTCAGAATTCGTTTGACAGGGCGCTGACGGAATACGATATCAGTCATTTTCGATCGAACTGCTGAAATAATATAATATAATATAAAATAAAGGTGGTTTACAGGTCACTCCAGCTATTCTATCCTTGGTCCCGCAAGACGTTTCTGCCCCACTGGCTCCTATACGATACGCCACTGAGTCTGAGTATCACCAATAACATTGGAATATAAAATTCCCTCTTATAGCTACCTTTACAATAAAATCCGTTCTGTTTTATTTTCGAATCGATATACACGTTTAATTTCACAAATTGATTTAGCTCGGTTACTTCAATTCGAAGGAAGCTTTAATGCCATTCCCATTGGGTTTGATTTAGTGCCCTATTGCTTCGTTATACGACCGTTAAATTAAGCTTAAATTATTTGTTTTCCATCGAGCCCATATTATTCATGCTATATGATGTTCCTGAATTAATGGTTGTTTTTGTCGAACGACGGTAATTGGTGATAAAATTTTATTTACCGGTTTGCTCCGAACCAATTTTCGTTAGTGGACTGTCATTGAGCGTTGGTTGTTTCACACATAGCGACTGAATAATGCAGTGGATGTGTTAGTTTCTACTTTATTAACGTTGACAGTCTAAATCAGTGGTTCCCAACCGCCGTTCCGCGGAACACAGGTGTTCCGCAAACCTCTTCCAGGTGTTCCGCGAAATAATTTGGTAATATCAACTAATCTGAATCATGAGATAGTATTTGATAAACTGATTATAGACCAGGGTCGATAGTTTTTGAAACAAAAAAAAAATAATAGTAAGATGAAACCCATTGGAAAAGGAAGAGAATATAACAAAAATGAAAGAAAAAATAATTTACGGGCGATCCGAGGTCGGGAAGTGGAAGGGGGTGAGTTTTTAAGTGTAGAAAACGATTTGTCTCGATTTCCGGCAAAACTACAAGTCCTATGGAAAAATGTTAAATGGCAAAGTTGTAGGTAATAGAAAGATCTACAACTTTTGTATTTACACTTTTTTCACATAACCTCAAAAGTTATGTGAAAAATTTAAATAACCAAGGTTTTTTTTCAATCTTTTACAAAAAAAAAGTTTTTTTACGAAATTTGGTGAAAACTTACCTTTTTATGTCCCAAACACACTGTAATTTTTTTGATTTAAAATATTTATTTTTTCACCTTATTTTGACTTAATATCGAAAAATATATTTTTTACACCATCATAAAGTAGAGATTTCAACGAACAAAAAGCACACCGACTTTTTTAAAAAGCAGATATTTTGACGTGAGAATTTTCGATTGAAAATTAGGGTGCTTTTTCGATATTAAGTGAAAATAAGGTGAAAAAATAAATATTTTAAATCAAAAAAATTAGTGTGTTTGGGACATAATAAGGTACGTTTTCACGAAATTTCGTGAAAAAAAAATTTTTTTTGTAAAAGAAAAATAAAAAACCAAAAACTTGGTTATTTGAATTTTTCACATAAATTTTGAGGTTGTATGAAAAAGTGTAAATACAAAAGTTGTAGATCTTTGTATTACCTACAACTTTGCTATTTAACGTTTTTCCATAGGACTTGTAGTTTTGCCGGAAATCGAGATAAATCGTTTTCTACCCTTAAAAACTCACCCCTTTCCACTTCCCGACCTCGGATCGGCCGTAAATTATTTTTCCTTTATTTTTGTTATATTCTCTTCCTTTTCCAATGGGTTTCATCCTACTATTATGTTTTTTCACTTTTTACCATTTTCAAAGGCTTCAGCACTGGTCTATTACTTCACCCCAAATATTATGTTGACAAAGGTGGTGTTCCGCCATTTTCCTATTGCTACCAAAAGTGTTCCGCCACCACAAAAAGGTTGAGAACCACTGGTCTAAATTCAAAAGCTCCTATGTTTAAACAGATAACTGTTCGTATACGTAAGTTCCTTAATAAATATTATAAACGAATATGAATAATATTCCAAATTACAATCCTGGTCGGTTAAATATAATATGCGAACTCGAACTGTATCTTACCAAAGCAATTAATGTGTATTGCTGTTGCTAAATCCCAAGACGCAATAAAAACGTTATCAGTGTTGCCCGCTTTTGGTGAATTATTGTATTGTAAATTCCACAATGCAAAGGAAATATAATCAGGACCGTAATTGCCAAATTATTTATTGAAAAATTTTAGAAATTTTTTGTTTCTGTTGGTAATATATCCTTTTTCTAAGAGTTTCTTTTTGGTATTTATAATCGTAAAGTGAAGGCCTGAATCAGACAGAAAGGACGTGGCGCCTACATATTATGTCGGTGATAATTTGGTTTGTATCTTGGCTTCACTAGTTAAACGTAAAAATTTCACCTGCTTTTTTTAATGAACAGGCCTAGGATTTAAAGGGGAGTAAGTGAAACAGAATACAGGCCTGTTCACTAAAAAAGGCTGGTGAAATTTTGACGTTTAACTCGTGGACTATGCAGGTCACATTCTTCTACTCCTAAGCTAAACTAACCTTAAAATATTAAATTACTCAACAAATCGTCGGCGTTCTGGCAAAAGTAACTAAGTTCAATATTGGCACTTTTGAGTTAAAACCACTACTCGTTTAGAAGCCATTTCTTTATTCTGATAAATATGAGTAAGTCCAGAGGTAAGTATATAACAGGTTGCCGACATGTAAATAGTCGTTAAGTCCCTAACAATGCGTTTTTATAACAAGCAGAAATCACTAAATGGACTTAGAGATTTTTTGCAGACAAATATATTAATATTATATATTTTTTCTGATGTTCTGTTTATTTAGCGTTTTTGAACATTATTATAAAAAATGTAATACAGTTGATTAATATAAAGGTGATTTACTTCCAAAAATTATTTTTTTAAAATTCAATAACAGTGTAATATAATTTTCACTATAAAACCTATAACAACTTTTTTTGTCTGCTAAATATCACTAAGTCCATCAATGTTTGATGTACATTATATTTTTTTTATTCAGTCCTTTGCATTACAACTTCTTCTTATTTAAACTGTATTTTGAATTTATCACAGCTCTATTAAACGAAATGAAATTTTACATTCACTTTTAACCTTAAAATCCATTTTTATCAAAGCTAATAAATGGGACTTAGTGACTTTTGCCAGAACGCCCACGAAATGGATGTCTACGTCTTAATGTATTGTCACAATTTGACAAGCAAATCTAACCTCAAATTATATAGGGAGAGAAAGAAAATACTGAAAGTCTTCCTCCACAAAATTTAATAGAATAAAAAATTATTCAAAGGTCTCTATATGTTTCGAATGTAGAAACGTTCATCGTCAGGAGACAGAAAATTTATTTTATGGTGTTAGCAAAAGAGAAAATTAGAACCTTAATGGAGCTTTTATAGACTTAAAAAATTGAAGTGTAGAAGAAACATGATATGAAGAAAATTGATAATGGTTATTTTTTTGGTTTAGATAAAATTACTTGTAACGGCTGTCAAAGATGATGGAATAACTGATTGATTGATACCGCTAAGCATTACGTCCTTAGATGCAAGGCCCTCTTTGATGCAAATAATTTTTGCTCGCATGGTATATTCTATCTTAGTTACTGCTTTAATATCAAGATTGCTATGGTTCAAGACGCTTCTTCCCGGTCTCGAGTGGCGCAAAGATGATATCTTGATCATGATCGGTATGTTTTAATTATGGAGAACTATAGGGTAGGAGGCCGATCGACAATGGCAGCATTTTCAAATTCTGTCCCGGTTTTTTGATTAGTTCGCTATTGGCCGATAGATGGCTCTCGCGTCCGAAGTGGGCTGATGTTGTCTTCTTCTTCTTCGTTTTTAATATGGAAAACTAGATCCTCCATAGTTTTTAACTTTTACTTAAACCCTTTATTTTTCTGTGCTTTTATTTTTGACAATTGACATTTTATTTTTCGAAATAATAAATAACGTTTGAAGGCAAGACAAGACAAATAACGTTGTATTGTAATTAATTTCTATATTTATAATGAATAATGGTACAATTTATAAAAGTAGAGTTTGCTTTGTGTCGGGGTGTAAGACATGATCTTCTTCAGAGATGAAACGCAGCCAAATAAGTCTCTTTCTAGCTCCAAAGGTAAAACATTCTAGCTAGAATGTTCCTGTATTTTAAAAACGAAGCATCGTTGGAACCTTATACAGGCCGAGTTTACTAATAAGTATACCAAAGTAAGTGTAAATTCATATAAAAGTCCTTATTTGTTCCTTAAAGAACTAATTTAAATAAAAATAGTTATCGCGTCCATAAGAAACCATTTATTTGATAGCCCACTTCGAACACGAGCGCCATCTTATGGCAACTCGTAAAGCTGAATTACCGATGCTAATTTGGGACCGAATCCAATGCATTGCGATCGGCCTCCTACCTCAAGTCCTCCATAGTTTTAATTTCGTCACGTCAACGTCACATCTTTTCTGTCTGATTCACGTCTAAGAATGTTTTAGGGTTTTTTTAGGTTAAAGTAAAACTGTCTCATATCGTAGGTATTACTGGCATATTCAAATATTTTTAAAGTTGCGGTACGTAGCTAGATGGCTCAAACTAAATTACTCTTCTTTATTCCATGTAACAATGCAATTTCCGTTACAGAACTTCTTAGCTTATAGATTAATTTTCTAATATTTAGGTCAAAGATTCAACTGGAAACATCAGCTGAATATTAAGTGTTGTGGGAATGGGCATTACTGGAAATGGCCGAGATTAGTTTATAGCAAGGGAGTAGATTTTTTGGGGGGGGGGGGGGGTAGTATGATATGTATGTGATATTTCAGCTTTTCGAATAAATCTTCCAAATTATCTATAGTTTACAAGGAAATATATCTTTATGTACAAATAGTAGCACTATAATAGATTGTTAAAAATAGGCATTAATTTGAAAAAGCACCTTAATATTCTTACAAAACAAAAATCCACGTTTATAAAAAACCCTAGATAGTGTCATAATATATAACTCAACATGTCACTTTTAATAAAAAAAAGGCCAAATTCAGAATGCAAATTTGGTTTCATAACTGTACAAAAAAGACTGCCTCAAAAAATGTGCAATATTTAATTAATTTATTAAAATTATAATCTTTGTATTTTTTCGTGTATCGCTCGAATCTAATTCGCATGTATAATTTTTCCATAATAGTCACAAAAAGGCTGTAAATAAAAGCTGGCAGTATTTTAACAATCTTGAACTTCGTTAGTTTGCGAATAAATTTGCAAAATTTATGTCCCGCCGTGAAATACGAGAGCAACTTACAATTTCAGTTGAATATTAAAAGGTTTTGATGGTGATGCACGATTCTTCATTTGGTGTTTTAATGCTCGTATTAAGGGTATTGATTGCGCTAGTTATTATAGATTTTCCTGCATGTTAGGAATTTATGTTTGGTGAACATTTATTTAAACGAAAAAAGGATTTTAGGAGTAATTTATTTGTGCAAAAAAATTAAATTTCAAATTTATTTAAGTGGATAAAAAACTCAAATCCTATTTATTCACGTTTCATCCTTAACAAATTCATAAAGTCAAAATGATCGAACTTTAATTAAAAAATAATCTGACATTTTTTATAACAATAATTACCCTCGGAATGGACTTTTGCACTAAATATTGAATTTTATCCTATCGCAGAGAGAAAGAAAAAATATAATTTTCAACGATTTTAGTTTTTAAAATTTTCAATTATTACATAATAAGGTTTTGATCTCGTTTTCAAACTTTCTGCTTTAGCGGCGTCTTTTTAATTGTCTCTAGGAAAGGTTTGTGACTTTCTAGGAATATTTTTATTATTGGGATGTATTTTCAAATAGTTCTTATTCAGGATGTTAATGCTGAATATGATGAATTCGGTAATAGTGAAAAGACCCATTACCATAAAAAATCAAGTATTGCAGTACAAACGGAAATAGGTAGATTATGTTTCCCCCACTCCATCATATGGAATCATTTCGCTCATCTTTCTCCTGGTGTCACCCCTCCCGCCTCAATTCAATTCCCAACAAACAATTATGGTCTAAAAAAGGTGACTTTTACCTAAGTTTTTAACTATAAAGCTCGACGGACCGCTTTACATAGTCAGAAATTAGTAATTTATACCACTTTATCACCTAGTGGGGAATAAAACCAAGGTAATAAAGTGGTAAGAATTACCTGTCATTAGGATAATTGTTCTTCATAGACGAGGCCAAGTAGTCTCTCCGTGGTAATAAAGAGGTGTTTTTTACCCGTATTTTACCTATGTGGGCCTATGTTGGGCCTGTTATGGGCTATGAAGTTTATAGAAAATCATAACCACAATTTTAGAAAAAGATAAAAATAGTATTTTGTTTTTATTTGTATCAAAGCACAGGAGGCAGGAGGGTTCTTAAATCAGAACATGTCATGTCAGCCGCTATTGATTTTTAAAATGGAGTGGTAGTATATAGATAGGTATGTACTTATAAAAATCATTATTTCATCGATGTGAAGTGAAAAAATGGGTGCGCGTAAAAAATTTTCGTATAGATTTCAATTATACCATAAAAACTAACCGCGCCCCAGAAAAAAGCATTTAATTAAAAAAAACAAGGTAAATTAAAATTGAAAATACCAAAAATTTAAAATGTAGCCAATATTTAGTGCTTGGACGAATAAGTTAGCTCGTTTCTGTGCTCGGTTTTTGTAATATATTTGTTGTTGTTTTAGTGTTACAAGTAATCTAACAAAATTAATTGAAAATAATACACCATGTTGAAAAAAATATGGCGTCCGTAAAATATCTTTCCTAAAGGTCGTGATTTCCTGTGGTTTGGGCCTTAAAAAAAATTGGACCTATAAGTCAACCCGTATTAGGTTACGCTAGGAGAAAATTTCCTATTTTGTATCTTCCGTCTTGATAGGTCTAAATTAGGAGAAATATTCGTTTATATGGCATAACTTTATAATAATGAGTGTTTATGAAACCTAATTTGGGGTTTTTAAGAATACTGCAGGCCCTATGTACGGCCAATTACTCCATAAAATGTTTCTATCGGGGTTGCTGGGATTAATAGCCACTATTATAATGTAACTAACCTTACTTTTTGGCCGAGTTCGAATATAAACGTACAACGTTTTTTTCGTTGTTCCAGCGTTTTGTATAGCTCCTACGCGACCCCTTTTATTTCGCCGAAAAAATGGAAACTGATTATTTTAAAATGGAGAGGGTCAAGCTCCTCCTTGGATTATTCTTATGTTCCCCACAAGTGGGAAGATTACCACAGTGCAATAAACTTTACAATCATCATTCAAGTTTTCTAAGCCAGAATCTCTTTAAAGACATAATTTTTGGAAGATACGGCTTGATATCCGGTAAAAATCACTTTACGGACAAAATATTGGGCTATAAAGAAATTATTAAAGTCCTAACTATAACCTATTTTATACTTTAAAGCCTTCTGGGCTTTAAGTACAAAATGTAAGACTAATATAGGGTATACATCACCTCAGAAAGTGTTCACATTATAACCTGACCATGAAGATATATTAAAGACAAAACGAAGTGATTTGTTCTTCATTTATGGGCTTAAAAGATTATTGGGCTTTAAGGCCCAATCTGAGGTAAAAAATAACCTGGTTGGGCGTTTATTACTGACTTTCCTTAGACCTAAGTATCAAGTCGATTTGCAAGGTAATTATCTACTCTTTTGGACCATCTCTTGGGCCTCTTATATTTTCCCACTTTGAACACGTATTAATAAGTTCGAATTACTTTGTTTGTGCCAAATTGTTAGTCTCTTTGGCCGTTTCGTCTAAAAAGCCAATTTGAAGGTAAAAAATAGACTATTTTTTACTTAAATAGGTCATTTTCTCCAAATGAGAGGTCGCCAAGGCTTTAAATGTTTTTTGGGTTATTATTTAATAAATGTTAATTAATTGCTACATTTTATACGAAACGTTATTAATTTTACAACGAAATAGAGTGACGAAAACATAATCTATCTATTTCTACTTGCTTTGCGGTACTTGATATTTTTGCTTTTCTAACTTATCACCACTAGGATATATGCAGACGACGCATTTCTATACCTCTATAACGGTTACGACGGAGTTATTTTAAATGTCCACTTTTTCTCTTCTGTCTTTGTTTCACACGACAGTTTGATGCAAACAAACAGGCTACTTATGAATGAACGGTTGGTCTATTCGACTAAATTATCGTTGTCGGCGAGGAGCCGTCAAAACAAAATGTGTCGCATTTTGGAAGCAGAAAGAGCTACAAATTTTTCTTCGTGTATAACAAAGATGAAGCAAAAGATAGAAAATACTAGTGCCAGTCATGGTGTTGGTAAAACAAGTTATGAACTGCTATGGACAATTCGCAAATAAAAATTATTTATAATAGTGACATGACCATTTTAACAATATTATAAATTATTATTAAATTTGCACATAATATTTATGTATTGATGTTTGTCTATTTATTTATATAATTCCCGAGAAAAATATATGTATAGAAACAGATAAGTAATATTGAGGTCAAATGGACCAATACCAATTGAGAAAAAAAAAACTAATTTTTTAGACATCCGCTATACTCATAGCGGTCTTTATCCGCTATGGCTATACCATAATAATGAATTTAGTATCGGTCCTCTACCAGGTTTTTTGATGACAAAGTAAAGCAACATTTTTGTAATAGAATGATAGGAATCATCAAGTAAAAGTCTTTGTGCCAAACATCAATTTGATTGCTAAAGAAATAATTGCCGTATAAAAATAAGATAGAGAATTAAACTTTGATGAGCTTGGAAACTATTGAACGTAAGATTTTTTGTTACATAATATACCACCTTTATTTTGCGAACACCATGTGTACCACAGAGTGTATAAAATCTAGCAAAATATGACGTTTCGTCCGTTATCCAATTGTCAAAAAAACCGCTCAGATATAACGTCCATATTTAACAATAAAAAATACGCATGATTGTGAAATATAAAAGTACATCGAGGCGTATATAGTCTATTCAGCATTTTAATGAATTGTATACGCAAATTTAATCACTTTTCGGTGCATAAATTTTCAATCGAATCGAAATGAATTCGCTATGTGCCCTGTTAAATCATTTATGGAATTATGAAACAAAACCAAAACTTTGGTACAAAAGCATTATCCATTTATTTATTTCGAACGTTAATAATATCATATACATACTCAGGCTCGTATATTATATTGTATTAATTATTAGAGACTATGCGAATTTAGAATCGATAAATAGTTTTTGGGAAATTGTTTGCATAATCAAAAGGATAAGGGAATATGGAATTAAATCTTTTAAATATTTATAAGGTTTGGATTTGTTAATTTAAACTTTTCGAATTTCATTATCTCTCTTTTGTTCCTTATATCTCCAAATAATAAGAGATGTGTCCAATATTGTGAATACGTGCGCAATAAAAATATTAACCATCTTTTTTTAATAGCGACCCAATTGTTATTTCAATTTTTCACAGAAATAACCACCTGAGAATTTATTTTTTAAATAAAAAATAATCAACTTTTAAAAGAGTTGCAATGCAAATGCATTGAAACTAAAGTCTGAAAACAAACATAGGCGCTTTAGATAGTTGAGAAGAGACTATAAAAGACAAATCTATAAGATAATTGTTGACGGCCTACTAATAATGTTGAGTTTGGCGCGAGAGTGCCCCGAGTTTCTCGAGTGGTTCCGGGTAACTATCGAAACGCTCCTAGAAATATGACAGATATTTTGGCAAGAGGATACAAGATATATTTTTTCTAGAACTGAGCGCAAAGTATAATTTTGCGCTTGCACTAATTCGAAAAAAAAATTGAAACTTTTGAAAAGTATAATTTATGTGATAATTGTAAAGAATTGGGCCACGTTCAAATACGCAATTCCAGTTTAATATACTTAACTGCCCCAATTGAAAACTGCTACCAAGACATGTACGGTACGAAAGCAATTTTTTATTTTGCAGTAAATACCATATAAACAAACATTTTTCCAAAAACACATGTGTAGCGCAAAGTGATGCTCACG
The DNA here is from genome assembly GCA_963969555.1 of Polydrusus pterygomalis. Taxonomy (NCBI): domain Eukaryota; kingdom Metazoa; phylum Arthropoda; class Insecta; order Coleoptera; family Curculionidae; genus Polydrusus; species Polydrusus pterygomalis. The sequence continues at coordinate 3,552,974 of OZ018378.1, read as the reverse complement.
TTTTGAAATCTGAACTGTCAAATTAGAGATTATCAATAATTATAAATTTTTACCAAACATTTATATAAAAACACCGGTTATAGATAATATGCTGTGCGCGATTGCAATCTTCTCGCTCAGAGCGACAATATAATATTACTTTGCGCTCTTAATTACCAGAATAATAGGTACTTTTTTGTGTGTACCTTCCCCTTCTCTCTCTATATTAATCCAATAATTAGCAAACGCCCTTTGAAATATATACCAATAGAGTTTAACGGACGAATGTCACGAAATACACCATTTTAGATGTTTTTAGTGGAAAAGTGTTCGCATGCTAAAATTTATTACCAGAGCAGTTAACATTTTAAGTGTTTAAACGGGGTACTAACACGATAATATCACGTTTATGAATTTCGCTATCATAAAAACTCTTGTTTTAATATAAACTTTGTACTGAATACTGAAAGTCTACCACACAAAAAAAATGTTTTATATATTACTGAGAAAGTTTTGATCTCAATAAAATTTTTAGAAACATGATTTTAGCAAAGATTAATCACGATTATTTCTTTTTTGGTCAATATTGCCTTACTTTTACGTTTTATTCTAAAACCACCGGTATAATAGTACTCTTTTTGGATAATACCAAGATGTAATCAAATATTTGGTCTGAGTGTGCAACAAATAGGAAAATTTTTTATTAATTACACCATCGATGTTTAAATATCACCAAAAGTTGGTTTTTTCAAAACCTTTTTTTTTCCCACCCACAGTGGCTTTTCACTGGTCCTTGACCTTTCAGCGTGCTGATTTATCTTCTGTTGTTTGACTACAAAAAGTTTTGTCACTCTCCATGCGTGCCATTGAAAGCTCCATTATGGATTATTTCCACCTTTTAATTTTATTTTTATTTTCTCTTTTGCTAACAACATCAGCTGTTCATTATATTTGTTTCAATTTCCTGATGATGAGTGTTTCTTCACTCGAAACATATCGATTCTACCCTAGGTTCGCCTAGCTATTGAATTAAAATTGTGGAGTAAGACTTTATGCTTTTCTTTTCCCGATATCATTCAACTCCAGTTTGAGTATGGACAACTTCTTCAAAATTATGATTTATGTTTTATTTAGGTAAATTTATTTCAAAATATACTTATTGTCTGTTTATATCTTAGTCTGTTTTTTTGGGCTACATGCTTGGTGAAACTGTTGTTCCATTACGAGGGAACTAACAACAACTACTTGTTATGTTTGACAAATTTATTCAATTTTCTGACACGTGTTTCGGCCCTTGCGGGTATTTTTCAAAGGAGTGCAGGAAGATACTAAATTCTGCCTGACATTACAAAGGAAAATTATATCTTATTATGGTAATACATGTCATAAAATTTAAATTAGGAGTGGAATGATTGAATGGTCAACTGTGAGTTTTTCTATTTTTAAAGTACAGATGTATATTTTGTCCTAAATTAGTGCGCTAATACGAATTAGGGAAGCGCCTGAAGGTATTTAAGTTTGATTATTAACAACATTACATTTATTTTTTATTTTATTACTTTTTTGTTTAGTTTTCTGCTTTTATTGTGTATGTGTATGGGTTTTATGTTATTAGAGATTGAGTGATTGTCTTTTATGCAGTGTATGTTTCTCCAATGTAGATAGCAACGCAGTTATCGCAATGTATTTGGTAGACCCTATGCATAAAAATGATATTAATGTTTTTTGGAGATTTTTTGGCTTGTGTTTCCTGTATATCTGATTGAGAAGTATTTTTGGTTTATTGGAGTGGAATGTTTTTATGTGTTTCGTCTTTGTATTTTCCTTATTATTTAGGCTATGGAGGAGTGTTAACTAGTCGATGTACCATACTATTGAATGCAGCTAGTTTTGTTTGTTGGGGCTATTTTGAATCTGCGGGTATATATATAGCTAAAGGTTCAAACGTTGTTTGTCTTGTAACAGATTGTTAATTTAGGCCTTTCTTTGGGAGAAAATAACATTCGTTTACAGTCAATTTGCGACTGTAAAGTAAATGGCAGTCTTTTGTTCATTTTTGGTCCCTAGAAACTTTTAAACGTGTAAGATTTTCAAGCAGAATAAAATGTGTGTTTGTGTTAATCCAAATAGTGTTATGGAAAAATTAGGATTTGCACATAACCCGGACGAATGGCGCTTATTTATAGATTCGTCTAAAATAAGTTTAAAAGCAGTTCTGCTTTATAATGGCAACAAAATACCTTCTATTCCTCTTGCACATGCAGTTGACATAAAGGAAACATACGAAAGTATGTCACTTAATCTAAAAGCAATAAGCTATGATAGGTATCAGACGCAAATATGTGGTGACCTAAAAGTTATAGGACTATATTACTATAGGGCTCTACGGTTGGAAGTTTTGCTGTTTTCTTTGTCTTTGGGTCTTACTATAATTGTATGTTCATGTGTATTTTTGTAAACAAATCTTGTTATCTTTAAAATAAAAATTGTTTCTTGGTTTTACCTTATGTATGTATGTATATTTAATATTTATATCGCACATCTAATGGAAAAAAGACCTAACTGCAAAAAATTCCATTTTTAAGCTATAAGCGTCATAAGTGTCCTAATACTATATTCTTTCTAATGGAATAACGACATTATTGTGTTGAAGCAAACAAACGCGAGATGGCGGAAGTGTCACATTTCTTTCGCGCTACTTTTAATTGGAACAGTGACCCAACTATCAGTTCGGCTTTAGCCTTCGACGCAGGTGCACGCAATTTTCAACAGAAAAATGACGTAAGTACCAGTTAAGACGTTTTCCCTCTAAATTTGGCAATATTTTAATTTTTGAAATTGACTTAATTGTAGTTTAGGTCACTTTTCTTTTATTCTCTTTATTTTTTGTTAGGTAAAATACAAGTATATTATAGTTTTTATTTTATAAAGTTACCATTACTTTTATAGTTTAAAGTTCTCGTGTTTATGGTTACTTTCGTTTAAACCTTATATTGTTTCTTTTTAATACAAAAAATATAATATTGTCGTTTTATGTTAGTGTAACTAAAAAACAATCGTTAATTTTTTAAGAAGAAAAGTGTCACAATTACATATTTTTGTTATTTACTAAAGCATTTAAAAAAAAATTCAGTAATTTGATCATTATTAATAATTAATGAACAAACATAGGCGCTGATGTTTATATTTTGTTTTTAAAGCAAACTTTGTACCCTAAAAATTAAAATAATTCAAATTCAATTTTTAAAAGCGCGTTTTCTCAAAACAACCAATTTTGCAGTTAGGTCTTTTTTCCATTAGATGTGCGACAGCGTCTAAGGAAGGATAGGTATTTCTATACTTTTAAGTTAAAGTAAATCGTTTGTGCGGTTTCGGAGAAATTCGGTGACAGCGGAGGGTAAAAATTGGGTTCAATTTATATGCGATGATGCACCCTTAGGTATGTATTAAAATGTAAATGATAATCATTAATCATATTATTATTTAAAAGACATTTTTAGCAAATTTTATAAAAAAAAATATTTATGGTTAAGCACTAGCCCTCAAAAACATACCAGACTGAAAATTTTCTTTCCAAATATATCCTTTTACAATACATACAGCAATTTTTCTAGTGGTCCCCGATCTACGTGGCATTTTATGAGACGAAATGTTCAGTCATGCAATAATATTTGAATACCTTACAATACGCAAGATGGGATCGCAAAATGTATGGCACAGTCAATTTCACATTGATGTGAAATAGGTTTTATTGATACAGCTATTGCTTTTTCTACAATCGTTACAAAAACGGGACTCGACCGATATTAATGCAGAAAATATATATTTTTTTTAACCATATAATTAAATAATGTATTCTGAGTTACTTGGAACCTAAGATGGCAGACTAGTAAGTATGAGTGATATCATTTGCGCTTTACAAACCCAATGTTTTATAACAGGCTGATTTGACTAAATTCGTTTTCTGAATGCAATAATAATAATAATCTTTATTGTTTAACATACCAGGTCAGGTTCTAATTAAAAGACAATGTGACAGAATAAATAGGTTAAAAATATTAATGAATCATTCTGAAATAGAAAATCGTAAAATTACCAATTATTCTTATTAGCTTCCACATACGTCCCTTACGTAAATTATTTTTCACAATAAATGGTTGACTCCGTTTAACTACCTGAGGCATTTTGCAAGAGCTCGGCCATAAAAATGCAAATAAACTGTCGGTCAGGGTCAGATTATAATTTGTAATTATAGCAGGTAATATTTAACTATCTTGTGCTTGCGATAACATCTTTCAGTCTTTGTGTTTCTTAGGAAGTGTTCAAGTTGTGCTACGGTTACGATACAATAATTTTAAATTAAATTAAATATCTAAAGTCCTACCCTATAGTGTATTTGCTTGTTGATTGTGTTTAACAATGGGATTAAACCGGTAGTTTTATTGCAGTCAATAAGTCGATACCATTTAGGGCGAAATATACTTTTATCTAACTTAATTCAGTGAATCTTTAAAATACTATAAAGTACAAGCATATGCTGATGACAATCAGATTTATTTTTGTTTTGATTTCGATGTCTATTTGGAGTCTAAACAGTTCATAAATGATAACTTGCAAACTCTAACTTGTCTGGCGTCTAATCATAATTTAAAATTAAACCCTAATAAATCATATCTGATGTTATTTGGCAATGAAAATAAGGTTGCTTATCTTAGCGATAAGATTACTCTAAAAATAAAGGAAATTAGGCTTTGATCTACAAGATATGTGGGAAAAGTTTTTTATGATTTCGAGACCATTTAAAAAAACTATTTCAGAGATCTTATCTCGCTTTTAAAATTTTATATAATAACAGACATATTCTAAACGTTAAATTAAAAAAGATTGAAAAATTGGTAAGTCTCGTATTCAAAAAGTGCAGAACGCTTGCGCATGGTTTATGGAAATATGACCATATGACCATATTTCGCATACATTCTCGGAACAAAATTGGCTGAGGATGGATAACCGTAAGCTTATGCATTTTAATAGTTTTATATATAAAATTCTAAATGAGCCTGACTCTCCCACAACTCTTTGTGAACGCCTAACTCCTCGCTCTTATATCCATACTGTTAACATTCGTTATGGAAATAAGTTAACTTCCACATTTTTTAGACAAAAAAAAATGTATAAAATTTTGACCAGGGGAATTTTACAATAGGTGAAAGATTTCTTTAACCCACCTGCAACGCCAGCTTCGCGATCGATGTGTGCCCCCTCCCCTTTTGGACACCCATAGACGAATTTATATAATTTCAAAAAGTCATAAGTAGTCATAAGTAGCCAGCAGCTACATTTTGTAGGCTACCAAATCAGCTTTAACATCGTATTTAAATATTATATGGGCAAGCGCCTGGCTGGAATGTAAAGTAAGGCTTGCAATGGCCCTTCACCAGAGATTAATGCACCGGAAACGACTGAGCGAAAATATTAAAGGCAAAGGAGATAATACCGGGATTTAATCATTATAACGATGATTTAACGTATAATATCCAGTTTTAGCACATATTTTTATTAGGAGAGGAAATTTACAACGCCTTTTAACGATATTAGACTATTTTTCTTATTTAAGAGCGGCTCTCAAAAATGAAACTCGTAACTGGAATTTTGAAATTTATTTTACTTTATCTAAAAGAAGTAAGTTATATGAATTACTTAGTTATAAACTTTTTAAATTAATTTACCTCAAATCAGCAGATTTAACTTGTCAATCATTTCAGTCATTTACCGTCGCGCCGTTTGGCATGGACAGGACAGCTGAAATCTGACATTATTATAATATCAAGTAAAATATACAAAATTGCAATTAAAAAGCTTTAAATTTTAAATGAACACTGCTTACTTTGAGTGAAACAATTTTTGGTGTCCAAGAAGCTTAGTGACTGTTTGAAGGTTGGAGACAATGATGTTTCTTGAATGATGAAAGAGTTTTGGACTTCCATTGTCTTTATTAGTTTTAAATCACAACGTTTCAACTGGTAAGTATCTCCAGTCGTCTTCAGGTGAATAATAAATAAGTAAAGTAAATACAGGACTATTTATACTAGCTAGGTGCACTAAAGCATAACTGAGGTGGGTGCAGTCATGCGTTCAGTTGGCACGCGATCTTATCCTAAGATTACATCTATCTAACAAAGGTTTCCAGATATTTCTTATGTCTAAGGATGGTTTACTAAAGCAGCCTGGGTTCTGGTGAATAGCAGCAGCTTCCTTGAACTTTCTTTTCCTCCAGTGTGGTTCCTTATGTAGAATTTCAGCTTCTGACCACATGATACGGTGACCATGTTTCCAGGCATGGTCAGCTGCACCTGACTTTTCGGTCTCTCCTTTTAACGTATTGTTTTTGTGTTCTTTAATCCTTGTTTCTAATGGTCTTAATGTCTCACCTATATAGGATTGGCCGCATTCGCAGGGGATCTGGTAGTGCGGTTTTTCCTATCTTTTTGACTTGTGGGCTTTGTCTTCGTCAGGTGGCTTCTTCGGGTGTCCCTCGAGTTGAATACGGTGTTGATGTTATATCGTTGTCCTAGTCTTATTATTTTCTCAGATACTCCTTTGACATACGGAATATTGAGTGTTGGTTGTGCCTCTCTGTTTGCGTCTTGCGCGTTGGGTCGATTCTTACGATTTTCCAATATTATATCGACTATTCTTGTGGGGTAGCCATTTTTGTAATATATATATAATAGATAATATTTTCAATTTTGGCATATGCTAATAGGACATAAAACCACATATTTTAATTAGAAAAGTAATTTTTTTGTCCCACCAGTGGCGTCCCTGCCAACATGTCATCTGATATTTTTTAGAAAAAAAGTGGTACGCCAGTGACATTTTTCCATGTGGATATTATTTCTGATTAGCCTAGTCAATTCTACATAAAAATGGTCTCTTGAGTTTTTCTCCTCAGGCACACCATTCTTAATTAAAATAATTAAATTTTATTAAATTAGCTCTACTATTTATTATTATTAACATTGATAATGCAAAATTTTGTTTTATAAAAATTGTTGGAAATTACCACCTTTACTTAATAGGTATGCTTCCGCCTGTCTTTGCATTGAATTATTTTAATTAAGAATGGTGTGCCTGGGGAGAAAAACTCAAGAGACCAGTTTTATGTAGAATTGACTAGGCTAATCAGAAATAATATCCACATGGAAAAATTTCAGTGGCGTACCACTTTTTTCTAAAAAAGATCAGAGGACATGTTTGCAGGGACGCCACTGGTGGAACAAAAAAATAACTTTTATTACTAAAACATGTGGTTTTATGTCCTATTAGCACATGCCAAAATTAAAAATATTATCTACAGTACTTTCGGAGATATTACAAAAAACGCATTAAAAAAGAAAAAATTCAACACTCTGTAGCAAAAAATTTAAGCCGTTTAGGACATATTATGTTTATATAAACTTTTCTTCATAAAATGACTTGAGGAATCACACCCTAAAATATTAGCACGTCATTAAAGAACACCCTGTATAAGCCAATGATTAAGATATTTAATATTAATTGATTAAAATATAATTACTAATGATTCTTACATTAATCAGTTTTAAATGGGACGTCTTAATCACTGTTAACTCAAAATCACTGTTATGCAAAGTTAGTTGTTTAAATCAATCTGGTGTGGACCTAGATTTAATCAGTACTGAGTTTATTTTGATTTAAATTTTAATCGTTTGTTTTAAGTACCTATGTATTTTTATTTTATTTACGATATTTTCCAGCATTTGATAGACGGTATTTTTAATAGTCGTTTTAAGAACCAATATTTTGACAATAATTAATTCTTGTGATAGTTGTTTCCTATTATGGCCTAACCAGGAGTTGAAATTTTATGTAACTTTCCGAATTTGTCATTGGTTAGTGTTCGTTTAATAACAAATATTTGCTTCGATTTTGGTGACCCTGTATATTATAAATATGTTTTAAGATCCCTATTAGGAATATTACATATTATAATTTACCAAACATAATAATCTATATTTACTGGCTTAATTAGCTAAGTCGTGTCAGTTTTAATAACGAAGTTAGCTAAATTTCTACATGATTTGGGACATCTGGTATAAGGTTAAGGGTATTTAATTTAAAATAATAAAAAAATGCTGAAATTGTCCAGAGATATTACCGAAGGTTATAAAAAGACGTTAAAATATAACATGAAAAAGGCTATTAAGAAATTGTAACAAATTTTTAATTTTTGCACGGCTTTCTTTTCCACCCTGTATAATATTAAAGTGCATTGATTACGTTATAATATGCATACCATACTATTAAACTGCAAAGAACCATCCTTTAAACTCTGAAGTAAATCGTATGTTCCAATTTAGGGATATTCCAGTAAAAACAAGAGCAAAATATGGGACTCTACTCTACATGACGTGATAAAATCTGAAAATGCTTAAATTCGCCAAAACCATAGAATTGTAAGAATTAAGCATCAATGCTTGAATAAATGTCTGTATATAGTAGTAATAGGAACTGGATTATCCCCAGTTCACAGGACTTCTATTTTCGGCTAAAAAATACATTTCACGTACTTTATATTCGAAGCCGTGCAACGTGAAAGTGCTACAAAATTTAAAATGTAAGTAGAATATTTAAAGTATGTCGCTGGGCTGTTTCGTGGCCCATAGCGCCACTTTAATATAGCGATATAACCATCCAGCGCTCTCGTTTGGCATAAGGACAAGTTTTTTATTGCATAATGTTTATACTTTGTACCAAACTAGAGTGTTTATGACCGAATATGTTTCTATTTGGTTATAAAGTAACAAGTTTTATGTCTTTTTACGACCAAAGTTAATATACTCGGCGTAGGTCATCTTGTTTTACAAATTCAATTTAAAAATATATAAAAGTATTGGAAAACTGAAGACAAAACACAATGCAAAGATAAAGACGGTATATTATTGTCTTCTCTTATTTTTTTGGAAATCCGCCCCTAAAGGAAGGAGAAGGAAGTCTAAATTGGAAGAATAATATTTCGACTGAATTTGTACATTTCAATTAATTCTACCCCCAAGGTAACGCAAAACCCTTAAAAAATCTGTGCACGTTATTAACAATCTGTAATGATATAGATATTTTTTTTAATAATGATAATGAATCTATGTATATTTTTGGTATTATTTTCATAAATACTTGGAGTTAAATGACATTTTGAGAGAGAAAGAAATAATGCAAAAAAACATCAAAGAAATGTATTTTTAAAAATAATAAAATGCCTATTAATGGTGCTCTTGGGTAGTATTGTATATGGTACGCGATGTTTGGATTTGATAGTGAATTTATAACAATTGAATTGTGTGCTACCCGCTAACAGTCCGTCGGATAGCGACGAATGATGAACAAAAAAACGAGGTATAACCAAATGGGACCTTCACCATATGAAAAAGCATGCTTTTTTACATGTAAAATGGAAATTGACGACACTCTTCATTCATCGAGACCAAAGATATAAGCAAAAACTGAGAAAAACAAAACAAAAAAAAAAAAAAAAAAGTCATAACAAACAAACGTAACAACATGAACACGGGGAATATCGTCAGCTATCCCAGCGTTCCCCTTATTATATGTGATGATCATAGGGCTGCTGCAAACTTAATTTGATCTAATCAAAGAAAAATATCCATTTATCGGTCTTTGTTTAAAATTTTTAATAAATTGTACTTAATATGTAAAATAATCGCCACAATAAAATTGTCAAGAACTCGACACCAAATTTGTGACGGTATAAATGACGATATAATAGAAGTATTTGAGATAATGTTCTAGCTGCACACCAAATTTCCATAATTTGTCTGACTGCTAGTTCAGCTGGTTTCCTTGTAAGTTTTTAATTAAAAATCAATATAATAATTTTCAATTCCTTAAATCCATTTTTCGCGTTTGAACACAAACAAAACAATTATCAAATCCATCGTACCAAATTGCCATCAAAAAAGGATCCCTTTAGCTAAAATGATGATTTATTATCCTACACATAAAACCTTCTTCCTGTGTGGAAGCCTTTTTTAATATTATATGACCGAGGCGATCCATTTCCGGCTATTTCTTTCTTTTCTATTAAGTATTTTTGTCGCTGTGTTTTCTACATGATGACGTAAAATTTTTATGGAGTCGTTATTTATTATTTTGGTCAGTTTCCGTGCCCTATTTTAGTTTTTTTTGTCGCCCTACTTTCTTTTTTGTTAACCCTAGAATACCGCGCGGTGTACTGCGCGCGTAAGCGGTTGCAACTCTAGGTGATAAAGGGAATGAAATTGTGACTCCTACAGATTTATCTTTAATATTTGTATCAAACTAGGAACAGTCCTCAAGTAATGTTTAGTCGATAAAGGGAATGAAATTGTGACTCCTACAGATTTATCTTTAATATTTTTTTCATACTAAGAACAGTCCTCAAGTAATGTTACTGACACTGCTCTTAACTGCCTTCCTGACGTTTTGTACAGGGTCATCCAACCAGGACTAAACAGGGGCCTATTTTTTGAGTTTCCCTGTATTTTTATTTAAACCAATATAGCCATTTAGTTTATGCTTTGCCGTAGAATCTAAAATTACCATTTAAAAAGCGATCTGACTTAAAACAAAGGAACTGTGGCGTAAAGTTGTTGTTTTTTCAATGGAACACCCTGTATATTATTTATTTTTATGAAACGTCCTTCTTTTCTGATTCCATAAATATATAGTTTGTCCATATAAGCTCAAACCGTTTTTAGGATATGAGCAATCAAACATTTAAAAAGCTGTATTCATTTGAGCTTAATACGTCTAGAATGCCTTGGAAAAGAAAATCCCCGTGGCGATCCATTAAAATAACATCATAGGAGGTACTGGAAAATAAAGTTTTGATATATCTAGAATGCATTGAGAAACAAAACCATGTATAACCAATAACAATTATTATGTAAAAGTCTAGATTTTTTATAATATGTATATAATAATATATTATAAATATATAAATAAATATTACAATAATAATTTATAACTGCAGTTTATAAAATTAGTAATAATTAATAATTTAAATGTTCGATGTGGCCCCCATTCTTTTCAAAGCAGGCTCGGTAGCCCCTTTTCAGTCCGTCGAGACTTGCTGTTGAAATATGATTTTCAACATCAATTCTATTAATTTCATTGGCCATTTTAATCTTTAATTCCTCAATATTTTGGCTTCTATGGCTTAAACAACATTTTTTAAATGTCCCCATAGAAATGTGTCCATTATTGTCATATCAGGGCTATTTGGTGGCCACCTTATAGTGTCATTACGACCAATCCACTCGTTGTATCGCTGATTTAAAAAATTTACAACATCACGAATTGCATGAGGTGGTGCTCCATCTTGTTGCCAAATAATATTTTGGGATACCATTAGAGGTAATTCGTCAATGAGATCTTCAACTTCATTTTGAAGAAACTGGAGATATAGTTGACCAGTTAATAACCCATTAAAAAAAATTGGCCCAATTATTCTATTGTTAATTATACCACACCATACATTAACAGACGTTCTACCTTGATATTTAATAGTTTGGTATTTTCTTGGATTTACTTGAGACCAATAGTGCACGTTGCGTCGATTATACATTCCTGATGTTGAGAATGTTGCTTCGTCTGTCCACAGGACCTTTTCAAATAGGTCAGTAATTTTTTAACGAAATTTTTTATTTTCTTTATTACTTGATCCTTGTCTCAACAACGTCCTGTTGTGTTGTTTCAATGTATCAAAATATTCTGTTGATATTATTTGATTCTCATTATAAAATCTTACAAGCGAAAATTTTATATTTTCTTGTTTAACTAAACTACTGCTTCAAAAAGAAATATCTCAAAACTTCCTAATACAAAATAAAAAAATGTAAAATTTCGACAAGATCCTTCCTAAATTTAATTGCAGAGCAAACCCAATGAATATGATTTCGTTCAAATACTCGGCGAAATAAAAGAAATGAATTAATTGCATTGAAGCCATTCTCAATTTCAATGAAAGTTGAACAATATAGTTTTAATTAAAAAGTGAAATTATTTGGTTTTCTTAAACAAGATAGATTTGTAGGAAAGCTGAGATTAAGATTTTGAAATTTTGAATATAGTGGGTAATATTAAAAAACAAATAAATAATACATTACAGATTACAGGCAGATAACTTAATAAAATTATACAGGGTGATTCACGGTGGATGGAACGTTAGACGTTTCTGACGAACCAGTAAAGAAATCGTTCTGAAAATTTCGTCGTTTACATAAACGGACACACTCTACCTATCTAAAATATTTTTGACAATACAGTGTTGCCGCTTTCACACAAAAATAATAGCCACTTCGATATTTTAAATAGAACACCCTATATATTATTAAATTTTTAAATTCTACATAAAATTATAATTATTTTTTAATAAAAGCAATAATAGTCTATGCTTAATGGTTTCCTAGATATTGTCTCTTGAAAAATGACATTTTTGAACTTTGACAGCTTCTAGCTTTTTAACTGTACGTGGGAGAGCAAAACGGATTACATGTCCCTATCTTCGAATTTTATTATCTTTCCAAAAGTGTCAATTTCCGGTTAAACCGGATGTAGGAAATATAATACCCCCGGTTTGACCGGAAGTTGTTACTTTTGGAAAGATAATAAAATTCGAAGATAGGGACATGTAATCCGTTTTGCTCTCCCACGTACAGTTAAAAAGCTAGAAGCTGTCAAAGTTCAAAAATGTCATTTTTCAAGAGACAATATCTCGGAAACCATTAAGCATAGACTAATAATGCTTTTATTAAAAAATAATTATAATTTTATGTAGAATTAAAAAATTTAATAATATATAGGATGTTCCACTTAAAATATCGAAGTGGCTATTATGTTTGTGTGGAAGCGGCAACACTGTATTGTTAAAAATATTTTAGATAGGTAGAGCGTGTCCGTTTATGTAAACGACCAAATTTTCAGAACGATTCCTTTACTGGTTCGTCAGAAACGTCTAACGTTCCATCCACTTTAAATCACCCTGTATATAAAAATAGGGTATCGCCAAGTAGAGTAGCTAACGGGATTCTATAACGCTACATAATTAACGGTAGGCTTAAAACGATGGTATTGATTCGATGATAATGGGCCTAGTGGCTGGGGGTTTGGATACCACTTGATGTTGCCGTCCGTTGTACTCCTAGTATTGCTAGGGTAACATGTTTCGTGCTAGGCATTATCGGTAATTTGTAATTGCAAAACATCTTGTGGTAATACAGTCGATAAATGACCTAGCAGTAGTTATCACATGATGTTATGAAGAAAAGTGCAAAGCCCGATTTTAAAGCAAACACGTTCTAATAAAATAATAGTCAAAACAATAAAGATTTGAATAAGTTAGCACTAATGCTTGGTTTCAAAACCAGGAAAGTGTTTAAGAGATAACAGATACTCTTTCACAATGTAAAACTAAGCGTATCTATGAAAATTTTGATTCCTTTTTACGTTTAAATTAAATTTAACCAGTGCTAGCCTACCATATCTCTCTAATTCAAAAGATATGATTTATTGCCGCAGTTCAAGATTAATTATTGCCTAGAAAGTTGCACTTTCAAGAATCCGCCGGCAAAAACTATTTTCATTTGAAATTCGGTGGATTAAACCCATAAAACCGGAGTTGAAATATATTGTTTCGTAGAGAAGTTGGAAAAGTGCTCTAATTGTTATTTACAAAAACCTACCCAAAAGTTATTATATTTTTAGATTTTTCTTAAGCATCTTTAAAGTCGATTCACTCAGTAAACCTGCAAGATGGCCGACATGTCATATGACAAAAGTCATTGAAAATGCAGAAATTTATTTTATTTAGCTGGAATATGACTTTTGTCATATGACATGTCGGCCATCTTGCAGGTTTACTGAGTGAATCGACTCTACTACAATATAATGTGTGTGAAATTACGTTTTAGAAACTGGTATTTTACTTCGAATTGCTACAGTGACTAAATCACTTCACTGAGTTTTGGCAAAGTTATAACAGTATTGGCCCAATAATTCCCGAACTACACCACTGTCGGATAGGTTTTGGCACTTGTGGTAAAATTTGGCAAAAACTGGAAGCCGTTCATCCAAATCCGGACACAAAAGCGTTTAAGTTGGCGTAAAATTGGATGTTCTAATTACAATGATATCTGTGTCCCCACACACTGCCCTAATTGCATCATAAGTTGGATTTTCGGGTTTTATGTGTTGAAAATTGAGGATTTACGGCTGTCATATATCGCCACAGGGGTCTTTTAATGGCGATAAGAAATGTTTTAGTGTTTTTGCCCTACAAAAAGCGATTCTATATAAAATAGATAATTAAAACAAATTTTAAAATACGATCATAAGCCATATTTGCCCTTTACACTATTACCGAATAAAATCATAATATTGTTTAGCGCTAACGTAATAAATAAGAACCGTATATAAATTTTAATAATAAAAACCTCTTTAGAGTGATACAAACCGTTTATAGAAACAGTTGAAAATCCCATTAACAACAGTTATTTTATTTGCCCGTCGAGATTATAATGCTTTTTTGTTTCGATAACTTTAATAGAAAAGAACAACTTAGAAACAAGGTTCAAGATATCATTTAGGATACTGGTTGAGGCGGCTCATACGTGGATCAATATTTTTGCGTAATTTTATTCGAGAGAGTATTTTACTTAATTATTTTTTCAGTAAATAATTCAAAACGTAAAAACTGAAACTGTGCTCTCTGTGCGATCGGGTCATAAATTGGTGAAAACCCCAATGGGCAAAACTATGATTTTTATCCTATCGCATAGAGAATGAAAAATAAAGTTTTCTAGCGGTTTCAGTTTTTAAAATTTTCAATTATTTACCGAGAAAAAAAAACAAAATAGGGTATTTAATAAAAACACGGGAATAAACTCACAGACGTCACATCTGCCTCGACCCATGGGACAGAGTTATTCAGCTGAAGGTCGAACGCCGCATCTGCCTAAATATCGAGCAGGTTGTTTTCTATTTTTAAGCTATTTTTGTATATTAGTTTATCAAAACAAAGATAGCAATATAATCTGTCGAGGATGACGAATAAAATAATTTCGAGGCTAATGGGATAACGTAATAAGGTTTTGATCTCATGTTTTCAAACTGTCTGCTTTCGCGGCGTCTTTTTAATTGTCTCTAGGAAAGGTTTGTAACCATCTAGGAAGCTTTTTATTATTGGGATGTATTTTTAATAGGTTCTAATTTAGGTTGTTATTGCTAAATATGATGAATTCGATTTTAGTGAAAAGGTCCATTTCTTGATAGTCCAGTAGAAGACAACAAGGTTGCCTATGTTTAAACTAAAAAACGTTAGTTTCACCTATTAACAAGGGTTGCCAACTGTCCTTTATTTGAAAGGACAGTCCTTTATTTTAAAATTATGTCCTTTGTCCTTTTGAAAGCTGGAAATGTCCTTTAAAATCCGAAATCCCGAGGGGTAATTCACTGGCGAAAATGGTGTACAACTTCTAGAAAATACAAAAGAAAATACGAAAATACGAGGAAAATACGAAAATACGAGAAAAATGCAGAGAAAATACGAAAATACGAGGAAAATGCAGAAAATACGAAGAAAATACAGAAAATACGAAGAAAATACGGAAAATACGAAGAAAATACAGAAAATACGAAGAAAATACGAGAAAAATACAAAAATTCCGAGGAAAATATAGAAAATACGCGCGGCAATCAATTTGGCAACGACGTAAAATTGTTGAAAGATGTGACAACGCTGCCGGGTTTTCGACGGTTTTAGTGATGGGACTAACCGACTTAAGATTGACTTCTATAAAAAAAGAAAGGTCGCCAGTTCCGTTATTATTAAAAAAAAAATTTTCCCAATGGATGTTGATTTAGTAAGCCAATTTTGTGAAAATTACAAATTTTTCATCAGTGAATTATCCCGATGCACTGGCGAAAATGGTGTACAAGTTCTAGAAAATACGGAAAATACCAGGAAAATACGAGAAAAATTAAGAAAATGCAACGAAAATACAAGGAAAATACAGAAAATACGAGAAAAATTCAGAAAATACAAGGAAAATACAGAAAATACGACAAAAATTAAGGAAAAACAAGGAAAATACAGAAAATATGAGAAAAATTCAGAAAATACAAGGAAAATACAGAAAATACGAACAAAATTCGGCAATATGGAAAATGGTGTACAAATTTTTCTCAGTGAATTACCCCTCGCGAAATCCAATCCATCACATAAATAAGGTAACACTATAATGTTGTAGGTCAATCCGAATATGAGAGGTACACTGTGTTTGTCTCTTTTTTTTCAATTTTTCAATAGAACCGGTAAACGTCTTCCCCATTTGGCGACCTTTTTTTTTTTAGAGCGCCCAAAAATATTTTCCCAATGTGTCCTTTATTTCAATATCCGAAAGTTGGCAACCTTACTATTAACTTTCTTAAAGACTTTTATTATTCTCCTGGTAAGCACAACAGAATGAATTACTTTTGAATGCATTTTTTATAAAATTAATTTTTCTTCTTGACAAACTGAAATTTACTCGGCGTGGTCTATTATCCCTTTAACCAGTTTTCCAAATTAAGTTCTAAGAGAGTCTTCCTTTTATAAACCTAAAGCCTTTTGTGTTATACCCATACAGCGTAAATTTCCATTTCTAGACCTATTTGTTTATACAAATTTATGCTGAATAGAGTTTCAACAGTTGGGATTAATTAGCCGTTAAAGTACATTAGTGACTGAGCACTTTCGTTGAGAGAAGATATATTGTAGTTTTCGCTGACGACGCGGGAATCTGTCAGCACCGGTGGGATAATATTGTTATATTATTCATATTCTTATAGTAGAAGTCCGTTCGTTCATAGCGATATATTACCATGGCTCACTCAATTTTACGGAATTATAAATACCACTGTCATGATTTCCATTAAAACTAGTTCTGCAATAATTGTGCGGGCAAAACATACTAATACCAGGCTCCAGCATGTATTATCTAAGGATCAGCGCTTAGTGTTGGGAGAATTCTCCCCAGTATGAAAACCACAATTGTTGATTACAACAACAGAAATAAATATACGTGCTATCTTCTGGAATTTCTATACACTCTGTAAAGGGACATTTTTTAGGTGTCTCACTCAATTAGTAATTTTCTTACTGACTACAATAAAAAAAACAATAACATACTCCCTAATAATGGTTTCTTGCGAAAAAGCCAAATTTCATGTCAAAAATTATATAGGTTCACTAATTTGACAGATAAGGCCATTTTGCTTTTTTTTTAAATGGCAACCATTATCCCTAACATAACCAATAAATGGCATTTCGTGGTCCAATATGACATGTATTTTGACAGACTCTTGAAACGCAAAAGCGAACCATGCATTTTAAGATGCTCTGACAACTATATATTTATGATATTGGACTTCGAAATGCCATTTATTGGTTTAGTTATGAGTGGTGGTTGCCATTGAAAAAAATCAAAACGGCGTCGTATCTGTCATTTTTGACATCTGGTATATTTCACAATAGCGTAGTTAGCTCGGCCATAAAAAATATTAAAAGTGTCAAAAAACTTGGATATTCAATCTTAAAACTTCTATTTTTAAACGGGAAAGACTTTTAAACAAAATCAAAAACTTCGAAGCCAGGAAAGACTGAAAATAAATATTTACAACTATATAGTTTTTTTAAAATCAGTACCCCACAAAACATTTTGCTGAATGTAATTTTCATTGTCACTGCGATAATTACTATCAATTTTATCCTCTCAATGTCTTTTTGACAAATACCTAAAAATGTTTTATAAAAAAATTTAAATAATCTTTGACACTTTCTTTTTAGAAAGGTTTTTTCTTCTTCCCCAGTTTATTTGGTTGGTTGAGACCCCTTTACTGCTTTTTCACATAATCAGTATGTTTTAACTTTTATTAATTTCTCCATATTATGTCTCTTTTACACATGATTTTTTAATTCCATAAAAGCTCCATTAAGGTCCTTCACCAGTTTCTCTTCTGCTAAAACCCTCAGTCATCAATATA
Source organism: Polydrusus pterygomalis (assembly GCA_963969555.1). Taxonomy (NCBI): domain Eukaryota; kingdom Metazoa; phylum Arthropoda; class Insecta; order Coleoptera; family Curculionidae; genus Polydrusus; species Polydrusus pterygomalis. The sequence goes on along the minus strand of OZ018378.1, from coordinate 3,534,899 downwards.
TTTTCTGTTTCCTGATGATGGACGTTTCTACGTTCAAAACATGTAGAGACCCTTGAAGAATTTTATTCTATTAAATTTTGTGGAGGAAGACTTTTAGTTTTTCTGTCTTTCCCATATATATTTTTGTTTAGTTTAAATAAAAAATGGAAAGTACTGAGCTTATAATAAAGTAGGGTTAACATTTAAAAAAAATCCAATATGTGTCTTATTTGTCAAATTTGTGAACCTATATAATTTTAGACATCAAATTTGGCTTCTTTCCGAAAAACCATTAGGAAGTATGCAATTTGTTTTTGTTATTGTATTCAATAGAAAAATCGCTAATCGTGTTTGTTCGACACTTAAGAAAATGTCCCTGTACGACATTTTATGGTTTGTTTAACCCTGATCTTGGTGCCCTTTATGCAATTTTAATAACTTTAAAATTGGGACGTGCATAACTTTGCTTGTTCATATTTTGAAATAAAAATAATAAATGTTCCTTCGACGAGGTCAAATCAATACCTTCTATATGAGCAGAAAAATAAATGCGAGAGGCTCTATTTTCTAAGATGTAATTTGACACATTATTAGAACGAAGATGTCTTACCTATATTAGGGGATAAATATTACCTTTTAAGTTATTATAACATTTTTGAATAAGATTATCGAAAACCCCAATATTAAACTCATTTGACTTCTTGTAAACACATTTAGTTTTTACTAAACATTATGTATCTTTTAATATAAAATTTAATTTTAAACATAACATAAAAAACCAAGAATCGTAAACTATGAAAGCCAATTTCCTAAACTTGGTTTACTACATCCAGGTATGTTTATTTCAACTCGTAAACCCAGGTTATTTAAGTTTTAATATGACTAAACTCTGCTCTGGCGCAAATAAACTGATAATTTTATGACCGTTCACGTGACTGTTTTACTTCTTCGTTAATAAGAATATATTGACAGACGGACGGCAATTTATCTAGTAAGTAGTAACATGTTTTACTTAGCAAAAAGCTACAATTAAATATTTTTTAACACATTTTTATAGATTTATTTTTAAATTTTAAAACGCATCCTGGACCTAGTATACTTTCTTGAGAAAACCCTATATTATTTATTTTTTAATTTGAATACGTTGTTAATTTCTTTGTTTTTTTTTCGGGAACTGTTGCTTAAATATTTTTAAACCATTTATAAACGTTTTCGCGAATATCATACTGATAAAATTTAATCAATAGTCTAGCCTTGTCAATTGTTTCGAATGCCCGCTTAAAATCCAAAAATACAGCTATAGCATTTTCTTCTTGATCAATGATTCTCTTCCATGTCTCAATCACACATTGAATGGCTGTCTCTGTCGAGTACCCTTTTCGAAAACCAGCTAGGAAACTAAAATTTTGTTGACATCAATGAATTCCAATAACTGTTCATATACACTTCTTCTAATAATTTCTCAACATGCCATAAAACATTTACTGGCCTCATCTCATCCCATCTTTTAGTGTTTTTACTTTTGGCACCGGTGTAATGTAAGAACATTTTAATTCATCAGGCATATTTTCGTATTTTAAACAAGAATATATAAAATTTAATAATGAGTAACCAATGCCTTTAATACCTTTTTATTCAAAATTTTTTATTACTTAAAAATAATCCAGCTATCCTATCTTAGTATCAGTTGCAGGAAAATGATGCGATGCAGTTAAACAAGGCCAAATACTGACCATACCTTTGAATCGTTGAGGCCTTTACTTGATGGAAATTCATTATAACTCAATGAAAGACAATTTTATTTATTTTGTCAAATTTCCACTTTTATTGAAAAACTTTTTCTTTACACGACGCGTTTCGCTACATTGTAGCTTCTTCGGGTGTATGGTGCTAACTAATTTTATTTCAGTACAATAACAAAATGGTCTAGATACCTATAATTACTAAATTCAGGTGTACTTATACACATTATAAGCTTAATTATTTAATTATATGATCTTAAAACTGTTTAGGTATTGTAAACTTAATATTATGGTCGATATAATATATCTTAATCTTATGGGAAATCCAAAGAACCGTATTTAGATTATTGACACAGATTTAGCAAAGGGGAACGATTTAGTTCTAATTGGTAGTTTAAGAATGCACCGGAATTTTTCAATCGATTAATAAAATTTTCCAAAAGATTTAGTTTTTGACCGTTGTTTTCAATATGTAAAATTTTAAATTTGTTATCAAAATTATGTTGTTCCTGTAAAAGATGATTAGAATACGTTGAGTCGGTTTTATGACTGAGAAAACTTCTTCTATGTTCCAAAATTATCGTTTTAAATGATCGACCTGTCATGGCCTATATAAGTTTTGGGACAAGAGCCACAATTTAATTGTTAAACACCCTATTTATTATCCTTGTTGATTTTTTATTTATAGTTTTTTAAAAATTATCCCAGAGAATTGTTAGTTTTATACGCAACGTTGATATTCCTTTGATTAAGATGTTTTTTAATTTTATCCTATGGGTTTCCAAAATAAGTGATAGTTTTAAAGAGGCCTGGTTTTTCCTTTATAAGAGGGTAGGTTTCAGAAATAGCCTTCTTTTTTAGTTTTTTCGATAATATGGTATCAACCATGACTGACCATACCAACCAAACAATAAATGAATTAAAATTAAATTTGACAAACAAGTGTAAGTTCATATTAAACGTTACTAAGCAATATAAAGTTAATTAATTCTAACATGGCTATTCTCGGAAATAACCCAATCTCTAAAGACACAATGAGATCGTCTTACTTGGCTGATTCGTACAGCAGCGCTACATTAAACAGCTATACAGAGTAAGAAGCAGGAATAAATCAGGCTTATACACTTAAACGGAAATAAGTCTATCACATTAATATGTTTCCTGGAAAGGTGCTATATATTTTATTACGGTACACTAAACAAGAAAAATTTGTTCAGTAAAATGTTTTTATTGACTTGAAATAGATTTGCACTTTTAATCATTGCAATTTAAGGTTAATCTTATGCTGACAAGGTTTGAGTTATATGTTGTATTACTAACCTTAAGGTACTAGGTGATAGGTGTATTTTTTTAATAGTTATTAGTGTTTTTTCTTCCAAGGGTACCGGATACACTTCGGCCAGATTTGGCGCATGGTGCTCACCCTAGTTGGTCTTATACTTACTCATTAATCCCAGTTTCTGGCACTAGTTTGTGTAGGACAATTGGGGAGAGTCTCGGTATATCTTCTGGTTCTAATTTTGGTTGCCCGAGTATTTGATGCCTCTTCCGATCCAACTCCTCGCATTGACATATTATGTGCTGAATGGCTTCATTGTTATTCGTTATTAACAAATTTTAAAATACCACTTCATTAAATATCTTTTACAGAAAAATAGTGTTTTGAAAAAGTGTACTAAATCTATGTTTTCAATCAATTTCCATCCGGGTTAAAGGTCGCAACCTAATGACTGTAATTTTTAAAGCCAGATGATTTATTTAGAAAATCAAGCAAATGATATTAGAAGCGTTTTCTAGCGAACCAAGAAGACGAGTGGACCATTTCAGATAATGTGAAACTTGGCGAAAATTACTTAGATAATGTTAACCTTTAATAAAAGAAAAGTTGAGTTTCAAATGATATACAGGGTTATTCACGTCAATATTTCATAACAAGCATAATTTCACGTTTTAAAAAATATATTTTTACATTCTTGTCATTTTCGGTTATAAAACAAGAAAAGTTGTGGCTAACTTTCGTATTTAAAATCAAATAGAATACCTCATAAATTTTTGCATTTTTTGATGGCATATAAAAATGTAAATAATTTTGCTTATTTTTGTTACCAAATTTAAAAAAAATCAACTTTACCTATTTACAAGATCTTCTAATAGGCCACCCACTCAACGCTTATCACCCTGTATTATTTTAATAAATGAGAAATAGTGCGTCACATTATTTAAAGTTCAATTCATAATATTGCCTATATTATGTAACACTAACAAATTATTTAATTACTTACTAGCAGTGTTGCCAGATAGTAAAAGTACTTTTTCGTTATAAAAAAAAAATAATGGTAAATTCCACCTTACATGCATGAAGTAGAATCTGGAAATTAAATAAATCGTATAATTAAAAATTAATTTCATACCTTAAGTTTAAAAAACTTAAATTAATATTTACTTATTTATTTTTCATAGGCTAAATTATCGTACACATACTATAAAATATCGTGTGAAAATAATAATTATCGTACGCCTGGCAATACTACTTACCTTACTGTTAACATAAATAAATTGCAGAATTGTACCTAACATGCCTGGTGTCAAATATATAAATAAATGCTTGTTGGTCTTTTCATGTTGTATGATTATTCGTTCGCCTATATCAGCCCAATAAAAAGCATTAATAATGTTTAATAAAAGTGAATGTCACCAATAAATAACACTTAAATTCGGACTGCAGTTGCTGGCAATTTTTTAAAACAACAATAAAACTACGAAATAATAATAAAATGATAATGCAGGGCAAGCCATTAAGGATATCCGAACTGCGCTGCTATAAAAATGATCGTTCCCCATAGAAATTTGGTTTTCAGTTTAAAATTAAACAAAAATAGACTCGGCAAGTTACGAACAATTCTAGCGTCAACTACAAGGAATTGGCTTATTATAATTTAACCAGTAAAAATCTTGATATGCAAACAGGCTGTAGACAATTATTTTTAAATGTCGCTGAGCCAAAAAATCACTATTTAATTTTCTGGTATTATGACATACCGCCACGCTTGGTTTTATAAACACAGTCGCATTTTATAAAATAATAATTAAATCTACCTCAAAAATCCAAGACTGACACAAAATGTACACCTTAATAAATAAACAAATCGTTATAAATCAATGTAATCGACGATTCAAACATTAAAATTTTCACCATTTCACAGCAAGCAACTTTACACAACATTTTAAATGCAGACTGAAAGTACCAAAACACGTTATTGAACAACTCGACATGAAATATTCTTAAAATACGAACATCCAAATACTTTATTAAATAAAAAAAGTACAAACAGACGTAATTAAAATCTCGAATTCTAAACTAAACTGTCGACGTTAAGTGCAACAGAGGAATGATAGGTTCCAGCAGCGATAACACAGAGCAATTATAGGGCTAGCAAATGAATACTTTTGGACTATCATTTCTCTGTGATGTAGTGCCAGCAGCTAAGGTCATTAAATGAATTCGAAGATATTATCTGGATTTGTTCTTCATATTTCGGCACGACCAAGAACCTTGTAACGAAAAACACGTTTTGATAGAGTTGGGGGCTCTGGTTTCGGTGAAGCATTAACAACATTTACCCGCATAAAGAAAGCCAACATAGATAAAGTTAAGTGAACCAATTGGATTTTAGAAAATGTAACGAAGTTTAAATAGATTTTAATTTTTTTTTTTTTATTTAGGTCAATTATATTTAAGCATTGTCTTTTGACGCCTCTATTTTTTACCGGTATATTAAGTAACTTCGGAGAAATTAATTAAAATTTTAAAAAAATTAAACTTCAAAGCTACTGAGAATGATTTTTGTAACTCGATTGGTCTAAAATGGATTTGTTTTCCGGTTTAAAATTAAACGAATAAACAAAACTTTAATTACCACAGCAATGTGTATGTGTATCGCATTTTCCGAACTCTGCGCAACTGATAACTTAATTTGGATGTTTCCCATATTGACATGAGTTTTAATTAAAATAAATTTTTAATCCGGTAATCGAAAATAAGCTCATTCATAATGGACGCGACGTTTTATCGAAAACTCATTACTTTTTATCTTTTTTACAGTATCCTTTTCAAGGGGTCAGTAGCGCCACCTCTCTTTAATGATAAAGAGACGGATCATCCTGTTATCGGGAATATCGGCCACTTAATCAAGAATCGCTTGGAACTGTCAAATATTTTTTTTTAGAAAGATATATTATACAGAGTGGATTATAAAAATACTACGTGTATCTACTTTAGTTTTTTTAATGAAACATCTTGCATATTTTAACATTTTTACATTTCACAATCAATTCTAGACATTTTTTATAAACCATGCCTACATATCTTCAACCGTTTACGAAATAATAACTTTTAAAACAAATTAAAAAACTATTAAATGCCCTCCATCAACTGTTGCGCAGTCGATCACTCGATCTGAAAATCCCTGTTTTACATCTTGTACTACTTTTCACGTATATAGGTACTAGTCTAATGAACTCCTTAAGCGTGTCTAACGAGTTGGATTCAGATTTATTGTATATTTAACTAAATTTTTGACATATAGCCCTACAAAAAAAATGTCCAGTGGGTTAAGATCGGGCAATCTAGGTGGCCACTCTATTAATCCCCCACCGCCCCGGAAAAATTGCGTTTAAGTACTCCCTTACATAAGCAGCATAATACGGGGGAGCACCATCCTGTTGAAACCATAAGGTTACACTTGGTAAATCAGGAATATCTGGAAATACAGCTGAAAGCATATCATTTCAAAGGATATCTCCAGCGAGGCTATCACCCAAGGAAAATGATCCAATTACCTTATTTTCAACAATGCTCGCCCCCTTTTCATTATATTGGGTGTGATTTTCTATGAACCAGTAAGGATTTTTCTAGGCTCCAGTATCTCTAATTTTGTCTATTAATCTGACCATTTAAAGAAAACGAAGCTCCATCTAAAAAACAAATTCTGTGGACAATTCGTGAATAATTATCTGTTACCTCAATCATTATTTCACAAAATTGATGTCGCCTATCAGGATCATCATCGTCTAATAACTCTTGTACAATTACTGGAGCGTAGGGATAAAAATTTTCTTTTTCACTTTTTTTAGATACGGTGGTTTGGTGAGTATCGTAGTCACGTCCTATCACGGGCTATCTGGGGAATCTTCCCGTTGTGATAATAATGTGTTGATTTTTTCTTCTCAGGTATACCAGGACGACTACTTTTAACATTATCTTTAACAGTAGTTCTCCACTTAATTGCTACCCTAGACATTGTCGATTGGCTATTAGGCGGGTATTTTTCAGTGAACATTACTGACTTTTTCTATTATCTCCACAATCCAACATAATGAAAATTTCTACGCGTTCATTTTCAGCGAGGCGCAGTTTAGATGTTATATCAGCAGAGCAAAATTTGAATTTGATTAACATATTATCCTGACAATTTTGACGTCTCAAATTGTCATTGTCATTGTCAATGCCTTCAAGATATGTGTAGGGCATGATTTATGAAAAATGTCTAAAATTGATTGTAGAATGTAAAAATGTACCAATATAAAATGTTTTATTAAAAAAATTAAAGTTGATACACGTAGTATGTTTTAATGATCCACCCAGTATAATATCTTTTATCCAAGGATGCCGGAGGTTCGACCTTCATCTGAATCCCTGGAAATGATCGATTTGTTTGTGACATAGATTACTGATTTCGCGAGTGTTTAAAGGAATTTCAAAGAAAGTAGAAAATTTTATTTTTTCTTCCTCTATGGAATAAATTTGTATACAACTATATAGTATATTACTGTAATATAAATTAATAAAATAAAAAAATAATTTTTTAAAATTTGTTTTATATTTTGGTACAAATAAATATCTTTATTATTATTATTATTATTAATACAAAATTAGTAATCAACAAACGGGGTGGCAAACTTTTTTCTAAAGCTTTCTCATATTTGTAGATTATTTTGGTCTAAAACAACCTGTAGGAACGCCACTGCAACATTAAATCGAAAACTCATTACTTTTTTATATGTTTTACGCCAATATAAAAGGCTCTTGATTTTGTTAAATAATTAATTTTCAAATTACTGTTGACAGTATAATTATTTTTGGCAGAACGTCCAACGCAATTTGTTAAATAATTATTTTGCACATTTTAAAACATTTATTTTAGGTTTTAATTATATTTAAATCTTTTTGCAAACATATTATGAATAAAATAATTATTGGTGAATTGCAAACGAGACATTTCGAATTAATTTTATAATTATTAATTTTAGCACTAACTTGGTAAATTAAATCCTATTAAAATATATTTCAATAAAGAATGATTCTCGGTTTGTTCGGGTTTGTTAAGAGAATATACCAAGGACGAACAAGCAAGCCTGCATCTTATTCGTAAACGTACTTTTGCATCGAGCCAACATTTCACTGTTTATAGAGAACATTCTATCATATGACATGTCTATGAACACTTACTTGTGGAATGAAAATACTGACACTAAATCAGCTACTTTACAAACTTGATACTGACTTTTGTTATTACTTTATTTCGAGTTTTGGAGAAACCTAGTTTAATTTAAGGTGGGAGTATCAACATGCTTGCCAACCTATAACCTATTTCGCGTAGATTTATTTATGTTTTCTAGCTTTTATAACAAATTTAAAGAAAATCAGTATCGACTTGATATTCTATAGGTAATAATTGACATATTTAATAAATATCAAGAAATTTCATAACTTATTTTAGGAGAATTGTATAGCGAAAAATATCGGGTAAGATTTTTTTAACATTATTATGTCATTGTTCTTTCACTATACAATTCTCCCAAAATTAGCAATGAAATAAATTGATATTTTTGTAATATATCAGATATTACCTAAGTAATGTGCCGACGATACTGATTTTATTTAAATGTTAGTTTAAAAAATAATAAACTTGAAAAAACAAAGCGAAATAGGTTATAGGTTGGCAATAAATTGAACGACGTTGAGAATTCAACCTTAAGTATCATATTTGACTTACAAGAAATGTGGTGGGGATTACCAGCTTAAATAAGCTAGTGCCTACCTAGCGACTAAAGATACTGTACGACATTTTAAAGCCACCATGGTTTTAGATATAGCCGAGGTGCTTTACTTTAATTTTTTTTTTTAGAATGATTGTATTAGAATATACATTCTGGCTTTGAGCTTAATCAACAAAAATATCAGTATTTTCCTAGTTATCACTGTGGAAAATATTAATTTAGCGCTAACCGTAAAGTTGAAGCTTCTACCGACACATTTTAAATTACTTTAAAAACACATTTAAAAGAATTCTTGCCATTTCGGAACTATTATTCTTGCGTCTAAGAATTAAAAAAAAAACCGACAAATACTTGAAGTAAAATTGCAATTTGTTGAAAGCATAATGAAAAGCTTCTGCTGCCACTTGGGATAATAAGTTTGAGCACTTAAATTTTAAACTGATAAATTACTGAAGAGTATTTCTCAAGTTTAAACTTTTAATTCCCAATTGCCCTTTAATCTAGAACTCGAATTTGCCGTGTAAGGTAAAAGGGCCCAGCTCGCTAGTAAAGTTAGGGCCATCGGGACTGACGTAAACATCCGCTGTCAGTAGCGGAGCCGATAGAAAAACATCGTGCGAACGTAAAGAACGTATCAACGTTTCCTGTAATAGTTATTTTGCCACGAGTCAGTAAACGGTGTAAATATGGACTTCTTGCAAACCTTCTAAACGGACTTTTAAACCCAAATTACTTAGTATTACTGCTAGAAGCAGATAACCTGCAAACTCTGTAAATTTAAACAATTTTCGGCATTCTGGAGGTTTTGCTGCGTTTGAACTTTTGCAAGCTTTTGTTTTTAATGCTATTTTCATAAGTATTTTTATCATAATATATTATAAATAATCTCCTTTGGATTGTGTTGTATGTTTTAAATAATGGGTCACGTGAAAAGCATGAATTAAGTTTTAGTTCTAAGTTTAAAACAAATAGAAAGTGCTTACCGTACTAATGGTAAAAATCAAAATAATTTTTGTATGTAAAAGCATACACCGAGAAGAAAGTTTAGTAACTTTGAAACTAATAAAGTTAAACATTTAAAATCTTAATTCTATATCATATTATGTTTCACAGTTTTTACACATGAGATTCTTAAAATTGTGCCAATACTGGCATGGAGATTAAAACTTTCATGTTTATGGGTACCTACTACCAAATTTAAAATATTTAACATTATTGTTTATTGCAAAGTTACGGAACTTTCTTTTTCTTACGTTTTAGCTTAAACATTATGTTTTAAATGTTTATCTGGAAAACGGTTACACTCATGCATAGATTTATTGACACAAGGTATTAACATTTTTATATGGCATCAAAGAACGTATAACATAATATGCAGTTGAAACACTAAAGTTGAAAAATATTTTTGTCTATTACCAAATTTTAATATATAAATACTTTTGTCTATTACGAAATTTTAAAAAATATCACTTTCCTCGTGTCCGAGATATTCTAATAGGTTACCCAATATAAATCATCTTGCATTGAATCATTAATAAGAATGGGCAATAAAAAGAGATGTATTTCGTAACTACCATACCACGCTTTCGTATGGTATTTTGAAACTATTCTATACGTCCTTTACTCTTTTTTAATAATGCTAGCCTCGCTACCACTGCTGCGTCTTTACTGAATATTTAATATAAGAATTTCACATTCAAAAGCAAAATAAAAATAATATTTCTTTCAAGCTTGCGTCTAACTTGCATTAAAAAATCCATTTCCATTCCATTAGCCGTCGTTAAAAATTCAATACCGCAGCGTTCATTTTCCTCATACACTGTTTAACTTTTTTTTAAGTTGCTGCTCTTTTCTCGATCACCGTTAAAAACTTAGGAACAAAAGGCTTTATTATTTAAAGATGTTGTTCACTTAAAAGGTTTTTTATTATCAATATTTAATTTAATAAACAAAGAAGAGTTTTTCACAAAACAAAGTGTTTTTGAAAAGCAAGCATCTTAAATAAATACATAATGTCATTTCGGAATTAAGCCGAATTCGAAAGATGAAAAACTAGACTAAAAAAAAATTCTTATAACAACTCATCTATTTAACTTTGCAGAATAAGCGGCACTAAATGACCACCCTGTATACATGGGTTCGCTGAAAATATCTAAAGTATTAAGCTATGTATATAATATGGTTCACCTAAGCAATATTACTGAAATTAAACTAAATACAAATGAAATTAATTTTTTTTTAATACTCATCCTGTAAGTAGCAAACCTAAACCACCCGTTTTTAACCTAATTCATAAATACAAAATTTCGTCATTCAACATCAAGTAGTTTTTAAGCTTTCGATCCAATGGCAGACAGACCATTGATCTGGTACCTATAGATGGTACATCTCATTATAAACGCTATTAAAATAGGTTGGTAACAACTTTTGTAGGAGAAGAGGAGGTGAAGAGGTGGGTGGGGCAGATAGTGGGGATTACGACGAAGTTAACATTGAATGTGACCTTGCTACTATAGTGTAAACCTAACCTAAAAATAACCCAACTTTCTAATTACTCACCCAGGAAAAGTAACTGCAGAATTCTCGCATCCTTGGTACTTGCAACTCATCTTAAATAATTAATAGTCTCCAAAAAATATCATAAAACAATAAAAACACAGCAATTATTACAAAAAATTGATAAACTGAAGAGAATTTCAAACCGCTGCTGCCAAAGAAACACCATAATGTTCGATATACATCGATGCATTGAAAACATCGATATTTTCAATGCGATGCATGTATCGTTTTTAGGCGCTGCATAAAGACCATTTGAAATTTGTTTGATACATCAATGTATTTTTATCGATGTAGTAGGCCTTAATTTTATTCGTAAAATAATTATTTTGCCATTGCCTCTCGATCTTGATTATCCTTTTTACCTTTAGTTTCGGTTAAGGTATGAGCTTATAGATTTATATTGTAACTTCAATGCTATTAAAATAATTTTTCGATGCAACACAAACATCGACGTTTTTCCGCGATACATTTTCTGTGTCTATCCCTAAACGGAAAAGAATGAAACAACGTCATCATGTCATCTTTGGGGGCGGATCCCTTACTGCTGCATTGCCGTACGCAATACTTTTAATAAGATTTAAGACAAATATTTTAATTTACAACATCATGATAATACTTTTAACAGAGTGAGTTTGACGAACAATGTGGAGGAGCACAATTCGGATCATGATTTACTTCAGAATGGAATACGATTTTGGCATTAGGTTTATTTGGTATTGTTTCATCTATAGGACGACAGATCGATCAAATAGGGAAACATGTTTTTCGTGATCTAGGGACTCTAAAACGTCGAGTTCTGATATCTCAAATATTTTTATTTGGCGATTACACTACTTTTTCTGCGTGAAATGTTACATCCAGAGTTTTAAAAGAAACACTAGTGGCGCCTTCGTCATTTCGTTTTTTGATCAATATTTCGATATTTCATTGTTTTGTCCAAGAATCGGCCAAATACTCCGTCTTTGAAGTAAAATTATTATTACCTACAGGTTTATGTTAAAAAAGGTTTAATTTTTAAATTACTAAAAGCAAAAAACTAAATTTGGTCAAATTTTTCCATATTTTGTTTTCGGCTTTTGTTAATTTATAAATTCGACCATTTTTAACTGTAGGCAATTGCTACTCAAAGACGGAAACTAGGCCACTTTTTGGAGAAAACGAAAAATAAACGGAATATTAATAAGGAAATAAAATAGAGAATGCGTTACTAGACAGTTTACATAAACATCTACCTCAAACTGCCTAGGCTGAAACTGCTCTACCACTATCTTAACGTCAATCTATTTAAAACGACGACACTGCAATATCACCAAGACGCCATTTTGAAACTTTAATAATAATCATATTATGTAATGTGTAGTTGGTAAGTTCAGTGGCCATTTCTCATAATCAAGGAGTCATTTGTGAGCATAGAGCGCGAAAGCACTGTTATTTCAGAGCAATAAAACTGCATAAAAGCCGAAGTTTGAACTAGTCATTAGTGATATCTTACTTTAGCATCGTTAGTGTCTAAAGTAGTCTAAACTCCTTATTATATAACATTTAGAATAATAGTGGAGTGTTATATTACCACCTAAACTTATTTCTATAGGGTAACTTAATATTATACGAAACAAGAGAATATCACTAGTATAGCTGACGGGACTCTGGACTCTTCATCTCAACCGCAGATGCCGTGGTCAAAATAATATACTGGGTGTCAATGAGCTTACTAGTAATACTGTGATATTCTTATGAACAAACTTATCAACGTGAAATTTGTTATAATGGACTATGATGTACATTTTAATTGTTCAAACAAATGAGCGTCGTTTCCGGTTGAACCGTAAGCGCCGTCATCTTCGTTGTTTTTAATAAAACACCCTGTATTTTTTTCCTATTCTACGTAAAATGTTAAGTACAAAACATGAATTACTTCCTATACCTATCTTTGATAGTTGTTGAGAACAAGAAAAATTATAACGTTGTGACAAAAAACGTGATGTGCTTATTTAAGTTTTTCTACTGAGTTAGGTTAAAAGTTAGTGGGTTACAGCTAACCCTCCATTGCGACCATGCGATCTATTGTGGCTTTTCTACTGGATACTATCTACCAATATCACAAAAATTTCACTTCCGGTTTAACCGGAAGTGCTACGAAAGTAAACTTTAATTCTCATATTACTTTCATAAGTTTAATGAAATGCTCTATAATAAGTAGTTAAAAAATACACCCACTCTACATTTGGATATAATCTTTCAATTTCAATTAACGTACCCTAGGTCTCTTTGAGAATAATAGACGATTTCTTCGATTTTCGTTATAATTTTTGATAAATTTAACATATTCAATAGGCATTTTCACGACAACACTGTCAAAGATAGGTATAGGAAGTAATACATATTTTGTATTTAACAGTTTACGTAAAAACGAAATTTTAAAAAAATGGTGAAAAACTGGAAACGACTTTCATTTGTTTGAACATTCAAAATGTACATCATACTCAATCATAACAATTTCCAAAGATTAAAATTGAAAAGTTTCTTCATCAGGATATCACAGCGTTGCTAGTAATCTCTTTGACACCCGGTATACTATATAAAAGTATTATTTTCGTTATAATAACACGGTAATGAAGTGATTTCGATTGAAACTTTATTTTAAATTAATCTTGGTTAGACGCACACATCGTCATTGTGTAATTTATTAACATTAATTAATTAAAAATAAATTAATGGTAATATACAATGTCTTTGCATGAGACACGCTTTCGATCAATATGAGGATATAAACAACATGTCTGTTCCGTCCGTAGTTGCATGTATGTGACGCGTACAAGCACTGAACATAGGACGTATTTCACAGAGCGAATCTGTCCAATGACAGGGACTTATCCTTTATTCAATAATGTTAATTATATACATGTTAGTCATTAAGTTATATTTACTATATTTTACAAGATATTTCAAAATTATAAAATATACTTTTTCGCGTCGTCGTTATTTGATACTTCGTACCGATTTATTTTTAAATGTATACAACCTTTTACATTTTTGGATCCTATCGAATTATTTTTTAACAATTTTTTTCCTCTCGCTTGATGCCCAATAAACCAGTTTGGTGGTACACCTTTTCGCTGTCCTTTTGAACTCTAACTGGCAACCAACTAAATGTATATAACAACGAAATTGTGTAAATAATATTTACCAGAATTTGTTTTACGTCAGAAATAACTTAGGTTTTCTAAAAACTGTGTTGTGTTTAAAGTGGTTTATGGCAAAAACTCCTAACAAGACACTCTATTTATCTTTTTGATATTGGATAAATAAACGTAAGTGGAAACATTTTTCGAATTTAAGCGATGAAAATAAAGTACATGTGTTTGTATATCTGAAACGAGTTTGAAAACAGCATTTATAGAATAGATTGATTCAGAGTTTTCTTTTTACTTTTTTCACGTTGTGGATCTTAACAACAAAAATGATGATTGATGTAAAATACATTAAATGGTAACCAATACAGCATTGTATCATTTCATTCTTGTTATGCTAACTACGATGGTATCGCACATGGTCCAATAGGGTTTGGCCCAAGATAAAGAAATTGAAACTATTGCATTACGAAACGTTGTCTTTGAAAAGTATAAAAATGATATTCAAAAGGTGATTTAATAGTTATTTATGCAACAAGTGTGTAAAGCAGTTCTTTAACCACAAATGGGACAAGTGCGCAAATCTCATGAGTAAAAAAAAGCACTTTACGCACGAATTGCATACACTCTTTTTCCTACTACCAGAAAGTATATAATATAAATCCAAATACAAATAATTCACTTTACGCACTAGTGCGAAAAGTATTTTGTTATATGTAGGTACGGTAAAATAAAATTTGCTCGGATATTATCTGAGATTTCGTGGGAAGAAATATTCGGCGGAGTGTTCATAATATCGGATAAATCACTGTCCATATTTTATTGAGATTTAAAAATCTAAAATGAAATTATGCAAATATTACATTTTTAATATAACAATTCAAACTTCAAACAATCCAAAATAAGTTCTTAAAATGATATATAGACCTTACATTAATCACAAAATGTCAACATTTAGATAGGTCAAAAAGAAAGCGCCATTTGCAGGTATGCATATTAAAGTAATTATTATCCCATTTACTTTACGTGCGTAAAGTAATTTACCTTACGTATTGGCGTAAAAAGTTAAATTTTATACACTTTTTATAGTGCGTAAAGTTAGCATTTTACGCACGGTAGTAGAATTTTTTTTATTTAAAAATGGCACAGCTATTGGTAGAAAATTTGCACTAAACGTATTAAAACTATTTTATCATTAACTTCCCAAATATTTTTTTTTTTGATTAAAGTTAGTAAATAAAAAAATATTTCTTATATCATAAGTAAACTTGTCTAATAACATACAGAGAGAGCGCAAAAAATAATCAAATTTTTAATTGATTTGTAGTAACTTTTAAAAGTAAAAAAATATTATGCAAATAAGTTAAACAGTTTTTTAAATAAGTATAAGTATTTATAAGAAATTTACGGGGTTGTTGTCAAGTACAGTATTTGATGTTGATATTGGCAATGCCTAACAAAACCAACAAAGCTCCATTAATTATGGAAAAACAGATACAGTCGACCACGCTATAAATCAATGCTATGGACACAACCGGTCATAAATAAGTCCTCTAGAATTGACCATTGATCAGCAACTTAGGTCGCATACGACCAGAGGTGTAGATATGATATTTTCACTTATTGTAAATAAATTATTGTCTCAAAAATAAGTTAAATTATGACAACTTTTATTCAAAGTGATTTTTGTATCTCAACCATTAATTCCATTTTTGGTTCTTGACTTCCTTAACGAATTAACATAATGTCAGGCTACGCAATGTCGGCAACTAGGTTGTGTAGCTTAGATATTAGCAGCAAATGGTAGATGCTGGCCCACCCGGCATCGCCCGGTGAGATACCATTGCATCGGCTTAGGCGGCGTGAAGTTGCTCTTGAGTTATTCTTTGAGTCAACGTTTCGTCGCTGTGCCGATGTTCCCGGTTTCCAGGGTGGGAAGAAAAAGCATGATGGAAGCTCCAGGACCAAAATACTCCGGAGGTAAACTCGCCCCCCGATCGGATCTCCGGGTGGGGGCTGATCCTGTGGCCTCATCAAGCGATATTAACCAAACATCCACTGTCTCCGACAATATATTGGGTTCCCCTAACAACACTCAACGGAGAAATAGTGTGGCACCTACAGTTGCTGACACACCCAAAAACAGCAGCTTCAAAATTGATTTCTGCAATATCAGAGGGCTTAATACCAACATCAATTCAGTCCACCAGCACTTACAAACATCCAAGCCCCATGTGCTCGCACTGACCGAGACAAAGGTCAGATCGTCAACGAACACCGTCAGCTATTTATATCCTGGATACGATTTTCATTTCCGATTTAGACGCAACCTTGGGGTCTGTCTCTTTATCCGAGATGATCTTTGCTGCCAACGAGAGGACACACTTGAACCAGCAGAGTTTGATGTAATGTGGTTTAAAATATCAACGCAGAAAATCACCAAGTTTATCTGCTGCCTTTACCGTCCTCCAAGTGACACCCATTACAAAGCACTCTTCTCGTCACTAGCAAACACAATTGACTTCTTGCAAACCAACCATCCTAATGCCGAAGTCGCTATCTTTGGTGACTTTAACGTCCACAATATCAACTGGCTCAAATACTCAAATACCAACGATGAACAGGGTCGTGAGGCGGAATCTTTTGCGATCAGTTCTGGTCTAACTCAACTCGTGGAAAAACCAACGCGAATTCCAGACCGAGATGGAGATTTTGCTAGTCTTTTAGATCTCTTTTTGACATCCAACCCTGACCTATACACAGTCACCGTTCATCCTCCATTAGGATCTTCCGATCACAAACTTATTTCAACTCTAAGCGAGCTGCCAATTTGTTCTGAACAACCTCCTAAACCTCGTAAAATTTGGCACTACACATCAGCTAGTTGGGAAGACCTAAGGGACCATTTTCGCACTTTTCCTTGGCTGGAAGTATGCTTCTCTTCAGATGATCCATCCGCTTGTGCTCAAGAGGTCTCCGATGTCATTCTTACTGGCATGGAAGCCTTTATTCCTTTCTCCAAGAAGCGCCCTTCAAATGGCAAGCCCTGGTTTAGCAAGAACTGCGAGCGTGCTGTCAGAGCTAAAAATCTAGCTTACCGACAATGGCGTAAAAATCCTACCGATGTGAATCGCACCATCTTTGTTACCGCTCGAAACCAGTGCAAGCAAACGATAGATCAAAACAAAGAGGCTCACAACATGAGGATAAAAAATAAACTTCTCGCCAGTCCTAACGGATCTAGGTCCTTTTGGTCAGTCGCTAAGGCCGTCAGTCAAAATTTTACCAAATCAAATATTCCACCGCTAACACGTTCTGACGGCACAATAGCAACCACGGCTGAAGATAAAGCGAACTTACTCGCGGAACTCTTTGCTTCACACTCCACGGTAGACTTTCAGGGAAAAACACCCCCGAACATTCCAGCAGTTCGATCGGAAATGACTGATATCGTATTCCGTCAGCGTCCTGTCAAACGAATTCTGAAGGGGCTCGATGCCAAAAAAGCTTCTGGTCCAGATGAAATTCCTATTATAGTGCTCAAGAAATGCGCCGATGAACTCACACCAGTATTTTGTAGACTTTTTAACTTATCCTACAAAAAAGGAATATTTCCATCTTGCTGGAAAAAGGCGCGAGTCCAGCCTATACCAAAGAAAGGCAAGAAAACCCTGCCAAACAACTATCGACCAGTCGCATTGCTTTCAGTTATATCAAAGGTGATGGAGAAAGCTATTAACCAACAACTTATAAAATACCTGGAAGGCCTTAAAATTATCAGCGACCATCAGTATGGTTTTCGTAAGTCCAGATCAACAGGAGACCTGCTAGCCTATGTCACTCATCTTTGGAGCAACGCAATCGAACATCATGGGGAGTCCCGGGCTATTGCACTGGACATCTCTAAAGCCTTTGACCGTGTCTGGCACGAGGGGCTCCTAAGCAAACTGCGTTCTTATGGTATGCCCGGTCGATTTTGTTCATGGTTGTCTAGCTTCCTCAAGGACCGCTCTCTGCAAGTGGCGATTGACGGGTTTCTCTCAGACACCTTCACCATCAATGCTGGTGTTCCTCAAGGGTCCATATTATCTCCCACTCTCTTCTTACTGTACATTAACGACCTTCTAGCGAAAACAGAAAATCCATTATATTGCTTTGCTGACGACAGCACACTTATCTCATCTTTTACTTTGAAACCTCAAACATCGGCTACTGACGCACATCTTCGCAGACAACATGAGGTATCACGCCTCAATAAAGACCTGGAAGAAATTTTGTCTTGGGGTGACAGTAACCAAGTCGAATTTAACGCTCAAAAAACTCAGGCTGCAGTTTTCTCTAAGAAGGTCAACATTGCAGAACCCGATATCGTTATGGCAGGACACGCAATTCCACTGACTTCGTCTATTAATTTGCTGGGTGTCAACCTGGGAGGAAATATGTCTTGGCATAATCACGTAGTGGCAATCGCCAGGGCAGCTTCTCAGAAGCTCGGTATACTTTTCCGTACCAAGAAATTGTATACACCTCAACAACTTTTGACACTTTATAAAGCCCAGATTCGACCATCACTGGAATACTGCTCTCATATCTGGAGTTCTGCACCGAAGCATACCCTTCGGTTGTTGGATTCCATCCAAAGGAGAGCCGTTCGTCTAATCGGCGACCACGAGCTGACTAAGAACCTCGACAGCTTAGAACATCGAAGACAGGTTGGTGATTTGACTCTCTTCTACAGATATTTTCATGGCAAGTGTTCGACAGATATTGCCCGCTCGATTCCACCTAGAGTAATGCATAGCAGAAACACACGACGAACCACTGCCGCCCATCCCTATGTGGTTCAACTTAGTACACCCCGAACATCATTGTTTCAGAACTCTTTCATTTGGAGGACGTCATCTTTGTGGAACGGCCTTTCTGAGACCGTGTTTCCAACCGAATATAACCTCCAACGATTCAAGAAAAACGTGAATCGCTTTCTTCGCACACGCACCGCTCCCAGAGCGCCTTAAAGGATTTTCCTATAGTGCTTGTGCTCGATCATAAAAAAAAAAAAAAAAAAAAAAAAAAAAGCTTAGTAATCAACTGTTGATTTATTTATTTATGAGTCTTTATTGACTTAAGGTTGCACTCTACTTCTTCACTGAAACACCAAGGATTTTTAACAAGTTTTTGAATTACAAAAGCAAAGCAATTATTAATTATGACATAAAATGCAATCTTACAAAATAATAGTTGTTTCCTTAAGACCTACTTAGAATAGTTTATTCTAAGTACGTCAAATGAAACAACTATTACTTTATATAGTATTATGGGATACAGTAAAACAAAGTTGAACTTGTAAGTTTTCACTACGTTAACAAGAAAGATATCAATAATAATTGTCATCTGACGAAGCTACAGTGTTAGCGAAACATGTAATTTTCTTGTTAATATAGTGGAAATTTACAAGTTCAACTTTGTTTTACTGTATCCCATAATACTATAATATAATTATGGATTTCCACCTAGTATCGGCTGAATTAATTAATTTATTACATTATAGTCAACTCAAGCCAAAAGAGAATTAAACAATAATTAATTTATGAACACTTTATAAAATAATCTACAAAGAACACAGACACAATGGTGGCAAAATAGTCTTTACATTAGAGTGACGCTCTTACTAAGCTATATGCCTTAAGGATGCCAATCCATATCCGACAATATTTTATCGATCGGTTATTTTGTATTTGACGTTCATAACACAATACATTACGATATACATTTTCTCTAATTAAAGAGTTTGTACCTACCTAACAATAAGACCTACCTACATAGTATTTGTAAGATGCTTGGTGAATTTATGAATTATTATTTTAAAACATTTACCATATTACCTACATATACTACACTGCGCGACATATTTAACGTATAACGAAAAAACTGCCTCAAATTTGATGTTATATATTTTCCAAATTTGTAGTTCGTTTTTAATGATTTTTTTTCAAATTGTAGGTTTTTCCTTAAGCATATCACTGCTTTTGTTGTTTTACTTGAAAAAGTAACTTTGGTATTATACCGGGACCGGGTGTTATAAAACTGTTATGTTTTTTTTTTACGGGAATTCAAAACACCCTGTGGGATTTACTAGCCATTGTAAGTTATCGCAATTTCAGCCAAATTAAAGTCTTAAAGTTTCCTTTACATTTTCTTTTTTGATTCATTGGTTTATCTCTGTTTTTTTATGAAATATTCAATTTTTAGTTCAACGTGATTTTCATAAAAAAATGTTTAGTTAAAAAATACAAAATAAACGAAATGCTTTGATTAATGCAACAGCAAAAAAAAACAAATTATAAAGTAAATAAAGAATCAATATCTGGTATTAATTTACTGAATCCACAAAACAGGGCAAAAAAAATACAGGGAAAAAAATTGTAATTTCTAAATGTATTAAAAAAAATTAAATATGAATAATTAGTAGCAAGTATTGCCTCTCCTTGCTCTAATGAATGCTTCGCATCTTCTTGGCATACTTAAAATCAGATTTCTGATTTCATCTTGATTAATCTGATTCCATATTTCCATAAGCCTCAATGACAGATCATTTAAGTTTCTAGGAGGAGGAAGCAAGGCTCTAAGATTCGTCGGCAATACTCGCTACTAAAACGAATATTTAATATTTTTGAATACCTTTAGAAATTGCAATTTTCTTTCCTTCATTTTTTTGCCCTGTTTTGTGGATTCAGTAAATTAATACCAGATATTGATTCTTTATTTACTTTATAATTTGTTTTTTCTTGCTGTTGCATTAATCAAAGCATTTCGTTTATTTTGTATTTTTTAACTAAACATTTTTTTATGAAAATCACGTTGAACTAAACATTGAATATTTCATGAAAAAACAGAGATAAACCAATGAATCAAAAAATAAAATGTAAAGGAAACATGTGACTTCAATTTGGCTGGAATTGCGATAACTTGCAATGGCTAGTAAATTCCACGGGGTGTTTTGAATTTCCGTAAAAAAAAACATAACAGTTTTATAACACCCGGTATAATATCAAAGTTACTTTTTCAAGCAAAACAACATAATATATGCTTAAGAAATAAACCTACCTACAATTAGAAAAAAAATTCATTAAAAACGAACCACAAATTTGGAAAATATATAACATCAAAATTGAGGCAATTTTTTCGTTATGCGTTAAATATGTCGCGCAGTGTATAAAGTACAAAAATGCCTAAAGGGTCATTAATGTTGATTCTTTTTTAATTTTGCTTTTATATCGCAAGGAAAACTTAATTAGTCTATACTCCAGTATAAAGTCATCCCCTTATCTACTCCAGTGCGTACAAATAAGAACCCATAATGATAATAATGGTGAGTAATGTCTCCATGGCAGTAAGTCGTAAATAAACAGCCAAACAAAGCAATAATATCAATGTTCATTACGCCACAGCGCGGCGTCGCATGAAAATAAATTTCAAATTCAGTCCACTCTTGAATTGAGTTCCGATTGCAGTGATGGCCCATTGAAACAATGACCGATGCACTGAAAATTATCGGCTATTTTAACAGGCCCATTAAGGCGACTCTTCGTGACTAGTTTTGTTCTGTTGGTTCAGAATCATAAATATATAACAGTATAAAATTGACGATCATTAAATCCTTACCATTCGAGATGCTCATACAATTATTTGCAGGTACGATTGTTATGAAGAACTAAGCATTATTTTTTTAAAACGACCTGCTTTCATAATTTATTCGCTAATCATTAATGCAAATGTTTACGTTATTTTGTTTTATTAGGATGCTTCTATTAAACCTCTCACGTAGTTTTCAAACGCGACAACTATTTCACTTTTGTAATTTTGAAGAGAACTATTTTAAAGTTAAAAGGCCAAAAATGCACGAGTATGACAATGAGAGTGAAAATTCTAATATTGGAATATCGGATGCTCATCTATACCAGACAAATTGAAGGTACAAATATTTATTTTTGTAAAGGTTCTATTTGTTTTGTTTCTGCCACTGCTGAAACCTTACTTTTTTACATTATACTGCCCTGCCCCTTTAGACGTTGTAGCCCAAGCTTCCCAAGAACGGTGTGTAGAACTATACTTTACTTTATACAATGGGTTGTTAATAAGTGTAATTGATATTTGTGATGTGGGTGGACAGAAATAACCCTATTTTTTATTAACGTTATTAAAAATATAAACCTCAATTAAACATTAATAATTCTAATTCCATTTATACTGTTTGTCTGTTCCAGGGACTGACCGCAGCGCCAACGTGCTTGCGGCTCGGCCCGGTCCTGTACTCCTCACAAATGGTTATTTTGTGGTAGGTTGGCCGATGGCCACTCCGCAACTCAATGTATTTTAAATGTTTTGTTTTGAATTTTTGTTTTCTATTCAGTTTTATAGTCACTGTTTTTTTTCTATTGATGTTGTCGTTTCACTTTAGCTGGAGGACGAGCTCGACACAATTTGTTTCAAAAGAAGTAATTTCAATAATAAATAGTATTCGAAAAAAGTTATTTATACGCTTAAACATATTTTGAAATGAACAAAATTCTATGGTTAGAGTAAATAAATTTAGTATATTAACATGCGTAGTGTGTGTATACCACACGCATAATATATTAATATGCGTAGTGTGTGTATACCACACGCATAATATATTAATATGCGTAGATAAAGAAAATTTAAATTGCTAAACTTAGGTACGTATAAAAGAATGTTTTAAACAAAAAGTCACTAGTATTTTTATGCATATTAGTACCACTTATTTATTTTATTCTTCAGGTTATCCACGTACGGTATATTCTTATATAGGGTGGAATTTTTAACTGGAATAAATTCAGTATTAGGAAGCCTCTTTATTTGCAAAAAAAAACAGAACTACAGCTGCGTTTATTTTTAGACATCATTTTTTCTATATTTTTCAGAAAATAAAGAGGCTTCCTAATACTGAATTTATTCCAGTGAAAAATTCCACTCAGTATAAAACACTCTATATAATGATAGAAAAAGGTTTCTGTTCTCCAGCTATTTTTCTTGTTTAGAGCACTTTTTGCAACTTATGTACCCACAAAGTAGATAAAGCTTTAAGTGCTCTTCATAGCTATCTATGTTGGTTCACTTTTTTTGATGCTCGAGCTCACTGTTGTGCTAAAATTTTTTAAAAAATTACAAGATTTGAAATACTTTTGTTTTAGGTATTATCAGTAACCACAAAATCTAAACTACCATACAATAATATTAAAAAATTAAAATTCATTAATAAATAGTATTAAGCCTTAATGCAGTAATTTTTTTTATGTTAGTCAAATAAAATTTAAAAAGCAGAACACGAACGTATAGTAACATTAAATAGGAAGGTTGAAACGGTTTATTTTTGGGGGTCAAATGATTTTTTAACTAGTAAAAAAATTCCGGACGTTTTTGCAAGAATATATTTGATTAAATAATTTTTTGAACTTTATCTTAACAAAAATAGGTTACCCTACCTACGAAAAGTGGTTACATACATATTTAAATTAAAAAACTTTCGGTATATTTAAAACCAGTTTTTAATATTGTTCATTTGAAAACTTCCCACCTCGATTTTCCTGCTTTAAAATGAAAATGTGGAAAATCGCTCGGACCCGTCGATTTTTATTTCGAGGGGGACATCTTTTGCGTATATTGTCAATCTTGTTACTTCAAGCCCCTAGGAGGGAGGGGGGGGGGGGGGTAAGATCTAAATCTTAAATGGATACCCCTATTTTATATAATTTTTTTGGATTCTGCATAAAATTCTGAACATTTTTTAATAAAACTGTACGTCTTAGAGCAAAACGGCTTACATGTCCCTATCTTCGATTTTTATTATCTTTCCAATAGTGTCAACTTCCCGTCAAATCGGAAGTACTATATTTCTTACATCCGGTTTAACCGAAAGTTCACAATATTGGAAAGATAATAAAAATCGAAGATAGGGACATGTAAGCCGTTTTGCTCTAAGACGTACAGTTAGAAAGCTAGACTCTGTCAAAGTTCAAAAATGTCATTTTTCAAGAGTAAATATCTCGGAAACTGTTAAGTATAGACTAATAATGCTTTTATTAAAAAATGTTCAGAATTTTATGCAGAATCCAAAAAAATTATATAAAATAGGGGTATCCATTTAAGATTTATATCTTCCCTCCTAGGGGCTTGAAGTAACAAGATTGACAATATACGCAAAAGATGTCCCTCTCGAAATAAAAATCGACGGGTCCGAGCGATTTTCTACATTTTCATTTTAAAGCAGGAAAATCGAGGTGGGAAGTTTTCAAATGAACACCCTGTATAGCTTTTAAAGTAGCCCACAGACTGCGGCTTTGTTGGCTGTTTTGATCGACGAGCGGCCAACAGAAACGACGTACATACAGTGTTTTATAGTATAGGTAGCAGTAGCGTATTAGTTCACATATTGCAGGTTTAAACTAGATGCCATAATTATCTCTAATCGGCACCTCTAATATTAGTAACTACTCTAAAATAACGGATTTAGTTTTTGATTTTTTTAATTGTTTATGTGTATGATACTTCTGTGGACTGTGATAAGGAAACATCGATCAAATTGTCAAAATAACAGCGTCTCTTGTTTGATCATAATTGACAGGCGTCGTAGCTACATACTTGTACGGCGGAATATAATTATTTTATGAAGATAATAGCAGTGGCGGCGTTATAACCCATAAAACATTAAATAAAAGAACAAAGTTGGCGAAGGAGTGGCTTTTGAAAAGAAACCTATCTTCTCATATTAACCTATTAAAGGTCCTTAAACTAGAACCGGGAGATTGGTATATTTATTAACGAATGGATTACAAAATCGATTGTACTCTTTTAAAATTAGTTTTGTTATCATCAAACCAGACACGCAGTTAAGACAAACTGTTACTCCACACCTCCGACCTGCAGGAACTTTAAGATTTCTTGCTACAGGCAGCAGTTAAAATTTTCGGTTAGATTTTGACAGCTGTTATTTTAATAATTTGAGCGATGTTGATTAATCACAGTTCGCAGGAGGAGTTTAAACCTGCAGTCTGTCTACTACTACGTTACTGCTAACTATGCTTTAAAAAAAAGGGACAATGCGTTGTTTTGACCATCGAGCAAAGCCGCAGACTGTAAGTTCTTTAAGAATTTAATGTTATATTTAGTTTTTTGCATGTAATGATTGGGTTTCTCGCTTTAGATGTTTTCTTGTGAGTTACATACCTATAATTTTAAACCTAAGAATCTCGTAAAAAACGTATTACAACAAGAAGGTAGTGCATTAGTTTCGAATTTTACAGGTACTGCCTGCAAAGTTATTAGTATTAGAAATTACCTCTTCAGAATGGTTATTCTGTATTCTTATTTCCAAAAAAAATTAAATCGGTTGGGAGTTTTAAATTTAATTTGTAACTTTGCAAATTGTAATGAGATTTTTTCTTTATATCTCTGAATACTTCCATAATATACTAAAGATACTTATTGTTTACAAAAACTTAATATTTTTTTAGTGCATTTGACTTTAATGACTTTTAGGACCGGACACGACATAGATAGTCCCTAATCAAATCCGGCAGTAAGATCGACCGTTCCGGACGATAAAAATGTTTCGTGAGCTTTAGATCCCAATAATAGATAATATTATACATTTATTATCTAGACAAAGGCGTAACCAAAATAAAAATGCGCCACTGGCAAAAAAATTCAAGACCCTATTTTTTTTAAACTTTACGACCTTAACGCCATACTTCTATTTATTATTTTTACTTTTAGAATGTATGAATGGATGATCAGTAAGATATATTTATTGTAATTAATTTCTTGCAAATATATTTTAAAGTACCAAACGCAATCTTAAATCAAAATGGAATTGGATACAGCTAAAAAACGAGTTACTAATTATGTTCTTAAATTAAATTAACTGATGGAATCCCTAGCTTATAATGTATAGTTGTATAGACATGCAATATTTCATCAAAAATAAGAAAATAATATAACAAAATATCTCTACCAAAAAAAAATTACATGTCGATGGCCTTTTGCAATAATAAGAAAAAAATGGTACAATTTAGCCTGGGGGGCAGATGGGGGGATTTTTTTCACTCCGGCTTTTTCCCATAGTTGCGCTCATGTGTGCAGCTCGTAAAACAATGGCAGTTTAATTTATTATCTGAACGAAACCATGTTTAATGTAAGTTTTGTGGTCGGTTCTTATGGGTCAAAGGCAAAGGCAATAAACTAATACCAATTTTCATTATTGTCGTGAGGTGTCACCTATTATTTTTTTATGTAGTTGGAAAGCAGGACAGCAGGCGTAAAACATTTTTCCTTATTCCAAAATGGTCCAGTTTCAAAAGCAGACGCTGTACCTGGTCAAAGGTTCGTTGAAAGTCGAGGTAGGTGACGTTCACTGGCTCACCTTTGTTCACAAATTTTGTTTATTGATCAAGACTCTCTAGAATATCGGTTGTTGTGGACCTCTTGGGTAAAAAGCTGTGCCATTGCCGACATGACTTAGTTTACGACAATATGAAATGATAACATGGAAAAGAATAATAATTATAAGTTTTAATTGTAGATAAAAGAAAATTATTTAAATTGTCAAAAATTGACATATTATAATGGGATGTCATAGAAATTGGAATGGTGTTCTCAATTGATATAGCCAAAAATACACAGAGTGTTCTATTTAAAACCCTAAAGTTACGGTCATTTCCGGATAAACCAAAAGTGATAAAATAGCATCGGTCATTTCTTAAAATGTAAAATTATATCACATACATATTAATTCTGTAAATTAAACAATAAAAAGGTTATATGGGTGAACATTTCTCTTCAAATACCCGGTATATCTATATACATGCCTTGCAATGCTGTTGTTCTACAGCGGCTATTGATTTTTTTTATCATTATGACATTAAAATAATATTTAAATAAATAATATTGATGAATAAACAAATAAGAAAATTTTATCGTGTCATAAAACAAACGAGTAAAAATGAGAAGCAATAAAATTATGCCATGCTGGGCATTAAAACGACGTCATTTTGACGGTCATCAAAATAAAAGGTGAATTAATGTTTGAGCTATAAAGAGACGGTCTGACGTCGCCGTTAGGCGTTTCGTTATGACGCAGATGACAATCGGCACTGTGGAGTTTTAATAAGTTTGTCTAGTGGGTTATATTTGAGACAAAAATACACTGAGAGAAAACGCTATTAGCCGTAGCTAGAAATCTATAGTAACTACTTATAGGTTCGTTTTTTTTAAATGCCTTTTTAACCTCAATTTGGTCGTCGTTTAAGTTATATTTTTTTGCTGCTAAAAGACAACTCTATTGCCCTTAAAAATGATATGATGCAGTGGTAAAAAATACCTTTTATTTATAAAAAAAATATGATTTTATGATTAATTGACTAGTTACTTAAAAAAGTATTGCTTTCTAATCCAAAAAATTGTCTGTCAGCTATAAAAAAATAATTTTTATCATTGGTAGTCTACCTAGCTACTACTATATTACCTTTTTCTAAGCTCCTTTTTTTAGGATTGACCCTAAGTGACGTATACGTCATTTTATTTTATTTTTTTTAATTAGATTTCTTTTCTTTTCTTTAGCCAAATTAAAAATATATGTAGTGACATTGACTTTTTACTTTTTAATCTATAGGTAGATATTTTACCCCAGACTATCACCAGTGATGTTTATTTTAAGGTGGAAGTATCAACATGCTTGCCAACCTATAACCTATTTTGCGTAGATTTATTTATTTTTCTAGCTTTTACACAAAATTTAAATAAAATTAATATCGACTGCATATTCTTTGGGTAACAATTGACATATTAAATAAATATTAAGGAATTTTATAAATTATTTTATGAGAATTGTAGAGCGAAAAATATCGGGTAAGATTTTTTTAAACATTATTATGTCATTGTTGTTTTAATATACAATTCTCCCAAAATTAGCATTGAAATCAATTGATATTTTTGTAATATCTCAGATACTACCTAAATAATGGACCGACGATATTGATTTTCTTTAAATCTTAGTTATTAAAATAATAAACTCAAAAAATCAACGCGAAATAGGTTAAAGGTTGGCAATAGATTGAATGACGTTAATAATTCCACCTTAAGGTTGAATTCTCAACGTCATTCAATCTCTTGCCAACCTATAACCTATTTCGCGTTGATTTTTTGAGTTTATTATTTTAATAACTAACATTTAAAGAAAATCAATATCGTCGGTACATTATTTGGGTAGTATCTGATAAATTACAAAAATATCAATTTATTTCATTGCTAATTTTGGGAGAATTGTATAGTGAAAGAACAATGAGTGACAATGACATAATAATGTTAAAAAAAATCTTACCCGATATTTTTCGCTATACAATTCTCCTAAAATAAGTTATGAAATTCCTTGATATTTATTAAATATGTCAATTATTACCTATAGAACATCAAGTCGATACTGATTTTCTTTAAATTTTGTATAAAAGCTAGAAAACATAAATAAATCTACGCGAAATAGGTTATAGGTTGGCAAGCATGTTGATACTCCCACCTTAAGAAAATAAAGTAAGGAAATCATAATAAAAAATAAAATGGCGTAGGAGTTCTTACCTAAAGAAACATACCAGTTAGGATAATACCTAATAAAACACAAAAATTAACGACAATGTTTTTTATATTAAAACATTATATTATTACAACCACGTGAAAACAAATAAAATCAGTTTTTATTTATTATAAAGTATGTTAATAACAACATAGGATCGATCAAGCTTATGGTTAAGGGAAAAATAAACACAAATAAACCTTGAATATAAGGACACATCAACCCAACTCTACTTATAAAACGGAACACAAAATTATGTTTGCAGGCATGCACCTCGCACTTGCACTAAAAGTACACCATACCATCAGACATCAATCACCCACCAACAACGGCAATCAAATGATATAGTTTGAATTACTCCGCTCAACTTAAACCACGCGAAGCAACGACAGATCATTGTTTTAAGTTAGTTCGTCCCTCCCTGTTCCGTTGTCGTAGGGGATAGACTATATAGCGCTCGCTGAAAGTTACCTAAACGATTTCGCCATATTTTAAAAAAGGAACTACCGTCACCGTACTTTGGCACCTTTTCTTACATTTTTTCGACTTCACGCCACTATTTATTAATATGAATACTTGAAGAAAAGCTAACTTAGCAAACATGGGCTGCTGAATCGTTTGCCGATGTCAGAATTGCTTTAAAATTAATAATTTAAGCGCAAAAAAATAAAAACTGGTTTGTCAAAGTTACCCCGTGTTTGGGGCTACTTTGACACAGAAGCAGAAATACGTGAAATCCGCATTTTAAATCACTCTAGTGTCAAAGTAGCCCCGGCATTCGGCGAAAAATTAAAAATAGGTAAGTATATAAATTTTTATAATTTTTTTAAAGTAAAAATTGAAAGAAAATCACATTTTATAACCACCACACGAATATCACATTTCGTCAATGGATATCCCCATTTCGCTATTTGACCTAAAGTGTCTGTTATCACTAGTTGTTCACTGGCCGAAAGGACACTTGGGTGGCCTGCTGTTCGGTGGTGTCTCCCAAGGCATTTATTTCGAAGGGTTACCCGTGGAATTTTATAGACAATTGCCGCTCGTTTAGTTGGCATGCCATTTTTTATGGCATCAATGACTTGTCTTAAATTTTCTTCGGAATAATTCTTGTAGTTCCGGCTTCCCGGAGTTTTCTGATATGTCCTCACCATATTTATTTACTCAGGGCCTGTGACAATAAGAAACCTACCTCAAAACCTTAAAAAATATAACCAAGCTGAAAAAAAAAGTAATAACAAAAAAAATGCGCCACGGTGTCAAAGTAGCCCCGGAGTGTCAAAGTTGACTGTACCTATTTAGTTCCTTAAAACTACAATTTAGTTATAAAAGGAGGGTTTATTATTTTTTGTGATAATTAGATAACCTTGTAGGAATTAAAAAAATTAAGTATTAAAAATATTTTATTCGATACATATTTTAATGGGTAAACGGTATTTTATTGCCGGAAAAAAATGTCGAACGGGCGCAAAAATATGTTGTCAAAAAAACGACTTCGTGTGTGTCTAAACCAAATATTTTAGGGATTAAAGGATTTCTTTTGTGATACCTCATATATATTCAAAAAAAAAACATGTATTGCATGATTTTTCTCAGTGTATGCCACAGACGTCATATTCCTTACTATTAGGGAGGAATCAATGAACTGCAAATTAAAAAAAAAGATAGTTCATATAAGTTTTTAACTCGTAGCTTTTTTAGTGTTGGGCTTTTTTCTTGCGTCTACCAAAACTAATTCCTGTCAGAATTAACTTAACTTACAACAAAGCTTGTCGGTTTTAATAAGTCTTGTCATAAAGATATAAAAATATAAATTTAAATAAAGAAGATTCTGGATGACTTAAGACCGGTTTTGTCTAGTTTTATCTATAAAAAATCATTTAAACGTTAAAATATTTGACATAAATAATTTTTAATTTCACTTAAAAGTAATTGTTTCGTTTGTTTCTGACGAGCTTTCCAGTAAAATGTAAAGCGGGGTCATAAAAATTCCGTTTTATAATTTTTGGCAATTCCAGTCGGGAAATTGAAAATCTGGCACCGCGAGTATGCAAATCACATCGACATTTTGCACGGAAATTAAGCAGAAATTGCCGCGATAACATCGACTGTTGATATTTTCCCAAAGGTTATTTTGTAAGGAATTACCCCACAAAGTAACATACTCGAATTATTCCTTTGAAATGTAGAAGATAATGCAATTACTGACTATTGTGATGACTGTAATATATAATGGAAATTATTAATATTATAAAAACATCAACAAATTTATATCAGATAAAAGTCTGGGACAAAGTTCTTATCGAAATAATGTTAATGGGATTTTGTTAAAGTTTATGGTATTACTTTTTCTATTTTATAGGTCGTGAGAAAGATTTAAACGTAATATATACCAGGTGATTATTACTACCTAGCTACTACGTCCTTATGAAATAAAACATTATTATGAAATTTTGGTTGCACTATATGCATTCTGCGAAGGATTCTAAGCATAACAGATGTAATCCTCGCATATCTATTTACTAATTTTAACTGTTTTATGATTCCATTATATTTTTTATAGAAATTTCCAACTATCTTTCCAAACACCTTTTTTTGTATATTGTATATCAATAATAAAATTAAATTTTTCTATTTCTACATGTACATAGTAGGCGCCGACTTTTAAAAATGTGTATGGGTGCTGGAGTATGTCCCTTTTTATTTCCTTCTGAAAAGATGCGCCGCAGGCAAATTTTTTGTAGGGGCCACGCCCTTTTTTGGACTATTAGAACTTAATTTGATTCTACGTTTCGATAGCCCGACCCGTAGAAATAAAGAAATTTTGCACAAATAAAACGAGATTTTAAAAACTTGCTAAATAAATTTGATCAAAAATTTAAAAAATAAACACATGATTTATTAAAGTATTTATTACCAACACAAAACACAAATATACTGTAGTACCTATACTAGGTAGGTATTGTGTAATATCAACATTACACTTTTTAAAATGGTGTTATTAAAATCAACTGTTTTTCAATGCAAACCTATTTTGGCGAACAGCTCGATTTATAAATATATCAGCGACTTCTTTAAGGTCCAAATCATCTGCTATTTCTCGGTTTACGTGCACTACCATTTGATTATTCAGTCTTTGTTGGGTCATAGTATTTCTTAAATAAGTTTTTATTCTCCGTAATGCTGGAAAATGCGGGCCCGTGAGATTAGATAGTTGCCAAATGTTGCGTTTCCGATTTAATAGATCACAAATAAATATGACAGTGACAGTCATAACAACAACAACAACAATTATTAGATTATTAGATATTATTGTCATTGTGATGCGGATAAAACAACTAAGTAACGCACGCAATATATGCGGTTTTAAATAATAGCTTTTGTTGTGATTTTTTTCATCCTTACCTTGACGGAAATTATATTATTTTGTATGGGTGCTCCGCACCCATAATATATTCTGTATGGGTGCTTGCGCACCCATAGCACCCATGGAGTCGGCGCCTATGTACATGTACATATTTTATTTAAATAACTTTCATTTTATAAACAATCATTGTCATGCCTTAAGAAAAAAGCAGTTTGTATTTATATAGTGACCGAACAGTATCAGAAAAGAACAAGAAAAATTTCGAGCAACAACCCTACAATAATGTCATTACGCTCTAAAAGCCATACGGCGCAAATCTCGAACATACATTTATAAATTGAAATGCTGACAGTGAACTACACGCCACATGTCTAATATTACATAATAATTTACATTGTCAAACGCCAGCCTTTCTTTGTAGGTTCTCGTGGATCTACTAGAGATGTCTTGACACATTGGACAAAGGGAATATTATAATATTGTTTAATTATTTTCCAGATTACCAAATATATCGTTACAAGTTTCGTGGCTTGAAGTTAGTACATTAATTGCGAAACGCTATGTCAGCGTTACATGAATTACCAATGTGTAATATTACATAATAATTTACATCGTCAAATGACAGCCTTTTTCTGTACGGGGCCGCTTGATTAACGCGAGCTGACCCGACAAATCGGACAAAGGGAACATTTTGTCGAACGAATATTTGACCGAATGCTGACCGCCGTCAATTTAAATTCCTCCCGTGGGACGAAAATTCGAATTTCAACCTATATTCGAATTGGTTTGACCAATGTCAGACATGCATCGTCATGCACGAACAGTTAAACGGTTGTAAAAGATGATCTTGCTTGCCTTATTTCGGATTAGAAATTACTACTACGGGTTTTTGGTTAAACGTTAGCTTTATTAAAAGAACTATATTGGTACTACATAGAAAATAGTTCTCGGAGAGTATCTCAAATATTCTCTGCGATTTGTTCTGACCGATCCATTGTAAGTTCGTTTTTGAAATATGGAAAAGGTAAATAGCGATATCGAATTCTCACGAAATGTTTGTTTCACGGACAAATACTCCTGCACATTAAACAATAAACCAAATGTTCATTATTGATATTGGAGTACAGAAAATAAACACAGATTTCTACAAACAAGGGCTCATTTAAAAGGAGGTTGAGCGGGCATATTTGGATTATTGGAACTTTTTAATTGGAATAGAATTTGGGAAAAGAATTTTTTTGGTCTTTTATAAACTAAAATTAAACTTGCATTAGAAGTTGCTCCTGTCAATGAAAATATTTGGTTTTAAAGGGACGGTTATCCTGCTCACAATGCACGAGAATTCCAGGGAATATGTCCAAAATGTTTTCGATGGACGCACAATAGGATTAAATTACACCATAAATTGGCCAACTAGGTCTCTTGATCTTTTACTTAACGACTTTCTCCTGCGGGGTCACATTACAAGTGTTATTTAAAACAATTTACTATATAATAATAATAATACCTTTATTCGCTAATTTATTTGCATAGCTATACATAAAATACAAGGGAGACATCCACAACAGATTTGTATCAGGTGTTTTTAAGAAAAATATTTTGTTTTGTCTTGCTTCAATTAAAGGTATATAATAATAATAATAATAATAATAATAATAATAATAATAATAATAATAGTAATAATAATAATAATAATAATAATAATAATAATAATAATAATAATAATAATAATAATAATAATAATAATAATAATAATAATAATAATAATAAGTTTATTTAAAATTTAATAATATAATAAATATGTTTATGTTGTCTTCGATAAACTTATTCTTCAATCCCCTGAAGCTGAGCTTGTTAAGGGCAAATCTAATTTTTTGTTTTAGTATGTAAAATCATAAATCATAAATATGCATTAAAAATCAAGTTTTTTAAAGTAAAAATGTTCATTTATAGCATAAACGCAGCTTTTTTAAAGAAATATATTACCTATAATAAAATTATTAATTTATAATTTTTAGGTAAAAAATATTACTTATATAAATTATTTAGAACAATATTAATTAATTAAAGCATTTCTAAAAATATTTTCAAATTGTCTGTTTTTAATATCCATGTTTTTATTTCGACTTTAAATTTTTTTAATGAAATCAATTTTTTAATTTTTGTTGGTAAATAATCGTTTAAATAAAAACATAAATATTTGAAATTTTTTTGTCCTATGGACTTATTTATTTTAGGTTTTATGGTTATTTAATTTTTATGACGTGTATTATGATTATGGTTTTTAAATTGTATAGGGTTTTTATTTTTAAATATTTAAGATGTTATAAATGTAAAGTTGTCTTATGTTCAACTTTCTTGTGTCTGAATATAATTCATTTGAAGGATAAAGATAATCTTTATTGTATATAATTTTTAGAAACCTTTTTTGTAACATTTCTAATTTTTTAACTAAAGTTCTATTTGTTCCTCCCCAACCTAAAATTCCGTAATTTAAATGAGTTTTAACTAACGCGTAATATAATATTTCCATGTCTTACATTTAAAAAATTTTTAATGTTTTTAAAAATCGGTAGTAAACTTCTTAATTTTTTAATTAAGTATTCTATGTGAAAATTCCAATTTAATTTACTGTCAAAAATAATTCCTAAATATTTTATTTTATTAACTTTATATATAAAATTTGAATGTCTTTATTTATTTAAATACTATTCATATTTCGTGGTAGGTTATTTAGGTTTAAAGTTAAAGGAATATAGTTTGTTTTATTAAAATTAATTGTTAACAAATTGTTATCAACCAAATTTTTTATAATTTTAAAATCTTTATATAAAAATTAAGTTAAGATAGATGCAGCAATTTTGGATAATTACTGGTTTCTCTTAACCCTCTAAATTAAAAAAAAAAACGTCTGAATTGCTTCCACAATTACTTTGTGAACTTTATAATACGGATTTCAAGTTAAGGAAGAATTTGGAAGAACGAAAGATTGTAATTTCAGGGCCAGGGGTATGCAATTGAACCTCTGCGTATCAAGTTAGTAATGTAGGAACTGAGTTTTATGAGCATTTAGAACATTGCTAGACACTAAACGGACTTTCCATTTAAATGGGTTGTACCTATTAAGTTTTTTTTTTAAAAGGTGTGTTTTTACTTGCCTTTAAATTTGGAAATAAATAAAGTTCTCATTATTTCGTTTAATTTTTTCTTGAATATTCTATGTCGAAACTAATAAAAAATTAAACGTCTATAGTAACATTTGATCTTATTATTATTACTGATGATTTTATTGAGTTATGTTTCAAAACCGTATTTAATTTTTCAGAACTTTACGAAGAGTTTTTTCTAAATAACTTTTAATTGACAAGTCAAATACAATTTTAATGTAAAATTATAAGAGATGATCGGAAGATAATTTAACTACAAAACCGAATCAAACAAAATCTTAGAGACCTAATACTAAAACGAAACATGGTCTTTGTGACGGACATGCTCTATTTCGAAAAGAAAATGCAATTACTGAAGCCACTTGCCGCTCTCAAAGAATATTTGTTTGTATACTCGAAACCGACCATTGCATCTCGTTTCCATAAAATTTGCATCGATCAAAGTCGTATCTGCATTCAAAGAGAAGATCTATTTTTTAATTTAAAGCGAGCTCTACGCACAAAAAGTCAATTTATTTTTGCGGTTCTTAGTTTGTTTGAATTTTGATTAACTTATGTGCAGGCTGATGAAGTGTAAAAACCAGATGATTTATGAAGCGTCTATTGTGGAGATTGTTAATTATTTTAAAATGCTAATTTCTGAAAGAGAATAGAAAAGGACGGAGTTGATAGACGTTTCGACAAAAAGATCAAAAGAGCAAGTATTTTATTATATATTAAATATTAAAGCTTGTTTAATATCAAGCAAGCATTATTATTTAAAATAAAGTATTATACTTTCATTTTATTAAACAGGAAAAATCTACCCATTATTGAGGCAATAGACAATTATTTAGTCTCATTTCCACGATTAATAAGGTATACAGTATTGTAAGTCTTAACTTACTTAATGTCAAGAAATGATTACAAAATGAATTGGGCGCGAGTTAACAAGCGATTCACATTCCACTCTCACTGTATTCCCCCTCCATAGCAGCAAATCGGCGAATACGTATATAGTACTAGCAAAGCGATTTTTAAGTTTTCTATCTTGGCTGAATTTTTCAGGTAAGCGTATGGTGAATATCTGTTTTGAAAGGTAATATTAAACCTTCCCAAAGGAACTGCTCGATGATAAAAACTTATTTTTTTAAACGACCCAATATGCTCTGCTATGCGTTGTTCACGCGGGCAACACTGATTGATCTGTTGTCTTTATTGCGGGCATCTAAACATTTATATTTAATCTCATGCTCACATAAAATGCCACTGTAACTTAAAGTTTGACTTATTATTTTTAATCTTATACACATAATAATACACATTTTTTGTGGGAATGTTAGTTGCAAAGTAATTGTTGTTGCAAGCCGTATTTTTACTAAAACTGTTGATAAAAGCTATTGCAGACGTTGGCCAAATTGTTTTTTTGAAGAGCACTTAGCGCTATTAAACTTATTTTCCTATTTCGCATAAGATCAAAGATATCACGTTTACAATCCGTAACAAATCCGACGGTGACGGATACAGAAAGTGCATTCTACCATTGCAAAAACCCCCAGGAGAAATTTCAACTTGCATAATCTGCAAACTCTGGTTCTTTTCTGTTCAGAAGCTTCTGCATAAAATGTATACAAACGTGTCAGCAAACTTATCTTTTTTAGTCCCTGGCCCTTTTCCGTTTAGTAATGATGTTTCAGGCCCTTCGAGAGTTTACCTGCATAGTTATTATTAGAAATAAGAGTTGAGTGCAGAAAACGGAAATCCAGTCATTCAAACTAACTTACAGGAATTAAATATATATCTCAGATATGATCAGTCGTCTTTAGATGAATACTAAATAAGCATTTTTTTTTCGAGGAGAATATTTTAAAGAGCGGCACCTTGTGAGGCAGAGTAGTGTCGAATTCAACCCTGATGGGGCTGCCTACCTACTAAACTCCCCGCGTTCCTGTGGTTTCCGCGCCATAGGCGTATAATAAACCTTCAGACCACTCGCTTAGTATTTCCGCTCTGCACACCTAGTGCGTTAAATAAGCAAGGCAACTACAGCTATATTTATACTAGCTAGGTATACTGATAAGCAAAACGAGATGTGTTTAATCAGTGCGCGGTATTATTCTAAGATTACATCTATTTAATTAATTTAAGGTTTTCAGATTATTCTTATATGGCTTACTAAAACAACCTGGATTCTAGTGTACAGCAGCTACTTCTTTGAACTTCCTCTTCCTCCAGTGTGGTTCCTTATGTAGTATATCAGCTTCTGGCCACTTGATATGATGGCCATATGTCTAGGCATGATCTCGGGCATGATCAGCTGCACCTGACTTTTCGGTCTCTCCTATTAGCGTATTGTTTTTGAGATCTTTCATCCTTATTTTGAGTGGTCTTGGTGTATTACCAATATAAGATTGGCCGCACTCGCAAGGAATCCGGTAGACACAGTTTTTTTGGAGTGTTGGTTTTGTCTTCGTCAGGTGGCTTCTTAGGGTGTCTCTCGAGCCTATATTGATGTTATATCGTTGTTCTAGTCTTCTAAATCTCTTAGATACTCCTTTTACATACGAAATGTTAAGTGTTGGTTGTGCCTCTTTTTCTGCTTTTTTTCGCTTTTCTATGATTTTCCAATATTTTGTCAACTAATCTTATGGAGTAGCCATTATTGTTGAGATCGGTCTTAAATGAATGACTGCACCCATTTCAGTCATGCTTCAGTGCCCCTAGATTTTATAAATATAGCTGTATAGTTACTTTGCTTATTTAGTATTCACCTGAAGACGACTGGAGATACATACCAGTTGAAACCTTGTGATTTAAAACAAATAAAGACAATGTTAGTTCAAAACTCTTCTGGCATTCAAAAAACATCATTGTCTTCAGCCTTTAAACATACATTATAAGTCATACTATTATTTTTTGGCCTCCCAGTATTTTGGCAACAAATATAAGGAAAATCTGTCTATTTTTTTTATCTCTCCTTGTTAACGATTCGCCATCGAACTGGTCATAAAACATTTAAACGAATAACCCCATCTGCCGTTCACTCATTCCTACATTTACTGGCAGATAAAAACCCCGTATCTTACACCTGCTACTCCATTACGAGATACAGCTCAATAAAACTTCTAAACTACCAAAGCATCTGATACCGGCTTTAACATATCATTGGGACGGTACCCAGTTGTATTTCCGCATAAATAGACAAGAATATCTAAGATATTCGGGTTCAAAGATCTCGACTAACCGTAACGTAACAAAAACCTGGCGCAATTTATGCTCATCGCGGTCGTATTACCGGGCTCAGGAGCGTAACAAACGATTAAACAAAATTTTAAAAAAATAAATAGAGTCTTTATTCCATTGTTATACAAAACTGAAACATTTTACCTAATGAACAGTGCCGAAGGTCAGCTGGGAGTATAAAGCCTGGAGGTAAGACACTGCCTCTGTTCTTTACCTTAAGCATGTAATGCAGATAGACAATAGCGATGGTCTGGTACCTATAGATGGCATATGTTATTCATAAACGCTATTAAAATGTGTTGACAGCATCGTTTGTAGAAGAGAGGCGGTGAAGAGCTGGGTGCGGGCAGGTAGTGGGGATTACGGTGGATTTTCCTTTGAATGCGAATTTGCTACTATAATTAAATCGGTAAGTCCCAGAACAGTACAAGTGCAAAAAGATAGTTTTGAGAAAAAATTAAAAAACATAATATCTCCATAGTGAGTAAAGCTACCATGTTGGCCACCATAGAAAAGTTATGGTAATTTTTTAACTGAATGATAATTAAATATAAAAAATCCGAAAAAATCCCCCCCTCCAAGCTACCGGAGCACAAAATTATGCCCTTGTACTGTTCTTGGACGCACTGTTTTTTTTTAAGAGTTTTTTTTCTACATTTTTGAGTTTTAGCGAATGACAAGCTATTTGAAAACAATAATAGAGAATATGAAGCATATGAAAAATGTTTTATTGAGTAAACTTAATACAAAAATGTTAATAATTAAAGATACACTATACTGCCACTGGACTTGTAATGTTTCTCATCTCAACGCCGTAGATAGGCGGTACACTATACTGCCGCTGGACTTGTAATGTTTCTCAACAACGTAGGTAGGCGGCGTTTAAGATCGGGTTAGCGTTGAATGTTGTAATGTTTTTAAGCGCAACGCATGGATCTTCGAATTTTAAACGATTTGGCTATCTCAAGTCAAAACGCCATTTTTGGCACTTGTACTGTTCTTGGACTCACCGATTCAATTTAAACCTAACCTACAAATAACCCAACTTTCTATTTACTTACTTATGAAAAGTAACTGCAGAATGTTTCTGCGTTTTTAAGCGATGCATCGAGGCCATTTGATATTTGTCGATGCATCGATGTATTAGGCCTTAATTTTATTCGTAATAGTAATTTACGTTACAAGACCGGAAAGTAGTGTTTATCAGGTCGAGACAAGCATTGCATGGAAGCTTGGAGAGACCTGGAAAACACTAATTTTCGGTTGCGTGACGTACAATATTTTTTTTTAAGACCGACACTTCGATATATTTTATAATCTACGCGAAACAAGTTTGACATAAAGAACAAAATTAAAAATCAACGAACTGTCACTCGACAATACATCGAAATGTTGTTGTCATAATAACGAAATCAAGGTATCTTGTATTATCAAAGAGCGATTGGAAAAACAAAAAACAGGCTGACAGTGACATTAGAGACCGGAAAAGTGACATTAGAGTCCGGAAAAGATTTTTCCGGTCTCTAATGTCACTTTTCCGGTCTTGCGATCGGAAAAACGTTATTTTCTAGACGAAAAATTGTCCAGAAAGTGTAAATTTTCTGGTCGGTTTTAAAAAAAATAATTATCTTGTCGTTGCGTTGCCTCTTGATTTGATGTATACCGTTTACGTTTGATTTCAGTTAAGGTGTAAGCTTAAAATAATTAGATTTGTAATTCTAATTCTGTTAAAACATTTTTTTCGATGCATCGCAATCATCGATGGTTTTTCGGCGATTTATTTTCTGTGAATATCCCTAACCGGAAAAAAAATTAAACAACGTCCTCATAGCCTCAGACCAATGTCGTGGCGGTCACATATTTCTTACTGCTGCGTTGCCATACTGCAGTCTTTTAATAAGATTAAAATTTTTTTACGTCATGGTAATATTTTTAACAGCGTAAGTTTGGCAAACAAAGTGGATGGGCGAAATTTGTATGTTGATTAACTTTCGAATGGAATATAATTATGTCATAGGTATGTTTGGGAGTGGGGAAGAGAAGTTGAGATATACAAAACAAAATTAGTGAAAGAAATAAAGTTCCATGCATTTTTTTTTAGAGAAAAGAGAGTTGACTGAAAAACTATTGAATTTTTCTGTATATGATTGGAACATTATATTATGTCAATTATTATTTAAATATTTTTTTTAACTTAAAGCTGTAGGTAATTGACGCGTTTTGGAAAAAATAAAAAATAAACGAATGAAATGTCTCTAGTGTTTGCTCTTAATGGAGGGTTTGATGATTTAGGGCATTGAATATCAAACTAAAAGAAGGCCATATGGGCCGATTTCCTAAATCTGCTACGTCAAATTCATAGATGGCATAATAAGTTCACCAACAAGAAAGCGACTAACCTTTTCACTGCTAAATTAAAACATTGTTGCCGCCTGTCTGTTTGACTTGCTGCATGAGTTTTTTATATTTATTTTTATAGCTTATCGTAAAACTTGATTTTACATAAGTACCTACACCTATCCACGTCTAGACCTAAAAATGTACCTATTTTTAATTGCTTTGTAGCATATAATATTTTTAACCTTTTGACGTCCCAACGTTAATTACATGAAAACATATTGACTGCCATGTATTCTATTTCTAACAGAACTAAATAACGACTCTCACTATTCAAAACCTACCTAGGCTACAACGTATATGTTGGGTAAAATATGAATGATGTGCGGTTTGTATAACTTGGTTTTTATTTGCAAATATTACTACTTTTCAAAATGGTTAAAATAAGTAGGGTTTACTTTCTTACTTAAGAAACATTCAGTTTGTTTGTATTAGTGTATTACGTATTTTGCTATTTTTCGACAATATAAAACCTATTTCAGTTATACTTGCTGTCGCTTTTTATCTACTTTTATTTGTTTAACATTTAACACCTAATGCAACGGTAAAATCATTATGAAAGTCGGTCCAATTACCCCGGAGTAATCAGCGTACATATTATTATCAAAAACATACATTCGACTGGAATAGAGAACCTTCTATTTTATTGTCTGTTAAAAATGCTTGAATTCTTGAAAATTCCAATAAAATACGATACGCGGCAACACCACGACATCACATCAGTGAATTTGAGACATCTGTTGCCGAGGCGCTGCATTATAACGACAGATTTAAGGTTAGAGTTACGATCAGCTCCACATTGGCGGCCAAACCAGCTCCAATGCGTCAAAAAATGGGTTGTCAACTTTTCTCGGACATCCGTCATTCTTATATAGTTTGATATTCAATGCTTAGGGGAATCGATGAAATAATTATATTCTTACATCACATGAGATCCCTTAAAAAATTTATTGACGAAGCAGGAAAAGGACAATGACGTTAAAAATCTATGAAGTTAAAAAAATCTTTCGAACATGAAAAATAATGCTTTTTTTTTAATTCTAGTTTTTCTCTGAAAATTATATTTTTATAGCCTTTTTAGTAAGCCATAAGGCAAGCTGCAAGGTATTTATAAAAAGCCCATATGAGAAAAAACATAAAAGTATTTCCATATATAGATATTAATATCAAAAATCAAGGAACATTACCGAAAATATTAGAAAGAACGCCGCCACAGTTGTAATAAGTAACTATATAAATGGAAAATATTTCAAAATTCTAGAAAATATATCAGTTTCTATACAATTATTAATTTCAAATCGTTTATGCAAACATCTGGGAGTTGGGGGGGGGGGGCCTTTACCTAAATACGCCACTGAAGGTTGTCGTACTGTTAATTTAAGTAAAGCTCATGTCAAAAACAAGGCATTTCTTGACTAAAAATAACAGTTATTATAAAAAAATTTAAGGTGAATTATTATTAAATAATGGCGAACAAGGCTTGAGAAAAATCAATGCAGAAGAGAGATATTCCACTTCTCAAGTAAGTTGATAAAATTTTATAACCCCCCGCAGTGCCGCCTCTTGCTCTTCTGTTCTGAACGGCCATATCGAGACCGACAATATGCAACGTGCATATTCCGAGTGTGCAAGTTTAGCCAGCGTCAGCTTTCAAGCGGGAAAAACCTTCATATCCTACAGGAATATCGTAGGAACTTAACAACAATCGCGCTCGTTGGATGCATATTGGGAAATTTCTCGCGCGGAGCGGGCCCATAACACAACTTCTATTTATTTTTTGTTAGTTTTAGTTTGTTCTGGATTAGACACGTGGCATATTATTACTATACAGGGCGTTTATTAAGTACTTGTACAAATATTCAAGGGTTAATCTTTGATTAATTTAAAGATAAAAAGTTCATATGAACATGGTTCCGCAACGGCTTAGTTCTTGAGATACAGGGGGCGTCCAGAAAAGTTGTTTTATTTGGTTTCTTGATCTTATTTTTCTTTAATAACATGAGAATTTGACGAAATTCGGGATACTGGGAGTACTGAAAATGAGAAATGCAAATAAATATTTACTTAATTTTTTGTTTAATGACAAATTATATCTTGAATGATGAAAGAGTTTTGGACTTCCATTGTCTTTATTTGTTTTAAATCACAACGTTTCAACTGGTAAGTATCTCCAGTCGCCTTCAGGTGAATACTAAATAAGTAAAGTAACTACAGGACTATTTATACTAGCTAGGTGCACTAAAGCATAACTGAGGTGGGTGCAATCATGCGTTCAGTTGGCACGCGATCTTATCCTATGATTACATCTATCTAATAAAGGTTTCCAGATATTTCTTATGTCTAAGGATGGTTTACTAAAGCAGCCTGGGTTCTGGTGAATAGCAGCAGCTTCCTTTCTTTTTCTCCAGTGTGGTTCCTTATGTAGGATTTCAGCTTCCGATCACATGATATGGTGACCATGTTTCCAGGCATGGTCAGCTGCACCTGACTTTTCGGTCTCTCCTTTTAACGTATTCTTTTTGTGTTCTTTAATCCTTGTTTCTAATGGTTTTAATGTCTCACCTATATAGGATTGGCCGCATTCGCAGGGGATCTGGTAGACGCAGTTTTTCCTATCTTTTTGACTTGTGGGCTTTGTCTTCGTCAGGTGGCTTCTTAGGGTGTCCCTCGAGTTGAATACGGTGTTGATGTTATATCGTTGTCCTAGTCTTCTTATTTTCTCAGATACTCCTTTGACATACGGAATATTGAGTGTTGGTTGTGCCTCTCTGTTTGCTTCTTGCGCGTTGGGTCGATTCTTACGATTTTCCAATATTGTGTCGACTAATCTTGTGGGATAGCCATTTTTGTTGAGATCGGTCTTGATGTGGGCATTTTCTTTTTTAAGTGCTTCTTCCGAGTTACAGATTGTAATTGCTCTATCTACGAGGGTTTTAACTATGCTATGTTTCGTACTGTTTGAGTGATTTGATCTAAAATTGAGATACTGACCTGTATGTGTGGGTTGTCTGTATACTGACGTTTGGATGCTGTTGCTATTTTTCTTCACGTTGACATCTAGGAACGGTAATTGGTTATTTTCTTCTTTCTCCATGGTGAATTTGATTGTTGGTGTTAAGCTATTAAGGTGATTTAGTTTATGCTTTAGTGCACCTAGCTAGTATAAATAGTCCTGTAGTTAATTTACTTATTTAGTATTCACCTGAAGACGACTGGAGATACTTACCAGTTGAAACGTTGTGATTTACAACAACTAAAGACAATGGAAGTCCAAAACTTTTCATCATTTAAGAAACATCATCGTCTCCAACCTTCAAACAGTCGACAAATTATATATTTTCTACACTGATAAAAATATTGAAAAACCTAAGATATATTTTCTACAAAAAACGCGGGAGAATAACAATGAGGTGCCTAAATGGGACGAATTATTTTCATTAATGCTTTCGGCAGGTATTGAAATAATAACAGCATAATTTTTTCCACCCTGGCTAAGGCCGGCCGTACACAGCCGGAATGTCTATTTGAATTCAGAAACGGAATTAAGAATCTGAATTCCGGCCCAATGAAAATTTGAAAAATTCATAATCTGAAAAAATCAGAATGTATGTGCTGTATAATAAAAATATATATAATTCCGTACGTTCCTGAATTCAGATTCTTAATTTTTTATATATATTGTGATAGGTTGTTTACAAAAATATGCTCCTTTAAATTACAGCAATATTTCTT
This sequence comes from Polydrusus pterygomalis, assembly GCA_963969555.1. Classification (NCBI taxonomy): domain Eukaryota; kingdom Metazoa; phylum Arthropoda; class Insecta; order Coleoptera; family Curculionidae; genus Polydrusus; species Polydrusus pterygomalis. Next base: position 3,489,903 of record OZ018378.1, on the reverse strand, counting down.
AAAATCTAATACCTGCTTTGCACCTAGGTGATGTCACCTGTATGTGCAACTATTACTATTAACAACTTATGGCTACAACCTTACCTATGTAATATTGTAAGTGGTAACTATCAATACTAAATATTTTTTAAATAGGTAATTTTTAAAAGCGCCAGAAGTTCGTTTTTCTTTTTGGAAAAATGATGCTTCCTGAAACGATAATTCAATATTCCCTTACGACTCTTTTCCATACTACAGAATTTAATAAAATTATTCCGTATCAGAAAATTTTACATGCGTGTAAAAAGCCCGCAATACGGAAATGTATCAAAAGAGGAAAATGCCGCAAAGAAAATGCTTATTTGCCTATTTTTCTCTTGTTATTATAAAAAGCTCCCTTTGTTACACATAAACTGATGCCCAGAGGAAAAAATAAAAACAACAGGACCGCAATGCAGCGTCACTTAGTAAGGATGTTTGATTGTATGCTTCATGTAGTAATAGCAGTAAAAAAAATATATGGCACACGGCTACATAATACATTTTAATAAATATTTTTTTTTCGAATTTTAAATAATCTTTTGAAACCATTGATAAGGTTTATCCCTTATACCATATTCCAACAATTTTTCATATAATAATATGTCCCCATTAATCGTTTTAAAAGCTCGTTCAAAGTTAAAAAATACTGCGATGCATATGAACTGTGTATGATATAATATAATAAAAAAAAAATGTTAAACTCGTGTAAACCTCATATAAAATAATTATTTTAGCTTCTAAGCTAAGCTAAGTTTAAAATTAATTCTACGTACTAAGCAGCTAATTATCATAATATACATTTTTAATTCAAATGATAGGTATTATTGTAGTTTAAAATTTATTAGCAGATAGTGTTTTGAAGTCAGCCACATTTTAATTTGACTACCACTCTTTTGTTTACGCGCTAACTTAACCCTTTAAGGCGCAAAACTATTTTTCTTCGAAAACTCTGAAAAAAAATGCAAATATGTAGGTATTTAGGAACATTGAAAAGAAGTTTTTCTGTAAGATTTTTTTTGTCAGTTTGACGGTTTTGGCAGTATGAGGTGGTCGATATTTCGACCGCTGCGCCTTTAGTACCACTTATTAAGAAAACAAAAATATTAGGGAAACGAACGTTTATATTTACTGAAGCTTTACAAAAATACCAAAGTTTATTTAAATATATTTATGCCTCATGAAACGGTGCAAAACATTCAAGACAAAGTGCCACTTCGCATTTTCTGCAAATTATTTGTGATCTTTTTGCTTTTTCTTTAGTACTGCAGTAGCTACAGCGACGGGAGGTTCCTTTTATTGGAAGATGATCACCAACGTTTGATTTTCTATTACTGGATTCTACAGAGACTGCTCTGCCACCGATTTTTTGTATTTTTCGGTCCATAGGAAGTATGGGTCCTCTCCGTTTCCTTGTGTGGTAGTTTGACATAAGCTGATATGTGTCACATATCCCCTATATTTTCTTGGCGTCGCGTTAGACATTCAAATATTGCTATTAAAATTGGGAAATGGACCCTACTAAACACTTTTTTAGTTTCAAACTCAAAAAAAGGTAACTAAAATTAATTTTATATTAACAAAATTAAACAGCTGTTTTTGTCATAATTAAGGTAATTTTATTATACTTGCAATAAAAACGTCGAAATTTTGATTTATACGGGCTAATTTCTACGTATTATATATTTTATTTATAAAACGAAGTGTATAAAATATTTTACTTACCATGAAACCAGGTTTGTTTCAAAATAACACAGTATTATTGAAAAATGCTTCACCATGAGCAAAAAGCAAATACTTTTTTTCCCTAATGGCGCAGTGGTTGATATATCGACCACTTACTTAGTCGTTCGCGCGCAAGATTCTTAAGTGGTCAAAATATGCACTGCGCGCTGTGAGGAGAACAATGAGAATACGATGTGAATGAAAAATAAAATTAAAAAAACAAACAAGTAAGCTAAAGCAAAATTTAAACAAATAATGAATTAATGATAAGACTTGCGATTGCAAAACCGATAAACAAAGTTAAACCAGCCCTATAAAAGCAGTTAAAGAATTCATACGATTTTATTTTCTCTTCGACTAAGTTACAGTTCATGTTTATGTAATGTGGCATTTCCAAAGCCGTAACAATGCATTTATTATTCCTGCGGTTTCCGAATGACAGGTCGTCTACATAACGAAAAAACTGCCTTCTGGGTATTCTGTCTGGAACGGTTCCAATTTGTATATTACACTATCGGAACGCTTTAACTGCATATAGCAATTTTAAAATGCAACGTGCACATAAATATGTATTTTGCAGGATTGAAAATAACAGTATTTTGTTTTTAAAGCTACACATGCGACATGTTTATGTTTATCTGATATTACAGGGGATAAATAATGGCTTATATTAATATTCCCCTTCGGGTTTTTATTTACACTAAAATAATTTCTATGTGCCTTTATCGAATGGTCCTGTTTCGCTTAACTACATTTTACATAACGAATTAATATAATCTGTATATAACAAAAAATTTGATACTAGCAATAATCTGAATCTGATAATAGTGCCAGTCACGTGACTAATAGCTGCTTGTGACAATTGAATATGGGGGGAGCAGACTGTAGGCATGGGCAAATACAAATCGTCGCAGACAAAAAAAATTTGGATGCCACGTCAAAAAATAATTATTTTAGCCTATCGAAAAAATTTTCGAAATAAAAAGAAGTTAAACATTATAAATTTTTTTGTAGTTACTTACAAATACTCTGTGCAGGCGTTCCAGCACAGCGCTTTCTATCTCAGGGATTTAGAAAATTCATAAGTATATCATTCACTCACCTTCTACACGTGGATGTGAATAACCTTCTGAAGGGAATTTTCGAAAACGTTTAACTTTCTTATTTTCAACCTTATATTTTTCAAATTAACCTCTCGCGGGGTTACTGAGGTTTAATCCTCAGTACCCCAAAAACACTTTTCTACGAAATATATCATTATGATACCACAATTTTACCTACACAATGTCTTAAAGACTTTTTATGTTCGATAAGTTTTATTTTTAAAGAAATATTTTTTTAAATAATCTTCGACACCTTCTTAGAAAGGTTTTTCTTCTTCCCCATTTCATTTGGTTGGCTTACGCCCAATTTAATAACGTTTTAAATACTCAGTATGGTTTTACCATCACCAATTTTCTTCCTATCGTGTTTCTTCTAAACTTCAATTCTTGAGTCCATGAAAGCTCCATTAAGGTTATATTTTTAAGTTTCTCTTTTGCTAACAACATCAGCAAAAAAATAAAATTTTCTGTCTCCTGAGGATGAACGTTTCTACGTTCGAAACATGTAGAGACCAGTAAATTAATAATTTTTTCTATTAAACTTTGTGGAGGAAGACTTTGTGTTTTTCTTTCCTTTTAACCTTTTCATAAGTATATGGTTACCTGTTAAAAATTTGTTTCGCGTTCATGAGTTAGTCATGTTTTAAAAGATTGTGCTTGTTACACTGAAACAATAACCCCTAAACACATTGATTGATTTGCACCATGTTTGGCGTTCATATTTTGGCCGGCAACAGGATATAGGCAAAGTCGCTGATCTTACCTGATCGTGAAGGCAAAGAAGTCGCCGATATTTTTGTCAATTATCACGAAGCGTCTATAGGAGAGTTAAAAAGAAAGCTGGAGGCAGTGGTTATTGTGCGGCCCAGTCTTGTTAGCAAATATTTGTTTCTTATATAAAGTCTTATAGTTTTCTACGAAGTTTGTCATGCGGGAGGTTGTTTTGCGGGAGGTTGTCGCCACCGCGTTAAATATTTTTGCGGATTATTGCTTTGCCACTGTATATGATATAAAAGGCGGTTTCGTCCTCTTCACCACAAAGTCTGCATTCAAGGGGACTATTGTAAATTCATATTCGTTGGAGGTATTTTTTTAAATTACAATGACCTGCTAATAAGCCAGTTACCGTTAGATAGACATGTCAGTTGATAGTTTCTAATGTTGTTTTAGTTGCCTATTTGATATTTCAGGGCAGATTCGGATTCAGCGAGGAAGTGCTGTAGTGCTAATCTTCCCGACTTATTAGTAGATTTATTTATCGTCTCCTAATGAAATAAAATAAGTAAGAGCCGCCACTGCATATCAGATATATAAAATGACTTTAAAGAACAGACTCCCCGAATCGGAAAAAATGTATGTATATTGGTTGTAGTGAGGAGATGCAAACAAATATAAACTTAACCTTAAGTTGTCGTTTCATTCGTATTTCATTTTAGATTTATTTATAATTTATAACTTCATAATCAAGAAAAGGTATTCCAGATGTGGATCGTTAAAACCCTAACAATTATTAACAAAAAAATGAGACTATTCCCAAACGTATAAAATGCATAAAACTCGAATTCTTTTTCCCAAAGGATTTTTCTCAAACACTTGCAAAGCCGCCATTTTAATTAAGCAGCGTTTTTATGCGGGAAATTTAAATGAAAATTCCAGTTTAAAGATAGTAGAAGAGATGTAATTGTAGTCTATGTCTGTGTTAAAAGTAGGTACATAGAGAAAAAAAAACATTATAATAATTTGCATGTAAAAACTATACTTTCGACACAGCATGGAACATGTCTTTTTTCTGGTATAGAAGATTTACATACAAAAAGGAGAAATTCTGCAAATAAGAAAAAATAAATGTTAAACTATGTTTTTACACGTAGGTATTATATTTATGCCTCTTGTGATGAATAATCGTTTTGTGCTTTATAGTAAATCGAATTCTAAAATTTATTTATTGAAGGTTTTTTTCAAATTGCATATTTTTGTGAAAACTGGAATTGTTTTTTAAACTTCACTGTTATTTTCCAGCTTTCTTATTAAATTTTCCGTATGATTATGTATACAAACAATAATTACTCTATAGCTTGCTTCGAAAATACTTGCAAATACATAAATCTGATACATTTATACAGGAAAATAGTATCAAAAATGTTCAAAGTAATGTTTCCTGACGGACTCCCATTCCAAGCAAAACGACAGTTCAGAATATTGTTTGTAACTTTAACAGTAAAAGTACTGTAAGTAAAAAATGCAACTGCTTAGTGGTAAATAATGATGTACTGGATGGTAGAGCATAAGAAAATAATGCTTTTAGTACCAGGATTCTTGGCAAAACTGTAGGAAAGCATTGAAATGTAGTAAAAATGGATTTAGATTTGTTTTGCATTACCTATGTGTGCTTGTCTCGGCTGCAGAGTCCCCGGCCGCCGCATCGGCAGAAACCGCTACAAAAACGCCGTGTGTGTCATCGCCCTAATGATTGCAATTCCACGCGTTTGCAACATTGACAATTTACCTTTAGATGCGTACACCTTATCTCCTGCGCAAACAAAAGTTACGTTTTATGGGTGAAAAAAGACGTCCGAGCGCATCGCGCCGGTCAGCTGGCTTCCTTCTGGACACCTTGGTGCATGCGCACAAACCTCGTATTATCGGCCTGCCTACTTTATCGACAATAATCGACATGCTTAAGGTTGCAAGATATATACTCTCCAGAACCGGCTCGGCCGCCATTTTTGTTGTTGTGCTTTAAGTTTTCGCCGTGGATTCCTTGTTGTTTATTGTGGGTGTTTAATATTTACGGATTTCTAGTTTTTGTGCAGTTTAGTGAATTGTGTTTCTGCTTTTAGTGACTCCAATTGGAATATAAACAATGACAATATATAACAGCCGTTGTATTATTTTGTTATGCCGAAAAAGGGGTAAAATATCGGGTATTTCATATTTTTAGTAAGTATGGAGTAGTGATGTATCTTGATATATAACCTTACTTTATTATGAGCAATTTAAACACATCTAACTAGGCCTAGGCTACAAAAATAAGGTATGAAAATAATGAGAAACACACACCAAGACAGATTATCCCGATGCTTGCAAAGAAAAAGTAAATACCTAGGTATGTTTATATTAATCCAAGGGTGAAAGTATTCCATGAGTCAAGTTCTCGATCAAACACTTTTTCAAATTCTTGAAGAAAACAAGTGTTTACCAAATTTGTAAAAATCAATACAAGTTATATACCAACTATTTGACTTGAGGTTAGATACGCGATAACACCGTAGATTGGTTATTTGGCTGGTTTTGTTTGTTTTTATATTCGATTTTATAGGACTAGTGTTTAATTTACCTGTTCTTGTTCTCTTCCTTTTCGAACTAAAAACACGACGACGAATCAATTTTAAACAAATTGTAAAAAAAAACCTTAAAAACAAATTTCTATACTTAAAATCTGATATGTTTGCTACTACTAAAAATGCCAGAAATCACTACCTTTTTTCCCAACTTGATCAAAAATTGAGAAGAAATTCCAATTTTTTGGCAATAATTTTAATTTTAGAGCCCGGACCTGTCTATTTTCCCATTCGTCAAACGATAATGTTGCAGTGCGCATGGCTAATAGTGTCCATCTTTGTTTACATGCGCGAGGCCATAAAACTGCCACTTTCGTGATTATTGTTTGTTTATCTAGAGGTAAATTGTCTATGGTTTGCAATCGAATCTCTGCATTTTACCTCAATAATGTAAAAACTAAATTTATTGACCGGTTAGGCTAATGGTTGGGAGTAAATGGAGGACTGCTTGAACATCTGATTCAAAAACATTATAATTTTCCATTTAAAACAGTTGTTGTATTATAGGTATAGGTATTTTATTGTTTCCTCACTTATTATCTCCAAATGCTCAAATAGTTCGTATTATCTCGTTTTAAGTACTTGCGTTTAATAAATTAGTGCAATCATTATTTATTCTTAAATAGGTACTGTTAAACATTTTGAAACTAGTAAAAAATAATGTTTAATAATATTTGACATTATCACAATAATTATTTTATTACTGGTGGTTTCACTGGGGTGTTTATTAGAGCCGTATTTAATTTTTAAGAATTTTACGAAGAATTTTTTCTAAATAACTTTTAATTGGCTTATTAGAAAATAATAAAATTTGGTGTGCAAGTTATCATATAAATGCCTTCAAAAAAGTCTTATACAATTTTGATGGTAAATAAATTGGGGAGCCAGTATTTCAGGATAGCAAAAAACAGTAAGAGTTGAGGACTGAGAAGACTGAAATTAATTAATTCATTTATTCCACGTGCACCGATGGTCCCTTTTTAAAACTTAGGCCTTAGATTTCTCGAAATATCATTGATATTCAAGTCACCACAACGACCTTTACTAAAAGCTTAAAACAATGTTGCCGAGCAGTTTATTAAAGTGTAAAAAATGATCTCATTAAAATTTCGGCAGCCGCGTTTAAACAGGGGAGGCCGTGAACCTTGTCTTAACCTTCCAGCCCCTCCCCCCCTTGCCCCGCTCTCCTCCGACATTATCAATCCGAACGCATAATTCCGAAACACGACCCCATTTGGTAATTTAACGGCTTAATCAAAGTTCGCAACACGTATTAGGGGCCCTCTGGCGGCGCTTTTGGGAATATTAAATAGCTCATATTCAGTTTGAACAAAGAAAAGGGGCTGCGTAACTTAGTGTTAAGTTTTTTTCTTCGGGAGAAGAAAGTTATTTTTAAGAGTCCTGCGTGTGAAATAAACTAATTTTTTTTGCGAGCCCGATTATACACAAGATATTAAAATAAAATATCCATTTTTTGCCATACAACAGATCCGAATTAAAAATGCAATCATTTAATATAAAATACATTTCCACATACGATGTAAAACGATAGTCAACACGACAAAATTTGCTCAACAGAGGCCCAATAAGTAATTATCTTTGTAAATAAAATATTTTAATCGTACTTGCATTGAACAAACTATATAAAAATTTCAGTGTTAGGAACCAGTGACGGCGCCAGAAGAATTTAAATGGAATGGGCACACCAGAGCTCGATGTTTTTGGGGTTTGTTCAATGTAGAGTTGGTTTTGATTCAAAAAGTCTTATATTATATTGTTTGTTCATTTATCTAACGACAGTTATTAATTATTAAAATATTCAGTTACTTAGTTTATATTATAACGAATATTCCCCTCAAGTGTAAAAATCTCTGACGAATGGGAAAATAGACTGGTCCGGGCTTTAAAATTTAAATTCTTGCCAAAAAATTGGAATTTCTTATTTCTTCTCAATTTTACTCTTCTCAAACTTACCGAAAATACGAAATACCATCAGGTATTTTACCCCTATTTGAGCATAATAAAACTATACAACGGCTGCTACTAGTACTAATCATTGTTTATATTCCTATCCGAGTCACTAAAAGCACAAACACAATTCACTAAACTACAGAAAAACTAGAACTCCGTAAATATTACATCCACACACAATCCACGAGAGCTATAAGAAAACTGCAAGGAATCCACAGAAAAACCTTAAAACACAACAAAAATTGCGGCCGAGCCGGTTCTGGAGAGTATCTTCACAGAGAAATAAAGTATCGTGAGCATGTCGATAAAGTTGGACAGGCCGATAACACGAGGTTTGTGCGCATGCACGAAGGTGTCCAGAAGGAAGGCAGCTGACCGGCGAGTCATGCGCTCGGACGTATTTTTTCACCCATAAAACGTAACTTTTGTTTGCGCAGGAGATAAGCTGTACGTATCTAAAGGTAAATTGTCTATGGTAGGTATACAGAAAAAATTATATTCGATAAGTTTCCTGCCAACATGTGAAAATATACTTCTTTGCACTACCAGCTATTGTTTTGTAATAAGTCACAGTTTTTATTATATACATGTTATTTTTGAACTAACAATCTAAACAAAATATGGTTGGGCACATGGGTGGGGTCCCTTTAGTTTCAGACCGGTGCCCACTTTGGCCTCGCTAACGTCGTCACTGTTAATACATAATGGACGTAATCTGTAAGTGTTCAATATTTTAAAAGGATTTATTTTGAGAAAGCATTACGTACGAACATATGGCGGAACAACATATTGGAAATTGATATTGTTCGTGGAGAAAATAGATCGCTTTTCAAGTTAGAAATTTCAAGTTCATACAGGATGAACCAAGGATTGGCATTCTAGGATCAGTGTTCTGATTCTTTTGATATACGCTACAAAAAATTGTTGGGTAAAATTCTGGTAATTTACGTTGGTCACAAAAATGGATCCACATTAAGTACCATAAATTTACAAAAAAAGCATCCTGATTTCCTATCTCCCCTTGCTGAAAGATCCTTGGATCCTATGCCATGTTATAAAATTCCTCCGTGTCTGTTAAAGCTATTTACTGGTACTTTTATTATACAATTTTGGATTTACATTTTTCAAAATATCCTGCAATCACTAAATAATTTAATCAAGTCAAAATTTCGCAAGGTAGTTCCTTAAATTATTCCCTTTAATAGATGAAAATAAATTATCGGTCTATAATAGCTAACATTGGACCACCTAAATTTTGAATGCAATTTTTCATGTTGCGCCAGCAATAAGTATAGATATAAAATATAAATGTGTATAGAACATCTTTCACGTAAATGATATAAATTTTCACACTTGTTACATGCACCCTATAACTTAAGGCTCTACTTCTCGTACTGTTTTAAAATTATGGCGATAATTAATGACCAAGGTCCATCTGGAAAATATTGCCAACGAATTTATCCAGGTCTTAAAATACCTTCCGGCCGTTTATTCTGGCAGGATTGCTTTTATAATAAAATGGTAAAATATCGGGCATGCTGACCGGCTGCTGCCCCTTTAGAATCAATTCCTGTTTTTGCCCAGTCATTATTTATTGATATTATAAATTTCTACGTGGTCGCGCAACACTGGAATATAAATGAGCCGGTCGCTGATAAAATATTGCTTACATTTATCTTTCTTTGATGAAAGTTGTGGAGTGTCTGTGTGGTAAAAATATGAATATCGGGTTCAGAAGCCCTTAGGATTGGCAGTAGTGTTGGTTGTGACGGTAAACTTCAAAAGCTGACAAGTATATTAATGGGTAAATTTAAAGTGGTTACATATTTTCAAGTTTTGTAACCTCCTCGCTGAAAGATTGAAACCTATCCAGATTATTATAAGTTTTGACCATAAACTTCTCATAGAATAGACTACATTGTTTACGTTTGAAAGAAATCAAACATTCCAGCGTTCACAATTTCTGTGGTTAGCTGCATGGTCCACGTATGGTCCACTATACTTAACACGTGCATCGGAAGAAGCGCTGTTATCAAACTTTGAATCAAATTCACAGCGGACGATTTATAACGAAATAATTGTTTAATAATTTTTACAAAAAGCATAAACAAATAATAAAACAAAAATAACTTCTGAGCGGCGTGCCCGATCACGTTGAAACTACATATGAAGATCATGCTAGACGAAATGATTACGCTGTAGTGATGGGGGCGCTGCAATATATTTGGCGCGCAATTTAAATCGATCGTAACAACCAACCCCTGTCCTGTAACAACCAACCCCGGTCTCCCCAGTCCCCTAGTCATTGTCACCACAATGCTGCTCTATGAGACAACACAACAAGTAGTTTATAGATCTTGGGTTCTTACTACCTGTAACAGAAGAATAGAATGTAGAATTGTAGAGGTACCTATTGTATTTTTACATACGGCACTCATAATCATATAGGAAATAATTCAAAATTGTGGGATACAATCAAAAAGAAAGCTAAAACTCCGACGTCGCGCTGGCAGTTGCGTTTCAAAACTATTTACTTTTACGTCTTTCGTAAAAAATCCATTCATTTTACGGTTTCTCTAAAGTAAATTTTAACTTTTGCACTAACTGCAGCAAAAGGAATGCTTAAAAAACCCCGTTATTCAAATCTAACTACAAAAGTCTCTTGTACCGCCCTGGAGTTTCTTTAAAAATTGACTCATTAACTTGAATTACTGGCACATTACAATCCGAGCCTTTAAAATTTCAGAAGTAAAAGTAATAACAATAAATGTAAATTTTAACCGAAGAATATTATCAGAACGAAATAGCGCTTTCCGTGTGTACAATATAAAACGAATAAAAGGTCTGGGAAGTATTTCTATCCATTTAGAAAGTACGATTAAATCTCGGCAGAAATTTTAAAGTTGGCGGAATTCCCCTTTTCAACTTGCCGCATTCTTTAGATTATAATGGTTTAATAAGTTGGCTTTACCTGTGCTATCGCTCTTTTAATTCTGGATCTTTTATGTGGCCTCTGGTTTTGCCCGAAATAAGGAGGTTATAACGAGGAACTTTTGCTGAAAAAAATTAAAAAATGGGCTTTTTTACTAAATTTTATATTTTATCCTATTGCATAGAGAAAGAAAAAATAAAATTTTCTACAGTTTCAGTTTTTAAAATTTCGAATTACTTACTGAGAAAATAAATAAAAAAGATAGGCTATTTAATTCACTGACATCATATAATCTGCCTCGACCCATGGTTCGCAGTGATTCAGTCGAACGCCGCGTGTACCTACCTAAATATCGGACGGGTTGTTTTCTATTCTTAAGCTGTTCTTGTCTTTAGTTTATTAAAACAAAAATAGCAATATAATTCGTCGAGGCTGCCGAATAAAAGAATTGCTCGGATAAACGTCTTCTTAGTTGTCTCTAGGAAGATTTTTATTATTGGGTTGTATTTTTAATAGATTTTAATTCAGGATGTTAAATGGATTCGGTTATAGTGAAAAGGCCCATTGCGTAAAACTTGCATAAATACCACATATTTTTTACCGAACTTATGAGAATTATATTGTAATAAATTAATATAAAAGGATGAAGCTATATGAAGCTAACATTGCTTACTCTTAATAGAGATGGTTCGTTAGCAATCGATTCATTGTTCAGAGTCTGGGATCTTTATATATTATATCCTGTTAAGCTGGGTCGTTATTCTAATCCAAATCGGATAACTGTTGGTCCTGTGGATCCAAGAGTCAAACCAATAAGCACGATTGAATTCTGCAGCAGAATCCGGATTTCAAAGACCCAAATTGTCCAACTCTATCGATTTGGTCCTTATAATGTGATCAAACATAATTGTTTTAATCAGACATGTTAACAGTTAATTGTTGTTCTGCCAGTCCCGTTTTTATAGTCAACACATAAATTAAAGTGGCTAAATGGGTCGAAATTATTGACACTTATATTTTGATGGTTTCTGACGAACCTTTTTTTGTCCGCCCTAATTAAACAAAACTTATGCATCGATTCTTCTTATGATTTTCTAAATATTTTTCGTTTTATTAAAACCACCTCAGTTCCGTATTTATTTTTAACAAAAATAACATTTTCCTAATAGCTTTTGCGCCATTCGCACACTCTTTCTATTTCCCATTAAACTTTTTCAATACTCTCTTGTTGCTATTGTACGGGGCTTAAAATAGATTTAACAACAACCCTTTAGGTGGAGAATTGTAATGGCCTTAATCGAAGTAAAAGCTCATGGCCCACGATTCGACTGGCTTCGTTCCAAATCACGCAAACTGGACGGGTACTCGGCCTGCCTATCATATAATATTGATATCACCAGTAGAGAATAATGCATTTTTGTTATCGCATTAATATAACAATGGTCTAAAGAGTTTACTGTATTATCTCTTCAAATTTTATCGGAATTTAACAGTTACTGCTAAAGAAGGGTTTTATTTTATTTCGTCAGATTCTTAAAAGCGTTTTTCTACATATGGCCGATAAGTAAAACTAAGAATAGACGAAAGAAAGGAAAGTTCTGGGGTATGTAGTAAAAAAATTCGAGATAAATTCACATATTTATCCAGGTTAAGAGAAGTTTGAACTTTTCAAGTAAATTACTCTTACAGTAAGGCTGATCAAATTTTGCAAAATTTTATGCAGTTCGTTGTAGAAAAACTATAATCTGCCTGTTGGATAATATATCGATAATCGGCGCTGGTCAATACAACTTCGTATCGGATAGTTGTCTCATTGTCTTTTTGACGTGATTTTTTCTACTAGGACGCGGCTTTTATAGAAATAAATTAAAATTCTGTATAGGTAGGTATTTATTTTTGCCAATGACCGAGAGCTTGATCAATATGTCACTTGTTATACTTATCTGAACTTTAAAAGCATAACAAAGACCATAAAACAGGTCTAAAAGGTCACTTTTACATTAAATTTTAGTTGGCTAATTTAATAAAATAACCTACAGCTTATAGGCCTAATTTCTATATTGATTTTTTGAAATTATTTTCTTATCATTATCAATTGAAATAATTTTACAGTGCAAGAAAAAAACAAATATATCTTAAAATCAATTTGCCAGTTTTGGGTATTTTTGAGTAATCGGTATAAATGCAAGTCGCTAGTGAAAAGTACACAATAGCGACCCTTTTAATAAAAGGACACTAGAAACCCTATGCAGTGCCGAATTGTTAAAACGACCAGCGTGTTACGAGATATTTTGTCGAAAATATTCCATTTTTCTGGGAGAAAAGATGAAGAAAAATATCAAATAGAAAAGTTACATCGGTAAAGGGCCCTACACTGTATGATTCGGTCCCAAAATGACGATGACATATCTGCAAAGGGTCGATGAGAGAAGTGACAAGACGTGCCGCGCATGCAGAGCCCTATTTTTAAAGGGAGCGAAATTTTATAAGTCTTTAAAGGTACATTTTTTTGTGGTGACCTTATATTATTGATGTATAATATCAAGACCCGCAGCTAGCACAATCAACGCGGGACACATCGGCATGGGTTGTGCTCTGCTTGATTATCAATAACAAGTGTTGGTTCAACCCTACCTCCTCAATGCCACCATACGTTGAACTTGTAAAAAAAGATTAAAAAATGGCCACCTTTGACAGTAAAGTTAATGTTTACAAGCAAACACAGTTACTGGTGGTCATTTTTGCAAATAAGTAAATAAATATGAACTCTATTATTGAGGGGTTTAGATTTTAAATTCATAATAAGGTTAGAAAACAAAAGTGTTTTTAATAAAAGTGGTAGTTTAATCAACTAAAGTCTAAATACTTAGTATCGAATTTGGAGGTATTCCCGTACGGTTATAATTCAGAACATTCAACAAGCGAAAGATTGCAATTTCTTCACAAGCGCTAAACATTAGGTCATCGATTAAAATCTAAAACACGAAAGTGTCACTAGTGTTTGCTCTTAAATTTTATCATATATAAGCTATAGTCTGATGTCAAAGTCTAAAAAATGTCATTTTGTCAGTATCTCGTTAACAATGAGTTTTATAGATATAGAAAACATTGTAGCGACTCGTGACGAATCCACCTACTGCTGCTAAGAGAGGGGTAGCAGAACAAGAAGGTTCGTATCCAAGGAATATAAAAATGATACCAGAAAATTTTTAATACTTTCAAGTTTATTGTAAACCCTCAATTCTCATTATAAATTCAAACAAAGCTCACCATTAAGATAGTTTGGCTTTATGCCCTTTATCATCTCTTGGATTTATTATTTAAATAATTAAATGAAAATGTAAGTTTCTGTTTTCCACATGGTGTAATTCAGCGTGTCTAGTGTCTAGGAATTTTATCGTAGTGGTAGTGGTCACATTCCAATTTTTTCTCTCATATTTTTGGTCATAACGAAGCTTTTAACCTATTGGTGTTTCTTTTTAAATATTGCCATTCTTGTCTCCATGCATATTATAACAATTCTAAACTAAATCCGATTTTGAGCTGGGGTTAATACCTAAACAATATACAAAGTTTTTAAACTTTCGAACCAACAACAAACCGACGGGAAACGGGAAACAGATTTTTTTGTATTTTGTAAAATTCAAAAAATCCGTCTTTATAGAATCCCGCCCTTAAAGACACAATCTAATGGAGTAGCACCAGCACGAGATCAGAGGCTTCGCCGCCTGGGCTGTGAAACACCATTTCTCAGGGTAATTTTACGAGGGCGCGCAATTTAACGGCCCTTTTATCATTTATTATAGTTTTATCTATGATATAGGCGATGTGGTCCGCTGCTTTGAATATATTAAGGATCAGTTTGATTTAAATGTTTTCCGGGAAGGCGCGTTAATATGAGGACATTTTTGTGGCCCAAATCAGGATTTCTGGTTCCGGTTATTACCTATAATAAATTCAACCAATTCGTTCGTTTTCCGACCGAGGACACCAGTTATTTGTCATCGATCAGCTGATATTGAGCTACAAGGCCTTCTGAGATTTAGAAACAATTTAAAAAATAATTATAATAATTATAGTAATTATTACTATCTTTTTATTCCAAAGTAAAGGTAACTTGTACCTCTTCGTGGGCAATTTTGAAGAAATGGTAATAAAGGGGCTCATATCCGAATTATTTAGTGGATGTTTTTGTTGAAAGGCCTGGGAATAGGCTAATATAGAAATATACTGGTTACCACAAGCATTTTCTTTTGGATGATTCAATAATATAATGTGTATTAATATAGCTTCCCTAAAATTCCATCCCAAAACAGAAAATGTATAATGAATCCTATCGAGTCTTTTTTTAATCTTTTGTATGGTTTTAAATCAGAGTTTAAAAACATTTTATTAAATGCCTCTTTACCCATGTAAACTATGTATTTACTGACATCCAAATTATTTCATAGAATACCAACCTACTTTTTTGTAATTTATAATTTATTTATTTACTTGTTATTTGGAAAGTTAAAACTGAAATATTTTGACGTGCATTTATAACTGGACTTGCCTCCAGGAACGCAACAGCAATAGGGCATGTGCACGTGACGTCATTAGTCAAATTTGACAGACGCCCTGAGGAAAAGCAAAACCTGTTTTTACCGTTAGTTTACAGGTATTTTTGATGTTTGGATGTTCTTTAGTGTTTTTTTGGTAGTTTTTCTGTGCGAATATTAAGTATAATTATTGTAGCCAGTATCATATTTTTGGATTTTGTTTTATAAAGAACTAGCGTGTACCCGGCTGCGTTGCAGCCCGGCATTATACGACGTGAGATAATAAGGCGAACAAACCTCAAACTCAACCGTTTGCCGGCCCGTCCATAATTCACATCCACGCATAAAACATAGTCTGTCTTCGTCTATTCCGGCTTCGGTGCTTCGGATCGATCGTTGAACGGGCCGGGGACCGGTTAGGTTGGGTCGTTCGTTCTCCCTACTCTAATTTATCAGTGTTTATCAGTGTTTCTCCATAATATTATGCATGTATCATACATAAAAACCTTCCTCTTGAATCACTCTATCTATTAAAAAAAAAACGCTTCAAAATCCGTTCCGTAGTTTTAAAGATTTAAGCACATATAGGGAAAGGACTGGCGATAGCGACTTTGTTTTATACTATGTTAAGATATTCGCTTTGGTTTTAAGTTGCTACATTTACTACATTACTTATAAGGTTGTACAAAGTATTTTAACCTACAACATGGACAAAAGCAACTACTATAATACCCTTCCAAAAGAAGTTCAAGAACGCTATTTAGCCAAACTGGCTCTAATAAAAAAAAACGATACCTAGCCTTATTAATTTTAAAGAAGTGACAGCATATACTAGCCTCTTCGCAAAGGCACTTTGACGGATCAAGATGAGAAGCTAACCAAAATGCAAGTTGAATAACGTATGGAGGACTTGAGGTAGGAGGCCGATCGCAATGCATTGGATTCGATCCCAAATTAGCATCGGTAATTCAGCTTTACGAGTTGCCATAAGATGGCGCTCGTGTTCGAAGTGGGCTATCAAATAAATGGTTTCTTATGGACGCAATAACTATTTTTATTTAAATTAGTACTTTAAGGAACAAATAAGGACTTTCATATGAATTTACACTTACTTTGTTATACTTATTAGTAAACTCAGCCTGTATAAAGTTCCAACGATGCTTCGTTTTTAAAATATAGGAACATTCTAGCTAGAGGGTTTTACCTTTGGAGCTAGAAAGAGACCTATTTGGCTGCGTTTCATCTTTGAAGAAGATCCTGTCTTACACCCCGACACAAAGCAAACTCTACTTTTATAAATTGTACCATTATTCAATATAAATATGGAAATTAATTACAATACAACGTTATTTGTCTTGTCTTGCCTTCAAACGTTATTTGTTATTTCGAAAAATAAAACGTCAATTGTCAAAAGTAAAAGCACAGAAAAATAAATGGTTTAAGAAAAAGTTAAAAACTATGGAGGATCTAGTTTTCCATATTAAAAACGAAGAAGAAGAAGACAACATCAGCCCACTTCGGACACGAGAGCGATCTATCAGCCAATAGTGAACTAACCAAAAAACCGGGACAGAAATTGAAAATGCTGCCATTGTCGATCGGCCTCCTACCCTCTAGTTCTCCATAGAATAACGTCTTGTCATGATTATGGAGAACTATAGGGTAGGAGGCCGATCGACAATGGCAGCATTTTCAAATTCTGTCCCGGTTTTTTGGTTAGTTCGCTATTGGCCGATAGATGGCTCTCGCGTCCGAAGTGGGCTGATGTTGTCTTCTTCTTCGTTTTTAATATGGAAAAATAGATCCTCCATAGTTTTTAACTTTTACTTAAACCCTTTATTTTTCTGTGCTTTTACTTTTGACAATTGACATTTTATTTTTCGAAATAACAAATAACGTTTGAAGGCAAGACAAGACAAATAACGTTGTATTGTAATTAATTTCCATATTTATAATGAATAATGGTACAATTTATAAAAGTAGAGTTTGCTTTGTGTCGGGGTGTAAGACAGGATCTTTTTCAGAGAGGAAACGCAGCCAAATAAGTCTTTTTCTAGCTCCAAAGGTAAAACCCTCTAGCTAGAATGTTCCTGTATTTTAAAAACGCAGCATCGTTGGAACTTTATACAGGCCGAGTTTACTAATAAGTATAACAAAGTAAGTGTAAATTCATATAAAAGTCCTTATTTGTTCCTTAAAGAACTAATTTAAATAAAAATAGTTATCGTGTCCATAAGAAACCATTTATTTGATAGCCCACTTCGAACACGAGCGCCATCTTATGGCAACTCGTAAAGCTGAATTACCGATGCTAATTTGGGACCGAATCCAATGCATTGCGATCGGCCTCCTACCTCAAGTCCTCCATAGTCATGATTTGACAAACAAACTAACCTGAAAATATACTGATGTCAACGTCATAAAACTAACCTTAATATGTTTTTCCTCAGGGCGACTGTCATCTGTCAGGTTGTGCACATGCTCTATATGGCATTTTCACTATAAAACTTGAAATGCTAAACCAGTAATTAAAACAGATAAGGCAGAATCACTCATTATTTAATATGCATAACAGAAAATACATCGAAAAAATCTGTCGAAGCTGACTTCGTAAGGTCACGCGACATATAATTTATGGAGACGAGACGGGGCCTGACGACAGTGCTATAATCAAATGAAAATAATATTTCTGTTAGTTGAAAATATAAAATAAAAGGTTTTATATAGTAAAGATCACTGTGCCCTTCTTAAAATATGCTATGCTTACTTTATAAAAATATTGCTAGAAAACACTGTTTTTAATTTTGGCAGTGTTAATTATATCTTCTCGATAACTTTCCTAATTTTGGCAATTCTTTTCAATGTACCTTTCTAAGATTTCATAAACAACTACAACTTTCTCTAGATTTATAACTTTTATGAAGCAAAACACTTTAAATTTAAATTAAACAGTTTTATTTCAAAATAATAAGTTCAGCAGACGTTTAAACATTTATGTCATACCAGTACATTATTGTGTTTTTATACCTTAGATACCATCTACATAAGGGATTACTTTTACCGCACGGGCATTAAGTGTTGCATCTTGTTTCATTTTTGATTTTTAACTTTGACACATTAAACATTTTAATAATGTCAAGGTAATGTCGCAGGTAAAAATAAAAAATTGGTAAATCAAATTAAATTAAAAAAAAATATATTATTCAAAACTAACTGGTATGACATAAAATTTTGTATGCACGGGTACTAATAGATATAGGTATACCCTCGGGCGACTTACGAACCCTCGGGCCGGAGGCCCTCGGCTTTGTTAGGCTGTCGCCCTCAGGGCATAATCATCTACTTAGTACCCTTGATACATAAGTAATTATTATTGAAGTAAAAACAAACCTATGTCAACGTGTTGACATGATTTGACAAACAATTCTAACGTTTCACCTAACCTCAAAAAAGCATCTAGGTACAGACCCCTTTTAAGCTGCAGACATGAGCATTAGGTTAGAACTTTTTCGAATGTGTCTGCTGTCTACCAAAATTCGATAAATACATAACCACAAATTTGATTATCTAAACGTTAAATTACTTTAGGTGTTCCCGACCAATTCTCTCATTTTCCGACCGATGACACTACTAATTTATCATCGATCAGTTCATATTGAGACATGATACTATCCCCAGATTAGTAGTGAACCGTAATGAGTCTACACGCCGAATTATGAATTGAGTTTTTGTATTTTTCGTTGCAATTTAAATCGTTTTAAAAGTCAATACAGACAAAAAATGTACAGGTTAAAATTATCATTAGTTTTTTTTAGATGTTAACTCATTATGGATCATAATTATTGGATTCTTTGCACGTCAAATTTTTTCAAAATATTTGATACCCGCGGAATAGGTAAGGAATTCGGTAAATATCTGTTAATATATACGGTTATCACTCACTCACCCTCACAGTTTTTATGTCGTAAATGTCCATTTCAGGGTATTCATCAGGAAGCACGTTTTGTTCCAAAATATATATCCGACGTAAGCAAGCTAATAAAAACCGCTTAAAAACATTAAATCACTCTAATTCAGACTAAAACAGCCTAAATTAGTCTCTGTCGAGTGGCTAAACAATGGCGTCGTGATCATAGCAATGTACGATTCAGTGAACAAAGCAGAGAGGAAAAGTTACACTGACGGCATCATCTAAAAAGAACAGACATCTCTAAACCCGCCCATTGTGTTCTTAATGAAGATAGATGATCACAGGACGTGAAGACACATTTATGGACGAAACTTGCTGGCGAATAATAACAGATTCCATTCTGATATCCTGGATAAAATTTGAGTTTAAACGAAAATTTCATATTATCACATGCCATCATGGAATTTCTAAAAATTTGGTTATTTACCCAGAACACATTTTTGAATTACTATTTATCAATCATTGCTTAAAAGAAGAAGTGTTTAATAAAGAAATTACTCTCATTATATTTTTTTATAAATCTTTCTTGATAACTAATTGCTATGAGCTATTACTACGCGACTAGCACCAATGAATCTAAAGAGGCAGCAAAATACAGAAAAAAGTTAAACAAATCTTTGAACCCTTTGTAATTGTGTCCTCTTACAAAATCCAAGTGGAAAAGGTAATAAAACCCGACAATCACGATTGGCGTCTATACGCAGTTACGCGACGCCTAACTGTGACGCCTAGCAGCGAGCACTGGCAAAATTGAAAAAAAAACTGGTCAAAAATATTTATTAACCGTTTCATTAAAGGTCGTTTTTATGGGAATTGTTAAAAAAATCTTACTCGTCAAAAAATAGTACAAACTCTGACAGTATTTTGACGAACTTTACTACATTTTTCGGATTGTCTAGACCGGAACATAGACCCTTTAGATCAGCCAACAATAATTACGAAAGTGGCAAATTTACGGCCTTGCGCATGTAAACAAAGCCTAACATGGGCATGCGCACTGCAAAATTCGCATTTAACAAATGGAAAGATAGACAGGTCCGGGCTTTAAATTTAAAATTTCTTGCTAAAAGCCTAATTTTGAAAAAAAATTTCCTCCCTGGGAGGAAAAGAGCTATTTTCCTCCCTAGCTCAGGGGTTGAAAATTAAGTTTTCTAGTAAGGTAGTAGGAAAACGTATTTTTTCACCCATAAAACTTAACTTTTGTTTGCGCACAATAAAAGCTGTACGAATCTAAAGGAATATGTCTATCGGCAGTAGTAGGTTTTTCATATCCATAAAGTTTGTTACTACAATTTGCAATATAAAACGTATATAACAATACCGAAAGTAGAACTTTTTAATGGTTTTAATTTTGGTCCTGGTTATTCAAAGGGTTGTCCTGTGCGCGACGCCTATAATAGCGACGCCAGACGTTTGTTTATGACTCGAACATTAACCCACCTTCCATTTTGATGACCATTTTAATGGCGTCGTCCAAATACCCAGCAAGGAATAATTTTATTGCTCATTAGGTTTGCCTGTTTTATTTTATTGGAATAATAAATTAAACATATTATATTGTGTAAAATTATTGTTAGACCGTTTGCAAAGTGTTTTATAATGCATTCTTCTGCTATAGTAGGTATTTTGCATTACATTTTTATCTGATAAATTATATATTATTTTGCAATGTGGATCTATTAAAAATCTATATACAGTGTTCCCCATTTAAAACGAAACAGGCTAAATATCTCGTTCCACGTCCCACGTTCCCGTCGATTTTTATTTCGAGGGGACATCTTTTGCGTATATTGTCAATATTGTTACTTCAAGCCCCTAGAAGGGAGGGGGGGGGTAAGATCTAAATCTTAAATGGATACCCCTATTTTATATAATTTTTTTGGATTCTGCATAAAATTCTGAACATTTTTTAATAAAAGCATTACTAGTCTACTTTCCGAGGTATTGACTCTTGAGTCTTAGAGTAAAACGGCTTACATGTCCCTATCTTCGATTTTTATTATCTTTCCAATAGTGTCAACTTCCGGTTAAACCGGAGGTACTATATTTCTTAGCGCAAAATGTTCAGAATTTTATGCAGAATCCAAAAAAAATTATATAAAATAGGGGTATCCATTTAAGATTTAGATGTTACCCCCCCCCCCCCCCCTTCCTCCTAGGGGCTTGAAGTAACAAGATTGACAATATACGCAAAAGATGTCCCCCTCGAAATAAAAATCGACGGGTCCGAGCGATTTTCCACATTTTTATTTTAAAGCAGGAAAATCAAGGTGGGAAGTTTTGCGGAATAAATGCTACAACAAATTCCTGAGGCTTAAATATGACGATTCAATCCCACTTACCTCAGTCCAAAAGCGGATTACTTCGGAGATACAGAGCGTCAAAAGTTGAATTTGGTTTTAATTTTTCATAAATAATGTTCTTAATAATTGGTGTATTGTCGCAATATTCAGCTAGGGGGTTTTTGTGGAATAAAAAATTAAAATATGCTATCACTTTTATTGTAAAATTTGGAGGGCGCCACCTGCGGTACCTTGCACACATTTAAAACGAAATAACTTTTTTCAGCCACCCCGTATTGAATTTTTAAATAATCATTCTTATTCTCCAACATTTTTTACCTAAAAAAGGTATAATAAGTGGTAAGAGTTGATTTGACCATCCGTTTTTGAAATATCTGGATTTAAAAAATACACGTCGCGTATGGCCAGTTCTAAATTATTTAATTATTTAATTTTTTAAAACCTATTGATCCTGATACACACGAAAATAAAGGTTATTTTGAACATAATTTGCTAAAAGCATTTTTTTTAAATCGAATTAAATTTTTGTTGTTGATAAATCTCTTATTGACTGGTTTTACTCGAGAATAAAATTAGCAACACATTTATGTAATTGTTTTTTTTTTAATTTTAAGTGACAGTTATTTTAATTTAACGCCTCCGCTTCAAATTGTGTTCAATTATTACAATATCTTAAACCTGGTCATACACAAACTGAATTTTTTAAATCCAGATATCTCAAAAACTGCTGCTACTACGTATACCTTTTTTAGGTTAAAGACGTCGGAGAATAGGAATGTTTATTTAAAAGTGCAAGATAAAGTGTCTCAAAAAAGTTAGTTCGTTTTAAATGTGTGCATGGTACCGCAGGTGGCGCCCTCTAAATTTTACAATAAAAATGAAAGCAGATTTGAACTTTTCACGCAACAAAATCCCCCTAGCCGAATATTGTGACAATAATACACCAATTAATAATAATATTATTTATGAAAAACTAAAGCCAAATTGAAGTTTTGACACTCTGTTTCTCCGAAGTAATCCGCTTTTGGATTGGGGTAAGTGGGTTGGATCGTCATATTTAAGCCCAGTATACGATATTCGATAGTCTAATAATCAACAACAAGACTCCAAAATTATAATTACTCAAAATTGATGAAGGTTTTATATCAGTTTCATGCCGTCGCCTCCTGATTAATTCCAATTTAATCGCTCTACCTTGCGTTCTATTCGATTCCGCACAAATCAATCTACCATTACTTTCAACCCACCAAGTTTTTTTCCAACGTTCCCTTTCAAGAAAAAAATGGTAGCAATTATCGGCAATACTCTTAAGGCCTAATGTATCAGCAAAAAAGAACGCGTAGCTTGTCAGAGACGGACGACCTAAAGACCAATATAGCGACGGTAGGGGTAAGTAAAATTTATTTGCGAAAGGAGATCGTCACACGCATTAATAGTAGGGCCTATTTTGGTTTGCATTCGGCCGTTGTACTCGTACCAAGCGGTGTTCGTAAGTTTTTTGACAACAATTTGTGGTGTATTGCCAGACTAGGTATGCTTTTCGGAACAAAATTTAAAATTCACTGTCGAAATTGGCACATAAACATATTATGGAGGTCCTGATGGAGGTACATAATAGTAGCACATCCAGAAAAACTAACTGGGTAGGTAACTTAGGGAGACCAAAGTTAATTCCGTCTAAGAGAGAAACCGGCCTGCGCTGAAGAACTTACTAAATATACCGTGCGAGCAAAAATTATTTGCATCAAAGTGGGCTTGGAATAAAAAAGTAGGGCTTGGTTTAGATCACAATGATATGGGGATATATCTAACCAAATCCAGGTTCAAATTTTGTCAAATTCATATTATGACATGATAAGCCAAACTAATGAGTAATAAAATAAGTAGACAAATACCAAATTTATTTTTGTTGTTTAGAAAATTAACAAAGTAAGAATATAATAATAATAAGAATAGTCCTGCATGTTCCATAAGATCTTCCCACTCCCTGGGACAGGCGTCTTATACAATTTGTTGGCGTATTTTGCATTATTTCACGAACGTTTGCAACAAGTTCTTCTGTTCTTACAGATGGTCTTCCTGCTCCTTTTTTGTGTTGTATAGAACCGGTTTCCCTAAACACAGCCATGATTCTTTTCAGGCAATGAAAATCCCCAGCAATAAAAGCAACGTTAGGAAAATGTTCGTGAAAATCGTCCATGCACTAACCCCGTTTCAAAAATACGCTTCAACCATGAATGTTTTGTGCTGTTCCGTAAAGCCCATTGTGTGAATTGTTCAAGAAATTGAAAAAATTTGCGATGAATCAAATTATTTGTAACGACTGTCAAAAATGACGAAATAACTGATTGATTGTTAATTCAGGTAGTTACTAACACCCAACAGGTATTAAGCTCTAAGGCTAAGCATTACGTCCTTAGATGCAAGGTCCTCTTTAATGCAAATAATTTTTGCTCCCACGGTATATATATAAAATATATATAATATAATAATAAATAATATGTATAATAATATTACTTTTTGGAACCAAAATCACTGTAAAAAAAGCACGAGACTGAGACGAGATGAGAAAAATGCCCACCGAGAGTAAAAATTAGCCTCTTATTACCTTCTTAAAGTAAATACATTTATTTCTTTCCTTCCCTTCTTAATGCGTTTATGTTATTGTCTATTTTCGTACAAATCCATAAAGTCAATTCAAAATACGGCCGATTTCGGAGCAAGCACAGGAAACAGTTTAAAAAAATACTAAAATAAAATCGATATCTTACACGAATTTTTGATATATTTATAAACGTTTGTTGACACAACGACTATATAATATATATATTATAATATTACAATTGTTTTTTTTTCTTTGTCAGATGACATAGTAGGCTATAAAACAAGATGAGGTCAACTTGATGAATTGTTAGTCACGAAGTGGAGAAGGGTCATAGGACTGCTGTGCTGGCCCGCCATCTGTTTAAATTTGCCCATCTCACACCTTCCGTGATGTTTTGTTGATTTTAGTCGATTTTTTTTTCGTTGTCTGTAATCTTTTATTTATTTTTATGTCCTGAAAACACTAGAAGGCCATATTTATTGAGTGTTACCTTGATAGATGAGGGACAAATATAAGAAACAAAAACGTTTTTATTTTGTTGTAAGATAAGAGTATGTTTATTGCTGATGGGTCGTTAAAACAGGAAACTTTAGCTTATAGAGTTTTTTTGTCAAAATCCCTTTATTAGACAAAATTGGTAAGCTGGGAGTTTTAAAAGCACTGGAAGGTAAAAAGGTAAATACCCAGAACATACAAATTAAAGATGAAGATCCAGAAGCTTTTCTACAGTAGCAGTACTATAAAACTTGCATTTAGTGTTTTTACAACCGTCTACTTACTTATGCACCTGGTGCAAGGGCACCCTCTGCAGCCCCCTTGCTGCGGTGCTGATTACATTACCACTTGTTTTTTTGTCTATTTTACGGTATTTAAAGCCCATTGTGGAAACGACTTTGTGAAGGGTGGCACGGCTAAAATTTATGATTGTTTAATTTTGTTCTAGCTTCATTTTAAGTTTATCCAAAGAAGTGACAACCTGTTCTTCACACAGGGAATATACCTTTCTTCTCCTGATTTATTGTTGACATTCTCCAAAGGATGATGTTGAAAATCCTTGCGTTTTCCTCTTTGCCGTTCCTGTACTGCTTACGATATCCTTTATCGTCGACAATGACGTTTTTGTAAGTAAACAGGTTTCCTACAAAGCATATTTTCTTGATGAATCCTCTATTTATTACTGATTCATACACATTCTTAACAATTTGTTTTGCATCCGATGATAAGTGATTTCCTTGTCTTCTACTAAATGCAGAGCGATAATTTTCCCACGGCCGCCACTTAATAAAAAACTAGTTGAATACTAATATTTTTATGCACCACAGTTTTAACACTTTAACAAATTTCTCAAACGCACATTACACAGGGTTCAATTAATAGGGATGCCTAACCTAAATAACAATTGCAAACGCCAAAAACTTATCGAATACCTACTGGTTGGACCTACCTGCTCTTGATAACAAGGACAACATTTTTATGCAAGATAATAGCAAACAAGTGACATTATTAAAATTTTAAATATGCCACCCTGTAGACCTTAGAACAATGGAGTTTTATTAAAATAAATAATGTCAGGTAGCAAAAGCCAAGACGATATACTTTGAGATGTACTATATTCCCGACGGATTAAATTGTTGCGTGTTACGCATGCGTCAGGAGCTTCAGAGGCATTTTAAAATCCCTCAAATCATTCAATTGATTAGTATCGATTTACAGTAATCCAATATGACTATTTTTTGTAAATAACTGTACAAAAATCATACAACTGATTTACGAATTGATTAACATTTAAATCAAAAAATGTAATCAGACATCCTTTGCTGCTAATCATTTGAATTTTTTACTGTGTACCTCCAACTTGCTAAGCGTGACCTCTACACGCTGTGCGATGCTGCCAATTAAATATACAATTTACACTCAACTTAAAAATATACTTTCTGCTCTAAATTAAAATATCCGAGCTGACCCTAGTCAACAACGTTTATGACCATGAAGGTCCTAAGTCAACATTCACGAGGCATGTGTACACGAAAGGACTAAAAAGAGGCAGGCAGGTGCTCTCTAATTAAGGGATGAGAGAGGGTTAAGCGAGACGATGTAGACATCGATCGGCATATCCCCGAGGATAGTCAGATGAGCAATTACGCAATCTGTGCTTGGTAATTGATAATCAACCCTTGTCGGTGCTTGAGCGCGGGCAAAAACCATTAATAAAATGTATAAAGGCTGAATAAGGTGTCAAAAAGTTTAATTATTGCAAACTGCTTAAAAGAGATAATATGTGAAATGTCACATTTTATTAACGTAAAATCCTATTCACGTCATCGATGACGTAGTTTTAAATTGAAAAGTTTTTCATTTAACCTGTCTTTTTGTGTATTTTTTATTCGCTTATTTAACTTTTTACAGCAAGCTTCTGTCACAAAATACAAATCTATCAACATCCCAGGAACAGTTGTTCAAATTCCTACGTGACATAAATAATTAAAGCTCAAATGACATGAGAAAAATTTAGATAAAGCAAAAGTTGTCAGTTCAAAAAGATTCGCTGTTAAATCAAACGTAATTTTTTGTAATAGAAAAACAGTTAAAAAGGAGAGTTCTTGTGAATTATCAATTTAGCTAAATAACTATAAAAGTCTGTAGAGAATTAATGTTTTCAATCTACTTAAATTTCATTTAAAACAGGATTAAAAGAAAATACATCGCAAGTTATATCGTCTTGGCTTTTGCTAGCTATCATTTATTTTAATATAACCTCATTGTTTTATACCTGAAAGGTCTATAGGGCGACATATTTACAATTTTAATAATATGACTTGTTTACCATTATTTTGCATATTAATGGTGTCCTTGTTATCAAGAGCAGGTAGGTCTACCGATCAATTTAGGGCGTTGCAAATACAACACACAACCGATACTAATTATGAAATATTTCCCAGGAAAGCACATTTAGGTTAGGCATTCTTGGTAATAGACCCAAGGCCGGGCCTGGTGCAATCGGAATATATAATGAGTCTTGAGAAAGCCTGTGTATTGTGCGTTTGAGAAATTTATTAAAGTGTTGATTCTGTGATGCTTAAAAATATTGTGTTCAACTAATTTTTAATTAAATTAGGTTTTAATTAAACAATATTTATTAATTATGTATTATTTTATTATATAAATAAGACACCCTGTATATCTATATTATAAAATATATCTTGTGTTCCTATAAATTTGCTTTATAGGGTTTTGACCGCTCGGGCTATAATTTTGAGGGGCTTCATCCTAAATCTTTAAAAAAAAGAACAAAAACACGAATAATTCCTAAACCTCCAGGAGAATAATATTACCCAAGGCTCAATTGGTTTTATGGGGTCGTTTGCACTGTAGACCATGGGCCCAACGGAGCCATTAAGGAGAATCACTCTCGTATCCCCTTTAACCGAACACCATGCCATTAGAAAATGCGTATTCTTTTCTGTTACGAGTTGAGTTTAACAATAAAAAAGAGTATCTTATTACTTTAGTAGTCCCTGGGGAATCGCTAAGGAGTTTCAATAACAACCGTCGTAATTCTTATTAGAACATTTACAGTTTTATATTAAGGTAGTTTCTCTGTAAGGCTTCGCAAAAGTGTTCGGAAAAATTTATTCGTGTATGATTTAGCCCTTCTTGAGATTTAACGAGAAGTAAGTGAAACAGAATACAGGTCTGTTTAATAAAAAAAAAATAGAGATACAAACAAGTTATATAGTCCTTCTAACGACTCCTTGAATGTACGCCACAAATTGGAAATACATAATAAATAATGAGACAGAAGAAATTGAATGTCTACCATTTATTATTTTATTAAAAATAAAATAGCTGTGTTGACTTAGTAGTAGGCCATAATAACAATGACATTTAATTATTTGATTTTGATAAGTCGAAATTTTTAACCGACAACGGTTGTGTTGTGCTGTATATTGATAATTTTCTAGTTATACAGTGTGTGTATAAAGTCTGGAAACGGCTTAATAACATCACAATTTACTGGCCGATTTAAACCAAATTTGGTACAGTTGTGTAAGAGGATCTAACGTACCGAATGACAATATTGGCGTTGTTGCCAGCTTTTTAGTTTGTCTGGAATTCGAACGAATTTTATATTTTTAAATATAACACCCAGTATATTTTTTCATTTGTAGTTTTTACGTTAAATTTGTTACACCTTTGGTATAACATACTTTGTTTATAATATCAGTAGTTTTCGAAATAACTAGTACAATTTAGAAAAAATATATTTTTTATATTAAATGTTCAAACTGTTTTCCCTGTACAGCTTGACAGTTTGCTAATTGAAAATAAAATTTTTCAATTGTATTGTAAATCATTTCTGGCGTTATTAATTATTTAAATTCGTCCAAAATTCGACGCTGCAAATCGGCCAAATCTTGAGGTTTTGTGGTATAAACTCTGTTCTTCAAGTGTCCCCATAAAAAATAGTCGTTAGGCGACAAATCAGGGGACCTAGGTGGCTACTCGATTGTACCCCCTCTACCGATCCACCTATTCGGAAAAGTGTTGTTCAAAAATTCGGGCACGTTTCGACCAAAATGGGGAGGAGCTCCGTCCTGTTGGAAGTATGTACTTGCATAGTTTGGACCCACCACATTTCGTATAGTAGGCACTATTTGCGTTTCCAAGAGCTCAAGGTAAAGTTGTGATGTCAAATTTCCATCAATAAAAAATGGACCGATCTTGTGGTTACCCAGAAGCCCAGCCCACAGATTCAATTTTCCAGGGCGTTGTGTATGACCTTCTATCATCCAGTGGGGATTTTCATTTGCCCAAAACCTACAGTTGTGTCTATTGACTTTACCATTTAACATAAATGTTGCTTCATCCGAAAATACTATAAATTTGAAAAACTGGTTATTTTGGTCAAACCTTGACCTCATAATATCACAAAATTCAATTCTTCGCTCATAATCATCTTCTGATAACTCTTGAACTACATGTATTTTGAAAGGGTGATATTTATGTTTTATTAAAACATTATGGACGGATTTGAAGCAGACGTCACTTACTTGAGAATTTTTTCTTGATGAAGAAACAGGGGTTTCAGCAACATGTTGTAAAATTTCTAAACTTTTCTCTTCATCTACTACTACTGGTCGTCCTGATCGTCGCCTATCTCTACAATTTCCAGTTTCTTCGAACCGTCGGACAGTTTTTAGAACAGTTTCTTTTGAAATTGGATTTCGGTTTGGAAATGCGTCATTAAATAGATTTTTAACCTCTTCGTAAGATCTGACCCTATTGCCATATCCTCTCATCATAAGAATTTTAATTCTTTCACTTTTAGTTAAAGACATTTTTGCATGTAAAAATGACAGCTTTTATGACTTAACATCAAAACTGAACTGGTGTTTTATTTATTAATAAATAAAACACAATTTGTTGATATTTTCAAAACACGTTGTTATTTCGAAAACTACTGATATTATAAACAAAGTATGTTATACCAAAAGTGTAACAAATTTAATGTAAAAACTACAAATGAAAAAATATACTGGGTGTTATATTTAAAAATATAAAATTCGTTCGAATTCCAGACAAACTAAAAAGCTGGCAACAACGCCAATATCGTCATTCGGTGCGTTAGATCCTCTTACACAACTGTACCAAATTTGGTTTAAATCGACCAGTAAATTGTGATGTTATTAAGCCGTTTCCAGACTTTATAAACACACTGTATATTGTGAAAGCCTGTCTCATACTGAAAAATAACAAAAAATATTAATTCTGAGGCTATTATTACCCCTTGCTGTTGATCAAGTAAGTTTAACTCTTTTCAACCTAACCACCTTAAAAATATGTAATTTAATTTTCCTTGCTCTATTTCGAGCACTCCGGCTGCGCCGTTGTGCTAGCAAAATCGGGCGTGTTTTAATGACCTATATGTCCACTTTATACTTTAATATACTATTTTAGAATCGGTTTCTTAAGCTAGCAGAAAACTTTCCTCAATACATCCCGTAAAACTTCTTCGACTATTTTCATTAAAAGTTCTTAGAGATCGTTTGGGCCTGCTGAAATAATTAGAAACTCTTTTTTTATTGTTGACCTTGTTCGGCAGCTCGTTTCTGCTGCGTACTTTTTGTGTTTTCGGTTTGGACGGAAAAAGATAAACGAGTGCTCCTCCCTAATATCTCTGATGGGCTCTTGTAGACATGGTTATAGTTTAGAAAGGGCACTAGTAAACCATTCAAGCGTTAAGTAATAGTATTTGTTGGATAGGAGAGAAACCTATTAAATGCGAGTCAAAATCGGGTGACAAGAAGTATTATTTTTATAATGTCGAAGTTAGCTTTTACACGTTTTCAGAAAATACAGCGGTAAGACAAGGATTTCTGGGATTTATCGGAAATATTACTATTGCTATACCCTCAAATATTGGCTCTCCAATTTATGTTATACCCGCACGATAAGACCAGATCCGACTATACATCAAAATTGTATTGGACAAATTTAAAGGTACTTATTTTTAATTAGTTTAAACATGTTTTACAGTATTCAAGAAAAAATAATTGATTAAATGGTACCACATGGAAAATATTTCTCGGGCAGTATCCGAAATGTCGTCTATGATTTTTCCTGACAGGCCCACATCAACACTCTTGAATATTGTTCGTATTCTTGAGAGTAAAGGTACTGTAATTAATAAGTGCAACTGCTAGAGCAAAATAATGATGTAGTTGATGGTAGAACACAAGAAAACAATGCATAGAAGTGAGAGAACATTGCCTTTTATTATGTATATTATAGATATAGTTTTAAAATAAAACTAAAGTTATAATGAACTTAATATTTGGTAGTCAAAAAAATTTCGAGATAAATTAAAATCGTTAGAGCAAAGTTTTTCCTAAAATAATAGACCAAGCGGAGTGCACGAAGTCGCGTTTAATTTAAATATTTGAAGTTACTTTAAAACTTTGGACATAGTTTGGAAAATTCAGTACAAAATCGATGCTGCTTAAAAGTATATTGGAAACTTTTAACAACAGAACTACTTATAACAGGAAGTAAACTTCCAAAAAGATTACACCCTATTTCGTAATGTTTAGGAACTTTAATTAAAACAAAAGAGCGGAAGTATTGGAGCTTTAATGGCGTGTTTTTACGGTTATTAAAGTGATCAATTTAAAATATTACGGCAATAATTGATCGAAAATAACTTGATTCTGCCATGTGATTTTTTTCTTATAAAAAATTATGTAAAGAATTATTTTTATTAATTAGCCTTAACTGTTCTATTACACAGGGCGTTACAAACTCGATGCTCACCGATATAGCGAAGGTTAAATTGGGGAAAAGTTGAGAAAATTGAACAGGTCTAAGAAGCCGCCGAAAAATATGGAAAATTAGATATTTGGATCCTTTTTTCCTACCTTTATTTACAGAAATGATGATTTTACATTTTTATTGCCACTTTTTATTTTCTATAACATGTCTTCAAAATATATTGATTCTGACGTTTTTTCTTTCGGGTACCATCATCAGGTATGCATTTTTAAATACTGACCTGTATGTTTATTGTAGTTTCGTGTTTGATAAAATGATAATACAATACTTCAATGAAATATCAATAATATCTTCAATTTTTATATATAACTGCGCAATTTGAAGTCGACTAACATGCCTTTTAAAATTTTTGAGTGCTTCCGAAGATATCCGTAAAAGACTAAAATTTATCTTTTGATTAGATGACGCATAATAAGTTTTATATTTTTATTGTGACTTTTCATCAGTTAGCGAGCCAAAATTTTAAGTCTGAAGTTGTATCTTTTGGGTGCTATCATCAATTTTATTGTTTAAATACCGCTTTATATATTTCTTTGCATTTTGTAAATCTTGTCATTCAATTTAAATGCGACAAGCGTCAAATTTGTAAATAACGTCACATAAAATGACCAAGCGTTAATTTTCGGTTTGTTACAAATATCCTCGGAACTACAAGGCTTTTTTAATTTTAAGTCATGTTAGTCCATATCGAATTGTGCAATTTGCCGCCATTTAATCTTAGATGTATCTCCTACCGTTTAAAGAAGATAAAAATTGAAAATGTTATAATTTTAGGGTCGAAATGTTAATATTTGATTAAAGTAGTATTGTATTACTATATTATTAGACGCAAGGTATACGAAACTGCAATAAAAATAGAACTTGGTAATATCTATGTTTCGGTATAAAAAAAAAGTGGAGTAACGCATGCCGGGATGCCGGGATGACGGGATAACGGGATTTATGTAATGTCTTTCCTTCAAATTTATTTTAGTAAGTAGCGTAGCAACGCGCGCGGGGTATAGCTAGTATATAATAAATGGCAACCGTTACACGTATTAGTATTACCACGTGGTTCAAATTTTAAAATATTAAAAGTACGATACACCTTTTTTGACTATTCATGGTACAAAACGGAAACGCTGGTTGCCTGCAGAATCACGTGGCGGAACAGAATGTACGCAAGTGCAAAAATAGATCAGTTGCCGGCGTCAGACTTCTAAAAATACATGCCTTTTGTTGATCTGTCTTTTTTTGCTTAAAGAATGTGTGTAATATGTTTTAAATATAATGTAAATTTTAGTTTAATGTTGTTTTAACTGAATAGTTAATAAACCGGGACGTTTCTTTGTGTTTTCTTCTCTAAAAAATTGTCGAAATTCAAGTTTTTAGTGGTCGTTGTAATATTCGTTTCATATGTGTGTCTGTAATAACCATATGCAAAAAACAATGTCGGTGTTATTATATTGTAGTTTGTGATAATATTATTGTCTGTATGTAAATAATGAAAACGACGCTAAACTGTTTTGATTGGCAACGGCATTATTTTAAAATAATCATGCCCAAAACACTGATGGCAGTGTTCCACAGTGCAAACCAAATTACCATAGCTCTTTAAAACAAGGTAAGAAACTTTATTTACCTTTAAATTTTCGGTCAGATACGATATATTATAAAAAAAAATGGTTACAAAAGATTCCCAGAGACAACTGGACACCACACTGAAATAGTATGACATAATATTATACTTAATTCGCCATAATAATTATTATCGTTTATCAAATTGTCCTCTGTATCAGAAATTTTGACAAAAACTATAGATGTTATTAAGAAAAGGAACTTTTTTTTTTGTCCTTTTTTCTGTTGTTTTACTTCAACTCGTCCCGATTTTTCCCTGGCCACCTTACAATATCGGTAATAAAGATAGCTTTTTTGCGAGTGATAGTAACGGGATTCTTTTTAAAGTTTATCACACATTCTAATCAATATCTTAAGATTTTTCGAGATTTCTCGTTCTCGCATATTTTTATCTCGTCTCACGAGATTCTCGCAGAAAAATCTCTCGTCTAGTCTTGCAGGAGACCGAATCACTCTCGTCTCGTCTCGCGAGAACGAGACGAGACGAGAAACCGCGAGACGAAAGTGAATCACTAAACGCTGATGCAGCAGTGACAGGACACACATAGCGGTTTCTTCTGAGTTGGCGTCATTGGCAAAACTCCTCAAATCAGTACAGAGATACTGGCACCAGTATAGGTAATCTAGAAAATCTTCAAGGAAGAAAGAAGGTAGGGGCAGATGTAGTTGACACATCGACAAAAACCACAAAACAAATTCCTGAACTTGATGACCTGGGTCGCCGCTTGGGCAATGTTTTCACATACTTTTATGTCTCTTATAAAGTTTACGGACACCTCTACGTAACTTTATTAGGTAATACATAAACCCTATACCTATTCTTTAGACCATAACGTAAAAATAATGCATCCTGACATCCTGCGCTGCCAAGCTCCATATACACACCTTGCAGCAATGCCGTGCCAAAAGTTTTCGCTCATAAATAAGCGAGTAGGTCTCATGTAATGTCCGTTCGGCGCTAAAATAAATCAGACGTGCCATGCACGCGGCCGGGAACAAAAGTGCGCGCTGGAAAGAGCAATCAGGTTATCATTTTCCGGTGTTTTACTAAAGAAGACGCATTGCATCGGGCGTGCCAACAGGGTCTATTATTTGATTCCGATGGGAAATGATAGCTTTCTACGATCACCTATGAAATAGAACAAGAAACCACTGATAACTTGACCGGAAAGTGACTTGTATCACACGCGTGTTAAAAGGTACACGCATATTGCATATCAACCTGACACTACAACTAACAATGGTACCTATTTTCCAGTTAGTTATAGAAAAAAATGTGCTACACAATAATAACCGTCTGTTTAAAGATTGGAAAAAATGATGTTCCAGTCTTCTTCAGGTGAATAGTGTAAAAACAGTATTCACCTGAAGACGACTAGAGGTACTTACCAGTTAAAACGTTGTGATTTAATGCAAATAAAGACAATGCAAGTCCAAAACTATTCTATCATTCAAAAATGGTATATAATATTCGTGTGTAATTTTCTCTAACTCTCTCTCTCAAAAGGTTATCTTCTCGTTTGAAAATTATTACCTTTGAAACTTGTGTCGTACTGATTAGGGCAAAAGGAACTTTTCTTTCAAAAAGTTCTAAGGTGCTTATGGTGGCATTGCATCGGTTGAGCAGATGTTCACAGGCAATTGATGCTTACACAAGGGCGCCATTTAGTTTCCTTTGGATTTTATGTTCTTAGAGGTTTTGAACTAAGAAATGAAAGTATAGGTATAATAGGTCACAGTCATAATTCGTCTGCCTGCCGCATGACGTCGGGTGGCGCGAAGAATTTGAACTCAACTCCCTATTCTACCTAAACCATTAATCCTAGAATCATGAAATTTAATGGATGTGTTCTCCTTATAATGTAGGCACCCACTAAAAATAAATTTGGGGGTTAAAATGGGGGTTAAAAATTGTATGTATAGGTATATAAGTTCCTTTAATAAAATGAAAATGTACGTGTCATATTTCCAAAACCCACCTAGGGATTGAAAAAAAGGGGGAAAATATATTTTAAGGGGGTAGATTTACTTTTCTATAATTTTAAGCTATTTTGCTAAAAATTGTTACTATGCTTGCTAAATATACACGAGAACTTCCAGTGGCATCCTATGGACACCAAGGTGGTAGAGAAATAGACCCCGAAACTGCCAAATCTAGGTGGTAGGTAGAGTCATTACAGGTAATAGTGACGGCCAGCGCTTAGGAGAAATGAAGAAAACAACTTCCATCAGGCGTGGAAAAATGTATGTGTTTAATGTATTTAGGTAGAAACTAGTATATTAAGCCCCCTGTTAATAACAATTCACCGGACTATCTATCCATGGTTACGTAAGAGCTCCTTTGGACTTATACTACGGAACAGGAGGTTTTAAAAAAGCATATAGTATGCTTTGTTTATGTTTTAACGTAAACAATTAGTACGTAAAAAAGTAGGTACCCAAAGGATATGCCAGTTACTGAACGCGACCCCTCCACACGGATTCTCACCGCAAAGAGCTGAAAAATGATCCATCGCCTGGTAATAAGGTACGATGTCATCGCATCTGCACGGATAGTACGATGTGTAGAATGCACTAGAAAAGCAAAGTACCTTCAAGACAGGAGAAAAATAATAGAAAGGCTGTCTTTAGAATTTTAAACGCTACAAACTTGTTATGTAATACCTATACTGTTTTTACCACGAATATTTGTTTTTTGTACATACGTGCGCTAGTGGTAAATAAATTAAGTGAATTGTATACGAAGAATCATGAGCTAGTTTGGTAATATGGACCAGAGATATTGTTTGGAGCAATAACTATGCAATCACCTAAATTTATAGGCATAGCTCTAACCGTGTTCATACGTAAACTGTAAAGGAAAGTATGGTAAAATTACGAAATGTTTTTGGCCACCAAATATATACATTCCATACGTCATTTTGCACTTAAGTAAATATGTTTTAATCCATCTTTTGTAAATTTCCCTAAAAAATCGCTGTGAAATCAGTGTAAGATATATGTAGAAATGCCACAATAATAATAAAAAATAATGTGCTTTTACATTTTGGTTACAGTAAGGTGACGTAAAATTGTATAAAATTTGTTAAAGTAATTATCGTAAATTCCAAATATCTTTCGGTAAACATTATATAAATTTACAATAAATATAAGCGTATTAGCAAACTAGAGCTTTTTAATTATTCAATAATAATTATCGTTGTAGCTTTAATTCTACTTTCCGACAACATAATGAAAATGGTGTTTAATTTATATATAAATTTAATTTTTACAATAGCTATTTACTTTTTACTCAATACAATATTTTAAAAACAGAGTTTAGGTCTCTTTTGAAAATGAAACAATAACCCGAACAAACCAAAATAGAGATTTATTTACTGGCTTTATTATAGCGATAGGGGCAAAGACAAAACATGTAAAATTACATTCAATTTACGAAGACTATGGAAACCAGAGAGCTAAATAAATAAATTACATTAATTTCAGGTAATCAAGTCACTTGACTTTGTAATATACGTTTCGGTATTAAGTTAAACAGAAAAGCCATTAAAATGGGTTCCATCGCAAAACCGCACCACTAAATTAGATGGAATAGCATTATAAATTAGAGAAGGGATGATGCAAGTTCTGAAATAACCTAATCAGTTAACCGCAAGGATGATTACACGTTACACTTGATAAATACCGGCCCATTAAAAAATGCAACTCAATTTGCCAGATTGCCGCTTTTATAGAACTTGATCAGACTTTTAACTACGATGAAAAATATAATTTATTTAAAACGCTTCGTTTGGTATATTATATTATAGTATAGGGTTATGTTAAAAATAAAAATCATATAATTTTTTATTATCGACAATGCTGCTTCATCATTGACGTACAAAGAATCAAACTTGTTGGGTGTTGGGTACTCCTCGGTAGCTCTTTGGAGAATGAGGGTACTGGTACGCTCTGATTCTGTAGAATTACCAGTTTCTTGCATGCTTTAGACCAAATACTATACCCTCTTATACATATAGACTAGACTGTTTACATTTTTAAGCAATCAAATATTCCAGGGTTCACAATTTGTCTGGTTAGCTTTATGGTCCACTATCTTAACAATTGCATCAAAATAATAGCTGTTGCCAAACTTACTCTTAAGTCACATATTCTTAAATTCATAAAATTAAAAAAAATACATGTTTTACAAGTATAATTGCAAATAAGCTACAAAAGTTATTAGGTTATTATAGGTAGTTAGAAGACGTTTTTGTTTTGTTGATAAATAAAATAATGAAAATATGTTATTTTTATTAACAGGTGTCTGTATTTAGTAGCTACTTATTTTAGTATGGTAAGAACAAAACTTTATCAGCTACGAAATTCTGATAGACAAAAATATTGTCCTTCGCCTGAAATTTTATTAATTTCATTCATTAATAATAACACTAAAAGGCTTCTTTTAATTTTCATTTTTTCACACAGTACAAAAATGTATTAATACTTTAATAAAAACGTTTTCAATTATTACTTATTCATTGTTAAAAAACCTTTGCCACACCCTACGCCAGTGGTGTTAAATGATTGCTCAGAATCCTTGAGCCATTGCAATAGCGCGCGGAGTCGGAAATTTAACGCGCTCTCTCCTTCTCTTCTGTCTTTGTTTGACCCGTACGAATGTTTGATACAAACCAACAGGCTATTCATGAATGAATAGTCCATTTCATTAGGAGGCTTTAAACTCATCTTAATCTCCCATTCAACCCAAAGCTTCTGTCTGACTGACCAAATTGATGGAAGCCATACACCTCTTCGTTTATTTATTTTATAAATTGCAATCAAACGATTCACCCTTAGTTAGAAACCACAAGGCAACAATTGAAATGTATCGCAAACCACATTAATTTATCTTGGACTATTTTAGGCGCACGACGGAGTTATTACTCCTATTTGCTGGAACAAAAGCACGGAATTTATGTTTTCGGACAGAGTAAAATTTATGGCATAATATCAAAGTGTTACATTCAGATAGCATTTCGGCGATAAGAGTCGGACGCAGCTTGTAAATGATTAATAGAGCTTTTAGATTCGGTAAAGCCAAACGCGCTGACAGTGCGATCGCGCACCGACGTTATGGGGCTTAGTAGATGCAAATTGCGACAGCTGGAACATATTACGTTGACTTTTTGGTGTCATCTCTTATTTCCTGATTTGACAGCAAACAAAGATTTTGGTAAAGCGAAGATAAATGAATAGTAAACTAGGCACAGACAATCGTTGCATTTATGAGAGGTGGATATATAATCGGATATGCACACAACAAAGATACATATTCATATTTCAACCCTTTTAGCCAGAAAAGCGTCAACAGGTTAAGTATGTGCTGCACCTCAAATCGACTGCCGTGTAAATAGGCATCTTTCTCGTACGCTTTTGCATCGGCACATCTCTTTCCGACCCGTCTAGTCTATTTATTGTTCTTTCATTCCGTAACCTCGAAAACTCGCAGAGCTGTTACATTCCGATTTTGCTTTATGAAGTTTAAATCAAAATTTGTGTTTTATTTTTGTACTTTTTTAGTGTTTTTAGAAATTCTTTTCCCATTTGTGTGTCTGTTAAGGTGTTTATTTTTCTTTAAAAGTAAGTAAACATTTTTTTGTCTAACAATAATTATTTATCACAAAATTGATTAATTGTTTGGGAATTATATGTTTTGGGGAATTATTTGTTTTATTTAAATTATTTATATCAAAGTATGGCATTTGGCTTGTTTAATTTAATGTGGGTTTTAAGTAAATTTTGATCGTTTCCGTCTTTTTATTTTTATGTTTGTACTACCAAACTGATGTCCATCTGGTAGATATTCAGATGTTCAACTACAACTTAATATTTAAGTACATAAAAATAAATGCTTCATAACGTCTTTTACCTTAAAATTACACTTGACTGATAAGCAACTAGATTCATATATTTGCCACTTTTGCGTTCTTTGATTAGGTACTCATAGTAGTCCGATATTACCTAACAACTGGCACTATTTAAGTACCTATCTACTCTGTACAATCAAAGATACTTATTTTTAATTTTATTGCTGAAGAACGAGAAACAATTATTAGTTATTAGACTATCTCTACTAAGTAAAATGATATTCCTATATAATTCTATAAACGAAAATTAATAAACTTGGGTATATAATAATATAATCGCAATCTTAATGAAGACCAAGCATAATAAACCGTGTATATCGTTAAAAGTTTTCCCTAAAAGTTCGCTTTATTAAAACCGGGTTTTAACTTTTTTCGCGCATAAAAGGAACACTGGTTTATGTCGAGATTCTAATGATTTTGCTTTATCACTTTTTCATATTAAATTTTGTGGCTTGTCTAGTTTGTTACTTTGTAAACTGTAATGCTAGGTTAGGGTAGGTTGAAAGTGAGTGGTTACATTTAACCCTCCACTGCGATCGTAGGATAGTAGGATCTATTGTGGCTCACACCTTATTTATATTGCCCTATTTTTAATGAAGCTAATTATCAAGTCTTTCGACAGCAGTGCCACTTCGCCAAGTAAGGTGAATCTGATTCTTGCTGCTGCGGGACAGACACCCATTATGTGTTCCGCTGTTTCTGCATGTTCCATGCAAAGCCGACATTATTCATCTTGCGCTAATCCAATTTTGTGCATATGGTATCGCAATCTGCAGTGGCTAGTATTCTATACCAGGGCTTTGAGGTGAATCCTATTTAGCTCTAGTAGTTTGTCAGTTAACTGTAACTGTTGGTTTCTATGGCTGTATTTAAATGCTTTTGAGTGTCTTAGGCCTGGTAAGTTTAACCAGTACATTCTCCACGTATTTGTTGCTTCGGCCAAAATCGATCTCTTGGCCGCAGCAGGGTTTTTTACTTATTGCTGGTTCGGGTTCTGTGAATTTCGTTGCTGGTCCACTCTTACTACTCTTAGCAAGCTTGTCAACAGCTTCGTTGTCCTCCAGACCCATGTGTTCCGGAATCCATAGTAAGGTTTGTTATTTAAACTTAGTTCAGATAGTGCTTCACGACAGTTCCATACCGTTTTGAAGTACAACATTCAAGAGCTTTTAGCGCGGCTTGACTATCAGAGAATATCTTGATTGTCCTAAGTGCGTACTGTCGATTTATCAATATTCTTGCACACATTTCATGAACCTCAGCCTGGAATATGGTCGTCATGAATCCCAGACTTATCGTTAGTTTTATTTTTGGATTTT
Source organism: Polydrusus pterygomalis (assembly GCA_963969555.1). Lineage (NCBI taxonomy): Eukaryota > Metazoa > Arthropoda > Insecta > Coleoptera > Curculionidae > Polydrusus > Polydrusus pterygomalis. Next base: position 3,449,223 of record OZ018378.1, on the reverse strand, counting down.
CTCCATATATATCGGCTCCAATACCTTCTTTAGTTTTGGTGCCGAGTAGAATCTTACTACTATTAACCGATTCTTCCCTACTTGGATAAACAATAGTGCAGGAGGGTTCATCGTTGGGTATTTTTGTCATAATGTCTTAGGGCATTTTCAGGATGCTGCTGGTCATGGTGTTTTCAAGCATTCTGGTACTTTATAGGAAACATGACGCGTGTTAATAGCTGCTTGGTACAATCTGTAGGTCGTTGGCTTCCTTCTCCAATTATATATGAAGAGAGATTAGTTCTAATAGGACCTCCAAGGCTGCTGTTGGTGTGGTGTGACTAGCTCCAGTAACCGCAAGAAGTATAAGTGTAATGCTAGATATAAAGGAAATGGACCGGTTTCATGATTTTTTTTTATATAAAAAGATTTAAACTTTTTTTAAAATTAAAAACGTTCAAAATTAAAATTATTTGGAGTTAAAATTGTTCTAATGGGATGCTCTATTGTCTGGAGAATTATTCAAAAATTATGACATACAGTAAAATAAAGTTAAATTTCTAAATTTCCAGCACTATCAAAATAAAATGACGTTGTGTAGGTATAGCTTCGTCAAATAACCATGAAATATAAATTTCGTAAATGAAATGTAAGATATTATTCGGATCATTTAAGATATAAATAACAACAGTGATAAGGTCACAATTTCGGGAAACCAAAGGGTCAGTATAAAATATAAATTAAGTACCTAATAATAATGGGTTTTTACAAGAACGATTGTGAACAGAAGTAATTTAATAAAGGTATTTTTTTAAAATCTATTTGATCATTAAGTGACAGGTTCCTAGTTTTCAATTTATTATTTATTTTCATAGATTTTAAGTAAGTGTTTTAAGCTTTTATTTGCAGTATGTAGGATTTTAAAGAATAGTCCAAAAGGATGTCGGTTATTAAGCAAATGGTTAGCATAATTCGAGTAGGTTTTGTTTTTGATAAAACTATTGTAATGTCTTAACGACATTTATTAAATCATTGTTATCTGAAGAAGCTACAGTGTTAGCAATACATGTCATTATCTTTTTATAATGGTCAAAATTTACAAATTTAACTTTGTTTTACTGTATCCAATAATATTAGTTATGGATTTCCACCTAATATCGGCTGATTCCATTAATTTTTTTATTAATTTAACTATTTGCACATTAATTGTTGACACAGGTATACATTTATTGATATCCGATTTTTCTATACACAAATTACTAAGCCGCTCAGCTGTAACGTATTAAGTTAAGTATATATATTATAATAATATAATATTATATATTCTATAAAAAACCTTGTTTCAAAACTGATAAAATATGGCGGCTGATAAATAATGTTCTGAGCATTTTATGTCAATAAGTTTTTTGAATTTTCATTTAATTTTTTAGTAATGTTTAATGCATTGTATAAGCTCTCCTATGCCATACTAAAACGTAATAATACCCTTGTCTGGGCCTAAAACTTGCAAATCCCAAACTTTGAAAGACACTACCACGAGCAAAACCTTAACCTCTTAACACTGTAGTCATTTTATACCGCATAGAGTTTAAATAAAGCTGAGGGTATCCACCTAAACGTGTAATAACGACTACATGAAAATCAGGAACCGTAAAAGACCGAAAGCGTATACTGTTTCGCTGCCTTACACTCTAATGTTTTATTAAAAGCACTGTTTTAGACCTTGAGGGGACCTTGGGGCCTGAGCCTTAAGGTAATAGGTCAGGCGGTGGAATGTGTGCTTAATTGTTATATTATGTTGAACCGAATTTTAAAAAAAATTTCTTTTTTTTTTCAGGTGAGTACGAGTGAGGGTTCTGATTATGGATAACAATTTTTTGTAAGTTAATATTGTTTTATATAATATTATAAATGTAAATAATATCTACGATACGGTAACTTTGGGAATTATTAAGTTATGTATACTGGGTGTCCGGAAATTCCGTACGTATATTTTAAGAGGAAATTCTATCCACATATTAAAAACATGAAAAAATGTTCATATTATGAATGTAGATCCTTAAATGTCTTAATAGCTACTTTAAGTTATATGTATAACCAATTCAATAATAGTTTATGTAATGATTTAAATAAATCGTGTGTTCCCCTTAAGCCCTATAATTTTTACGAGATTTTTTTTATTGCTTAAAAAGTCCTCGGAATCATAATATTTCGATGAAATTTTAAAAATATATCATATAAAGGGCCGGCTCAAGGTAAAATGTTCACCCGGGCGCCCCAAAAATTATTATTTATATTATTATTGGCTTCTAAAAAAAAGGACGTCAGACGGATCTTTCGGAAATTTTGAAGGGACTTTTAAGAAATAAAAAAGGTCAGCTCTATATTTGTTGGGAGGCTAATTCGACAACTGAAACAGTACATAATAATCGTATAATCGTTGTAATGAGAACACATTTTTATGTTTGAACATTTGGACGCTTCTTGGGGCCCTGGGCCCTCAGTCGCCCTAGGAAATTTCCTGACTTAATTTGACTGAATGAATGAATTTGTTATCATGTTTTTATAAATATGTAGAATCTCCCCTTGAAATATACCGAAAAACGTACACAATTTCAGACAGGCGCAGCTTGTTTATTAGTAGGTATATAATTATTCCCTGGCGGCTAAACTATGCACTAAACTACTAAACTGCATTTTGCTTCTTACGTTACTGCCATCAAAATTTGTCCAACCTGTAAAAAAAACTCACGGGCCGCGCCTGATTTCAGACGTGAATTATTCAATTGATTCTGTACGTATTTTAGCCATTGCCACACGCCTAACTAAAGAAAAAAATATCAATGGAATTTGAGTTCTGGTTTTGATCTAAAATATAAAAATCCCTCTTCTTAACAATCGGATAAACGCTGGCGTCGTTTAAATGTTTCTTGTTTATGCTAGTCATTACGATTTTTCTCGGTCAAAATACTTAAAATTCCCTCAAAATACCTTAATGTCGACGTATTTGCATATTTCATATTTATTTTCTTTAAACTTTGAATTTGCCTCTTATTTTTCTGGGCGTACACATGGGCCCTCTGCTGCCATTACTACGTAAACTCATCCAAAAGCACGCACCAGCCGGCTCGATTTTCAACAGCTGAAATCAACGTGGCCTTGTTTACAAATATCACGTGCTATTTTACCTTGTCACGTGATATCGGAAGGCGGAGCCACGATCATCGATCGGATGCTTAAAAAGTAATTGGTGAGCCATCTATACGCGGGATGGCTCAAAGCGTTTGGCGAAAGCAATCTGTATGATTAGTTTACGGTGTTGCTACAGTGTGGCGCCAGGAGTCCTGTGTCATGAATTTTTATTAGAAAGCGTGCTTAAATATTTTACCATAAATCTTTTAAAATAAACTAATTAAAGGTTTCGGCCGTGGTTTTTATATAATATAGATTTTAATATGGGTCAAGTAAATTTTTTAGTACATTTATGTAATAAAAATTTAATTTATGGTTCTAATGTCCCAGGCAGCACAAAGAGCTCCCTGAGATAATCTGGCGAAATCTTTTAAAGAATATGTGACGACTTTTATAATTTCTTTAAGAGGTCACTAAGAAAGCTCAAACTGCTCCAAATGTCCGCCACATACATAATCTAATTGCGTGCTTATAGAAGTCACGACGGGAAATTCCTATTTTAATCACAACACGGGTCTTTCTGGGGTATTCACATAATTAGCATCTCTAATACATCCCATAGAAGTTCCGATGTGAATTTCTTAATTTGATTCCAACAGGGAAGACGATGGGACCGGTTTATTACTACTCATGATATAATCTTTAAGACATCTTATAGAAGTTCCAATGCGAATTTCCTATTTTGATCGCAATAGGGAATACGCTGGGAAGCGTTTGTTAGTATTCATTATAACATCTTTAAGACATCTTATAGAAGTTTCAATGCGAATTTCTTATTTTGATCGCAATAGGGAATACGCTGGAAAGCGTTTGTTAGTATTCATTATAACATCTTTAAGACATCTTATAGAAGTCCCAATGCGAATTTCCTATTTTGATCGCAACAGGGCATACGCTGAGAGGTGTTTATTAGTATTTTAATATCATCTTTAAGAAATCTTATAGAAGTTCCAATGTAATTTACCTTATTTTTAAAGTTCGTGTCCATGGGGGTAAAAACAGGTCCATCTATTGTATCCTTTAACATTTTATATTTACCTTACCTACTGTAAAAGCGATCGATTATATATTTTTTTAAATACACACATATAACGAGTATGGCACTTAAATTACTTGAATTACTTATTTTTTTAAATAGACACATATACAGGGTGTCCGGAAAATACGTGTACAACGTTTGACGACAGACTCCTGACGTCAAAATAGGTCGATCTAAGCCGACTTAGTTATATCCAAAATTGTCTCGTTTAGCCGATAGAGGGCGTAAAATTTTTTTAAAAATATTGGTTTTTCCTAAATTACGTGAAAACCTGCTAATCGATTTTAATGACTTTTAGTATGTAGACTAATACTATAAAATGACGTTTTCTAGTAAGTAGTATAGTCACCGGCTGTAAATAAGTGGAAGTGTTATAAAAGTGATATAATACGTCAACATTTCTCCTCATTTTTTATATGAACGGCGTTATGACAACCCAGATATTTTTGTAGAGTGACTGGATGTATTTGGAAGCTATTTTACCTCTTTAATATTTTTCGTTAAATGAGCTGTTTTGCCAGAAGAAAATATTTACAATTACCTGCATACATCAATTATTAACAATAAAAATAAAACAAAGAACAACAAAGTTGAAAGTATGTATTGTAAGAAACTAAGTAAAACAAAAACATTACTTAAGCAAATGTGTAAAATGACCGCCATTTTGCTGAATACATACTTTCAACTTTGTTGTACTTTGTTTTATTTTTATTGTTAATAATTGATGTATGCAGGTAATTGTAAATATTTTCTTCTTGCAAAACAGCTCATTCAACGAAAAATATTAAAGAGGTAAAATAGCTTCCAAATACATCCAGTCACTCTACAAAAATATCTGGGTTGTCATAACGCCGTTCATATAAAAAATGAGGAGAAATGTTGACGTATTATATCACTTTTATAACACTTCCACTTATTTACAGATGGTGACTATACTACTTACTAGAAAACGTCATTTTATAGTATTAGTCTACATACTAAAAATCATTAAAATCGATTAGCAGGATTTCACGTAAATTAGGAAAAACCAATATTTTTACAAATTTTTGACGCCCTCTACCGGCTAAACGAGACAATTTTAGATATAACTAAGTCGGCTTAGATCGACCTATTTTGACGTCAGGAGTCTGTCGTCAAACGTTGTACACGTATTTTCCGGACACCCTGTATAATACATTATAGGGTTATATACATTAAGGGTGGCCACCGGCCATATCTCGGAAACTACTAAGCATAGAAACTAGGGAAAACATTTTCTTTAATTAAAGTGGACATAAGAAATTTCTGGAAATTACTTTTAAGTTCCGCATTTCGCCGCAAGGGGGCATAATTGAAAATTAATTTTTTTAATACTAAATTTTTCAGGAAATTTTTATATTAAGGTATACCTCTGGTTACATCATTAGAAAGCTTAAATAATTCTTCATCATTTTTGCTTAAGGCAGCTAGGGCGCTATTTGTAATAATAACGGGTTTTTTGATTTTATCCCGAAAATTCAAATCATATGGTATAACTATGACATCACAATCGGAAAGTAGATTGAATTTGCAAGAAAAATGTAAAGACCGCAGTTTGATACCTTTGTTTCAGAGTTATTGCCAAAACAATAATGTTTAACACTTTAAATCGAAGAAATTATTGTTTTTATAGCTTTGTGGCCAAAGCATTCCACGCCAAAAAATATATTTAAACTTTATTATGTTGTGTAATGTGTTACGTTTGTTACTAATTATTCCAATGGCCCAAAGAATTACTTTAGAATTAACGACATAATTATGGAAAACTTCTAATTTAGCCATAATTCTAATATGATGTTTTAAAAAATAAATCTAGATAGCCGTGAAACAAAATCGGGAGATTTTCATGGGGCACTTTGAAAACATTCAAAATATACGGCAAGCATGTCGTAAGCCTCAGTATTGGTATAAGCCATTTTTGAAGGATACCTACAGCTTAAATTTTGATTAGGTAAGAAGTAATTAAAAAATAATAAACTTTTGTCGACACCTATCAAAATAAAATGAAAACACTTACTTTATTTATTTATCTCCACGGAAATTTGCCGATTTTGTTTCACGGCTATCTATATTTATTTTTTAAAACATCATATTATAATTATGCCTAAATTAGAGTTTTCCATGATTATATCATTTATTCTAAAGTAGTTCTTTGGGCCATTGGAATAATGAGTAACAAACCTACACATTACACAATCATAAAGTTTGAAAATGTTATTTGGCTTGAATGTTTTGACCACAAAGCTATAAAAACAATTTCTTCGATTTAAAGTGTTAAAAATGATAGTTTTGGCAATAACATTGAAACAAACAAAAGTATCGAACTGCGGTCTTTACATTTTTTCTTGCAAATTTAATCTACTTTCCAATTGTGATGTCATAGTTATACCGTATGATCTAAATTTTTAGGATACAATTTAAAAAACCGTAATTACTATAAATTGCGCCCTCTAACAATTTTATTAGAACCTATCATAACAATTAAAAGAACTTACCTTTCCCTTCCAAACAAGCTTAAATTTAGTAAAATCGGATAAGTCCTTTAGAAGTTACTGCGATTTAAATGATTACCTACAGTTTTTTATAAGATTTAATAATATTTTATAGAAGATTTAAGAAGTTTTATGAGGGTTTATCAGCTATAAGTTTTAAGAGGTTTTATGTGGGTTTATCAGCTATATTTTTTCATATTACCTATTACTATTTCTTGTTTTTGGCATTGTAGATTCATTGTATTGTATTTATGGGGTATTTTTTTAATGAAAGCAGCTATAAAAAATCAACAAAATAAGTTAAAAACATATTTTATTTTTTAAATTTAGACGGAGTAGTACAAAAGTAATATTATTATGTAATTGCAAGGGGTTACGCTGCAAGTAAAACACGCGACACATACATGTTCGTGATTAAGCCTGATATATCATCAGTTAATTTTAACGCCCGGGTTTGTCTTTCTTTTGCTTTTATAGCTACAGTTTGATAACATTTATTATTTCGTTATCCACCGATTGGAGAAAGTGCATCGTAACTGCATCTAAAAAAAAGGGGCTTTGATAAAAATGTAGGCACATTCACTATATAAGGAAGTTAAAGCTTTCTTGGAAAGCTTAAAGGTTATCAAAGCAATTATATCAAAGGGTTGACATCAGGGTCAAACATGTCATGTCACATAACACCCCATAGCTCATATTTTAAGCACTACAAGTTCCATAAAACTTGTCCCAACACTTTTTCAAATGATATTAACATTACTAACCTATAATCGTCCTTACTAGGCTTAAAGTTTTAAATGCCGTTTTTTGTTTGTAGCTATCCCACGAAAAATGAACGGCTACTTTATTTCCCAATGTTCTATCTATATAAAAATCTTTCGCACTAGTTGCGCATACGAGTCTTCTCCAATTCTTCGTAATTCTGTAACCTAAAAATAAAGAAAAACTACTTCAATATTTTAGAAACGACAAAAACTATTAACAAATAAAAACTAAAAAGTCAAAGTTTTTATTTATTTTTTTTTTTTTTATTTTTTTTTTTTAGTTTTTATTTGGTAATAGAAACGGGTCTCTTGGAGAATGGACTACTTCATTGAATTTAAAAACTATTAAGTTATGTGTTTACACCTATATCCTCCCCATGCTTTCTTTCTTTGCTATAATGCGGTGGCGGCACGTGACAAATTATTTAACCGAGCATTGCATAATTTAATATTAAGTAATTTAAAATTGATAATGCGACGACTATAGAAAAAGTAAGAATCCTCTTAAGAACAACATTTTTTTAAATTATAAAAATTGCCAGAGCTTCATAAAAATATTTACCAAAATGTTTCGTTGACCTTCGAAGTTGAACCGTTATAGGCCTCGTAGCCCTCTCTTGTTGGCATAGGCGATCCTACATTCTGTCTTCTCCATCTTGAGATATTGGTTGAATCATCAACATAGGCAACCAATAAAGATTCCACATGATTTTTTCTTTGCTTCCTTTTAGAACTATAGCTGAAACCCTATTTTGTTAGTTTAGCAACATTTTGAATTTAAACTTGTCAGAAACAGTACAAGTTGGGAGAGACTATTCAACCAATCGATTGTAGAGTCTAAAAAAAATGTCATAATCAGCTGATACCTAGATGGAGTCTGAAGGATACTCAAAACATTTTTTAATAAGATGTAGGTACCTGAGGATGTACGTAATATTAATTAAAATTAAAATGTAAGAAAAATGAAAAGGTTCCAGTGAATTAAAAATACAATTTTATGATTCTTTCTGAATAAGGAAAAAATTAACGCTTGTTAAGAATAATTCAAATAAAATCAAAAATTACACTTAAAACAATACTAGATTTTTCTGTTGTTTTAAATGTCAAGTAATAAATAAAATATTTTTTGCTTAAAAGTATTAAGTACAAGGACAACACTACAATTATTTTTTTAATATGTTTTTATTTTGAAGAACAAAATAGTTTTTGACATTAACATAATATGTAGGTATATTACACCTAAGAAATATTTGACAGAATTTAGCTTGAGAGATGCCAAGACCAGCAAGCAAACCAAAATTTAAAAACAGTAAAAATGCCAGTTTGTAACAGAATGACACTAATAAAAGCAGCTTAAGTAAACCCCGATGTAAACTCTAACAAACCACTGTGCCATATGTAGAGAGGGGCAACATTTCTCATCTCATGCGATGTAGGTATACGAAGTTGTCCGCGAAGCATTCCTTTAACAACTTAGCACAACAAAACTATTTTTGCTTATAGCTGTTTAAAAGAAGCAAATGAAAAGCAAATATAAATACAATGTTTTGGATTTTCAACTTACCTCAAAGACTGCACATCAAACAAACTCTTCCAAACACAAAACACACCTCACGCCCACCGTGTACTCCACTATAAACTTATATTATCGCAAATATAATCAACAAATCAACTTCACTGGCAATACAATAAAATGAGCTCATAGATTTGGCTTCAAAGTAAAACAAATATACCAAAAATGCACTAAAGTTGATGCAACGGCAACGATAATAATAAAAGGCGACGCCACCCGGCCATGTCCTTTACCAACACAACAGACAAATGACAACTTATATGCGCGCCAAATTTAAATCCGGCAGGGTAAACTTTTTTTAACAAAAAGCTGTTTTCTCTCTCTATGAAGTCCTAGGAGGGCTATCTCTGAGAGTTCTCGCTATAACTATAAAAGGGATAAATACAATATAAGTTCTCTCAAAGAGAACACTAGGTAGTTTTGTAGGGAACTAAACTGTTGTCGCTAAGATGTCCTAAGTAAGCTATATCTGAGAGTTCTCTCTGTGGCTATGAAAGGGATAGTGACAGTAAGTTGTCTTAAAGAGAACAGTAGGTAGGTTTGTAGAGAACTAAATTGTTTTCGCTAAGACGTCCAGGGTAAGCTATCTCTGAGAGGTTGTAGTGTGGCTGTGCAGGTGAAAGTTACATTTAAGTTGTCTCAAAGAGAACTCTAAGCAGTTTTTCTGTGAATAAAATCAGCTTGTCTTTTTAGGACAGCTGTAGGATATCATAAAGAAATTTTAACAAGTAGTGCATTTCGAGTCTCCTGTATACTACGTGTTTAAGAAATCTTTTTAAGCAAACTTTGACTAGTTACTGCCTTAAGTTATACTGGCGAGGTCACATATAACATATCGCATCTGAGCCTAAACAGAACATCTCAGGAATCGCTATAAGCAATCTGTGTTACCTGGGGTAACTATAACATAGAGGTGTTAATATTTACTCAATAGGTGTATTATAAATACATATAAAGTATAAAATAACTACCCAGGTCTATAATGAATATCTATATAATATGTAGGTGTACATTAAGTGTAAATTTTAAGTACTAAATGTTGTTTAATGTACAAATTATGCGATATGTGGCGCTATAGGTTCTGTGCATCGAAATATTTTGCTGTTGCGTATTTTCGTTATCAACAAAACTAAAATCAAGTGTTTTTCTTGGGAGAAGAAAAAGTAATAAAAACAACCGATTTTTGTAGTGCATATTTTCGAACTCAAATGGACATGTTTTACTTAGATTCTTCTATTAACACAGCGAAAAAATGCCAAAATTGTTCAACTATTTTATTTACGGTTTTATTAACATAATAAGCTTTCAAGATGTTTTTAAACGATTGTTAAAATAATTTACTACTTTTCCTACCTATTAATTTTTGCTGTAATTAATTTTGCACTGGCGCATTTTCCAATTATAATGAAAATTTCAAACTTTGTTTAACCTTAATAAAGATAATAGAAAATTCACAGACAGGTTTAAAACTTAAATTTACTAAGTATATTTCATTTTATTGACAGTTATTCTCGAAACAATTTAAGTGCAGTTTCTGTTCGGGCTTATGCTATCTAGACTCAAATTACTTATCACCAGTTTAGTTTGTTTTGAGCCAGAAGTGTGTTTAATTTATCTGGAAATTCAGTTTGATGTTTCTATTTTGTAAGCGTACTTCGAATTTACATTGACCAGTGTTATTAATCATTAAAAACAATTTAAAGGTTAGTTTAAACAAAAAGGTTTGTATAAATAATAACTGGATGCTGTATCTCCTAATATTTTTTTAATGTATAATTTGTGGTATAAATGTGTTAGATGTATAAAATAATTTTAGTTAATTAGTTTTTTTTTATCTATTTGTATGCACATATTATGTTGAACACTTTGACTTTGACGGTATAGATAAAGGTTTAAAGGTGGTTTTTATGTAATAATTGTTTTTTAACAGCTTGCATCGGAGGAAAAATTATTTCCTGTATGTTTTTTGAAAATGAAAGTTAAATTTAAAAATCGGTGTCATAAACAATACAGTTTAAGGACGTGACTTTTAAACTAAAGTTAATCGCATGTCCGGATTTACAGGAGTCATTGAACGACAAAGAATTATTTCTATTTTACACGCTGTGATAAACGCATACTAGCGTGCTAAATGTACTAATAACCCAAATAATAAGTAATCAGTCTTTAATAACGAAGAACTATTATAAAATTCTTTAAAATATAGTACTTACGCCTATATTGAGACTAAACTAAATAAATGTTTAAGCATGAACTGGGGAAAACTAATCAAAAATAATCCCAGCTGCCAATGGAATCGGCGGCAAATTCCTGCGGTATCGGACGTAGACAAAGCGCAGTAGCTTTTAGGTTCGGTCCCTAATTCTATTTGAAATCCGCTTATGTCCCTTTTCCGCCGATCCTTTCGTCCTTGGTCGTCGTTTTACTGATGTTCGTTTTATTCATATCTATAATTAATATCCTGTTAGTGTGGGATTTTCTTTTGTTCTTTTCTTGGGGTTATAAGGGTTTTAAAGGCCTTTATAATAGTATCAGTATCAGACGTATTTAATATTATACAGGGTAATGAAGAAGATCTTGGACACAAGTGAAGCTATCTAAATTTGGTAACATGCATATTTTAATTAAATTTTAAATAAAAAAATTTCCGATTGTACCAGAATAACCTTGGTAATTCAAATAAAAGGCCATTTATACTTTAAAACTATTATAAAATATTTTATTAAAACCTAAGAAACCTTTATTAATAATAACCCACACATAACTCTGGCCGTTTTTGAAATAAACATTATAAAAACAATTTTTATGCGAAAACATACCGACAAGAAAAATCATTATATTATTTATTAATTATTCTTGAAAAAGTAAGAATAAGACGAAAGGAAAAAGTGAATTAATCATTTAATTTAAATAATTAAGTTTTAAAAAACGCCATTACCTCGCACGCAGCTATATTGTAAGTTACCATTCGATCCAAACCATTGTATTACCATATAACCAATATTCTCTATTAGCTTACCTAAATACAAAACCAAAATGTTCCATGCCACTCATGTCAACCTTTAACAACTTAATGCACTAGGAAGTCCAAAATCCTGTTACAAAACTGCCTCCTATTTCCCGTTAAGTAGTTTCGCCGAATTTCACCATTATTTACTTAGTTTTCCGTAACAGAGCTTTTAACTATAATTTGATTAACAGAATTATAATTGTTTAAAGCGAATTCTGCCGCATTTAAAATTAGGATTAGTGGGCACTAGTCCGCACGAATGCTGATTCGGAACGAGTGAATTAGGTAAATCGTTATTTCGTTTTCAAAATATCTTCAATGGTTTAAAAGCACTGTTATATTTTTAACTCATAATTCAGCCTATACACTACAAAATACCACTAAGAAATAAATTCGGGTTGATAAATAACATTAAAGGCTTGAAATCCAAATTAACACACAAAAAGTTCATTGGATCACAGAGGTGAGTTAAAGTGTTACATAATCCCGTCAGATACACTACTTATCGATTACAGATATTTTTTAAGCAAAGTCGATTATTTTTCAATCAAACTCGGTTAACAAGACTTTTGGATATTCTTTAATAAGTACCTTGTATTATTTTATTAAAGGGTCATTATTTTTATTTTGTATTAATTTTCAAAAAAAGTGGTGCAAGACTGATTTTTTTTTCGTTTTTATTTATTTTTTTTCGTCTATATCCATAGATGCGCACGGCAACATTATCATTTGACGAATGGAAAAATAGACAGTTCCGGGCTTTAAAATTTAAGCTCTTACTCAAGAAATTGTAAAGTTCAATTGATTTTTACGTGTAAACAGCTAAAATTTGCCGCAAATTCTTGCCAAAAAAATTGGAATATCTTCTCAATTTTTGATCAAGTTTGGAAATAAGGTAGTGATTTCTGGCATTTTTAGTAGTTGGGTAGAGAGAAGTGTCTTTTAAATTCTTTGAAGCAATATATTGCCCGAAAAATAGGCGTACCTAATTTGCAGGGCTGCAAATAAACTATACCAAAACATGCATCGGGATAATCTGCCTCGGTGTGTGTTTCTCTTTATTTTCATACCTTCTTTGTATAGCCTAGGCCTAGTTTGACGTGTTTAAATTGATCATAATAAAATAAAGTTATATATATCAAGATACATCACTATATACTCCATACTTACTAGAAATACGAAATACCCGCTATTTTACCCCTAATTGGGCATAACAAAATCGTACAACGGCTCTTACTAGTCACTATTTATATTCCAATCGGAGTCACTAAAGGCACAAACACAATTCACTAAACTACACAAAAACTAGAAATCCGGAAATATTAAACAGCCACAATAAACAATAGCAAAGAAATTACCAAGAAATCCACAGAGAAAACTTAAAACACAAGTACAAAAATGGCGCCGAGCCGGTTCTGGGGAGTATTTTAAGCATGTCGCTAAAGAAGGACAGGCCGATAACAAGAGGTTTGTGCGCATGCCTAATTCTGCTAGGACCGGGAGCCGTGCGCTCGGATGTATTTTTTCAACCATAAAACTTAACTTTTGTTTGCGCAGGAGATAAGCTGTACGTACCTACAGGTAAATGTCTATGCCTATATTACTGAACTGATTTCAATAAAATTTTAGGGGTCTGTAGATAACCATCCAAGTAAGTAACAAACTGTATGGCATGTAATTTAAAAAATATATATAAGATACATTACATTTTTTTAGGACACACTGTATAAAGAAAAATATTTACAGGTAAAATCTGCAAAATATCATATCTTAATAATTAATAACTGAGCTATAGAAGATGAAAGGTGAAGTGCAGGATCCTGTAAATATATATTTTTAATTTACCGACTATTAAACTAAATCTGGTTAATACATAAAATATGATTAAAATTAATATTTTAAACTTTTCTATAGGTATTTGCTTTTTGTCTTTTATATGTACTAATTGAAGTAAATTAATTTATTTTGCATTTTCTGCAATTTTCGAGTACTTATTATTAAAAAATTAAAATGCCATCGACATTAAAGAACCTTTTCAAAAAAACGGTTTTATTTGAACTTCTGTTCGAGACTGTTGCAGATTGTAGGCGGTGACTTGCAAATTCTTTATAATTATAACTACGTAATTAAATTCTTAATAATTATAAAAGTTAATATAAGATAGAGTTCAGGGACTGGGTTATGGAAGTACAGTTAAATTGCTGTTTGTAAAAAATAAATATTAGGTGTTTTATATATTTTTTGACTTCAAAAACTGCTGTTTTTAATAGTCAAATCCGTTCTACTCATTTATGTAGCGACAAGTAAACAATGATTAGTAACGATAATACTACTATACTACTAATACTACTATTTTTAGTAAATTAGAAATTCACACTGTGAATGCCAAAGTTTTTGACAAATAAAAACTAGTAATTTCTTTTGTACTCAACGGGAAAAACTTTTATTTGATATGTCATTTTGTTTTTTTCCAAAGCCTCATTATCTTTTAAAGGCATCTCACTTTGCATAGTAGAACCTATATTTATTTTGAATCGACCTTTTTACTTGAAATCCGTAAATTTTGCGGCGAATGTAAAGTATCACTCCGGTACTAATGTACCGACACTTTAAAAACGTAGAATTATCAAATAGTAATTGAAATAATAAATTGGTATTATAGGGCATGATTTATGAGAAATATCTAGAATTGATGGTAGAATGTAAAATTATACAATATATTTCATTTAAAAAATTTAACTAAAAATTTGTATGATCCACCCTGTATAATATATTTGTTCTAAAAAACGCATTTCAAAAAAATTAGTTTGACGGGTCCCAGCGATTCTTGATTAAGTGGGCGATATTCTATATAAAATTGTCTTGCGATTCAAGCAGTAGTACCTACAGGGTGGCCCTTTAGTGTGGCAAAGTACAATAGCTCCGTTACTATTTCAAATACATTAAAACTATTAATACAAAAGTTGAAGGGCAGTAAGTGACTTATAACGTAAAATTATTTTTAACTCTATAGGGTGGCTCAAAAAAGCGGAACAAGAAAAAATGTACTTTTTTCAAATGGAACACCCTGTATATTTTTCATTTTTAAATTCTACATAGAATTATAATTATTTTTTATTAAATACATTATAAGTCTATACTTTATAGTTTCCGAGATATTGACTCTTGAAAAGTGACATTTTTGAACTTTGACAGCTTCTAGCTTTCTAATAGAGCAAAACGGCTTACATGTCCCTATCTTTAATTTTTATTATCTTCCCAAAAAAATCAACTTCCGGTTAAACCGGATGTTACTCGAAAGCAGGAAATATAGTTGTTCCGGTTTAACTGGAAGTTGATTTTTTTGGGAAGATAATAAAAATTGAAGATAGAGACATGTAAGCCGTTTTACTCTAAGACGTACTGTTAGAAAGTTAGAAGCTGTCAAAGTTCAAAAATGTCACTTTTCAAGAGTCAATATCTCGGAAACTATAAAGTATAGACTTATAATGTATTTAATAAAAAATAATTATAATTCTATGTAGAATTTAAAAATGAAAAAATATACAGGGTGTTCCATTTGAAAAAAGTACATTTTTTCTTGTTCCGCTTTTTTGAGCCACCCTATAGAGTTAAAAATAATTTTACGTTATAAGTCACTTACTGCCCTTCAACTTTTGTATTAATAGTTTTAATGTATTTGAAATAGTAACGGAGCTATTGTACTTTGCCACACTAAAGGGCCACCCTGTATATAGGCCGTACCTGTAGGCCCGTAAAAACTAGGGTTAATAAACATCTAAGCAAATTGTCCTTTGTTTTTGGAAACCATAATAAAACCTTAAAACATAATTTCGCTCTCCATTTAAAGTCAAAAATTTGAAACTATGTCAGTTCAAAATAATTTCAACCGCCTAGATTTTCTTGAATATTTGGCCATAGCCAATAAACTTTAAAGCAATGATTCTTATTTAAATATACAGATAGGTCTAAATAGAAATTATGTACCTTTACACAGACCTTTATAGCCTTTTTTACTAATTAATAATAATTATTAAGTAGTTAGTAGTAGTTTTCTTTTGTGTTCACCATTAAATCAATAATTACCTTCCTCCTTAATCCACACTATTTTTAGACAACAAATAATAGTCATGTTTTTGATATTCATCATTAATCAATAAATTTCATGCATTTCGTCATATACTGTATACTAACTACCAATTATATATGGGTACTACCTTGTTTTGTCCGAAATTTAACAATAACTAAAATATATAAAACACAAAACCTAACACATCCATATAATAATTTCTAATATATTGTTTGGGCTCTAACTTTTTTAAATTATAAATTCCTAAATATATCTGAAGTTTCAAGTGTTGGCAACTGTGTTTCGCTTTGGTGTTTTCACAAATTGTTTTGTTTTAAATTTTCCCGCTCTAATCTAATTGCCCTCTCCAGGAAGCACGCCAAAGTTATGTTACAGTTTTTTCCTCGCTTTTTACATTTTCGACACATAGCAGCAAACAGCCTATTTAGGATGTTCATTAAATATTTATTTTTCAAGACGTTTTTAAAAATTGTTTAAAATGTTAATATGTGAGTTTGTATTAATTCTTTTGCACCGTTATTTGTAATTTTACCTTTTTACTTTATGTTGAAAGACCTTATGTACAACTGACAAAGTATATAATGAACAGTTTAACTTATTTTCACAAAGAATTAAAAAAAAATTATAAAACTTTTTGTTTTGTTACTTTTTTAAGTTCACTTATTGCTTTGTAGGAGGCACTGGGGATGGCCGAAAGGCCTACAGCGCTCTGCTATTAATATATAAACTTTACACCTAATACACAAGTTTCCTTCATCCATTATTTAAATGGCGTACACAGCCTTTACTATCCTTTCTATATAAAAGGCTGATCAGTTTTTTTTTATCCTGTTATATCAATATATATTAATAATAAAAGACTTATAAACAAGAGTTACAAAAGGCGAAGTGAAGGCAAAACCTCCTAGCTTAAAAATATAACCACTATTAATTATGTTATTATAGTTCTCTTATACTCCAGCGGTCTGCTAGATGCAAAATATTGAAACTGAATAAGGACAGTATATATCTACAATGATTTGCGATTGATTCGTTATAAAATTTACCTTCCACAGATTTATTTTGTTGTGAAATGAAACATATTCCTTATATTTATTTGTTATTGTCCAATAATTAATTATATCCAATTATTGTGTTTATGACAGGTACGTGTTATTTTAGTATTTTTGTAGAGGTGTATTTAACGTTTCTCATAAAAGGAAAACGTAACTGCGAAAAATTTTCTTTTTGTGATCGTATGAGAACCTAATTAAAATAAATTAACATACAATTTTTGCTGTGTATACTAAGGGATTATTCAGGTATTATACGTATACCTAATCATAATAACGTCAGTATAATCTGGTAACCATTGAAGTATTAACACTAAATTAACGTTGTTTACAGCATCTGGCAACATCCGATACAGCCAATCCTCGACAACCAATAATCTTTGGAACAAGGACAGCAGCCTGTTAACAGTGATTTCGTTCCTCATATCGATGAATTAATATCCAAAATAGCTTCCTTTGGTTCCATCACATGCGACGGTATTCACGTGGGAACACTAAGCTGCATTTAATTGGTGTTAATTAAACGTTAGGTAACTGGGTCGAGCATCATATTATATACCTATACAGAGCGGTTTCTTATAATATATGTGAAAATATTGTGACATTAACCGGGCGTTAAAAAAAATATATTATAAATAGAAGAGATCCTTATGTTTCTTCAGGTTTTTAATGAAATGTTCTTAAAAAATGCTATTTTCTTTTTTCTTTTTGGACTTTTAGTATTATACTCTAATTTCTTTCATTTTCTCTCTTTTCTTTAGCTTAGGAATTTGATTATGGAGTTGTTTATATATTTTTAAATAAACATTTAAATATTGTAGTTTTGGGTGGTTGTATATGAGCAACCATGTTGGAAACCAAACAAACCCGATATTATTATTTCGTTGAATTTGTTTTGTTTATGTAAAATAAAGACATTTTTAATTTGATTTGATTTATACGATGAGTTATTGTAGAGACTCAATAGGAAACGTATTAATTTGTCTAATATTTGACTTTTTGAGGCAGATTTATATATAGGAGGGTGATATAGCCGCGGCAGTGTTCTGTGATTTTTCCAGGGCCTTTGAATGTGTCAATCATGAAATACTACTTGCGAAGCAGAGGCATTTTAAAAATGTTTGCAGATGAAACAACTTATGCTCCCATAGGGTAGCGAGTATATTAATGGACATTGTTTCTGAGGATTTTAAATTGGCGAGGGAGTGGTGTGATTCGACCTTATCTCTTAATTTTAGTTAAACTAGTGTTCTAAGTTTTAAGTTTAAATGTGTTGGTTTGAATGGCTGTGATGTCGAAAATGAGCAATATAATAGGTTTCTTGGTCTGTTAATGGACGAAAAAATAAAGTTAAGAATCACATAGACATCCTTAACACCCTTAACAAAAACTTGCTAAAAGTTGCTATGCTGTTAGAGTTGTGTCTAGTGAGCTAGGTTGATCGGTTGCTAGATCTGTTTACTTTTTCTTAATCGAGACCCACTTTAGATAAGGTATTCCATTTTGGGAATTTTGTAGTTAATCTCACTTTAGTTTTTTACTTCAAAAAAAGGCAATAAGATATATATCTGTAGAGCAAATGCGCGTGAATATTGTAGACCCTTATTTATACAACTGGGAATATTGACGTTACCATGTTTGTTTAACTTGAAAACGGTCTGTTTAATACATAAAAATTTAGAAATCTTGACGACATTCGTATGAATGTTTATAATACCAGACAATTAAATAATCTACAACTACCTATCGCAAAGAGCACACTTACCAAGAACTCCTTAATATATGAAAGTTTAAAAATTTTTAACCATCTTCCAGAGGATGTCAAAAAGCTCCTCAACACTAAGAAGTTTTAAAGGGTTCGTCTTATCATTTCTTAAACCTAAAGCCTACTATAGCTTGGCAGAATATTATAATGATCAATGATGATGCAGTCCTGATTATCTTACCTATGGTAATTTTGACCTTGGTTTAGATTCGTAAATTTTTAGGTATTGTTGCTTTGTATTTTAATTGTTGTTTTTTATTATCCAATGATGACTAGAATATTGAAATGTGTTTTTAAATGATTTTATTACTGTGATTAGTTAAGTTTACTTTTAGTCACTGTGTATTGTATAATATACTTTATGTTAATTAACTACCAATATTGGTATATCCTGTTTGTAGAAGTTATGTTCTTTCATTCTTACTTTTATTTTATTGACTTATACATTGTTAATATTATTTTTATAATCTACAGAGCTTTGTCAACAGGTACTATGTGACAATGACAATAAAACATATTTTAATTTGATTTGATTAAATCTTAAATAATAACTGCCATTACTCGCCTGTTAATTAATGTGCTATAATGACACCAAAACATTCTGTTAACGCGTGCACACGTCCCATAATAACCCGGGATGTCCCCGACGTCAGTCATGAAAATTCTCTGCCGTCCGAATGGTTGTTTCGGTGTTTAGATAACAAAACGCAACCTTGTTAAACATGAAGTTTGGGGTCATTAATCAGATGGTCGTTTCAGGAGTGACGACTAGGAGACGACAACAACGAGAATCCTCTCAGGAACTCCAGGATATATTTACACAAACCCTCATTTATTACCACCTTGTGACACCTAATTATGGCGCTACACTTAAAGTGTATCGCTTCGTTATAAGCTGCAATGGAGTTGGTTAGAAGGAAGATTACTGGAGGTTGCATAATACATTTTAGTCAAGAAACACTTTTATCTTTTTGTAATTTCTCACAGCATAACTAAACGATAAATTTCAAGTTTGGAACACTTCAGGCTAACATTTTTTTGTCATATTTACAAAACTTGGTAAATCTCGATATTTTCTTCTATGGCTACATAATTAAACAAACTGGTAAAATATTCCATCAAAAGCAAATAAATTAAAAAAATATTTTAGTATAATGTTTTGTTTCAAAATTTTTTACATTACATTTATTACGGCTCATTACAAAGTTTGAAAACTTGTTTTCTAAACACTTTTATTACAGCTCTCTAGAAGGGTCATTGTTAATTTATTTTTATAAATATGTTAATTGAAGAAGAAAAGTCCTTTCTACCTTCTTGAATGAAAACATATTATTTACATGTGCCTACTAAATTCACATAATATAGGGTAACACATCGGGATGCACCCATCAGTCAACACACAAATAAGATAGTTTCAAATTCATAAATAACACTTATAGAAAAATAAAATATCATAATTATTTAAAAAACATCTTTATATGTCTGTAAGGCAGGTTTAAATAATATATTTATATAAGAAGGTAGAAAGGACTTTTTTCTCCAACTAACCTATAAACGACATGATAGATTTTAATTCAGTTCGTAGAGTATGAAAAACGGTTTCTTGTAGCTTCATACTGTAGTACGCCTATGATGCCATACAATATTATACAAGGTGGGAAACAGAATCGTGAAAAAATTCAAAGTTTCAAGTTAGTCACATTTTGTTCGTAGTGTTTTTTATGTAATATTTTGCCAATATCTCGGGACAATTTCGGTATTTTGTTGTGATATGCCCTAGGGCAAGAATTATCCTATTTTTAAAAATAAACAGTTGATTTGGATATAACTGGCTAAACGAACCTACTTTAACTCTCTTTAAAAATTATATCTGATTGGTTATTTTTCAGGGAGATAATACACTTCACTGTTTATTATTTCTATGTCCTTTCTTATCTCTTAATCTGTAAACAATTTACAGTTGCATACCAACGCTTTAATGTTTTAATTTTTAAAAATAAATGGTTTTTCCCAGTTACCTCGTACGCAATCAGTGTCTGCTTGCTTGATTACTATTTCTATTTTATTTTAAATTAGTGCCGTTTTGATCGATACCTGAAATCCTGTGTCTTGATTATCCATGCAGTGGACTAAATTCTTAATCCTGTAACTAATGTTACCAGTTTGTTAATGTTTAAGTTTTGATCAATTTTTATTTACTACCGGCCTACAGGACCTGATAATGGTTTTTAACCGAGCCACGTAGGCAGCAGTTATTTATATTTATATCAACTATAAAAAATACTTCGTGTATAAATCTTCACTAAATTTGAAGATCCATTATAACAACTATAAAAAATACTTCGTGCATAAATTCAAATTTAGTGAAGATTTATACACGAAGTATTTTTTATAGTTGTTATAATGGATCTTCATCAAGTAACGGCTACCTCTATACAATTTATATTTATATAATAAGGAAGGTGAAGGATACACTTGGTTTCTCATTCAGTTCACAATGACCCTTCTAGAGTTAGTCGGAACTAATACAGTATAAAAAACCAGATAACACCTCCAATAGAACTTGATACTTATGAGTATTCAGATCAGAGCAATAATGGCTATAAACCATTCTATGGCAGCATTAACTTCTATTTCCAATTAGCTAATTTACCGTGATATTATCACTACACAACGGTCTAGCAATTTTCATTGTCTTATAGTAGGAAAGCGCGTTGCTATCACATATAGTATTAAACAGTTGTATAAAAAGTATATGGATTCTTATAAGGAATAAAAGGCTTTTTCTCAGTGTAGATGTCTCAATCTTCGCTGTTAATACCTCACCAATATTTCCATATTTGGGCAGCATTGAATGATTCTTGAGTCAGCGTTCATTCAACTGGTAAATTGAGGCCCAAAAGACCTCGAAGCCCTTTTGATACGCCCTTGTTCATTACAAATAAGCATAAAAAACCTATATGAAAAAAAATCTGGAAAATTTCTTTTGTGAAATCGTCCAAAAATTAAGCAGAATAAATCAGACAGACGAAATTCAAAAAGCTATTGGCTCTCTAAAAAAAGGACTTTCGGGACATCGTTGAATACTAAATGCGCTGTCAAAGTCCCTTAGCAAAATTGCGGGTTGTGCTTTCGAGCCGACTTCACGATGGTCGGGGATTATAATAAAGCCTACTATATGGCCAACGGAAGGATAAGTGAATATATATAAAAGGTGGTTTAGTCCGGTTCTATTGGTCAAAAATACATAATTTTTTTAAGGAAAATATTGTGTCTTGAATATATATTTTTTTGTATAAATATTTACTTTTCACAAGGGCAAACAAAAATATCTAAGAATACAAGTTAAATAATTGATGTCCTCTTCAAAACTGAAATAATAGGTTATAATGATCGTGTCGAGTGGCTCGTCGAGAAGGGGTACATTATAGTACAAATAAATTTAATTTTACGCTAGGGTTTTGGCCAGGAATGATGGATATTTGAAACAATATTTACAATAAAAAATAAATATTTGAGAAACCACATTCTTAAAATTTTTTCTAGCTTGTCAGGTAACAGTACTCATTTAATAGTAAATAGTGACTTTTATTCCATTTTATATGCCATTTCCTGTGAGCTATCATCATCATCGTTCATTTTTGAATTTGAAAAAAAAGTTTGAGTGGAGTAAACCTTACGGAAATGCAAAAAAAAACATTTAAATCAAAAAAAAGTTGCAGCGTTTTTAGAATTATTATTAGAGGGTTCTTAGTTATCGAATTAATTAAAGTTAAAAGATTCACCATGAATATTATTTGTCTACTTGATTCCGAGGACTTTTGACCTCTTTTTTATATTCTCACCCACTTATTTCAAAAAACATTATCTTTCTGCCAAATATCACCGGACTAAAACGGTAATTTCTTTTTCGGTAAAGGAAACGACGAATGTTATATTGAAAGGTAAGTATCCTTCCACATTTGGGGTAATCCTATTCGATCTTTTTGTTCGAATGGATAGATCAGTTCGAATGGCATCATTCCTACTTACGAGATAAGTATCGAACTAAAATACCTGGAATTTATATTTAAACTTAAATTGTGTTTTTGATTTTCAATTTTGTAACTCGAAAAAGTTACGCATGTACTATATAAGAATAATGTTTAAAGAACCGGAGTATAAAGCAACGTCAGGTAGCTACACCTCACGTTTTGTTTTTTACTTTAAATTAGAACATCTAAACAAAATATGAAGCTTGCCAAAATGACTACAATGTCGCAAATGCACTGGTCACGCTAGAGTATTTAGATCGAGATAAACAAAATCAATTCTCAATCGAAAGGATTTCGCGGATACACAAATTACACATTCCATTTGCTTTTAATTTATTCACTCTGGATAATGTTTCTGTGCCACGGATTTGATTTCATGGAAAGCGGCTTTCACGTGGCCTCGTCAAGATTTGCGGTCTTTTGATTAATTCCGAACGGCAGCAATAATTGCCTCGCCCGGGCAAGTTCTATGGCTGTTGGTTTACCCGAAATTATTTACATAATGGTGTTCGATTTGGTATTGAATACCATCGTGGGTCTAATGAACACGTTTTATTTGGGGCCATCACTTACTTTTATAGCGACCAATGGACTGTCGCACTTATGACGATGCCTATATTATACATTAACACTCTCCACTATTCTACAGCATATTTAATTTATATTTGTATGATTCGCATATTGTTCTTCGATCACAATCTATTCGGATACGATTCTCGTTGGTTTAGAAACGACTTCCTATACAGTGTGAGTTTGTAACTTACTTAGAAATTCAGTAAATCCAGTACAGTTTTTGTAACCTTTTTAAGTTCTACTAGACATATGACGATATCGATCTTTTTTTTTAAATGGCAACCCTAGTTTTAACCGACTGTTTTTTAAATGCATTCTAAGTTACCAAATTTCAAATTTTTATTCCTTGAGGAGTTGAAAGCACGATTAAAGCATGAGTGTAGGTTACCTTCTCCCGAAGTAATGTGAAGTAAAAAATGTTCAAAACTGGTTTTACTTGCGTTTAGGATATTGCCAAATAGTGAATGAACAACATTTTGAGCATTTATTGACGAAAAAGTATTAAAAATGGATACAAATGGGTTTCTTTTATTTTTTGATTAAATTAATTTTTGTTTGTTTAATATCTTATAAGTAACGAGGAATAAAAATTTGAAATTTGGTACTTATGTATAATTTAATAGGTACTTTAAAAACAGTCAATAAAAAACTAGGGTTGATGTTTAAAAAATTATTAATATGGTCATATCTCTAATTTCGAATATACTGTATCAATATTTTTTTTATAAAAATTACCACTTTAAACGTTGGTGTGGTGTCACACATAGCGTTTTTAACGCTGCGGCAAGAAGGGATGCGTTTTGACCGGACGAACTCTCCTTGTCACACGATGCGTTTTAACGGGATGTATCGCTAGTCGAATTTTGGTAGTGCTAGTATCATGGCGAAGCGGAGGGTTTATTAGGAAAGGAGGTGGATCGTCAATATTGGATTCACCCTTTCAATTTGGAACGAGAGTTTTATCAGAGTATTTTTTCGACTTTTTCTCCCATAATGCTTATTTACCGTGAACGCACTCAATGAATAGATCCATGTCAAACATTACGAAATTAATGAAAAAACAAACAATAATCCATGAACTCAAAAACGTTTGAAGAACAGCAGCGTTCGAACCGTCAGGTGTGACTACAAACATACAACTGCACGTGTTTTCGTTCTATTGCAGTCGTCCGGTCATGCGGTGCCGCCGCAGCATGATGCGGTTGCATCCGGTTTGGGTGCGGTACAACGCTGTATGTGACAGCTCTCATTTAATACAATGGGTTTACACCATCCCGGCAAACCGGAGCGCTCTTGCCGCAGCGGTGAAAACGCTATATGTGACTCCACACTTAAAAACCGTGCTCAAGCAATTTTCCAAAAAAAAACTACTTTTTTTTACTAAGGTTACACACTCTCGTTTTATTACATTTTATCGTAAAACCCAAAAGTCTGAATATCTTTGTTTAATCTTTTATTTTATACTTTTTTCTACGGAGCTGATCTGATGGATTTCAGCTGACCTCTTCAAGATTTGCGACCCTTTGATTGATTAATTCCAAACAGCAGCAATAAATGTATTCAGCAGTTAAATTTCTTGGCTGCTCAGCATATCCGAAATTATTTAAATAATGGTGTTTGATTATGAATCCGACAATATTGGTCATGTTTATACCATTCGTGTTTTCTTTTTTTGTCCCGATCTATTTGGATAAGATTATATATTTTTAATTGCAACACAGTATACCTACTCATTGCATCAGTTACTCAGTATTCATTGCAGTTGCTAACCAGTGAAAAGGGGGGATTGTAAGCAAATAATGAGAGTTCACAATCCATCAATAATCCATCTTACCATTTAAAAATAAGATGCTTTTAAAAGTATACCTACATTGAACATTATATATAAATAAGTCGCATATTGTAATTACTTGTACACTCTTTACTTCGTATTTCCTAATAATAACCAATCCTCAAAAAGCAATAGACCCAAATTGAAAATGTCCGCATCACCAATTTGCCGAAGTCACAAAAAGCCCCATTGAAAGAGCAGCAGGGCACACAGGGCCCCAAAAATATATTAATGTCGTCAAAGCCGATGCTGAAGGCACTGCGCGTGAATGCCGTCCATTTTGTTGGATTGCGAGGGTTGATTCTAAAAGGATTTTTAATTAGTTACAGAACAGTTTTGTGTCGTTACACGGCCTGAATGGGGGGATTGGGTTCTTCGGGCATTAAAGCGTATAGTAAGTGGTGATTTTATTATTTTGTATCAGGAAAAAGAAGAAAAAAATCCCTTTGGTCTACCTGCGAGATTTTCTTCGATTTGGAAAAGGCTTTGTATAAAATGGTATTAAATAGAAATCGATGTGTTAAAAAAAGCCGGGCATTTATATGAGGCTTCGTTAACGTCCTTTCAGCTTCGAAAAACTGAGTTCATTTTTAGTTATAATGTGTTTAAATCAAAAGATGCGTTTAAATTTTCAGTATGGTGCCGTTAGCCTATCAACTGCAACGAAAAGCAAAAATACCTGTCGGTCCCCTTGATATAGGAGATGCTGATTAGTACTTAGACGTTTGGCTTGTTTTTTAGCGGTTCAATATTAATACATATTATAGGTTATAGAGGTTATGTTATTTAAAAAGTTTTTTCATTTTCTTTTGTTGATAAAATTGAGTTTTTCAATTTAATACGATACATCCTACTTTATTAAAATATCATAGGTCACGTGTGAAAATTACAAAGAATTTTTAAACAATTATAATCTAAAAATGACATGGTAAAATGTGATAATGGTAGCCCCCCCCCCCTATTTATTAAATGTGAATTTAACAAACTTATCTAAATACTAGCGTGTACCCGGCATGCGTTGCAACCCGCTGGTATAAATACAAACCCGAACAAACCCGATATATTAGTACCCGGCATGCCACTTTCTGATATTGCACCCGTGCGAAGCTAGTCGCTAGTTATACATAAAAACCTTCCCCTTGAATCACTCTATCTATTAAAAAAAAAACCGCTTCCAAATCCGTTGCGTAGTTTTAAAGATTTGCGCACATAAGGGGACAGACGGGCGACAGCGACTTTGTTTTATACTATGTTAAGATAATCACTTGTTATAGGGACAGAGTCTACCAACGATTTTTTCGTTAAATGTTTTGAGGATTGTTAAATATATTTTAAAACAAGCAGAGATCTTATGTAGAGCGATCATTTATTGGCCATGGATTTGAAATGACAGCAGTTCATTTGAATTTACAAGTTTTGATGCTATACGTGGTGTACAATTGTTCAAGTTTGTTCGTATTGCATATTAAAAACATCAGTAATAGGCCCACTTGTGGCTCCACTGAGAGTTGAAATAGTCGTAATGCAAATCAGGGAATATCGGAATTGGTTAACAGTAGGCGTATCAAACAAATACGTTACTACAGAATATAAAGCTATGCAAAGCTATATATTCTATGACGTTACCAAGAAATCTTAAAGCAATAATTTGTTAACCAATAATACCATCTAAGGCAATGCAACTACTAACAAATACCAACTCTTTAAATTATATTTATATTAGAAGAACAAAATCATATCCTTTAAACATGTTGAATAACTTTGCTTAAGTGTCAGCTGCTGGAAATTTAGAAATTGAAAATTTTATTTACCAAGACATTAAATCCACTTAGTTAAAAAATTAAAAAACAGTTTTTTCCACCAAAAAGAAACGACAACCAAAAAATACTAAGCTCAATTCCTCTGAATCTAAGTTAATTAAGAGCATCTTATCCCAAACACTCTTTATTTTTGACAATCTGTTTTATTTTGGCTTGCTGTGCCCCTGGTATGATTAACATTAGTTGTCCGATTTTATAACGTAGTAATTAAGTCCATAACCCAACACCTTTGTTTATATAACTTGATGACATTACTACATACGAGACATAAATCAGAAACATGAAATTCTGCTTCAGTCAAGATAACCCGAAATTACTAGTAACATATGCGGTGTCAACGTTTCGTGTCCAACACTTCAACAATCCCCTGTCTTAATTAACTTCCATTATCCAAGACGCAATCTGCATCCGCTGATAACATTAATAAAGCAATTTAATCTACATAATACACTGCAGCTGGACGTAGTGCCGCTAAAACAGCACTGAATTGTCCTTTCCTTATGATGAGCTTGTATAATAACAGGGTTACATAACTTTTTTAATTGGATTAATAATTAATTAGTACTATACCTTAATCGTTTCGCCTGAATAATAATAATAATAAAGTTTATTTATTCAATGTGCTAAATTCTTATACAATAATGATCAAATATAGAAATATAATATAATATAATATTAAAATTAAATCCAAGCTTAATCCATCAAATAAACCTAAAGACATCCGCCTATCTAAAATCCAGATCCAGATTAAAAAATTTAAAAATGATTGAAATTAAATTATTATCTAAAATTGGAATATTTTTTAATTCATTCTACAGATAATATCCCTCAACTAATGGGGTTTCGAAAATAAAATAAAATACAAGATTTTCCATTTAAAATATCGATGTTGCTACTATTTTTTGGTCGAAGTGGTAACACTGTATCGTCGAAAATATTTTAGATAAATAGAGCATGTCCGTTTCTGTTGATAATCAAATTTTTAGATGGATTCGTTCGTGAATCACACAGTATGCTTACTCTTTATTAATATGGAATGTACAATACAGGAATGTAATAACTTTAAAACCTATAATGCTTACTAGTGCAACTGTTATCATAGAAATAAATGCCACATACATTCTGTAAACCTAGAAATTTGTTTGGTTTATCAAACTAAAACTTTCGTTAATGCAGTAGGCTTTCGTAACCAGCAACCAAAACCAATTAATCAATATCAAACCGCTCTTTTTAATCACTACATTAAAACATGATGTAAACATGGCGTTATGAAATGTATTTTAAATCCTACAACGCATTCCCTGTTTTTACGGTTTTCCGACCGCTAAACGCTCCGAAATAAATAATCCCCAAAATCCGTACCGGTTTGCATTTATGTTTTCACTCGTCCGCGCGACATGTCCCTGAATGATGATATTGACGAACAGAAAATTGACCGTTTTTGCGTGGAAAATTTGTAAATGGAAATTTACAGCTTGAACGGTATTGGCTGCCTGGTTTTTCAAATAATAGTAAGTTTAGTTTGGGGTAGTTGAGAAACTTAGGGGGTGCATTCACTATACTTACTGCGATTATCGAGCAACCAAAACTGTGTTCATGGGTGATGTAAAGTCAAATTAATCTAAGAACTCGCCGCATCATTTATGGCACCCTGTTGAAGGATGGTATATTTTACGTTAAGCGGTTGGCTACAGAAACAGAACCGGACTAAGTTCTTTTACCTTCGTCTCCGCCTTCATCATCTGTTAAATTTTGCAATGTGTTTATATTAAGCAAAAATAGATAGGTATTTATGTTGACCCCGATTTAGATACGAGGCACTTTTTAGTAAATATTACAGCAATAAATTAAAATAATTGGGGTAAATTACCTTATTTCCTTCAACAGTATCATCGGGGCCATTGAGCACACAATAATCAAGATTCATAATTATCAAAACTTAAAAATATTGATAATAGGTTACGTTAACCAAAATGGTGTTTGTACTCACCATTAGATTTAAATAATAAACATCAAGTAAATCTAGTCTCTGAAATAAAATCCAAAAGTAAAATGTTTAAAACACACACTACAAAAAAACTCTTAGAAAACATCAAAATCGCAAGAAAATAATTTGACGCAACCTGACGCGTGATCTTAATACGGCTCACTGCTGACCTGGGAACTTTTACGACGTAACCAGATCATCTGTTAATGTCATATGTCGTTGTCTTCTGTCGAAACGCTCTGTTTAAAGAAAGAGTCAAATCTAAAATCAAATTTCAAGCGATATTTTGGTGAATCGGGTTGCGATTAAAAGCCAAAAGGTGGTTGCTGTGTGAATGGACGTCGGCAATCGGGTCGCTCAACTTCCTAGACATTTTTGGTATGTGTGTATGTGACTACTTCTGGTGCAACGTGCAAGTCAGTAGGTTCCTCGTCGTGTCTTAATACTTTCGGTGGTTTTGTTAATATACGTGTCAAATCGAGAATGCTGATAACGGAAATCGAAAAAACGAAAGCCATTGTACTAAAGAGAGAGAGAATTTTTAAGCAATTTGTTCGGACGACTTGGTTGCTCGATAGTCGCCAGTTAGAGTCTAGTTTCTTCCCTTTTACTTATCAAAAGCAAACACTAATTCACAAAGCATTTTTGTTTGGACAACTGAAACACCATCCTACTTGATGTAAAAAAATAAAGAACGAATTTTCCATCCATCTGCCGTTATTCAATTTTTACCCGGTCCGGGCGTACAATCCGAAAACTCCACAATAAACGCTTGGCGGAGTGTGATTAAAAATTTTCGGACAAATTGGTCATTCATCTGAGAGGATGACTCCGGCAATTGCTGGTTTGGTTTACGCCTTGCATGACTGCCCAAATTTTATGAACTACGTTTTGTAGTTTCGTCGACACAAATATTTGGAATTTTTTAATAATGTATTTGTGGTGGTAGGAAGTTGAACGTTGCGCTGGTAAAAATGCGATTGTTCGTCAGTGTTTAAAATTATTCATTATATAATAAACATATTTGAAGCACATTAATCTAGGCAACCCGGTAGTATAGAATAAAGTAGTTGAATAATGGAATATTATTTAATGAGCGTATTATATAGGCCATAACCTTTCCAATTTTAAAGAAGTGACTAAGACAGCATAATATCATATTATACTAGCCTCTTCACAAAGGCACTTTGACGAATACAGATGAGAGAGCATCTCCGAAAAATTTCACCTGCTTTTTTAGCGAACTTCACTTACTCCACCTTAAATCCCAGAAAGTCTTGATATAGGCCATAATAAATGAAGACGATTATATTATAACAGAGTGTATTATAGGTCATTATACGCTAATCAAGTTCTATGCTTTATCTACAACCGTCCACTTATACAGTGCTACAAATTTTGACTTATTTTGACTAAATATATATATTTTAAATATTAGCTCCATAGGTTCAATTTTATTTTATATATTTTACCATACAAAATGAAATTACCTGTTACAAGTAGTTCTTGATATAAATATCCACAAAATAATAGACTTGCTGTTATAATTGTATTAAATATCTTTGTATATTCCCAAAGCCGTTCTAATGCTGCTTTTCAAAGGTACCCCAGAGGCAAAACATTTTGTCCTTTTCATCCCCTATTATTTTCCCGAAACGTATATAATATTTTCTCTCTTTTCCCTTTTGTCATCACAATAGAAAGCAATAATACCAACCCTAAAAAATATTATTTTTGCAATACACATGTTTTATAACGAAGGTCATGTGATAGGAGCAGAGTAAACCGGGGAATATAAGCTATATTTAGTAAATAAACAGCATTATGAAATAAATACGCGACATTGATTACAAAAAAAAATTCTGTTTTCTTTTTTTGTCAGCTTTCCTGGACTATGATTCGAAAACTATTAGTCACACTCAAAATAATAAAACGTATGACCTTTGTCAAGGTGGCATGGTAGTACGCGCCAACTGGGAAACTTCCCGACATATTATAATCACTACACTCGCGACTATTGCCCTCTTTCCAAATATATCAAGATAGGAATATTATTCATGCAGACTGGAGAATAAGTAGTAGTATAACAGGCGGGATTCTGAATCGATTGAGTTTTATGTACATTTTTATTAAAACACAATAATTTTTATAGAAGTACATCACTATAATTTTTCAGCGACGTCCTTTTAGTGTCTCTATTAAATATTATATAAAAATGTTTTGTGTTGTGCTGACAAAGTTTTTTTTAAATTAAAAAAGTTTTATGGCTTCGACGGGAATCAAACCAGGAAACTCTCGGTTACCAATCGAACGCTCTTCCATTTGCGCTACGGAGACTTTGAAATTCTCTCACCACTTTCGACCGTATACCTTTATCTATTTTGATGTTAGTCATATACAGTTTGGAATCTCCTGAGATATCAAACTGGGGCCTCGTCGACATAATATAGCTGTGAACAGTGATACTATTATTTTTAATAAATTTGAAAGAAAGCAAGAATATTTTATTACAGTCGTCGTCGTTAGGGTGTCGAAAATTTTACAAACTTTTTAATAAATCTATCTATGATATCACAACATAATCTATTAAATTTAGATAAATATAAATAGATTGACATGTTATTGATAGTAAAAGTATTCTATTTACTCCGCTTTACCCCAGAGATGAAAATCTTCTCCTGGAAAAGACGAACTCCAAAGGTGGTTCTTAAAAAAGTCTTCATAAGAATTTCGAAATAATTAGTTGTCTCTTGGCAACGAGGATTTGCGTCGTGGATATATGTAGGTTTGAAGGAATAATATCAAGGAACTGGAAGGTTTTTATTATAATATATGATAAAGAAAAAGTTTTCCTCTTATAGGTACTTAGTATAACAAATACCTACCTAGTGCGTATTTAATTAAATGTTTAAGGATGTTTGTGGGCGGCGCGTGTGCTCATAACGATGAACCTGGGACTCGTTTTAATTAAAATTTTAAATCAAAACTATTAATCTGCTTATTCACCTATAATTATTTTTAACATACTTAATTTATAACACTTTGCTGGTACGGAAACGTTCAAAAAACTTAAACCAATTATTAAGAGAAAGATAACCCTGTTGCTAGTAAATTTGCTTCAAAAGGAATACAATAAAATGTATATTTAATAAAGGCATGATTTATTGTTATACTTTTTCGTATGTGTTCATAATAAATACAACATTACTTTTCAAAACGTTGAGACTGCCCATTCATGCAAAAACCTGAAACCGTGCAAAGCTTTTAAAATAAAATGGAAAAAGTTGCAGCTTCAAACAGCCTTTCAGAATGCGTAGTATTCACTGAGCGTATAACATGTTTCGGTGAAATAAATAAGTCCTAGTGGACTCTACATCACCGTCCATCTCTTTTGTAAATTTGCAGAATAATTTAAAAAGGACGTACTTTCGAATGGCTTTAAAATATCTTTGAAAAAGGTAATATTTCGGAGAATATAAATAAAGAGAAACCGATAGTAGTATTTTATCACTATATTTAATTAGATTAAAAAGACCTGGAAGAGCCTTAAAAATATAATTAAAATTGGGAATAATTTAGGTTACTGCTACATCGCGTCATCCAATCAAATAATAAAGTAAAGCAAGCAGTTAGTCAATAAGGAGTACAGTACAGTACTGTACTTAGGTTTAAATTAGCTATATCGACCTAATCTATTTGTTTGCCACTATGACCATTCTTTTAATTGTATCCCTTGGTAACACGACAACTCTCGTAGGTGATATAGTAGTTCTATATAACATTGAAAGGGCGACATGGCGTTGCCATGGTCTTACTGCCCACAAAGGCCTTTGTATTATCTCCGGGCTTCGATATTAGAGAGCTTTTGGTAACAATTATCTCAGTATCCAACGTGTTGATACCGTTAAAAATCTAAATTAAATGTTGCAATCATAGACTGTATATTTAGGTTTCAGCGTTTTTCTGTCATGTTAAATTTAAATATTGTTCTAATGTTAATCATTTCCTGTTTATTCTTAATCTAAAATATTGTATAATCATTTGCAAAAACTCCCTATTATGATGTCGGCTGCGACCTTACTTTATTACCTCAGGTTTACGTCGCCAACAGGACATTGTGGCTCGCCTCAACGGCGTGATTTCGGATCTGTCAAAAGCGATGTTACTTGGACTGGAACAGTTATTTGTTGGTTAGGGATAGTTTTGAAAAATGTGTTAATGATTTAAATTTTAACAACAATAACATATTAAAATTTTAAGTCTAATTTCGACAATTTATAATTGTACAACATTTGCATGCAATTTTTAATTTTGTTAAACCAAAAAGCTCAACAATAAAGAAACTTCCTTAGATAAAACGATTTTATATTTTGATTATAAAACCAAAAAACCTAATAATGTCGGAATTGGCTATTTTATCATTCATTCTTGTCTTATAACGCCATCCTTTAAAACCCTCAGAATTACGTCCTATGCGCCAGATTTATTGTTCTTCGGTAAAACTACTAAGAATCTGATCGTAATATTTATTTTCCTATAGGTATCATAATAAAGAATATTTTTAATATAAACAAAGGTATGTCATATTGTTTACAATTATTATAAAACAACTGTAAAGCAGGTATATTATTTTAAGTATATAGGCTACTATACTCTCATTTTGGCCTGCCGCGCATTTCACAAAATTATACTTATTGTGCTAAAATTACTCCCAATATATAAAATAAAATGAAACATTCAAAATACAGCCCAATCCGAAATGTTTACCCAGCATACTGTAAAAATACGTTTTCTTATAAGTGTGTAAAGTGCTTTAAACATCTATATGACACCGATACGGATAGGTCAAGGCAATAAGCATCACCCCGTTTGAGAAGGCTTGCAGCAGGAATAGGCTTGAAACTGCGAAAGTGCATGCCCCGCCTCGCAATGCCAACAGGTCAATAACTAACTAGGTCGGCTCTCTTACCCAACGAAATATCTGTCTAAAGTAAAGAACCGCCCGCAAATCGGTCATTGGCTATTATGTGCCCAATCGTAAAAATTTGCATGTCAAAATTAATAGAAAATAGTTTTTCCCATGGAAAATTCAAAAATGTCGCGAAAAGCTCAACGCAAAGTAAGATTTTCAGTACTATTATCGTACAAGAATTGTACACATACACACTTTTGTTTTTATCAGCATTAGCAAAATACAGTCTACGTCTCTTAGCCAACGAGAAAATCGTCAGTAAGATGGGCATGTCAAGAAAAAAAAGGAAACTTACAAGCCAAATTTTTGGTTTCATTTTTCCAGAGCCAACAAGTTTTTTCTTTCTAAACGTTCTTGGTTTATTTTACTTTTAGACTCCTCTATTTATAGAGCAGCGCCATAGAGTGTCTGGGAGTAATGTTTTCCCATTCATGCTACACGAGGATAATTTTATCTTCTTAGGGGATGAATCAAGTGTTGATGACCGTGATTCTAGTTTTACGTTAAGCTAGTGGCGGCTCGTAAAATTTTAGTAAGATTGGTAAGCCAACAGTTATTTACGTGATGAAAAGCGCACTTTTTCGTTTTGCTTTATTATTTTCTTATGGTATGCGAATTATTGCGGATTGAATGGTGATTTTACCAAGCATACAGCCAGCAATGTGAAAATACAAAATAACTTTTTTAAGAAGACGAACAAACAACAACTAAACCGCGTTTCCGCGTCATATAAGATGTTTCTACCGGTGCACTAACTGAAATAGATCCATTGGTTGGTTGCCTTAGCCGCCTTTGCCCAAACAAAGTTAAGAACCTCCCTATTATTCGTTGTCCTCGATTTTTACTGTAATTGGACGAAAACGGCCTAGGTATAGGTCATACTGGGTTAAGTTAGCAATAACAACGTTACTGACTATACATAACCACCTCAAAACGCGCCACCAACTGCGTTCCAGTTTTAAATATACTTTCCCAATTGATTTAACAATAAATTGTAGGTGGTAGGGGGTAGGGTACCTGAGGAACCGCCCTTGTTAAGCTGAAGACCTTTAGGCAGAAGCATCTTACAACATAATAGTAAGTGTATTGGTGTTTTGACTTAATTTTTAAAATTTTACGGAAAACATCTGATATAATTTTTCTTATAAGTACAGTCAGTTAAAATTGGTTTAAAATTTTTTCCTTGTTTAAAAAGTTGTAAAACTTGCTTTCTTCTTATACGACCTAACAAAAGTTCTACTACGTTTGTTCAACTTTAAATCCCTTTATAAATGTTCCAGGGCTTCATTCAAACTTCCTTTAATAAAAATCAATACGCCACGGTTGAACAGATGTGATTTTACATTAATCATGTCAATTATCTTGCCCATTCAGATGTCTAGTTAAGTTAACCCGGAATCGGGATAATCCGGAATAATATTTTTGAGGTTATAGAGATTCCATGTAGACAATAAAGCTCTCCGTTTATAATTATAGAAAAGGTTTATTGTAATTTTAGTTTTATTTCAAAACCAATTAAAAACGAAATCAATAATTAATTGTGAAATAGTTTTATTTTAGCTGCAAACAATTGATTCCATAAATACCCATTACACAACTCCCTAAATAGGTTTTCATTGACCCACAAATAAACTAAATTTATCACTTTTACGATACGGATGGGTAGTTTTACAAAATGGGTACTTCGGTATTGCCTTGGCACTCAACCTGATTACACTGTGCAGCAATGCATGCTTTGAGGTCACGTGGTCGCCACATATTGTGCTTTCGGACGGAGTGGCGAAGTTGCACACGCTACTAAACGTTTAATCCTCCTCTGTACTTAGCGTTTAATTAAACGGCATGAATACTACGTGCTGCTATCTTATTGCCTTGGCAATTTTTTTTAAACGTTATCCCGCATTATCGACATCTTAGTTTTATTTTGTAAATAGAAATCATAAATTCATTTTAATGAATATTTGCACCTAATAATTTTTCTAAAATTAAAAGCCAGACATTTAGGCGTTGATTATTTTTAAAATAGAAAATTGTGAAAACTTGTTCGGTTTTACTTAGCGCTCCTTACGGTTTAGATTATGATTAGTGATCTAAGTTATGCTCACTTTTACGATTATATTTAAATAAGGGCAATTTTTCATTTCATGACCCGCCGATTGTATCTAAATGGAAACAGTTTTTTATATTATGATATACCGATTATACAGTGTATCCCAGGATTTTAAAGGTGTAAATGACAAAAAAATTTCTGATTGAAATCTGAAACTGCTTGATTAGATAATAAAATTTTCCATATTGTGGGTTTTAATAAATCAAGCAGGCCTTGACAGGACCATTATTTTATTTTGTATGAAGGTTAAGTGCCTCTTCTTCACAAAACATCAAAAAAATGTATTAAGAAAAGTTGCTCAGGATTAAAATGTACCGAATTTAATAACATAATTAACTTTTTGCATTATTTCTTTTATAATTTAAATTAACAAAAATTACTTAATATGTCGTATTTATATACATTAAAAAATCAATCTAGTATCATGGCTATTAAATTCGGTACGCTTGCACGATTTTGAATTGTGAGCAACGCTTTTTGATATTTTTTGAAGAAAAGGCACTTTACCCATACAGAAAATAAAAATAATGCTCCTGCCAAGGCCTACTTGATTTATTAAAAATCAAGTATGTATACTATGATATAGGTAACTTAAATCTATCTATTTTGGCACCAGGCTTTAATAAATACCAGATCGAAACCACAGTAAGAATTTCATCAAATTTGTTCAGAGGTTCAACTCTATAAAAGTTATGATTTTTGTTTGAGTTCCGATGATTTCGACCCACATAATTCACGATATATAACTACAGTTTTTTGTGGTTGAGAAAACAAAAACAAAAACAAGATCAGCTCTATTCATAGATTGGCTATCCATTCATAGCAATGTTTTAAAAAATATATATTTAAACAGAAGTCTGTAACCTAATTATATTATTTTAAAATATTTTGTTTATTTATTAGGCAAATTTGAAATTCCTAAAATAGAATTATCACCACAATGAAATAAACCATAAAATAACAAACATTTAATTACTTTAGTGTATATTATTTGGTTTCAAGGTATTTTAATGCAATAATTTTAATTAATGAAACAATCACTAGAAAAATATTATTCTACCACGCATAATGTGTGGTTTTTACTTTAAAGTAATTATTTAAATAACAAAGAACTTGTAAAAAAATATATATTTTTATAAAAGCTACTAAATAAATTCAGTAAATCCAGTACAGGTTTTTTGGAAAAATGAGCACGGGTATTAATATATTAAGTTGTGGTGTATTGATACAGTGTGTCCCAAATTAGAGATATGAAGATATCGATTATTTTTTTAAATAGCAACCTAGTTTTTTTTGTTAATATTTTGAAAGCACATAATATTATTAAGTTATGCATAAGTACGAAATTTAAAATTTTTATTTCTCGTCATTTATAAGGTATGTTGAGAAGTTAAAAGCACGAATAAGATATCGTGGGCTTAAAGCTAAATCTGACCAAGTCTAAAATATCAATTTTCAGTAAATGAACTTTTAAACTGACCCGAAATTAATATTATAATTACCAAAATGATGTTTGTTTAATACAAGTTTTATTTATACTGTTATTTGCTTTATAATTTGATCTTTTAATATAACCGTTAAATAAAATTTAAAAAATAGCCATTGTTCTTATTTTTTTCAAAAAAGTGACTTGGTCACTTTTAACTGATTTTTAAAATCTTTAAATCGTACTTGGTCAAACAATAAAATTACTAATTATTGGTGCCAACAAGGACCAGCTGCTTATAATTAATTTACTTATTAAGTTATAGGAGATCTTAAATCAGACAAATAATTTTGTTACAAAAAACTGTATTTATCATAAGGAAGTATTTTAAAAAACAAAAAATATTAAAATTAACCACTTAATCCGAGTTTGATTCTGTGTCACTTTCACCTACTGTGGGTTCCGGGATGGTATTTCCCTTTTTCTTGTCAACTGGTAGGGCTTGGTACCAAGTACCTTCGGCATAAATATTATGAACTACACTCGTTAATTTTTTTAATGCCAAATTGGCGATATATCGAGATCTTGCACTCATTATAATAAGCCTATTTTAAATAAAAATAAACAAGAACTGCAAGGAGTACATGAGTGATTAACTATAGCAATTCATCTGTCAAAACTTTCAATCCTCGTCTGCCAAAAGTGACCATGTCTACTTGGTCAGATGTAAATCCGATGTGATAATACTAAAAGTGACTAAGTAGAGATGGTCAATTTAAGCTGACGTTAATTTATCTTTTTGGGAACTTGGTCATTAAAAACATATAATAAGGCACCTATTTTCGTAGCGTTGGAACTTGGTCAGTTTTTCCAGGCAAAGATATTTGATTTTTAAGTTATTTGGTCAAAAAAACACAAAAATGGCAATTTTGGACTTGGTCAGTTTTAGCTTTAAGCCCACGATATATACTAATTTCTACCGAATTAATTGGAAATGCTCGAAACGAGCTTCACTTGCGTTTAGGATATTGCCAAATAGTGAATGGACAACATTTTAAGCATTTATTGGCCAAAAAGTATTAAAGACACACTGTATCAATATTTTTTTTATAAAAAAAAATACCACAACTTAATACGTTAATGCCGGTGTCCAAGTATTTTTCCAAAAAAAAACTGTACTGGAATTACTGAATTTATTCCAAGTTACCTGTATACACTGTATTAACCATAAAACGGATTGTTATTAAACTTAAATAAATTCAATTAAAAAACTGTATTTTTAATTAATTTCGGTTCCGCTTTTTGTTATCTTCAATGCAATATTTCTTAATAAGTTTCTAAGCGCCCATAAATCCTCTACCTGCATTCAATTTGAATTTTACAGGTTAAAGCAATAAATCAAGGCATTTTGCCTCCCCAAAATTTTCTTTTAAGTATGATTTATTACATTCCGGGAATTATTGCCTAAAAACAATATTCTGTAAAAAAGAAATAAAAAGGAAACAAAATAATATGTTAGATCAATATCTATATACAAAAATCGGAAAATCAATCTGAGATTTTATAAATAAAGTGAAAAAATGTAAACAAGTTTGTGGGTAGGAAATTATTGCAGAATGAAAAATCAAGCTCCAAATGACAGCTACATAAGAACACATACATACAGGGTGTTCATTTGAAACCTTCCCACATCGATTTTCCTGCTTTAAAATAAAAATCTGGAAAATCGCTCGGACCCGTCGATTTTTATTTCGAGGGGGACATCTTTTGCGTATATTGTCAATCTTGTTACTTCAAGCCCCTAGGAGGGAGGGGGGTAAGATCTAAATCTTAAATGGATACCCCTATTTCATATAATTTTTTTGGATTCTACATAAAATTCTAAACATTTTTTAATAAAAGCATTATTAGTCTATACTTAACAGTCTCCGAGATATTTACTCTTGAAAAATGACATTTTTGAACTTTGACAGCGTCTAGCTTTCTAACTGTACGTCTTAGAGCAAAACGGCTTACATGTCCCTATCTTCGATTTTTATTATCTTTCCAATAGTGTGAACTTTCAGTTCAACCGGATGTAAGCAATATAGTACTTCCGGTTTGACCGGAAGTTGACACTATTGGAAAGATAATAAAAATCGAAGATAGGGACATGTAAGCCGTTTTGCTCTAAGACGTACAGTTAGAAAGCTAGACGCTGTCAAAGTTCAAAAATGTCATTTTTCAAGAGTAAATATCTCGGAAACTGTTAAGTATAGACTAATAATGCTTTTATTAAAAAATGTTTAGAATTTTGTGCAGAATCCAAAAAAATTATATAAAATAGGGGTATCCATTTAAGATTTAGATCTTACCCCCCTCCCTCCTAGGGGCTTGAAGTAACAAGATTGACAATATACGCAAAAGATGTCCCCCTCGAAATAAAAATCGACGGGTCCGAGCGATTTTCCAGATTTTTATTTTAAAGCAGGAAAATCGAGGTGGGAAGTTTTCAAATGAACACCCTGTATATTATGTCATTGTTTAAGGCAAGATTTATTATTTTTCGGTGCATACAGTGACTTACTACCGCAAGAATAGTTCTAGGAAAGAGGGTGAGATTTTATTGTAACAAATTATGTTATTCGTTGGTTCACTTATACTCTGCCAAGAATTGCAATATATTTTCAAATAACTGTAACTAATACCTTTGCTCGACACTGTCCGCTTCGTTTATACGTGGCTATGATAAAGAAAGGAATTAGCCTTTTATATAAAATACCGTCCACTTAATGAGGAATCGCTCGGATCCGTCGAATGTATTTTGTTAAAATGCATTTTTTTTTAGAAAAAGAATATTATTGAGGGTGGATTGAAAAAAAACTATTATTTAAGATGTTGCAAAAGTCCTCCACCACATGTTTTCTTTAATAGATCTAAAAAAAAAATGTTTTAAATTTTGTACTAATTGTGGAGAAATTTCTCGTATTACTCATCGAATCGACTGCTTAAGGGTATCTATCAAATTGGGTTAAGATTTATATACTAAATTTCTGACGTAGTTCCACAAAAAAAGGTCCAGTCTACCTATCCACAGCCCCGGAAATCTGCTTGTACTGAAATTGTATTTAAGTGCTTCCTTACATGAGTAGCATGGGAGATCACCGTCCTTTTGAAACCATAAGGTTAAACTTGGTAAATCAGGATCATTATCATCTTTTAGTAGAGTGGCAAGAGCTAAAACCAGATCATTTCAAAGGTAATTTAGATATCATTCTCCAGTGGGGCTCTCATCAAAGAAAGATGGTCCGATTACCCAATTATTTTTAACAATGACCGCCCAAATATTAACCTTCTCATTATACTGGGTGTAATTTTCTATGAACCAGTGTACCCAATATCTTTAGTTGTGTTTATTAACCTGATCAAAAATGTCGCTTCACATGAAAAACAAATTCTTTGGACAACAACTCATTTTTCGCGATTACAATACTTTCTCTGCAAGGAAAGTGAAATAGTATATAACATACCAAGTGCTGAAAGTGGTACTTTACAAACGAGGAGTGTAAGACATGTACACGATTTTTCCTACGACCACAAAAAATTATCAAAAATTGTTTGATTTATTTTTAATATTTTGTAGGTTTAATATCACCATTGCGTTTTAAATTATTTCAACACCAGAGTTGAAAAATGGTAAGAAAATTTCGCGGATTAGTAAAAAAATTATTTATTATGAAAAACTAAAACCAAATTAAACTCTTGATATTCTGTATCTTCGAAATCATGCACTTTTGGACAGATAAGTTTGTTTAGATCGCCATATTTAGGCCTTAGGAATTGATTGTGGGAATTTTTCGCACCTTTTAGAGACACCCTGTGTATTATTTTTCCTCTACCAAATATCGTCCTTGTCCAGGCAATGTATCGTAAGCGACATTTTCGCCAATGCGGGATTTTGGTGTTGCTGGGATCGCTTGAGTGAGCTACGTCGACCCAAAAAAATATCGTATGCTACAATACTCAATGAAACATCAAATTTCTATTTAAAAGTTTGGCAATGTATGCGCCCACAAATCATAAAATATCGCAAGCTTCCATACTATCAACATTATGTCACTTTGTATCCACCAGAGGGTTTTAAAATATCGTAAGCTTATGTCGCTTACGTTTTACTTATAGCCAAAGTCCTAAAACCTTTTACACATTGCATGGATTATTGTATCCGCCCGTCGCTTACGATATATTTTTTGTTTGTTTCGCGGTAATTTTAGAATATTAAACATCGATAAATTAACGTATGCGCCCGTCGTTTACGATATTATGAAAACAATTCACTAATTTTCTAACACAAACAACATCTCAAGCAACATTAAATATATCTTAAACTCCACGGGTTCCCTAAAAAGCCTTTATGAAATATCGTAAGCGACCTTCATTTAACCCGATAAGTACATTTTTTAGCAATTAGCCCTAAAACCATGAATTATTATCTCTCCTAATCCATAATCCGAAAATAATGAAAAATTTCTTTAAAAACATAACGGAAAAACAGTTTTTTGTAATTCCTGTAAAATTACTCAAATGGCGCATACGATGCTTTGCCTGGACAGGGACGATTTATTCTCACTTTGAATCACAAAAATATTTTCCTCCCCTGTACCCACATCATTTCATTTTGCTTATATTTACGCAAACCAATCGATATTCAATCACATAAATGTATGCCATTTTGTCAGGTCTCTCAGTACACGTAGGTAATCAAATAAAGACGACTTCTAGCCCTTTATTTGCTTTGCTTCTAGAAATACCAGCGCGTTCTTATTTGCTACATTTCTATATTGATAATGTTTATAGAGGAAATTTATACCCTTTTTTATCGTATATTATAAGGTGCATGCAATTGTTTTCTCAATGAAGATACAAGGCATTTATTAGAAAATTGTAATATGTTTAATTTTCCTGTATGTATCTTAAGGAATTTCAGTGGCGTACCCAAGAAGTTAGGTTTCTGATATCACAGTTGCATTTATATCCTTTTCTTTTTTATACGAGAATTAAGAAAAAATGAATAAAACGGGTGACGCTCTATACATTTTGCCACTTTTTTTGCTGATTTTCCTTTTTTTTTGGCTAAAAATAACCAAAATATAACCTTTTCATAACTGCAATACAGCAAACTAAATTAGTTTAGTACGGTTTGACGAACTAAAAACAAATGAATAATCGGTATCAGTATTTTGAATAAAATATTACCGATTATAACGAAATCATTTCTTTTTTACTTTTTATGTGTATAACTTAATATAATATGCAATCAGGCAATTTTGCCGGCGCCGGCGCTGGCGTTTAACTTTTAATTGGGAAACAAACTTAATCTTACAAATCAGAAATTTGCAAGTGTAAATTACGTGCAACTATTTGAATGTTTGATTACTTGTGACCGCTTCGCAATCACACCATCAAACACCGCAATTCGAATATATTCGACTTGCTGAACAATTCGGCCCGATTACTTTGCCAAACTGTCATTCCCAGATGTCCCGGCGGCGCCCGGCTGATCCGAATAACGTCCTTTTGGACCTCTATTTGCAATTTTATTGGGTTTTTGTATGGCTGGTTTATTATTATTTATTTTATGTTACTGAGGGAAATTTTTAATAGACTTTTTTTTACTGAGAAGCAAATAATATTGGATGTAATTAATATTCTGGTTAGAGTTACTAAACACTACTTTTAAAATCGACGTTACGCGCGACGAAGGTTGGAAGGATAATTGACGAACCCGCCATTTACCTTTTATGGTGCAAATAGTACAGGGTTGTTTAAAAGTCCGGAATAAAATTAATATTTTTTCTATGGGTTTTTTTTAGAAAAACGCTGAAACACGGGAATTAATTTAAATTATTGTTAATATTTTTGTAATATTTTTCCTTCCTGCAACCCCTTAACCTCTAGCTACTCTAACTTCATATTATTCAACTGGCAATCCAGGTCAGGTCAGAATGGGGTTAGTTCACTTCGTTAAGGTATAACCAATATCAGTAAATTTTTTTTATAGATTATTTACTTCTTTATTACGTGACTTTCATTCAACAAATCAGGTTTCCGCATTTTGCACATATTGACCAATCAAAAATATTTAAACCGATTAAAAGAACCAAGCATTTTAACCGCGATTAATTTACTCCAGCTTTTGAAATAGAAATTATATACACCAACAGCGA
This sequence comes from Polydrusus pterygomalis, assembly GCA_963969555.1. Classification (NCBI taxonomy): domain Eukaryota; kingdom Metazoa; phylum Arthropoda; class Insecta; order Coleoptera; family Curculionidae; genus Polydrusus; species Polydrusus pterygomalis. Next base: position 3,405,290 of record OZ018378.1, on the reverse strand, counting down.
TTTGGACAAGTTTTAATGTTGTTTAAGTATCTTCGAACATTTACTCAAAATTGCGGCGGTGCGTGATCTTGTTGAAACCATATTGTTTCATGGGAAATATCCGTATGATCTCCTATGGGAGACAAAACTTTTGATACAGGTCAAATGAGAGGAAATCTAAGTAGTAACACTTAGTAGTAAGATTTTAGTCAAAGAAATGGGTTCCCCCCCACACATTGATTTTTTGGGGATGTATATACACGGTGGATTTTGATCAGAATGAAATTCCGTTTAAAATAAAGCGGGAAAAGATATTGTTTGGGAAAACTACGTTATTTTTATCATATCTTCCCATCATTTCGTCACAGAATTGTAATATTGTGTAAAAAGTTCCTGTACAACCTGCACTTTATATGAGTGGTATTTCTGGCTCGTTAAAAATCTTTATACGGAAGCTCTCGTAACATCGTTGTTATATTCCTTATAAAACAGTTAATCATTCTACAAAATTATATTAAAAGAGCTTTTAATACATAAATAACTAGATTGTCAAACTATCATGACAAAAACAATCGGAAGGAATGTTTACATGGGATGTGACTTTTATAACACTTCAGCTTATTTATAGCAGGTAATTACACAGATTACACTACTAGAAAACACGATTATATAGTGTTAGAGCGTGCCTACTTCAAAAATCATTAAAATTAATTGGCACGAGTTATGGGAAAAAGAAAAAATCTTTGACACCCTCTACTAGCTCAACTCAATAGCTTAACTGAATAATTTCCAACATATTTGAAACTAAGGCTATATATCTATTTTCCCGGTATATTAACAACACCCATGTTAAGAAAACAACTTCCACGCGCCACTCTAAACACATAATATGTTATGCTTGGTGCCTGGTCTACTCGATACGGAATTCAGGGGTTCTTTGTGTACGCCTCTTGTCCTAATCCAGGTGTCCAGTAACATAACCCATAATTTACCTGGAATATTTTAAATAATTCCAGTCACGTCCAGGAACATCAGAACAGTGATGCAAGCGACAACTAATTTGGCTATATATCGATCGGTTTCCCGTTTCCACGCGTGTATTCTCTCTAATTAAAATGATATTCGATACATCAATTTTAACTTAATCAAACACGAATTTCATTCGATTATAATAAATTATATCAGAATTTAAAATATGCCAGCAAAAAGGGCATAATATATCTATCTAGTCCTTTTTGCCAGTGGCCAGTTCCTCTTCTATGTAACTTAACACTTATTAAGTTTAAAATTGCTAAACTTCGTTTGTTTCGGTATTATTATTATTTACCTTGAAAATATCCCTGTTACGAGAATTTTATGATCGCACCACTGCTATGCCACGTAAACTACACGTAACGGTATTTATCGTACGTCCCCGCAGTATATTGGGTCCAAGCGGGCAGCGAGCCTTGACCACGGCTCTGCAGTCTGTTTCCTTTACCAGACAAATGTTAATTCTCAGGCGTGCAAGAGCGAAATAAACGCATGTTACTACTGAAAGGCTAAAAGCCAAATAAAATTTCGATGAGGTTCCGACGAACGTTGCCATAAACGTGTGGGGAGAAGAGCGGAGTTAGATTGCTCGAGCAGTTCTTAGTCTATTTCCTAGAAAAATTTGTTGGCTCAAGTGCTCAACCGATTTCTGTAGTAAGGAGGATTGTATAATGTATTTTCAAATATTCATTGTCAATTTGTAATTGTTTAATTATTGAATTTACGTACGGTTACCGGCCGGGCTTGATAATTTGTAAGTGATATTTACAGTAACTTTCTTTTAAAAAATAAATTTTCCCAAATTGACATATGGCTTCTTCAAAGAAATTTAAATGAGCTGGCAAAAACACAATATACCCCATGTAAGTGTTTCGTCGTTTCCGAAACCCCAAAATAGGGAAAATAAGTAGGTATAGGTAAAGAGTATAAAGATTTTTTTGCCGTTCTTTAAACTATACGAGAATAAGTATATTTTAATACAATTTGTAATATTATAATAAACGATCTAAACTGATACATGATGGTAGAGATAAATTAGTCTTTTAAAAGTAGCTGGTAGCTCTTACCACTCTGATTCCAGTAAAGTTTAATATTAGTCGTCTTTCAACATTGACTACCTAGTCATGGAAGTCTTGGATTTGCTTGTCTATACTTCTACCGACTCACATTACCTTTCCTATCGATATCACACTAATGTATGTAGCAACTAATTTGGTCATTGATTGATCGGTTGTCATCGCGTGTTCATTTTATTTCAATATTAATTAAAATATTGTTCGGCATATTCAGGATGCGCAGTTTCACGTAATGAGTAACATAATTTATATTTGAACTGTTCGTTTTTTGGAAAATTTTAATCAATAATACTTTATGTGCGCTGACGGGAATAATAATGAAGTTGTAAAATATAATTACAAATTAATGTTTGAAGGTTGGAGACAATGATGTTTCTTGAATGATGAAAGAGTTTTGGACTTCCATTGTCTTTATTTGTTTTAAATCACAACGTTCAACTGGTAAGTATCTCCAGTCGTCTTTAGGTGAATACTAAATAAGTCAAGTAACTACAAGACTATTTATACTAGCACTGAACCATAACTGAGGTGGGTGCAGTCATGCGTTCAGTGGGCACGCGATCTTATCCTAAGCTTACATCTATCTAACAAAGGTTTCCAGATATTTCTTATGTCTAATGATGGTTTACTAAAGCAGCCTGGGTTCTGGTGAATAGCAGCAGCTTCATTAAACTTTCTTTTCCTCCAGTGTGGTTCCTTAAGTAGGATTTCAGCTTCTGACCACATGATATGGTGACCATGTTTCCAGGCATGGTCAGCTGCACCTGACTTTTCGGTCTTTTTTTTTAACGTATTGTTTTTGTGTTCTTTCATCCTTGTCTCAAGTGGTCTTAATGTCTCACCTATATAAGATTGGCCGCACTCACAGGGGATCTGGTAGACGCAGTTTTTCCTATCTTTTTGACTTGTAGGCTTTGTCTTCGTCAGGTGGCTCCTTAGGGTGTCCCTCGAGTTGAATACGGTGTTGATGTTATATCGTTGTCCTAATCTTCTTATTTTCTCAGATACTCCTTTTACATACGGAATATTAAGTGTTGTTTGTGCCTCTCTGTTTGCTTTTTGCGCGTTGGGTCGATTCTTACGATTTTCCAATATTTTGTCAACTAATCTTGTGGGGTAGCCATTTTTGTTGAGGTCGGTCTTGATGTGGTGAGCTTCTTTTTTAAGTGCTTCTTCCGAGTTACAGATTGTAATTGCTCTATCCACAAGGGTTTTAACTATGCCATGTTTCGTGTTGTTTGAGTGATTTGATGTGAAATTGAGATACTGACCTGTATGCGTAGGTTTTCTGTACACTGAAGTTTGGATGCTGTTGCCATTTTTCTTTACGTTGACATCTAGGAACGGTAATTGGTTGTTTTCTTCTTTCTCCATGGTGAATTTGATTGTTGGTGTTAAGCTATTAAGGTGATCTAGAAAATCTCTTAGTTCGTCATCGGTTCCATTCCAAATAATGAAGGTGTCATCCACATATCTCAGCCACATGTTTGGTTTCTTCTTTGCCTGTTCTATTGCTGTGGAGTCAAACCATTCCATGTAAATGTTGGCGATTATTGGGGAGATAGATGAGCCCATCGATAGTCCGTCTACTTGGTTGAAGAATCTATCCTTTTCTTGAAAGTAGGAATTGTTGAGGCAGCATTCTAATAGTTCCAAGATGGCATTAATAGGGAGCGTTGTTCTTTCCTGTAGAGTATGGTCTTCCTCAAGTTTATTTTTGATAACCTTTAGGGCGTCTTTTACGGGAACGTTGGTGTAAAGACTTTCGACGTCAAAGCTCACCAGCTGATCTCCTGGCTGTACTTCCTTTCCTCCTATTATTTGTGAGTTCTTAACAAATGATGTGCTATTTCCTTGGAGAGGTTTGAGTAGAGGGAGTAGAAATCTAGCTAGCTCGTATGTTGGAGAATTACGGGAGCTCGTAATGGATCTTAGAGGCATGTTGTGTTTGAACGCATGACTGCACCCACCTCAGTTATGCTTCAGTGCATCTAGCTAGTATAAATAGTCTTGTAGTTACTTTACTTATTTAGTATTCACCTGAAGACGACTGGAGATACTTACCAGTTGAAACGTTGTGATTTAAAACAAATAAAGACAATGGAAGTCCAAAACTCTTTCATCATTCATAATTACAAATGTTGATTTAATTTCTTTAAATTAATATTTTTTGTGGACGTAATGTAAAAAATTAGTAGCGAAATACAATAAATAAAACATCTTTTAAACATAATATTTATAGATTTTTCTAAAAATATCTGTTCTAAAAGTTAATACAACCAGTTTTGCCAATAAACAGTTTTCTTTCTAGGAATGCTTAAAATATTTTAATATTTGTTCCAGGAAAACTCTGATGCCACTAATTATTATAAATTTGCCTTGAAAACGTTTAGATAATAGCCTACTTAAGATAATAGGTTCCGTATGTTTTTCTTTTTAGTCTGTTTTTGACATTGGCTTAACTAAATTTTGACAGTACGAATATTCAGATTAGCGCAAAACAAGACCTTCTGGGATTTAAGAAGGGGTAAGTAAAACAGAATACATGCTTTTTGGTTAAATATTAAGCCGCTTACTTTAAGACTCTGCCTGTGGGTGGTGAACCTCATCCCTCGGAATCGCCTCCCCTCACCTGGATCTGTCAAAGTATCTTAGTATAAAGTACCTATGAAGTGGCTAGTATATGCTGTCTCACACACTTCTTTAATAATCAAGAAGGCTGATGATTTAGATTAGTGCATTCAACTTACTTGACGTTTACGCAACGTAATGTGACACCTTATTTTTAATGTATACGTATGGCTCGATTTTGTTTCAAACTCGCGGTTTGCAAATAACTCGGTTCGACCTTGGATCTTTTGCTTTTAAACTCTTCGCTTTTGTGAGAGTTCTCGAGGATAAAAGGACCAATTACCATTTAACAAAAAAACTGAATCTCATCACATCTCAAATACAGATTTCAATAGACTTAAAGACCGTTTCCTTTTACTTTTGAGTCAATATCTTTGGAAAGCGGCCACAAAAATTCGAATAAATTTAATTTAACTTAAAATAAAGCTAACACAAATACGAAATAGAAGGGTAAACGTAATTAGAATTCCCTGGAAGGATGCTGTTCAACACGGGGTTGAAATTCCTAACTCTGACAGAAGAATAAATACTCGAATTCGAATTAAGAGGGCTGTGGGAGAAAGTTTTAACTTTCGAGCAGGTAAAAGAAAATTATCACTGAATTCAGGATATTTGGTAAACAAAATAACTCAAAACACTTGGAAGAGCTTTTGGATTCTTGACAAGAAAAATATCCTTTTTAACTATTAAGGAAATTTTAAGGTTGGTGTTAAAGATTAAAGATAAGAACATATACTCATCGACATTAAATTCCATCCATCCAAAATTATGGTAAATTTTAACGTATGGTAACCTTTTTGTCGAGGACCCATTTAAATGATTTTTTTTTAATTGTAGATAAATGTTTTAGTTTTAATTAACTTCTCTCAATTATTTAAAAACCTGATAACTTGTTGAAATATACAGGGAAAAAGTGAATGTTTTTCCCTTTAGTTTGTAACACCCCCCACCTTCTTTAATGATCCGGAGGCAGCTGTTCGTGCTCGGGGTGGTACTATCTGTTATTGATGTTTTTAACATCGATTTGTTCTTTAACGCTATAGTGCTTTTTAATTAAATAAAAATATTTTGCAAAAAGACTTAAATCAAAATCTTTCGATGTAATGTTTAGAGTTTTCTTTTAAAAAATTCGTATCTCTTGAAGCAAGAAAGATACCGTTACAAATAGAAAAGTAAACTGTTAAGAATAACTTAAACTTCCTTTCGTGTTTTATTTATGCTCGATGAGGTTGCCTATGTGATAACCAAGCAAAGAGGCCTTTCGAAATAACATTGGTTGAAATAGTATTATATTTCTTGTCTTTAGCTGAACTGAAGCCTTTCCCTTTAGTTATATTTATCCATCACTTCATAAAGATACTAGAGGCTTGCTTTACGCACGAAACTAAATTGTATTACTATGACGATGAATGTCCATTGGCCAATGCCAAACCTTTGGTGTCGATGGGTTTCGGGAAAACCGCAATGGTTCGTTAAGAATATCTTAATTTGTTCTGATTTAATTTGTACTTTAAAACACTAGTTACATAATAAAATACATTTCAATAAGTCATATGTAAATAAATTGTAACCATCTAAACAAAGAGCGAATCGTAATTAAAAATATTGTGTAAAGAAAAAGGAAAGCGAACCATCTCCTGATAAGTTGTTATAGAATAAAAAGAAGATTTATTCCATAGTACGTACTTAAATATATAAATAAAATAGTTTTACCTACCAACACTTTTAAAAGTAGGCTTTAAAAGTTTTCCTGTCAGTGTCTAAAATGTAATTCTACGAGACTAGTGTTAAAATAAAATAAATTAAAACAACTTTTATTATTAACAAAAATTTGAGCAACCAAAAACACGAATTTCTTTAGTAGTTCTACTGATCAGGGTTGTGGAGGGAATGGAAATAATAGTACTGGTATAACGACGTCGTAAGAACGTTTTATGTAATTCTTTTCTTATTCTCTTAATTTTCAGTAAATTTTCAATATATCCGTCCACCACTGTTGAGGACTTTCATTCACAGTGTCTTTTGATAGTTCTCAGGTTTGCACCAGAGTCTGCCAGTAAAGTTGCTGAAGATCGAAGGAAACCGGAACAGTGACTAGTGCAAAGCTTCGGATGTGGGAGCTTAAGGAATTCTACTATACCAGCACACATTTGGTTTTTGTATGATGCGCGTGTTAGAAGTGGTTTTATTTTGTTCGAAGGTTTGAATCACCTACTAAGCTCGTTAGCCAATTTCTCCTCTCACAAAATACGATAACAGTTTTAACACTAAAATCATAAATAACTATTATTTGAAATATATATTTATTATCTAGGTAAAGAAACATTAATATTCAACATTTTCCGCTTGTTGTAAAACAAAACTGAAATATTCAATTAAAAAAAAATTAAAAATCCAACGTGATTTTTGCATCATGTGAAATGTGTTGTTTATATAACATGTATTGTTTATTTTTAAACTAAAACAATTAAAAACTAAAAAGTTTTACTCATATCTGTTGTTTACCAGAAGTATTGGTAATTCTATAAATACATTTCTATGTTGTAGTTGTGTGTTTAACTGTACCAATACCTGCTACAAAACTGAAAAATGTCAACAATAAAAAATGTTTTGGTTTATTGTTAAAAAATCTGCAAATTGGTTGATTTACAAAAAAAATAGTGGGCCACTTTATAAATATCGATAAAATCTTAACAAAATTAAAAAATTTACCACTTTTCATGGATGCCGGACATATTTTTACCTTAATGGTCTAGTTATATGAAATCATATTTCTGGTTGCTCAAATTGTACAATAAACGTTGATAATAAAAGTATATATAAAACAATATAAATTATTGTAGTAGGTACTTCGGAATAATTCTTCTTTTTATTTCATAACAACTTATGAGGAGATGGTTTTCTTTCCTGTTTCTTTACACAATATTTTTAATTGTGTTTCGCCCTTTGTTTTTATGGTTACAATTTATTTACATATGACTTACCAAAATGAATTTTATGTAACTAGTGTTTTAAAGTTTTGAAGAGATGGAAATTGTGGCTCAAAGTAATTACGATTCGAATTTTGAACAATGGTATACAGGGGCGGTCTGGCTCAGTTGGGGGCCCTCGGCTCAAACTGTTTGCGGGGCTCCAAACGGGGGGTCTTTTAGAAAACAGCATGTCTAAAGATTGATTTTAATGTAATTTTGGCACTTAAAATTAGCATAAAAGTATTAAAATGTTGGTGAAAAGTTCTTTATAGTTTCCAGCACTAATTCTATGACGTGCAAATTAATAAGTCACTCTAAGGGAGGCTATTGCTAAATTTGTTAGGACTAATAATGAAACGTTGAAATTAATGTACAGTATAACACAGTCGCGACTCGAGTCTGCTGTCAAACTGACACTTAAGTGACTTGACCCTAGACGAGGTAATTTACCTCGTCTAAGGACTTGATAGATTAAGAAATTCAGTACTGCCAACCCTAACCAAAGTGTGTTTATGTTCAATGTTGCCAACGGTGAAAATCGAAATAGTTTCGCCGGTGACGAAAATGCTGAAGTAAAATACTACCAGGAAAATGCTGCATTCTAACGGAAATTTTAGTAACTAACTATAAACGATGTGGGCAAGGCCTCTTCTCAGGTACGGCACCGCGCTGCTTGACCATTGTAGACCGATAGTATATGTTTCAATGTCATTTTAATAAGCATCAAAGAGGAAATAATAAAAGCGGGGCCTCGGCGATCGCCGACCAGCCGACCGGGCCAGACCGCCCCTGATGGTATACTTAAAATAAGGATTCGGAATCGGACGTTGGAATAAATACAGATAATATTACAAAACAACAAAATGATTCAAGACCAATGAGTCAAAAATATTCAAAGTAAAAACAAGAAATTGTTGAAAATTCTCCCGGGACCAAAACAAGCTGCCAGAAAATTTACAGCCGAAATTTCTGCGTTGGAAACTCCACAAACGAATTACTATATAATAAACTTTGTTTCTTATGTAGCAGATTTTTCGATTAACTTCATGTTTTCAAAATATACTATAACTTGTGTTAGTATAATCAGGCCAACTTTGAAAATTATTCTCTCCAAAAGAAAGGCCTAAATTAACAATATGTTACAAGACAAACAACGTTTGAACCTTTATCTACCCATTGATACCAAATTTATATCTGTTTAATTCAATTTTACGGGTGATATTTGGTGACAGCCGATCACCTGCAACTATTTTTGAAATGTTTTGGCGATCGTTAATAGTAAATAAGTCAAAGATACAAATAAAAAGTGCTTTATTATTTCAACATAAACAAATATATTTTAAGAAATAAATTCGATAGGTTTAGTGGGTTTGGAGTAAATGGTATAAATAAATGTTCCTATTAATAGCGACGGTAGAGGCGAGCTCCTTCGATGGTTAATGAAATTAGTCCGGAGAAATTAATTGTTTATAAATATTTATTAGCTCTGGAAAAACGATAACCCATAAAAATGTTGTTAAATGAGAATGTTCACCATTTGTCTAGCGGAATTGTGTAAATGCTTGGTTGGATAAAAAAAGATAAGTATGATATGTTTTTCGACGACAGTCAAGGAGTCACCAGTTTAAAAGTCCATAAGACCCTGTATAGGTTAAAATATTGCACTTGTTTTCCTAAAATTTGTAGTTAATATGCTTTGTATGAAAATCAAAAAATATCCCTACGATACTTAATTCGTTAAGCTACACCATAAAAACTGCCAAAATTGCCCTAATAAATTATATATTTTTGTGCAAGGGTACCCCAGAAGCACCGTATATCCCGAAAATTAACCGTGGTGTTTCCTGGAAGCGCGGGCGGCATCCAGATGATAAATGTTTGTAAAGTTATGTATAAAAGTCGTTAATAATACTCAAAACTGGCGCTTGCCTAGGTTATAATAATTCTCTTTTGTTCGCTTCTTCCACAACTTGAAGTTCCTTCGTAACCGGATAGCAAGAAATAGATACCGGAGAAAATTTGTCTACGTCAAGGTGTAGAACGAAACTGAAAACCAAATGTAACATATTGCATTTTTGATATAACCTGCATAATACGTGCAAACGTAGTCATTTTGTCTGTTGGGATTTACCCAATGGTGTGACTATAACGCAAGAAATAGCAGAATTTACTTTTAAAACAAAATGTTTACTGTACTACTTTACTTCTTTTTATATATAGGGTTGTTCAAAAGTCCGGAATAAAATTAATATTTTTTATATAAATAATTTTTTAGAAAAACGCTAAAATACGGGAACTAATTTAAATTATTGTTCATCTTTCTGTAATATTTTTAGTCCCCTCTTTGCAGCCCCTTAACCTCTAGCTACTACTTTTTTTTCAAATGGCAACTCAGGTCATGGGGAAGGGGCTCAATCAAAAGGTCTTTTGAACAACCCTGTATAACAAAGTCACCATCTTAGTTTTCCCTAAAATATTTAAAATCTGTATTTATATTTTATTGTCAAATAATAAACAGTGCTGCATTTTTGACAAAGAAAACATTATTAATATTATGAATATCACAATTTAATTTTATACTGAAAGAAATGCTATTCCAAAAATAATAAATACATTTAGTTTGATAAGCAATAAGAAAAATAATTCACTAAAAAATGAAAGTGCCAATTTTCTTCGAAATCAAAATTATTAATTCACGTCCGTTTTCCTTTTAAGGTAGGCGGAACTTAAGGAAAATGTCTTCTAACCTGCGATTTTCCTTTTCCAGTTTTCCTCTTGGAAAATCAATTTCTGATGCAGGAAAGTCCCAGAAAGTCGGATATTAGAAAATATTTAAAATAGTTACTAGGTCTTTAAAGACATTGCATATTGAAAGAATTAAATAGAATCTTATAGTTAAATGAAATAAAATACCTGATAATAACGAAGTTTTGATAAAAGTAGAGACTAAATTGTGTTTAGTTACGAGCAGTATCACCCACCTTTTTTAGGTGTAAACTGTTTGATGCTGTTTAAGATAATATGCAATCCAAAAAACATCGAAGCATATTGATAGTCATAGATGTGAATAGATTTTATTTACTTAGATTTTAAGATCAGAAACAGGTAGAGCTACCCAAAAACTGTATCCACTGTTTACTAAAGTTGTTTGTAAAACTGTTTATCTATAATAATAATCTAATCGCAATATATGGATACAAAATCAAGATCCTCTACGAAATCAGTACAATTTACTCGTCTATTACCACTTACAATTAGATTTTTTAAAGTATGATACAATGATTGTGTTGTAGTTTCGAAACTATGTCCTACCATGAGCATAACTAGCTTGATTGAGCATTTGAATAAAAGCACAAAGTTAATTATATAGAAGTTTGTAAGTTTATTAGATGCAAGTATGTGCAAGAGAATTTCCAATTCAAACGAAGTGACGAGAAGAGGAACAACAAATTCCTTGATCGCTTCCCTCATTCTCGAATTTCAATATCAGAACTTGAGAGATTCATTATTAAGGGTACAAGTTATTTAATATTTCACATTTCCTTTGACGGGGTTGATATTGATAATACAAAACAATTTTTGGGGGGAATAGATTTGAAAACGATTTTTTAGATTAGTTCACTTTTAAATTGAAACGATAGAACATTTTTTATGAACTTAACTCTGTGTATGTCTGTCATGTTGACGACATGGTGGCATAGGTAGAACGTTAACCATAACAATTTTATTTTATTATGACCAATTTGAATAGCTCTAACGCCTAATAGACCACACAAACAAAAATATATAAATAGAGAGAAGCCGAGAGGCCGATTAACCCGGTGCATGTTTTAGTAGATTTTATTAGCAGCACTGCAATAGATCTAATTAATAAAAAGTTCGCCTATTTTTCTGGCAGGAATTTCTTTAAAGAGTTTAAAAGACACTTTTCTCTATATTTAAAAGAAAAAGTAAATATATTTATGTAAATCCAAGTGTAAATAAATTATTTTATTCGAAAGTATTAGTCTGGACGTTCTTAGGCAATAAAATTATACATCAGCATCATTGTAATCGCCCTAGAAAAGCAAATGGACAAGGAAGCGTGTAATATCAACGTTAAGCTTATATTAATGTTCATATGTAATTTTTAAGCTCGGACCTGTCTATCTTTCCATTCCCGTTAACTGAGAATTTTAAACTGCGCATGCCCATGTATTATACTAGACTCTTTACATGCATGAGGTCTTTAACTTACCACTCCCGTGATTATTGTTTGCTGATCTGAAGGTAATCGCTGACCTAAAGGCTTGTATTTTATTATTATATATAGTTTATCCCGGTTCTATAATAGACATAAAAAGTTCTGACTACTTATTTTTTCAAGAAAAAAAAATGTTAAAATAAAATATTTAAAAAAGCGTAATTTTTAAGAGGACGCCCATCATAAAATTTGTCCATACTGTATAATAACATTTTTTTCAATGTCAACTCCGACCCCATGAGAAATTTAAAAGTACTCAAATCCTGCTGAACTAATTTGTGTTATTGTAGAATTATGTTGTTCTTATAAGCCAGCACAATCGTAATTTTTGAATTATTTTAATAGCAAATATCTAAAAATCGCTAATAGTGATATAACTAGGCTTGCAAAAAAGTTTAAGGTGGCTTTTTTTACTTTTTATCGTCTTTTTTAGACTTTTTTAATACTTAATTAAAACTTTCGATCGTTCAATTAGATAGGTTTTTAATTTAAAACGCCGGCGAAATATTTTAATAACTATATACTTACCATATTATTAAAAGAATAAAATATTGTAAAAATGGCTCTCTGTAGACCCTTCAATGCTACAAAATTAAAGTTCAATACATTCTTCGCCTTTTACAAAGTCGAACATAAAATTGAACGATTGATGAAAACAAAGTAATAGATACATTTCAAAAACCTATAAAACGTCAACCGGCGAATCATGCTGCATACATATGAAATGGGAGAGGTGCAAAGCGTACAAAACAGCCCTTACAACGGTAATATGAGATCTGTCGCTGGCACGCAGAACCCCTGGAGCTCGTTTGTACAGCTATGTGTAGGTAAGGTTCAAATTATTACACTACAAGCCAAGCCTACTATGCATCGAACGAGTGTTACGTTTATTTTAAGATATATTTGGGAAACAAACCTAATTGACGTTGTGCGACTCAGCCATTTTTTCATTACTGTCATATTGTAACTTAGTGTTAGTCATACTTATTATTATTATTTTGTCTCCTGACGCTTAAATCTTTTTATAAATAATTTAAGACGTTGATTCCTAACTGAATATAAATTGATAGAAAATTCATTAAGAAAAGGAACTTTTTTTTTTGGGCAAATCTGCAATACAACGAAAATACCGGTTGCCAATACGTTATTTAGAACCGATTAGAGAGTATGTTAAGTCCCTTTTAATTTATAAATTGAGAATACATTTGACAACGTTATTTCTTTAATATAACAACCGACAGCTGTTAAAAACAGTTTCGATATTTTGTGGTTTAAAGAAAGCAGTGTTGAATGTGATAAATTAATGCCAAGATCCTAATTTTATATTGTACCATTAAAAACAATTTTTCTAATAATTATTAGCCCTTTCTGATCCCATTTCTGTTTTGCATATACTTTAGTAATCCCTATGGATAGAAAATATTCCATAATAAAGTACGCTTGCTGTCAAAAGCATCACATACACGTCCTTGTATCAAAGATTTGTTGCTAATAACTTATAAAAAACGGTTCATCAAAAAAATTTTTTATGTAGAATTAACCAAAATTAACTACTCTCTCAGGTTTTCTTTCAAAAATTGGGAAATTCTGAGAGTCCTAAAGTGCTCAGTCATCTAAAGTTAAATTCCAATAACAAAAAATAATATGTCTGGAATTGTTTGTTTTCAACTGTACCTAATATAAATTATATTTTCAGTTAACTTTATAGGCAAATTTTATTGCAAATTTGTATTGTACGTTCATTTGATGGTTTGTTTGAAGGTGGTAGACAATGAATTAATATCAAAAAAATTACCTTGTCGGACTTCCATTGTCTTTATTTTGTTACTTAACACAACAGAACTCTAATCATTTTGTAAATATTCTGAAACCCGTCAATTTAGAACCACAAGACACATTTGTCAATTTCGATGTAGAAAGCTTATATACCAACGTTCCAATAGGGGAATCACTGCATATCATCAAACAAAAGTTACAGGACGACCCAATCCTTTCAGAACGCACTAGTTTGCCGCTGGATGAAGTGATGGAACTATTGGAGTGCTGTCTACCTAGTTCCTACTTTCAAGTAAAAGATAGGTTCTATGCCCAGGATGACGGTCTTCCAATGGGTTCATCTCTCTCTCCAGTGGTGGCTAACCTGTACATGGAATGGTTCGAGTCACACGCTATTAACACTGCCAAGATTAAACCTAAACTTTGGCTTAGATATGTTGATGATACCGTTATTATCTCGACAGACAGCAACGAAGAGCTGATACGGTTTTTGGAACATATTAATAGTATAAGACAATCCATTAAATTTACCATGGAAACAGAAAAACATTCCACTCTACCTTTTCTCGATGTTCTCGTCAAACGAAGTGCTGATAACATAAAAACTTCAGCATACAGGAAACCCACTCACACCGGGCAATACCTTAATCACGGATCGAATCATTCAAACTCCATAAAACAGGGCATAATTCAAACTCTTTATCACAGAGCATCTAACGTTTGCAACAATCCGGAAGACCTAAATATTGAAATTTCAAACACCAAAAGAGATTTAAAACAAAATGGTTACCCTGAAACTTTTGTAGCTAATACCCTCTCAAAACTTAAAAATCGCGAAGTGAAAACTAATACAGAAGCTAGAGAGGAGCAAACATTTCTTACAATACCTTATGTCAAGGGGATTTCTGAAAAGATTAGAAGAATAACCAAAAACTATAATATCAAAACAGCCTTTAAATCCGGCAATACGCTTAGAAGCTTTCTTACAAAAGTAAAACCCCCCAGTAATGAAAACACAAAAAAAAAATTGTATCTATCAAATCCCTTGCGAGTGTGGCGAATCGTACATTGGAGAAACAAAGAGACCTCTTCCCGTACGAGTTAAGGAACATCTGAAACATACTCAAAGAGGTGAAACTTCGAGATCAGGTATAGCGGAACATGTATGGACTAACCAACATAATATACAGTGGTCAGAAGCCAAGGTTTTGGACACAGAACAGCACTGGAAAAAACGAAAATTCAAGGAAGCAGGTTTCATAAATCAAAATTCACATATATTCAGTAAACCAAGTATAGATATTCCCAATATCTGGAAGCCTCTTCTGGTCCAAAACCAACAGCTCAAACTTCACACTCCAATAAGCACGTAGGCGGAGTCATCAAGCTGCGTTGCCCATGGATAGTATTTAAGACAGTAGCCTTAGAATTATAATTTAGTTTACACTTGAAAACGGCTAGAGATACTAACTAACCGAAACGTTGTGTTAAGTAACAAAATAAAGACAATGGAAGTCCGACAAGGTAATTTTTTTGATATGTTCATTTGATGTTTTTAAAATACGATGCATCACGGTTGGTTTTTAATGTAGCGGGTCTCCCGGAGACCCGCTTTTCCTGTCGTGCTAAAACTAAGGCCACGCAATTTCCTTTGCACTCCACATTTACCAACACAAACAGCCATTAGTGTTCAATTATCCTTGAAATTACCAAATTTATTACTTGTATAGAAAAACTTAATGAATCCGCCCGCTTCTTTGTACGACAGCTGCCCGTTAAAACGGATTTTCTTTTTAATTTAATTAAAAAAGGGTAAAATGTCAGATTTTTCTTAAACAGATTCCATTATGTCATCGACTAATTACGACTAGAAAATGGAAAATATCGGCAGCCTCGTTTGAGAGTTCGGAGGAGAAAATGAGTTGATTTGCGTCATAATCTTAATTACGTTTTTGTCATTAAATGACTGGGCTTTCTAAAGTTGCGAGCTTTTTCGATTGGAGAGTTCGAAGAGGACGCGGTTCGAATCGTCTGGGCTCGGCTCGGCAGGTTTGGTAAAGTCAACTTTTTCTAATAACAAAGCGTTTCGACAGTTGACAGGCATAGGTGACATTACCAGCTAATACTGGTTTCTTCCTAAAAGTTTCCAGTTCAGTAGTGGGCCGGAGCAACCTCACGTATCAGGTATCAGAGACAAAATTTTCGTTTTGTTTATTATTTAAGTTAAACGGTGGGTAGAATAAACCAGTTAATTAACTCTACTATTTCCAATAACAAACATTTTATTTATTATCATTAGCTATTATAAATTTGATTTTATTAGTTTATCCGTTTTAATCACGGTACAATAGTTTGCCGAACCTTACGCTCACTTCAGCCGTTTTTTAAAAACACATGGCATTTCGGCTACGCAGCGAACGTAAATTCTAATATAGCAACGCAGCATTGTACGCGAAACATGCGCACCACTTGCCACTTGATTGGCTCGTAGCTACAATATTTGGGCGGCGAAACTCTTGTACGTTGTCAGAGTTGTTCATAGCGTTTTCCATTGGTAAGTTTAGTGGATGTCACATGTATTTCACTTTATACTTCACGATACACCTATACACGGGCAGGCCTGTCGAAATTTGAATACTGCTGCGCATTCAGTCGCATGCAGAAGACAGGTCTAATCTTACATATTGCGCGACTATTATAAAAAGTAAGGGAGAGTGGGGGAATTGTGCGCACTTAATCGGAAATCGTTATAGCACTGATGTCATTGTAGATAATTTAAATGTAAATACCGTAATGAAAGGGCTATTTAGTTTACTCTCAGCATGTAAATCAATTTTAGGAAAAAATAAAGTTTTTAAAGTACAATATTGCTGAAAGTACAAGAGTGCTCTTGCGCACCATTCCCCGCCGTTGCGGGTAATCATGCGCAGAGGGTAGGGAATCGTGCGCATTTAAAGTTTTAAGTAAGTAAGTAAGTATTCCATAAAATCAACACTAACTTTAAAATCATTTATTGAAGTTGTGGAACATAAAAAAATTTATAAAAAATATAAATAACTCCTAATTTGAGCCTAGGTCACATTTATAATTTTTCGGGGTATCTGAGCCAGTGCACTCGGCATGATTCCAAGTTAAGCAAAGGACACAACTGTACCATAATTCTACTTGTTTGCAAATGCTACAAACTTCGTTTGGTATCCTTGGCTGATTTAAAGGTGGCGGTATAAAGCTAAGTCCAACGTTATCTTCGATGTCATCTAGCTCATAGTCGTAACAAATATCCGACACATCATCTTCTGATGAATCAAATGATTCAGGTGTTGGCGGTCTCTTTTGTTTCCTTTTGAATTTCTTTGAAGACGACGGAATTGATGATTCACCGTCGAAACATTTACAAATGACTCTGATTTTACTATCCTCACTTCTCAAAAAAATTACCATTAGATTACGTGTGGGGGAATCGTGCGCATGCAAGCGCATCATTACCCCTTTAGGTATTAAATGACACTATTTTATACAGTTAGCAAACTACTTAACCTAACAATGTAAAACAAGCATCAATAGATGCAAAAGATCATACTTTTACATAAAATAAATATGTTCTATCGATTAGGGAAAAAAAATTGACTCACCGTCTTATTTTCCGATATCAAAAAATTATAAAAATTTGCTTGATTTCAAATAAACAGAGCTCGTTTCATACAAACGTTTACAACTGATGTGACTAATGGCATCGGTGTTCCACAAAAGGAAGGCGACAGCGTAGCACTCGTCATTGGTGGTTAAAAGCCCGCGAACTGTGAAATAATTTGATGCGCACGATTCCCCGCTGCGCACGATTCCCCCACTCTCCCCTAAGCAAATTTTAGTTTTGTTCCTTCTGTGGCTATGATATTATCCAATAAAATATTTTACTACAATTATATTGATTGTTCACACGGAGAATGTTATTTATTTAACAATAACTCATTCAGCACATAATAAAATTTATGGCTTTATTTTTAGGTCATTTAAAGCACATTATTTGAGAAATAATGTTCACTGGTCGTAATAATTATATTCTAAAACAATGCATTTATCATCTTTCTGGATTGTTTAGTTTTTGTTTGTTAAACTGTTCCAATATTTAAATAATAAAGTCTTATTGTTTGAATCTCCCGCGCTGGACTGCTTCACCTGATATCATACACATGTGAGAGAGATAGAATTTATGCCCGTCATATTCAATAATTGTTAAAAAATAATCCATAATAAAAGCGGTTATGTTGTGTTGATTTCACGAGAGTAAAGTTCATGGTGGTTTATTAATTCGTTTTCGTTGTTTGGAAGATTGCCGCAAAAAATGCACAGTCACATTTGCAAATTATAACGTGTGTTGAGATTTTTTTCGCCTCACTATCTCGCAAGATGTTTTCTGGTCTCGTCTCGAGAAAGTCTCATAATTTCTCGTTCTCGCAATATGACATCATAATGAAAATTCTGCAAAAGTTTCAAGTACATACGGGATTATGTTATTACCATTACCATGTGAGTATTATAATGATATCCTTGTGTTCGATGTGTAATAATTTAATCACTTTGTATTTAATTTCATCAAATCAAAATCCATTGATTAGAAAAATGGGTAAGCGGGTAGTTTTAAAAACACTGGCAATACATAAACATGTAAATTTAAGAAGGTTTTCTGCAGTTACAGTACTGTAAAACTCTAAGACCATATATTATTTTGTGTAAATAACAGTATAAATCAAACAACCGATTTACGAATTGATTTAAATTTAAATCAATATAATTAAATAAATATAATCAAACATCCCTTCATGTTAATCAAATCATTTTTTTCCTACTACTTACTTGAGAAATCGTCATTATTTACTTCATTCCTTTATCGAGAAGTAACATTTCTTCACCTAGGTTAATAATAATAATAAAAAATTTCCTAGGTCAATATTGAAAAACAGCTGTTCAATGAGGTTGTTGCAGACAATTTTATAACTTAACTCACCGTTTCTTTAACATATTATTGATTTTGAGCCTTTTTTGACCATTTTAAACAAAGAAATTCTGGAAAACAGGATTAAATTATCAATAAAATAGGACTTTTTATTATAATTTTATTGGGAAGATACTTTCAGGAATGGTTCTGTGACCAGCTTTTTTTCTTACACACCAGTCCATTAATTGCGCGTATGCATTCAAGTATAGTTTCTTAGATTCTCTGGTAACAGATCGCACTGTGCGCTATTTGCCGCCTCTCTAAGCTCGGCTGGGGTACAAATTTCCAATTCTTCACTCTCAATTTCAGACATTTTATAATTTTAACTTTATATTATTATCTAACCCGAATATTTTCTACATACTGACAGAAGATCGCATTTGACAAGTAAAATCCTAAGTGACTTGATTTTCAAATTTTTTTAAAAATTAGGTGAAAATGGGTAACAAAGATTTAAACGAATTAAAATATGTAATATTTTATTGTTAGTAGTAGAAAAAATTCTATATATACCGCAGTTGAGAAGGCTATTATATACCTCGCACATTATATCCCTCGGCGCTTCGCGCCTCAGTATATAAAAGCACTTGCTATATAATAGCTCACTTCTCAACCTAAGTATATAATGTACTATTACTGTGTAGTTCACCCCTCGGTTAACTGTATTTAAAAATAACGACCAGGTACAAATAACATCAATACTGAAATTTCAGTTCCTCTTGAGCATGAATAAAAATCTTATTAAAACAAACTTTGGGTTTGTCCTTCAATTACTGAAAAAGCATCCATCATTTATAGAATAAACTGCTCCCGAAAAACTTTTCCTCGGAAAAATCGTCCCCAATTTCAAGCTGAAATAATTTTAAACGAATTCAAATAACAAGCACATCGAAACTTTGCGCATCAGACCTTATGACCCTTTGATATTCCGTTCTTTCTGTAATTGGCTGACTTTTCTTTTTCCAAACTCAAAGAGCCGAAACGGAGAATGTTACCTTGTTAGATGAAAAGTTTTTACTTCAATAGTTCAGTTAAATATGAAATGAATGAGGTCGTTTTAGGTTGTTTTCAAAATGCAGAAATTTATTTGAAAGAATATTTCCCTAATATGTAAAAAATCCCATAAGAGGTGTGCAATTTTGGAAATATTACAACGAAAATTTCACACCTCTAATTTTTAGCCAATAAAAAGCTTTCATTTCAGCTTGTTACTACAGCAACCACAAAACTTCCCGGAAGTTTTTCCTCCTGGGTACCCTGGGTGTGATTACAGCGATCGGTTTTCTATCAAACGCACAGCCATCTATTGTTTATAATAACTGTGGGTTTACCATTAATAATAATTATCACAATATTGAAAACAATATTAATAATAATTAATTAATTATTTTAATATGAGTCTTTAATCTTAATATCAATACCCCCAATAAATACTTTCAATACCTGTTTATATTATGCTGTCTCTTTCCCCCTTTTTTTTGTAAAGTATATAGATATCTATATTCCTGATATATTTAGGTATGTCATAAATTAATTATCTTCCTTGAATTTTAGTTATATGAAATAATTAAAGGCAAATTAAGAGAATCTTAAGCAACCCATTTTTATTTAAGTTTTGCTACTAAAATTTACCGAAAATATATTTTTTGCAAATATTCTTCATGACAGAGCTATTTTTTCATTTTATAATAATCATATTGAGTCTCTTTATGTACTCAAAAAATATATTCTTAGGATTTTAGTTGTATGAAACAAACATTTATTGTTCGTTAAAAATAATGTATTCTATTAGCTATCAACAAATTTGTATTACTACAGTGAACGGAAGGCTGTATTTTTATAATTTTTATTTTTCAAAGCTCTATATTTTGCAAATAAATCATTGGATATTTATCTGTTGACAGGCACAGAGCCGACTTGATAGTTTTAGTTTCCTACTGGAACTTCTGAAGAAAATTGTCATGCTATAATTTTTTTATTTTAATTTGGTGTGAAATTTTCTGGTATACCTGAGGAGAAAAGTTCACACATTATTATCACTACAGGAAGATTCTCATGGCTCAACTTGGACATCACTACGATACTTACCAAACCACCGTATTTAATTTTTTTTAAAATACGTTTTATTCCTACAAACCAATAAGTGTACAAGAGTTACTGGACGATGATCCTGATAGGCGAGAGCAATTTTGTGAAATATTTATTGAGTTAACAGATAATCACACACAACAACATTGTCCACAGAATATTTTTTCAGATAAAGTTACGTTTTCTCTAAATGGTCAGGTTAATAGACAAAACTACAAATACTATGCACAGGAAATTCCTTATTGGTTCATAGAAAATTACACGCAGTATAATGAAAAGGTTATGTCTGGGCGGGATTTGTTGAAAATAGGGTATTCTGATAATTTTTCTTTGATGAGAGCCTCACTGGAGACGGTTATCTAATTGTCCTTTGAAATGATTTGGTTCCAGCTTTTGCGACTTTACCAAGTATAACCTTATGGTTTCAATAAGATAGGATTGTTCTCCGCCGCATTATGCTGCTCATGTAGGGGAATACTTAAATACAATTTTTCCAATACGGTGGACAGGTAGACGAGGATCAATAGAGTGAGCACTCAGATCACCCGATCTTAAGCCATTGGAGTTTTTTTATGTGGGGCTATGTCAAAAATTTAGTTTATAAATGTAAATATAACTCGATAGATACCCTGAAAGAGTTCATTCGACGAGTGAGTAATAAGATAAATTTCTCCACAAGAAGTAGAAAATGTATAACAGGAATTTTAGATGGGTTGATCTACTGCAGAACAGTTGGCGGAGAACATTTTTTACATCTTGTAAAATACTGTCTTGTCGTACTTCGTCGTTTGTGTATTTTGTTTTTAAAGTTACTATTTCGTTACAGGTAGACGAGGATCAATAGAGTGAGCACTCAGATCATCCGATCTTAAGCCATTGGAGTTTTTTTTATGTGGGGCTATGTCAAAAATTTATTTTATAAATCTAAATATAACTCGATAGATACGCTGAAAGAGTTCATTCGACGAGTGAGTAAAGAAATACATTTCTCCACAAGAAGTAGAAAATGTATAACAGGAATTTTAGATGGGTTGATCTACTGCAGAGCAGTTGGCGGAGAACATTTTTTACATCTTGTAAAATACTGTCTTTTCGTACTTCGTCGTGTGTGTATTTTGTTTTTAAAGTTACTATTTCGTAAACTTTCTAAAAAAATGCATTAAAAAAAAAGTAATTTGACGGGTCCGAGCGATTCTTGGTTAAGGGCATACATAAATAAAAGACTGATCCATTTTTTTATCATAACCCTGTAGATAGGGCCCCGACTCAGCCTTCATCAAAAGAAGGTTGCCGAATATCGTTATGGTAAGAATGAAATCTAATTTAACATATTCTTGAAAAAAGCTTTTCCCTAATAAAACCCATAACTAAATCGGCAGATTAAGGTTAAAAAATCTTCGGCTCATGCCCGAAGAAAGGCAAATAAAAAAGGTCTGAGTATTTCTGAGTAAATACGAATTGATTCAAGGCAAAGGCGATTTGGAAAGTGATAATGTGTTTTGAAACGTGCCCGGATCGCAGGAGGCCGGTAGTTGTTATCACACGTACATCGTCTTTACGAAAATCCGTCGGAAGAGCTCGCGTGCACGACTGAACGGCTGTTTGCATATTCGGCACCTAAATTCGGTGACGTATGGGACCGCGTAGGTGTAGAGGAAGTTTTGATGGCTAGATAAATATTATCGTGAAACAGGAATATTTTAGTGAATAAATTAGGCATGCTTCGATGTTATCCAATTATTTGGGCGCGTATACAAGGACGGGGTAGTAAGAAAGTAAACATATTTTACTTTTTTTAACAATTCACTGCCTTAATATTACAAATATTCTATGATACAAAATCGTTAATTTAAGAAAATCGGTAATAAATATTCAGCTATATTTGAAAATATATGTTGATAAAACTGCTGATTTTGTTTGGACATCCACGTATACATTGATTTTAATTCTACCTTGTTTTGGACTAAAGTAACGTTAACGCCATTTTTCACTATTATCGGCTGTAACGTGCTTTCTGGAATTCGTTGTCTCAAACTGATTGACGTAAATTCTAATCCAGAAAAAGAAGTTTTATACCCAACTTCGAAAAAAGATTTAGTAAACACCAAATATACAACTTTCACAAAAGGAACCAAACTGCATTTTAGTTTAAAAATAAAAAAATTCAAATCTAGAAAATATATTTCTTGCATCTGAATTAATGGATAGGGTTTTTTAGTAGTCACTTTCAATAAAAGGCTCAACAAGGATAAGGCAAAAAAATACTTCAATTTCCTTAAGTTGCATTCTATTGAGCTGTGCACTGGGTCCTCCTCTTGTATGAAATAATGCACAGACACAGAAAACTTCATTGTTACTTTTTACTATTTGTAGTTGTTTGTAGTAAATAGGTATGCAACGCCAAAAGCTATTAGGTTCTGCCGGTTCTGTGGAATGCAGCTATCACTTCACAAGATCCTCTACAACATTTATTTAAATCGTGTATACAGCACTGGAACTATCGTACACCCTTGTTGCGTGATTATGACAGAAATATTTTATTAACAAAGTTGTATATTGCACTAAAAACTATGTTATTCCAAATATATTAAACTAAAAACATACATCTTTATTTTTTGGCGTTTGTGAGACACCTAGACAAGATATTTTAATTTTACACTGTTCTATGAATAACTCGCGATATATAGAACCGTGAACCGTTGAAACATGATTTTGTCGAATTTTGTTACATCATACACCATTGTAATACTTAGGCAGTGAATTATCAATTACACAGACATTATTAGACCAAAATTTACTAATATTCTAGAAATTTATATATTTGGGGACGTAGATTACATCTCCAAATGAGTTCTTGGATGTAAAAGCTTATTTGTTAATTTTGTTGTAGTTTTGCCTTTGTCCCTCTTTATTCTGCCATAGATACGTATCCTTTAAGATTACTTTTAAGCCGTCAATTACATTTTAAATCTCCCGAACACTTCCCTGGGAGATATAACTATTTACTTACTTCCCTAGACAGGTAAATATTTACTTATCTCCTTAGGGGAGTAAAACTTAATTACCTTCCCCAAATCAGTGTCAGTAAGGAGTCCTTACCAAGCAGAGGGTAGGAAAAATATATTAATTTCTATGCAACTATTATTTTCAAATACCGCGAATTCACGTTCAGGCGCTATAACTTTTTATAGCACTCCCACTATACCGTTAATATAGAGCGAACTATAATAAGAGAACACGCTAATCAAATCTTAGATCGTAAATGCTTCCCTATCCACCCAAGCAATTTCATCAATACTAACTCGTGTAATGGAACATAAACTTTTCTTTTCAACAAACTAAAAACCAGATGACAGTAAAACACTGTTTTAAAATACTTTATCCGCAAACCCGAACAAATGTGGCAACTTAATTATCCTATCGACAAAAAAATATTATCCTTTATTGTCACATGAATGTCGACATCATTAGACTATTTTTAAATTCAAATGGAACTCATGACAGGCATATTAAATATTATTGTGTTGGGGTATCTGATACCTTTGAACGTGAGCCGTAAGCTCAAACAGTGCGGAGTATTATTTGTGCTACTCGATATCTGTTGATATGGAATGCTACTATTGAGGTCTTATTTTAAATTTGAACTCTACGTAAAAATGGCTCTGAAATTACTATACAAATTAGTGTTTAGTCGTCCATTAAAACTTCAAAATAAAAATAGATTTAAAAATCATTACCTTAGAATAATTAGAGCTTGACTTTTTCTGAAATGCGTTTTGCGTTGTCTTATTATCTCCTGGTAAGCGCCGGCGATAATGCTGCAGAAACTCCTTCAGCGTATGTATCGAGTTTGGTTTAGGTTTATAAACTAATTTTTTGACGTAGTCTAACCAAAAAAAGGTTATTGGGTTAATATCGAGCCATCAGGATGGCCATTCCATTGACCCCCGCCTACCTATCCTCCGCTCCGGAAAAATTGTATTTAAGTAGGTATTCCCTACATGAGCAGCAATGCGGGAAAGCACCATCCTGTTGAAACCATGAGGTAAATCAGAATCATTATCATCTGGAAATATAATGACAAGAGTTGGAACCAGATTATTTTGAAGGAAATTTAGATATCTTTCTCTGGTGAGACTCTCATTAAAGAAAAATTGTTCGATTACCCTATTTTCAATAATGTATGTCTAGACAACAACATTATACTGGGTGTGATTTTCTATGAACCAGTGAGGATTTTTCTCTGCCGCCCAGTGTCTGTAATTGTTGGTATCTGACCATTGAAAAAAAATGCATCTGAAAAACAAATTCTTGGACAATTCGTGCGCGATTATCGGTTAGCTTAATCATTATTACACAAAATTGCTCTCGCTTATCAGGATCATTGTCCAATAACTCTTGTACAATTACTGGCTTGCAGGGATGAAACAACGTTTTTTTAAATTTAGAAACGATGGTTTAATAAGTATCATAGTCAAGCCCAAATTGTGTGACTGAACTGTGAGAATCATCTGTAGTGATAGTAATAATATGTCTCTTCTTTATCATAACGCTGTACTACAATAATGTCTCTACAACATATCCATCCATTTACGTCCTTAGTGTTTTTACATTTCAATGGATAACCAAAACCTAAAACATCTGTCGAAGTCGTGCTGACTTGTATTGCTTCTTGTTATTAGCATAAAGTAATATTATTTATTTTGAGAGAAAGTGTTATGGTAAACTATAATAAAATAACTTTGTATAGAAAATACAAAATAGTAAAAACAAAGGTTAGGTCATAAAAATCATCAGAAAATTAACGGTAAAAGAGTTTCACTTTAAATAATAGATCCATAAATTTAATAGAGTTTTCAGCAAACAAAAGACTGTACCGTCGCTCAATACAAGTAAAGTAGAACGTTTGTAGCCCGATTTTAAACGAAAACCTCTATAAAGTTTATCCAGTTCGTATTCGCTTAAGCACTAATCACATTAAGACAAAGTGATTTAGATTTAATTGTAATTATACGTTGAGCAGGTTTAAATTAAATCAGGTAAATAAATAGTTTAATATCTTTCGCTAAGCTCGGTTTAGAAATGCATGTGAATATTTAATTGATCTAAACCTCTTTTATTCAGAGTACTTAGACATTGTCTGTAAAAATATTTTTTTCGGCACAAACACTAAACGATTATGGTTACAAGCCATACTTTTCACTAAACCGTCATTTTAACTACTTTTCAACGGATGTTAGAGATTGGCCGACCCGCAGCGAGTAAACCGGCCTGTTGCGGACGTTAAGATTCAAATTTTTAAAGTGATTAGTATTCCCAATGGCATACTGCCAGTGGCGAACGATGAGGTGCTTAGTACAACTTTTCCGCGGCGGTGGATAGGTAGACAGGGGTCAATATAGTGGTCACCCAGATCGCCTGATCTTAAACCACTGGACATTTTCCTGTGGTGCTACATCAAAAATTTGGTTTATAAATCTAAACCCAATAGGCTACAAAATATACGACAGGAATTTTTAGAACGATTAATCTACTGTAGATGGAGGCATTTTCATCATCTTATAAAATGGTTTCCTGTCATACTTTGTCGTTTGTCTATTTTTGTTTTAAAAGTTACGTAAACGGTTGTTGATAGGTGTAGGGCATGATTTATGAAAAATGTCTAAAATTGATTGTAGAATGTAAAAATATATAAAATGTTTTATTAAAAAAATTAAAGCTTATACACGTAGTATTTTTATAATTTATCGAAAAAAATTAATTTCAAAAAAAATTAATTTGACAGGTCCGATTCTTTATCGATTAAGTGGGCGGTATTGCAAATAAAAAGCTGAACTTTTTTATAATAACCCTGTATATTAGTGTATATACTCTATACAGGGTGATTCACGTTGAGTGGCCTATTAGAAGATCTCGGAAACGAGTAAACTTATATTTCTAAAAATTTGGTAGCAGGCATGATTGACTTTGAACTTTTAAAATATTATATTTTGACGTTTGTATCACTTCCGGTTATACCGGGAGTTATTGCCAACTTTGGTATTTCAAATGGAATACCCTGTATATTTTAGCATTTTTGGATACCTTATTGAAACCTAAGTAACTTTTATTAACAATAATCTATACCTGTCTCTTACCGTTTTTGAGATATAAATTATATAATGTATTTTTTATGTAAAAACCTTACCGAGAAGAAAGTTCAGTAATTTTTAAATTAATAAAGCTAAACATTTAAAATTTTGTAGGCTTTTAACTAAAACATAGATCTTTAGACGACATTACTTAAGTTTCATGTTTTGCATACAGGGGTTTTTTAAAAGTGTGCCAATGTGGCCATTTAGATAAATGTGCATAGGTCAATTTTTGCAAATGGAACGCCATATTTTTTATTTTAGTAACTTGTAGAGAATCAAATTTCCTATCTAAATGTTTAATATGTTAGTATCAATATTTTTAGTCGTTTTGGAATTCTGAGCAATTTAAAAAAAAAATATCTGAAAATATGTGTTTGTGTTAAGTTCATAAGACATTATTTTTGTAGAGGGCTTATTTGACTCCGATTTTTGACAAAATATGCTTTAATGGCAGCATTTTGTTAATATAAGTTATTATATATATTATTATTATATAAAGCTCAAAGTCAAACAAAAATCGGAGTCAAAGCCTTCTTTACAAAAATAATGTCTGAACTTGACACAAACACATATTTTAAGATATTTTTTTTAAATTGCTCATAATTCCAAAATGACTAAAAATATTGATACTGACATATTAAACATTTAGATGGGAAATTTGATTCTCTACAAGTTACTAAAATAAAAAATATGGTGTTCCATTTGCAAAAATTGACTTATGCACATTTATCTAAATGGCCACATTGGCACACTTTTAAAAAACCTCTGTATGCAAAACATGAAACTTAAGTAATGTAGTCTAAAGATCTATGTTTTATTTAAAAGTCTACAAAATTTTAAATGTTTAGCTTTAATAATTTAAAAATTACTGAACTTTCTTTTCGGTAAGGTTTTTACATAAAAAATGCATTTTATAATTCATATCTCAAAAACGGCTAGAGATAGGTATAGATCATTGTTAATAAAAGTTACTTAGGTTTCAATAAGGTATCCAAAAATGATAAAATATACAGGGTGTTCCATTTAAAATACCAAAGTTGGCCATAACTTCCGGTATAACCGGAACTGATACAAACGTGAAAATAGAATATTTTAAAAGTTCAAAGCCAATTATCCCTGCTACCAAATTTTTAGAAATATAACTTTACTCGTTTCCGAGATCTTCTAATAGGCCACTCAACGTGAATCACCCTGTATAGACCCACTCTTAGGATCACTCAATAATTAACAAAAAATTACAGAGTATTTTTTATTACGTTTCATCATTGGCGATACTTCTTTGTCTTTTATCTCAATTTCTTCCATTGGATACACATGAGCCTTTGTTTTAAAGGACATAAGGGCACCCGAACAGAAAACTGTATTTTATATCTGGGGTAAATAAACGTCATTTCTGATCATTCTCCGTTCGTGAGTAAATACATATCAGTCCGTTATATATGGCAGACTTATTTGTTCAAGTAAACATGACGAAAAAAGAACTGCTTTTTGTTTAAAAATTAATAGGGGGAATTTATTATTCAAAACGTAAGGAGCTTTCATCGTATACCGAACACAAATAATAGGCATTTTTTGTATGAGTTAAAACAAAGGGCTCGACTAAATCATATTATTGGCCATATTTCAGCAAGTAATAATACCAATGTAAGCATATTTAATATTTTTATTAGAAGAAAATTGAAAATACGTGTAAAAAAAACAAATTTTAGCTATCTATACGATAGTTGGTATTACGTACTAATAGGGTTTATTTCTAAAATTACTAACAACCATGTGATAATTATATCGAAAGTACAAATTATTTCCACTGCTAAACTTCCATTACTAATCAAAACAAGGCTATTGTTGTAGAAAATTATAATATTTCCCAGTAAGCTTCCAATTAAAATCATTAAATTTTCTACCTGGGATATCTTTGATATTAATTTCCATGAATATATTTACTTTATAGCGAGACTAAACACCGTAATTTTCGAAGTAAAATAATAATTATGGAATCATTTTAATGAGGAAATTTATTGAATTTCTAATTGAAGAAATACGATGGAATGAGAAACCATCTACCAAGCCATAATAAAAATAACTTACTCTTTGTTGCTTAGTCACGTTTAATGGTGACAACCGTCGTCTACTTGTCTGTCCAATTTGAATTCTATTTCTAGTTCTTTATTGCATGTTTTGCAAAAAAATACGAAAGTCGGAACAGAAAGAGAAGCAAAAAGAATAGAGAAATATTCTTTTTTTAAATGTTTCGACATGTTTTGAGTGTAGAAAGGCTCATCATCAGAAGATAAAAAATAAGATATGTTGCTGTTGGTATTAGCAATAGAGGAAATGATTGGTGATATATAACTTTCATGGAGCTTTGGAAATAGGTAAAATGATAAAATATGTGAACAGATATGAACAACGCCAAAAAACTGAATGGATATGTAGAAATATGTTTAATCAGGATATTCATGACCAACTAAGTGACAGGAAGAAGAAAATATATTCGTAGAATAGAATAAAGATTTAAAAAGGAAAGTCTAATAGACTTTAGATACAATTTTCATTAATTTTTTTTTACTCGCATTAAGCGAGAGAAGACCTATTTTATTTTTATTTTAATTAAAATTTTTACATCGTGATAAATAAAGTTTTTGGGGTACCGGGTGTCTCTAAGACTCAGTAGCACATAAAAGGCCGTTTGGCTTTCCTTTTGTTCTCATACTTTTAACTCCACTTTGAGCATAGACTATTTCTTTAAAACAAAAAGTGAGTTTTGTAAAATGATCTTGAAATATCGCCGACAAACGGAAACCAAAACACTGTTACGGATTTCATCAAATGTGTTGATAGTTCTTCTTCACAGCGAAAAACACAAAAACAAGTTACTCCTGGTGACTTGATTTTGTTAAGTAAAATATAAGCATGACATTAGCAGATCCTCATCATTTTTAATGAGCAGTTAAGTTAATACAGAACCGGTATTTACTTTATAATTAGGGTAAATATTTGATAAAAATTGCTTTGAGCTTTAATTACAAATTTTTAATTAAAAACATTCTTTTTCTTGAGGGAACTGGTCGGATTTTTTAGCGAGATTGCCCGATCGATAGCCTAAATAAATTTGCTTTCGCCAAAAACAAGAAAAGGCAACATTTTTTGGAGGGATTACATTTTTTCGGTAGCTCTTAAGTTACTTTTAATGCGGAACAAATTTTTGAAATGTTTGCTTCAGTTTTAATTTCGATTTAATTAGTATGCTTTTAGACAGCAAACATAAAGTATTTATGCCTTTACTTACTTTCATAAAAACTCGGAGAATGTAATGTTCATTATGACGTTGGTTAATAGTAATAATAATTATTCTTATAATTTAAAAAAAAAATTAATTTAATGATGCACTTCGCTGTTTTTATTTAGTTGTCTACCTTTCAATTTTGTATTACTAGTGGAACTGCCTTTTCTAGTGTTTCACTCTCGTCTCGCTTTTTATCGTCTCATCTCGTTCTCGCGAGACGAGAACGAGACGAGAGTCTCCTGCGAGGCGAGACGAGAGTTTTTTCTGCGAGAATTTCGAGGCAAGACAAAAATATGCGAGAACGAGAAATCTGGCAAAATCTTAATTAGGATTTGCGATAAACTTTAAAAAGAATCCATTAGTATCACCCGATAATAAAGCTCTCTTTATTATCAATATTGCAAGGTGGCCAAAGAAAAATCGGTACACGTTGCCAAAAAACAATAGAAAAAAGGATGAAAAGAAAAAAAAACTTTTTAATAACGTTTATAGTTTCTGTCGAAATGTTTGATACAGAGAACCCTTGATAAATCGTCGTCACGAATTAAGTATAATATTATGCCACTTTCGACAAAATGTAGGGAGTAAACTACATACTATTTTGATGGTGTGTCCACTGTTTTTTCTTCCCTGTGTATTCTAATACAAAATATGGTTACAAACTATTTCCGGTTTGCCACTACATTTTTAGTTTTAATTATTGTTACGGACGTTAATTCTATCTTCTAATAGTAAATTGAGAATAATTAGAACTTTATATTTTGAATAAAAAATATTTTATTTGGATAATATATTGATTAATAATACTTATTAAATGTGCCAATTAGAATTCTATTTAAGTAGGACCTAAGAAAATGGTCAGCTGTTAAAATTTAAGTGAAACTGCATCCTTTTACTCTCTATGTCTTGGTCTCCCTACAGTAAAAGAATACAGCGTGTATTCGGAAGTTCTTACCAAATGGGAAACTTTTTTATTATTAATTTTACGAAAAAAAATTATTCCTTATAAAAAGCTCTGCATGGTCTAAAACCTAAAATGCAACCATCAAATATCAAAATTTTCCAGTCATATACGAGGTTTGTCAAAAAATGTAAATTTTTCCCAATAATGTGATTTTTTCCCAAGAGTAAAGTACCTTTATTTTTGACATTATCAAAAATTGTTATTAAAAAAAGTCGATCAGAACTAAAAACTACGGCTAAATGTGCAATTATACGCATTTATGTTAAAAAATTATTTTATTGATTTATTATATTATTAATTATTTAATTTTTTAATTATTTAATTAATTTAATGCGTGTTATTGCATCTTTAGACGTGGCTTTTAGTTCTGATCAACTTTTTTTAATAACAATTTTTGATAATGTCAAAAATAAAGGTACTTTACACTTGGGAAAAATTCACATTCTTGGGAAAAATTCACATTTTTTGACAAACCTCGTATATGACTGGAAATTTTCAATATTTGATGGTTGCATTTTAGGTTTTAGACCATGCAGAGCTTTTTATAAAGAATAATTTTTTTTCGTAAAATTAATAATAAAAAAGTTTCCCATTTGGTAAGAACTTCCGAAGACACGTATAATAAATTATAATTCTTTAATTTGTTACCCATTTTTCTGCCCTATGGCCTGTTTAACAGAAAGACCGATATCCATTTAGTAAAAGCTGATCAAGGATAGAACCATTGAATACGAAAGTTAAATTAACGTAAAAAACTCTATTTGAGTTGTTACTATTCTGGCCTTTTTTAATGCTGTAAGACAAGAGTCATTTTTTAAACATTTATATGTATTAAGATTAAAATTAAAGACATATTATTCCACCGACGAAGTGGCATTTCCATTGAAATATTGCTTTTACTATCAAACAGGCTATATTGTGATTAGATTTAGATTGGACATTTGGAAAACAGAAGGGCTCATCATGTAAATTTTGTTTTCTTGCACCAAATAAACAAAAAAGGGTAGGTCGCCTTCTTAAAATAATTTACATTCTTTTACTGTCTACGTACAAGATGTTCACCAAAGACGAAAATCATTTCCCAATAAAACTCTTGTCTAAACCAACGATTTTTTCCTCTCATCGCAAACTCTGGCCACATAAAAATTTCTCAAGTGATATTGCTCGCTCCGAGGAATTCTAAGTAAATGAATTTGAAGTTTCCCGAGCCATATTGGCATATAATAGATTCTACCAAGAAACGGGGTATGCCTTTATGGATCAAAATTCCTTTTAAAATGAAACTTTGATAGACCGCATGATTTTGCATGAACGGAATACTTTAAAGAATTTTCGAAGCCTTTATCTCAAATGTTGCGAAAATATTAAATTCGAAAATTCGTATCCATTATCAATCTGGGTTGTTTTTGTTTCGTGATTTGGGATAACTTAAAAATAATAATAATTTTATTTGTTCTTGCATCAAGAAAATTGGGATGACAATAATAACCCAGACAGAAAAAAATATTTCCTATAATTGCGTCAGATCCATCCTACTAGCTAGTATATCTAACGAATCAAAGGAACGTCCGTACTACTTAAATGTAGTTAATATCAACCAAGAAGATGAAGCGCATGGTGACATGGATGTCGCTAGGGCGTCGATTTTAGACACCATTAAAGCATACCAGCACCTCTAAACATAACTTAATAAAATTAAGTCAAATGTTAAGAGAAAATCACTTTCAAAGACCAAAGTCACAATTACAAGAGTAAGGCTATAGGCAGCGCTAAGACCCGTAGGTTAGGGAACCGAAATCATGGCGGATGAAGCGCATTGTGACATCTAGCGTCGATTTTAGGCTAAAGTTTTATGTATGTCAAGAACCTGTATTACTTTAAATCTGCTTTAATTTATCAGAAATGCGCAGGTATTCGAAAGGAAATGCCGGATTGCTTGCGTGCCATTACATATGACCAACCCTGTATGTTTTATAGTTTCTAACACAACGTAAGATTCCCTCTACACAGCGAAGTATTTTCTGCTGTCTTTCCTTATTCAGTTTAAATCGTCTCCCGGTGGTTCATATTCGAGCTATTCGTGCAAGTAAACAATATGAATTTTTAATACATTATATTAGAAAGACCTCACGCTTTATCAACAAAGGCCCCAGGAAAATTTTGCATAAAATTGTCTTCTCGTAGACTAAAGCTCTGTTTATACTGACAAATTCTGTCAACCCACGTCATCTCTTTGTATATACCTTTTTAAAACAATTTTATGCACTGCATACACTATCTGAAAATTACATTTTTAATAAAACTAGCATATATTTTCTGATATGATAACCAAGGCGGAATGAATTTATTGTATCAAATATTATTCAATATCAATAGGCAAATAACAATAACAATAAAAAGTTATTAGTATTTGGTTCAGTGGCGGCTTCTCCTATGAGGCAGTGCCTCACCACTCACCACTCACCACTCACCAATAATTTTGCAAATTAAATAAATTACAAATTTATATTACTTTACTATTTGCATAAATATATATCCATTAGAATTAATGCCGTCAATCGTAATGCGCTTCGCTAGAAATATCATCTATCATCCATCTCATTTCTGCATGCGGTCGTATATGGTAGAAGCCGGTCTCGCGCTTCCTTGTCTTTTACGATCCCTTGCGTGTTTTGTTCTTATATCATCCATCTCATTTCTGCATGCGGTCGTATATGGTTAAAGGCCCGGCCTCCCTCTTTCTTGTCTAGCGTATTAGTGAAAATATCCAATGTGATGTATGATACCCGTAATAGTCCAGTCAAATCTAGCCTTAAATAGCGCATAAAAACATTCTTTTGAGGCCAGCCTCAACTCTCTACGTAAATTTAATGCGAACGCGAGGGGACTAATCTAATCTATAAAGATGAACGCCGCGACACGGTACTTGTAGAAATGCTATTATTAGATTAACACTATTAACAGGTTGTCCGTTGAAAGTTGAAAGTTTAGAGAGAGTGCATAGTGCATTGTATTTTATTATAGTTTTCGGTAAATACTTTTGTGGTTTTCCGTACTGATTTTTGTTTTGCTTAATTTCCAACAGTGGGCAGTGATTTTTCTAAGATATTAATATTACATTACTTTTATTACTTATTAGTTCATTTGTTTTGTGCTTACTAGCGAAAAATGGATTCAGCGGGACCTAGCACAGCGTCACAACTTCCCCAGGTAAATGTAA
The DNA here is from genome assembly GCA_963969555.1 of Polydrusus pterygomalis. Lineage (NCBI taxonomy): Eukaryota > Metazoa > Arthropoda > Insecta > Coleoptera > Curculionidae > Polydrusus > Polydrusus pterygomalis. The sequence goes on along the minus strand of OZ018378.1, from coordinate 3,370,893 downwards.
ACATTAGCAATCCTACTTGTTATCTTGTTAATTTTTTAGTACGTGAGCAGAATTTTTTAAGTATTAATTCCTATGAAGATAAATTGTACATAGTAAAAGAAGTAAAGCGACCTGTTCCAGATTTGAGTAAATGTCTTGTTACTATCGGTGGGGTGGGGAAATTAAATCGGAGCTTTCAAAACCCTTGGTACGAAAAGTACGACTGGCTTACTGGTAGTGTAACGTTAAACAAATTATTTTGCTGGCCGTGTATTCTGTTTGCAACAAATAATAGCGACAAAGTTTGGTCAAAATGTGGTTATAGCGATTTAAAAAACTTGTCTAAACTTTAAAATCTAACCTTGCTAAAAAAAATTTTTCAACTGTGCCTCACCACTTTTAAATACCACGAGCCGCCCCTAATTTGGTTATTGTAAAGAAGAAGCCTTACCCAACGATGAGCAAGCAAAGATAGACCAAACATCTAATTTATAAACGTACTTTTGCACCGAGTCGATATGTCACTATTTATAGAGGACATTCTATCATATGACAGTTACTTGTAAAACGAAAATCCTGCCACTAAATCAGTTACTTGACTGATCTGGTACTGTCTTGTAATATTACTTTGCACAATAACCTAACATTTTGAGTCATCCTTATTTTCACTCGCTATCGCCAGGAGGCAGACCCTAAACCATATTAAAACCATAAAGAAACCTTATATTTAAAAAAAAAAAGTTAAAGTATTTTATGCTTCTGAGAACTAGTTAGAATTGCCTTATATCTCATCTCATTGATGCATTATTATGGTTAATACTACTATTTTTTGTTGCATATTTTCGAGTTTATTTTTATGTTTATTTTTATATTTGTTGCAGCGGCTGTAATGATAGCGACATCACATGTACTGTTACCCATGCATAAATGCATAAATAAATAATTTGTATTATAGCTAAGTAGGACTTGTTACCAGTCATATAAATTTGTACCGATTTAAGTTCATAGGGGTGAATATTTGGAGTCCTCGGCAACAGCGCATTATTCTAAAGTAAATATTTATGTATATTTTTCTATTTCACGTTCATAATAAGCTCAGTACGATACGCAATTGCGTATCGTAATGAAGCTATTTCGATACGCGTTTTTTCTTCATTTAATAATAATAATAATAATAATAAATGCCTTTATTTATAACTTAAAAGTAAACAGTTTATAAAATGTTTCTAAAAGGTGGCGGGATCTAGCGTAATCGCTACTCATCTAACCACCTACCAATAACAAGAAAAAAAAATTAAAATATAGGTAACTACTAGGTACTACATAGTAATAAAATATTAATTTAACACATATAATGAACTTAATAATTATTACAGAAAAGAGTGTTATCGATAAAGTAAATTAACTTAGATTAAAGGAAAAATACAATTCAGAGAAAACAGACTAAACAGTATATATAAGACGATTTTTTAAATAGTTTTATAATAAGGAAAAAAAAACATAGCTTGGCCTAACATCAAAATATACGGATATAAGATTCTAAATAGTAATCGTAATAAAATTTTTACCAAACATGAAAGATTTATTCACTTTTGATAAACTCTTTGATGCGCCTCTTGAACACCGGAACGGTCGAACTCGCTTTTAACTCCAGAGGCAAAGAATTGTAACATTTGGTAGCATTATAGGAAAAGGAACGCTGAAATAAAGCAGTTCTGTGCCTTGGAACAGTATATAGAAAATTATATCGTGTTGTTAGTTGATGCGTATCTAACCCCCGCTTAAGCTTCTGTAAGAGGTACTCAGGCTGCTGAAACATACCGACCTTGAAAACCAAAGTACACATATGCAAAAAATATCTAGAGTCTAATCTCAACCAACCTGACTCCAGGTAACTAGGGGAGATATGGTCAAACTTCCTAACTCCGCAAGAAAATCGAAGACAACCATTTTGCAACTTTTGTAAACTACTCCTATCGCTGGCTGTCAAGGCAGGCCAAAATAATACATCACAATAAGAAACAAGAGACAAGATGAGAGATTCACAAAGTTTCAATTTAATGTTTCGACTTAAAATGTCTTTATATAGGTATAAGGTTTTTAATTTACCATAGCTTTTCTTTAAAATATAAGACACGTGATCATGAAATCTGAATTTTTTATCAAAATATACTCCCAAGTTTTTAGCAGAATCAACATCATTGATCCTTACATTATTTGATGTTGGTAACATTTAAATGTTTTATTTCATTAACTTGCGCGGCCTTTGTGATTTACGAGAAAACCCATTTTTCGCAGAGGAAAAATAGCTTGATAACCTACTCTTTTATTCTGTGTGGATAACAGTAATGTATGTTAGTCGCATAAATCTATAAATCAATCTTTTGTAGATGCTTCAAGCTATCATTTTCTGCCAAATCCTATCCAAAATTCAATCTACTAACCTTCCAATGTCGATTATAACTTCAACTTTATTTGAATTTTCCATCTTACTATACTAAATTGCAATGCCGTAACGTAAAATCGCGTCTTTTGAAATTCAAAAAAAAGTTGCAAAATCGCCCGAATTTCCGAATGCTCTGTATATGTACAGAATGTACAAGGATCACACAACGTATTTCGTCCAATTTCAAATCTCATATCGCTAAAATAACTTTAGAATCTCGTGGTGAAAATGGGTCAATAAATCAAAAAATGACAGTTCGCAAAATAATTTTTGTTGTCCAGAGGCTACTATGATAAAAAAATAGTATTATTAACATAAAATTTAAACATAAAAATTTACAAAATTTGAAGGATTTATTTTCTTTTTAAAATGTATTTTTCTTGATTATAAAAGGTGAAATAGAAAAAAACGTATAAAGCACATGTTTCATAAGGCGTTTTAGCGCACGTGTCAATAAAAAAACTCGCCACTCTGTGGCTCGTTTTTTAAAATAGACGCGTGCGCTAAAACCGCTTTTTACGAAACGTGTACTTTAATATACTATTTTACGAGGTTTCATTGTGGGACCTGGTGGATCTTTGCATTTGACATCTTGTCGGCTTGTTATGCTAAGAGATAATGATAAGGGCACATGTGGATCACACTGCAGGACGCCTCACCAAAAGTATATTTCTCCTAAAAAACCTCGTGAGAATCATGCCGGGGGCTTCACTTCTTCAGGCCTTCCATGCTCTCTTCCAGTCTGTGGCGGTGTATGGAATTTTGGTGTGGGGACATTCGACACATCTAAGTAGAATTTTTGCATTACAACGTAGGGCTATGCGTGTGATACTTAACATGGAATATAGAGAGGATGTAAGGACAGCTTTTATAAGACATGCTATTATGATCAAACCTTGTCAATACATATATGAATGTCTCATGCACTGCTAGAAAAATGTTGAACAGTATAACTCCAATCAGGCTTACCACGATTACCTTACAAGACAGGCACATCAAATAAGACCGGAATATTTAAGATTGGAAAAGTCACGCATCTCATCAAATTATTACTCTCCAACTTTCTACAACAAACTTCCTGCCCACTATAGGAATATGCCAGAGAGGCAGTTTAAGAATGGTGTAAAGAGGCTTTTGGTGCAAAATGCCTTTTATAATAGTACTGAATTCTTGGAGCATGATGTCGAGTGGGACAGGTGCAGTTTGATTTCATTTTTATTTTATTTTGTTTTGTTTGATTTGTAAAAAAATGTTTAGTGTATTGTGACTTAATTCAATTTTAACATTAAGATTCCTAGTAGGCAAAAAAAATAATAGAACTTTTATTTTCAATAGATTATATTTATTGACGTCGGCAAAATTTTGTGTAAAAATTCATAGCCGTAATATTGATATTTGATTTGATGAGATATTGTGCGTTCAACGTTACTCTTTGGATATGTGTTCCTATTTGTTACTAATACTAATAACATTAAAATTACTTTTAAGAGGATTAAAGGCAATCCCTGGAGAAAATAAAAGTTCTGTAAAAGTAGTGGTAAAGGGATTAAAAAGACTTAAGTAAGGATTTAAAGTAGAACTGTTTTAACTGCACTGTAAAAGAAATTATATTATTTGCGACACCTTGAGATATTTCGTTAGGGTTGACATTTTGGTTGATGTGCGAAGGGTCAAGTAAGACATTCCTGTTGCCGAACACCGGCGTTATTTCCTCACCCGAAGCGAAGCAGCAACATTCTTGACGTAGCAATTTACACCGAATTATTGCGGCCAAACTACAACAAATAGCAATTTATTGGGTCAGGCGATCCCAAATAAAATGGAGATATTTAAAGAAAAATGTACACCTTCAAAAATTAAATAATTTCTATTTATAATAACTTTGGACATATGTATATATTACATTTTAAAGCTAAGCCCGCTTAAGACAAAAAAAAACTAATATGTTTGCAACAAAAATTTAATAGATAACCTAGAAAAACAAACAAAAAAAGTTTTGCGAAAGCTTCGTAAGAAACGAATCTTATTTTGACTAATAAACCTGAGTGCCTGCAAAATTCGACACCGTCGACTCCCGGAATAAATCTCCGACCGTGCGAATCTTGATACACTACCACATTAAAGTCAGGTATAACAAATGACGATAGTTGCCCGTCGTTTGTCAGAGCCAACTTTGTGAAGCTCTGATGGAAAAAGTCCTAAGATTCCATTACACGGGAGCAGACAAGAAAATTAGTCATTTTTATTTTTTTAGACTTTTTGAAGATAAATGAAAGAAAGTTTTTGTAGGATTTTTTAGAAATATTATTTTTATATCGATATAGTTATTTTTAGTGGTATTCCTGTTTACAGAAATTTATTTTCACCGAATATAAAGTGCTGGAAGCAATGGGCGTTACAGTATTTCACATTCTATATTTAAAAATTGTAAAGGTTAGAAAAGTTACTCAAATAGCATATTTAAAAAAAAAGAAGGTTCAATGTTTATTACACGGTAGAATTTTTAACTAGAATAAATTCAGTATTAGGAAGCCTCTTTATATGCAAAAAAAAACAGAACTATGGCTGCGTTTATTTTTAGTTTGGCATACTTTTTGGGGTAGAAACCGCCCTCAACTTTTTTTTTCAAATGTAAAGGTATCTATTGTGATAACGCTTTGGAAAGGACATAAAAAAGGGAATACGACCCACTTTTTACTTTAGCATTTCGGTCATCTAGAAAGTCAGAAAAAACTGACCATTTTAGCGACAATTGATACCACAATTTGGGTTTTGCCAGTGCAGACTGTTTAAAAAAAATGAAAATATGTTATTAATGAGGTTGTTTGATTACTTAATGCCGCATTCCATTTTATTTTCGATTTTTAAGAAGTGAATACTTATATAATGCAGCATTTTTGCTAAAGTCGATTCAGCCAGTAAACCTGCATGATGGCGGCGGATAATCCATGTCAGCGCTCTCCAATCACTAATAAATTAAGGCAAAAATTTACTAGGATTTCACACCAGAAATTATTAAAATTCAATTCCAAACATAAGTAAAAGCAACTATTATTAAGTCCCTAAATTATATTATCTTTCTTGTTTCTTCGTACCGAGTTAAATGCATGATAGAGAGAGAGACACATACCGGTGCTAACCAACACGAACCGTTTTATGATCACAGGGCACAGGCCAGGCATTGCTTTTGTAAAGCGCAACGGAGAGACCGTTTCCGGGGTTTCCAGGAGTAGCAACACGCAATACGTCTTAAACGGAATATAACGTGTTAGACAGAGATGTAATTATACCTATTGCTGCCAATATATTATTCTTACTAAAAATTAAATAGCTGGAATATGACTTTTGTCATATGACATGTCGGCCATCTTGCAGGTTTACTGGCTGAATCGACTTTATACTAAAATGGGCTTTAACTGAATCACACAAACTCGAAATTTTAATGATGATTGGCTTTGGCGGCAGATCAAGTACTCAAGCACAGGTAGCAAATTTATTTCATGAAACACACCCCGATCTACCACCAATTTCCCAAGGAACCATTAGCAAAATTGTATGACAAAACTCCTCCCTGTATACATAAGAGTATAAACATAAATTTGGTACATTAATAATAATTTTTTATTGTTTTGAATAAAATGTTTCTATTGGAGTTGATTCCGCTGGGTTCTTGCTACGATGTATCTATCTAGGGGTGTTAAAAACAAGTATTTTTTGGTAACAGGTATGTGCCGTTCCTGTTTCACATGCACATTTGTTTTAAATACCTGTTACAAAATACCTGTTATTACCAATACTAAATTACCGATATCGCTATCTCTGGAGTTGCTCGGGTTTTGGCTGCCCGTAGAGTCTTAATAAGGACGAAACGGCCGTCGTGGTCTACCCGTCCCAGGGCATCCTCTATGTTTGGATCCCTGTATATTCCAATACAAAAGACAGCTTGTCCACTTATTTGTTATACCACTACTATGTTGCTTTTAATAAAATAGTATATAAATTTGCAAATAATGTGCATATTTCATTCTGTAAATTAAAGGTGGCCTTTAAATATTTATATACTTTTATTTTGTTTCAGGTAAGAATCGACGCTGGATATACACAAGAAACACAACTACCTCAGTACCTCACCTACCTATATTTGCGACTTATAATAAAAATAAACACTGAATTATTATTTGTATTGTTAGCCCCAGTTGCACGAAACCTTTAAACAATAAATAATTAACTAGGGGGCAAATAGGCAATTATCGAGCAACCAGATTGATAATCTACTCGCTTACGATCGAATTTTCAAAAGATTATGCGTTAAGAGGCCCATACACAGGGCTCGGTAAGTTTCTCGTCGTGTTCTAATAATTTATGGTTTTGTTTTTATACGTGTTAAATGGAGAATGCTCATTACAAAAATGAAGAAAAAACGCGATTGCACTAAAGACTTCATAAGACCACCTTTTTTAATTAGAAACGATCACTACACGAACGCCTTGACTATTTTTAAACAAGAACTGATTGAATTGATGGTTGATAACCAAATGGCCTGGAAAGTTGCCAACTGAATGGGCAGTTCCTGAACAACCAATTTGCCAGGAAATTCGTAAGCTAAGCATTTGTCTGGACGACTTGGTAGCTCGGTATTCGCCCAGTAAATGAGTCTCTTAAAAATAATTTTTCTAGTACCTCTTAAGTGTCATTGATCCAAAAGAAGGTATTTTATCGATTTCGTCCGCTTAAAGGTCTACCCCCCAAGTTAAATAAGGTGTTACATAAACTTGCATGCGGGCTGAAGTAAACAAAGCTATAAAGACTAGCAAGCATGGAGCCGGTTTCTTTCGTCTTTCTTCGTAACGGTAAAACTTTCCTAATGACCTTACGTAGTCGCGTATAGGTAAATCTATATTTAAACTTTTCACGGCCGAACCCAAAAAGGATATTTACATATTAAGTTTATATGAGAAAAATTGAAATTTAACGCAGAAAGATGAGGCGAGTTTTAAAAATTTTCGGATAATTTTATTGATTTAGGTATATCAGTTTGTTTATATTATGTATGAAGTTAATATAAAAAATAATTTAAAATATGGTCAGAACGTAAGGAAAAATTTACATGACCATAAATGGGCTATATTTAGTTGAACAAATAAAATTCGCCAACATTAATAAATAATAAAGTGAAGTGGTTCCTGTGGTTTCAATGGTTCCACGCTAAGACAAATAAATTTGCGATTAGGTAATGATTTAAACTATTGACAAATCTAGTAATTTCTAAAGTCATAATCTCTAATATGATATATATAAAACAACATATTTTTTATTACTATTCTTTAACGATAGTTATTAGAAGACTAACAATTTTTGTTTGTAATTTCGAGACTAAATGTAATCGAACATTCCTAATAATCGTAAAAGGAAACCAGCGGAGCTTGCAAAATGCAAGTTATTTATCTATCCATGCTAGTAGCGAATATATTTCAATAAAATTTAAAATTATGTGCCCCAGCTACGTTATTTTTAATGTTACACTAGAAAAAGTGTTACATCTTAAAGCAAGAAAACATTTTGAAAACTGAGCAAGAAAGTCAGCCAGAACTCCTCTAGTAAACAAAATAATAATAAAATTTGGTTGTGATGTGTTGGTGAAAATGGTAGAGGTTTATGGCTTCAGGGATAAATATATTAAATATTTATTAAATAAATGTTATTATTATTACTTTTAAAATATTATTACAGCCGTCATTGCTATATAGGTACTTTAATTACAATAAAAACGTTTATTATTGTTATAATAATAATTATTATTATTATTATTAATATATAGATAGTCTTGCCTGCAATATGGTACATCTGGCACCGGTTAGAAATTAATTTAAATATTGTCGAACATGTTGCATTCCGTAATGTGTTTGTGCATCATCTTTTTGAACCCGTATTCGAGGAACTTAGAACGAATAGCACACGAAATCCACTCCAGAAATGGTGCTAAAGGTCTCAAAATATTGTTAATTTCGGCTAGGGTCATGACAAATCCCCTAAAAAAATTATGAACATTGCCAACAATTAAAACTAAAAATGTAGTGGCATACCGGACAGGTGCGCATGTGCAACTGTATTTTCTTTTAGAATACAGAGGAAAGCCAAAACAATGAACTGCCTGGGGCGGAAAGACAACGACGGCCATTTCATCCTCTTCGAGAACAATAATTTGCGAGATCATATTTTTTCTTACTTATCAGGCTACAGAAATTCTAAAGTAAATAGTTATGATCCATTTTTATGCACTTTCTGCGAGCTATTACACATCTCTGAATAAAGTAAAAAGTAAAGTTTACTGGAAACTATTAAATCAAAAAAAAAAAAGGAACCCGTGTTTTTGTATTGTTTTAAGGAATGAATGGATTCTTTGTTACCGAATATATTCCAGTTAAAATATTTACCCTGTGTAAGATATCTAAATAAAAAAATGTAGGTGAAATGTTTTTATGAAAAAAACCTACATTTATTTGCAAGATCATCTACATAAGTTTTATAAATTTGACATCAAGCATTTTGTATATTATAATATAACACAATCAAACATCCCTATGGTCAGTAAAGAGTAATAATTATTGACCCGTGTAAACTGCAATTCATTAGCCGTTCCAAGTAGCGTATTTCAGATAAAATTTAATTTTATACACGAAATCCCGGCTACACTGTTCTCAATTAGCAGGAGCTCGTTGTCATGGTGGTGGACGAAAATGGAAGTTTGAAGGTTTCCACACGAGGTATTTTCGCAGCTTATTGAGACCATCGTCAATAGCAGGGAGCACTCAAATGCCGTCGTCGTAACAAGCACAAAGTTTTCTCTCAGTCCGTTGCCACGGTAATGATGTTCTATAGATTCGTCATTTCGGGTCTTCTATACCTGCTTCTTAAAGTTAACGATGCTTTGTACACACTTAGAGAAGTCGAACTTTTAAAACTTTACCTTTGCTTACAGGAATTTCGTTGCCGAATTGGCGAAGTTTAATTAGTATTAAGAAAGAAGCAGTTAAGTTGAAAACTTAAAATTATAGGGATATGTTTTAAGCGGAAGGGATAGATGCACTACTTCAAAAGGGCAGGGTTGGGGTTAAAGTAAATTTAAATTAATGTACATACACTTTATTTATTACTTTTGCAAATATTATTTCAGTAATTAGGTTTTTAGTTATGTATTTATTAGTTTTATTGATTCAATAGTCGTCTACATCAGTCAGGCTTTGGGTAATCATTATTATTTACCTAAATTAGGTAAAAGTAGATTGGTCCTGGCTACCGTCACCACAAAAGTTCAACCAAAAATATAATAGTTCTACTAAAATGATCGTAATTTTATTTTATTTATTTTATTTATTTTATTTATTTTATTTATTTTATTTATTTTATTTATTTTATTTATTTTATTTATTTTATTTATTTTATTTATTTTATTTATTTTATTTATTTTATTTATTTTATTTATTTTATTTATTTTATTTATTTTATTTATTTTATTTATTTTATTTATTTTATTTATTTTATTTATTTTATTTATTTTATTTATTTTATTTATTTTATTTATTTTATTTATTTTATTTATTTTATTTATTTTATTTATTTTATTTATTTTATTTATTTTATTTATTTTATTTATTTTATTTATTTTATTTATTTTATTTATTTTATTTATTTTATTTATTTTATTTATTTTATTTATTTTATTTATTTTATTTATTTTATTTATTTTATTTATTTTATTTATTTTACACCATTTTACAGTTACAATGAAACATAAAAGGGACGAGGAATTGCAGATTTTCTAATATATCACTGCATTCAACTCTATTATGCAAGATATTAGAAAGAAATTTAAGTTGAGAAACTGTACGTCGATCTTCTAAGGAGCAAAACGAGTGCCTTTGCAATAGAGCTTCTTCTAGAATACCGATTTCAGGATATTGACTATCAATTTTAAAACTTAGATGTTTTAGAAACCGTCATTGGACCCTTTCAATGCGATTAAGGTGTACTTGATAACATAGAGACCATACAACCAAAGCGTACTCGAATTTAGATCTTACAAATGCATAAAATAGTATTTTTGTGTATGACAATTTAAAAAAATCACGAGAATGTCTTATTAAAAAACCTAGGGATCTATGACAGGAGGTAACAAGGTCATTTATGTGGGGAACAAAAGATAGTTTACTGTCAAATTAATAATACACCCAAATCGCAAAAAGTCTCAGCTCTGTCCACTGTAATTTAATTAATTTTGTAATCATGCACAATGGTATGTTGTTTTAATGAAAAGGTCATTATGTTACACCTACTGATATTTAACGGCAATTTATTTTAAACACACCATCTATATATCATGTCAATGAAGAATTGAAGTTTTTCACAGTCTGCCAGGTTACGAATATGAGCATAGATTTTCTTGTCATCGGTATAAAGAAGACCATTACTGTCAAGATTATTAACTATGATTGTAATAATGGACTATTTTATTATTTATTTTTATTTAAGAGTTTTTGCCTTAAATATAATTTATGTAGTACTAGCGCTATTATTTTGAATATAGTTCGCGAGCAAATAAAAAATTAAAAACAATAATTACAGTCGAATTTAAACCGGTCGAAAAATTTCCTTTTTCCACCCAACTCTTTCAATTAAATCAAGCAGAACAATAAAACGTCCGCTGGCATTAACCGGATAAAATCTCCTCTTTATCTAAATTTGCTAGTGTGGCCCCGGGCCATCCTATTGCTGTATAGAGAAGCCGGAACAAGGCAAACTCATATCGAGTTTAAAGTTGCCTAAGGCGAACGCGTAGCCAATGTTTACTAATGAAGCATGGACTGGACGGCCATACTGTTAATGAATTTTTGTATTTTTTTACGTGGCCGGATTTTTGCATTGGCGTAGCGTTTTCTATACATATTTTTTAGAAAATCGCATTATATATCTATATCTACTAAAGCACCCTAAAACGATAATGAAATATGTTGCAAAGTTAAATAAAAGTGTCGCAAAATCCCTATACCTATACTACTCATGGATACGGAACGTCTGCAAACATATTCAGGAGAAAGAGAGGTTACTAACTTCATATTATCCATCATTTAGGCTTACTCAGGTGAACGAGGCCTTAAGAGGCGACATTCCCTAATACTCTGCTCGGTTTTCGATTTTTGTTACATTTTAATTTGTGGTATAAGCTGATAAGGTCTTGTTTTTCTGATTGTTTTATATTAAGTTTTCTATTAAATTACTTAGTTCCTGTTACTCAATAGTTTGTACTTATTTTAATGGTTTTCGATGTACAAAATGCAAAACTATTTATTTAGTTTTTATCAAAACGGTTTCAGATATTAAAGTAAATCTTTTTATAGACATTATAACGTAAAAACACACATTTTTTTCTGTTTCTCTTTTTAAAATCAAACCAATGGCGTAAGTATGGCTACGTCTTTATACCATTTTACCCAAAAAATATGTTACACCGCTGATATTTCCCAAACAGTTACAAAAACCATATTTTTTTCTTTATTATTAAAACTATTAGGAAGAAAATAAAATGTTTATAATAATATGCAACTTATTTTAATACCTATCTGCAAATTGGTATTAGATAAGCATGAATTGTAGATTTTGCATTGTATTAGGGTGGTAAAGGTTTATATAAAATTGGAAATTGGTCAAATGGGGTCAAAAAATGATGTATTAATATTTCGATCTGTTAAAAGTATAGTAATAGCTCCGGCTAAAACAAGTAAGTACCATTAAGTAACAGCCTGTATATTTTATTAGCTGGGTTTCTAAATCTACCTCTAAGGGAATTAAAAACTAAAAAGATGCTTAATGTAATTTTTTTATTTTGAAGAAATAGTTTATACTTAAAGTGGAGTTGAAAGCATGAATAGGAAAGAAAAACACAAAGTCTTCCTCCACAAAATTTAATAGAATAAAAATTCTTAGGTTAAAGGTCTCTACATGTTCGAACGCAGAAACGTTCATCATCAGGAGACAGAAAAGGTACATTACCGATGGTTGTAGCAAGAAAGAAAATGATAAGTGGTAGGCGTAAAACCTTAAAGGAGCATTTATGGCATCAAAAGTTGTATTGTTGAAATTACATTATGTGAAGACATAAAATGAAAATAAGTTAGCACATACGGAGTATGTGAAAAAGTCAGTTCAAAGGGGTCTCGAGCAACCAAAAAGAGGAACGTGGAGTTAAAAAAAACTCTTCTAAAAAGAAGATGTCAAGAAGGTTTTTCTTTAAAATAATATGTCTTGTAGACATTGTAAAATGTGGAAAATAATATTATGTATATAAATTGTGCAATGTAGGCATCATGTATCAAATTCTGTAAAATAAAATAAAAAGAAGATTGAAATATGAGTTTTTTGTAAATGTAAAAAAGTACTTACGGAGTATTTTTTCCAAAAATGTTGTTTGGTAGGTAACTTTTTTATATAACAGCAAACATTATGACGCCTTCGCCATTTTATTTTTTTATCAATATTTCGTGTATTTTACATTGTCTCCAAAAGCCTCCTTTGGGTAAAAATTATCTGCAAAAAGGAAAATTCGTCAAGTTGGCCCCCCATACTTCTTTTTCGGCTTTTATTAATTTATAAATCCAACCTTTTTTTACCTAAAACTGTAGGTAATTCGGCCGATTTTTGAATACAACGAAAAAGTAAAGAAATAAAAAAGCGAGATGCCCACAAATGCGTCACTTTATAACAAAATATATTAAAATAATATCCAATAAGTATTAATATTCTTTTATTTGCTTTCCTTAACACCTTGATCCTTTGACTTTATATGGTATATTTAGATACGTTCCAGTGGCGTATTTATGGGAGGGGGTTATAATTACCCCCTGATCTTGAAAAACCTAACTTTTTTAATCAATATATTGCAAAGAATGCCAAAAACATTAAAAAAGGCAACTTCAACATTGTTCCATTCGATGATAAAAATCTAATGATCTGGCAGCAGTTCTTCCCGCAATTATTATTAAGATTTGGTAACCCTTTTTTGAATTTTTATGTTTGTTTATTTTTAAAATACTAATACACTCCTTTAAATTAAAATAAAAAGGCCAAATTTTTTTTGTTTGGGTTTGTTAATTGTTATCCCTTCCAGACTTCAATTTCGGATGCGCCACTGGTATGTTCTAATGGGTATCAAAGCACATCTCGGTGACAAAAGAGGCGTCACAAAGAAATATACGTTTAAATTTTGATATAGTCTTGCTTACCTGAAAATAAATAAAAGTTTATTAACACGAATTTTTCATAAAGTCAAACTGTTTTGCCAGGAGGAGTGACTCAGGAGTATCAATAGCCGAAGGGCGCTTTAATGCCAATACTAATATATTTTACAATTTTAAAGACCATCATATTAGACTTCTTTGAGTGTAAAGCTATAGAATGCGTAGGTATATTTATTCCTTGTCGAATTAAACTTTTCCAAGTAAAATCTCAGCGGCGTGATTTAACATGATGTCTGTGCTACTTCTATAAAGAGAGACATGTGCTGCGTCCAAGGCCGCCTCGACAGGTTACCACGGACGACGCACCATACGCGTTGGAGTTGACGCACGGGCGGGCTTGCCACGTTACCCCGACGACGCGATGAAGCCGCCACAGTGCGCAAAATTGCACCGCCCTCGAACGACGTGACGTCACGCTGGTAAAACTCCTCCTTGTCGACAAGCAGGCCACATTTTGGCCGCCTGTTGCTAGTGTTTCTACATCGGCAGCCGGCACGTTGCTATTGAGTCCGATTGATAGTGCGAAAAGACGCGATTTCTGCACTTCTTGGAGAACTTTTTACTGCGAATTCAGCTGGTGCCGGCCTAGATGACTCTGGGATAGGCAGCAGGTTAGAGATTTCTTTCATTTTGCTTGCGAATGCTGGAGCAAAAAACACGTTCCCTGCTAAAATATTATTTTCATAAATATTTTGAGGTTATGTTAGTCAAAATAAACAAGGCCTTTGCATGACCAATAGGTATTTCTTTTATTTTAAGTTGTGGTGAATTTAAAAAGAAAATATTTGATGCGTTTGCGTGACACGCAACACGTTGCTATTCATTTCGATTGACAATACCTATATCTGTAACATAATTTTTACATCTAAAAAATTCAATAAACAAAAGATAATAAAATTATTCTGCATCGCTTTGCTAGCAAACCTGGCTAGGCCATTTTAAAACCCTATTTTACTGAATAATTTGAGGTTATATTGATCGAAAATAAACAAATCTTTTGCATGTGAATCAGTAAATCCCTCCTGTTGTAATTTGCTCTTTAGGGTTTATTAATTTATTAATAAAAAGAATGATATTGAAGCGAACTGTAATGTCAACAGAGCTGTTTTGAAGACATGAAATGGTAATGATAAAGAATGTTAAATTATGCAGTTGTAAAACAATTAATTGATTAAGAAATTAAGTCGGTACCACGCAATTATTCAATGAATTTTACAAATTTTAAAAAAAATTTTATGTATTAATAAACTTTTATGCTTGTATAATTTATATTTAATATGCGATATTTACGAGAAAAATATTTTAATTTCATAAGTTTTAAGTTAAGTAGGTACTATATAAAACTGCTTCAGGTAAACTGTAGGTAAAAAGCTTTGAAAATTTTGTTGTATACCTATTACGATATTTCTGTTATACTAACATTACTTACAGGTTCAAGTTCAAGTAAAAAAAAATACATTTATAAAGTATGCAGTTACGAAAAAAGCTGATTTATAATTTCTCGATTTCTTAATTACATTTTCCAAATTATCTACAATTAAACCTATTTTTTGTACAAATAACCCTATAGTCAATTTTCAATAGTACTAATAATAACAGTCAGTGTAGGGGCTAACAGGGGGCACGTGCTCCCTGAAAAAGCAACCTTTCTGCAGTCGTCTTATTGTAGATATGTTTTTACAGCTGTAAGGTTGCAAAATGTTAACCGATATATTAAAATAGCTTCTAAACCATTGCCTATATATACTGTTTGCTTCTTTTATTTTGTATCCACTTACTGCAAAAGAAATAATATCAACAGTGATGATATTTTTATCATAAATGTAAGTATAGGGTGAACGCATTCACGCTTTTGCTGGACCTAAGGCGCTGAACCCATGTTTTTCTTTTACTTTGTCCCACCTTGTTAATTTGATATATAAATCTGCGATATACAGAAAGATTGTACCAATCCTATACATGGTCATGTAAACTAATAAAAATTAACACGTTCCTACCACAATAGTAAGCCTCTTCGCTATATAATCGAATTCATCATATTCAGCATTGACATTCTGAATTAGAACCTATTGAAAATACATTCCAATATTAAAAATCTTCCTGAAGGGTCACAACTCTTTCCTAGAGACAATTAAAAAGACGACGCGAAAGCAAAAAGTTTGAAAACATGAGATCACAACCTTATTACGTCATCCCATTATTCGCGCAATTATTTTATTCATCAGCCTCGACGGATTATAGTGCTATCTTTGTTTTGATAAACTAAATAGACAAGAACAGCTTAAAAATAGAAAACAACCCTCTCGATATTCAGGTAGATGCGGCGTTCGACCTTCAGCTGAATAACTCGGTCCCATGGGTCGAGGCAGAGGTGACATCAGTGAGTTTATTCCCGCGTTTTTTTTAAATACCGTATGTTGTTTATTTATTTTCTCAGTAAATAAATAAAAATTTTAAAAAGTCAAACCGCAGAAAACTTCATTTTTTCGTTCTCTATGATGCGATAGAAGAAAAATTAAAATTTAGTGAAAAAGCCCATTCTATGCATTGCGCAAACACCTATAATTCCAAATGTACACTTTTGGATACGTCTCGTGAACCATAATACACTGAACGGGTAATTTGTTTGAAATTGGCTAATGTGGCTAAATTCCACTAGATTTATGACTAAGAAGCTGGAAATTCGTCCCTAAATGTTCCAGAAATATAGCTCTAATAGCGACCGCAAGCCACAATCAACCAAAGTTTTATTATTGATTTATAGGGGTGTTTGGTAGAACTGATAATAATTACAAAGTGATATATCTCTTTGTAAGCTTACACTCTATTTTGGTTTCGATACCTTCCTGCATTTGTGTTAATGTATAACTAATCAAGAAATGAAAAAAATACCTAAAATCTATATACCTACAGAGTAACTTTTTGAATATCTACAATGGGATTATTTTCTATACTAAAGAAGCACCATCTTGGAAGTGTAGTAGTTCTTCGTTCAAAATTTGATTGCCGTGTAGGTCTCTTTGGTTTTCAAATTCATGAACAATCGAAAGCTCTGTATAGTTTAGTTGATCATTTTAGCATAAACTTGGCCGGGTAAGTTTCCCTCAATAAAAAAGGGCCCATGATATTGTCTCCTTATTTCTGCCCAAACATTGATTCTTATTAATATTAAGTGTAATTTAATAAATTAAAAATAATTTGTAAAAAGATATGGATTGACGTCACTCCAGTAGAAACAGTTCTGTTTATTCACATTACCATTTAGGAAAAAAAGAAGATTCATCATTAAAGCAAATGTGTTTTTCAAATAAGTTTTAGCACTACAACCGTGATTTAATTTAGTCTTGAGATAAATTTAGCAAAAGCCGGTTTCAAGCTGTTTTCTAAAAATTTTGATAACATTTCGAATTTAAATCTTATTAATTTTGTCATCCCTAAAATAAGTCATTTTTGATAAGTTTTCCACAAAGGTGTCACAAATTAGGTACCTAGTGCTATTTAAGATTTTAAAGTGGATGAAGGTGGTGCCTTAGGAGTGGGCGAGGGTGGTCCGCCAAATACCTCATTTTTATTCCCCTGTGTTTTTGTAGAAATGTTATTTTTAGTTTTTGGATATCTTCTGTAGTGTAGAAAATATAGCAGTTCGACGGGTGCAACGAAAACTATAATAACTCATTATTTAAAGTTTTGCGCTAACTGAGTTTAAATGTTGAATTTGGTGGCAAAATGTCGACTTTAAACTTAGGATTTTTATTTATTTATTAAAAAAATGGTAATTAGTGGAAGGATTAGTGGACAAAAAAGTTTTTTTATTCAAGTAGCCAAAATAGTTTTCTAGTGAGTTACTACAGTTTTCATGGAAAAATTAACATATTATAATGACATAATGTACGACCTTAGGAAACAAGGGTAATTTTTATTTTTTTCTTAGAGTAATATAGTATTTAAATTACAAATCCCAACCTACAAAATGGTTAGACAAATTATTGTTTTATTAAAAATATAAGTATGAGTAACGTAAAAACAAAGTTTTGTTTTTAAATATCTTTATTATTATCATCAAAATCTTTTACTCATTATTGTTTAATATCGTAGACTAAACTAACAACGAACATTCGAAAAACTTAGGTTAGAACACAGCATTTAAAAACATTAAACTATAGTAACTCAAGTTACTCTGGCCTCTCCGCAGTTTCTTCCGACGAAAACTATAGTAACTTGATATACTACCATTTTCGTGGGAGGCGTTGGTCAGGTCAGAGTTGGGTACTGCATATTTTTGATGTTGTGCTGGTTGCATAATTTAAAAGATATTATGATTTACGACTTTATTCGTTGGAAGATAAAATATAAAACCAACGTTTAACACCCATATCTCAAAATGGTGAAAAAGTGAGTTACTACAGTTTTCGTTGCACCCGTCGAATTGTAAGTTTTAAAAAAGTCTACCTGTATATCAAAATAAATGTTTCTATGTTTGCCCAGTATGCGCAAGCCCGCGAAGAGTTCTGGATTAGTATATACTTACCACCATAAATAAAAAAAGGCATTGCAACGCATGTTTTTTACTAGATATTATATATTATATATTACAACACAAGGGCGTACGTCATTTGACTTGTTTGTTGTATTTGTTACGTGTTTTAATCATGAATCATTTATTGCAAGTTTTGAATTCCATCTGTAATTATGAAAATGTTAATATAAAATGGAGTACTTATAAGTAAAGACAATTACGAGCAGTGCTCCGCTTGAAATTAAACAGGAAATGATGACTGATGATTTAAACTTGCGTTCCAATGAGTACCTAGCTAAATAAATTTTCAAATTCGACGAAGACACAGTGGATAGTAAAGAAAAACTTTTCCAAACTTACAATCAGTGGCGGCTGGTAATAGTTGAAACAGGTACTGCCCAAATATCAAACCTATTAAAAAAACCTAAAAAAAACTTAAACCGATTAATTAAATGCAGCACAATAAGGACATTGTATTAATTCACAACACATAAAAAAAAGTTCTTAGTACTTAGAGAATAATATTTTATATAATTTTTTTAAGGTATATACCGTATATAACGGGGACTTATTTTTTTGTCAATATTAAGCCTTATGTTTTTTGTATTTTGTGGTATTAATTAAAATATATTTTTACTAGACCCAATTACCGTCAGGTAATTTTTTTTAATGTATTATTTACTTTCGACTCAATATACTCAAAATATGCCATAATGACATGTAAATATTTATATTTTATTTGAAAATATATAAAAGTTCGTCAAAATTTGTAAAATGAATTAATGTACATAAACAACCGAAATGTTATAATCGTTTTATAACCAATTATGCAAATTACAAATAAATATTTACAATGGTTTGCATAATGCCATTTAAACGTAATGCAGTTAAATTAAACTAAAATATTTGTTTTGTTTTTTATTTGCATGTGCATTTGCAGGCAATTTAGAAATTTTTTACGTCTACAGTGAATGACAAAAAGTTCGTACATACACATTGTAAAAAAATTATTAGCAGAGTACCGAAAAACCTTTCCCGGAAGATCGGTTCTGCATGTCCGATAACCTAAAAATATGTTTGACTGACGTACATATTGGAAAGTCGTGTTCTAAAAAACTAATTTTATTCATTTTAAAACTCTATAAAGGAAGTAAGTAAACTGATCAACCTAATCCCGGATAACCCACTGAACACTAACAAGTATTCTACAATAATAATTTAATTATGATAAAAATATATTTCAAAGTTAATATTTTGACATGAAAACCCGTAGCTGCTACCTGGTATCTGTTAGCAGTAGCAAGGACGAAGCACTAACTCAATTGGTACTAGACGGATGGACAAAATAAAGCATGTAGAAATCCGCCAATCGCGGCTTGAGTTGGGGATCTGGCCAATGTACGCAATTCTTTATGAGCCAGTAAGAGAGAGTGGATATTAATTTATTGTAACTTATTATATAACATGTCTATTTGTTTTACTATTTTGGGGTTAGCTTTATGACAGGACATTGACATCGATATATTTTTCGGTTAGTTTTATTTATTAAATCATGATAATACGTCAAAATATCAAATTTTGGTTTGTTTCTCGGCTTTACAGTTGGTTTTTATCTTTACCTATTAGCCTAATAGTAAAATGATGAGGCTGAAGACTGTCACAGGAGTTACACGTCAAATATTCACTTGTTTTTTACGATTCTATTCTATTCTATTCTATTCTATTCTATTCTATTCTATTCTATTCTATTCTATTCTATTCTATTCTATTCTATTCTATTCTATTCTATTCTATTCTATTCTATTCTATTCTATTCTATTCTATTCTATTCTATTCTATTCTATTCTATTCTATTCTATTCTATTCTATTCTATTCTATTCTATTCTATTCTATTCTATTCTATTCTATTCTATTCTATTCTATTCTATTCTATTCTATTCTATTCTATTCTATTCTATTCTATTCTATTCTATTCTATTCTATTCTATTCTATTCTATTCTATTCTATTCTATTCTATTCTATTCTATTCTATTCTATTCTATTCTATTCTATTCTATTCTATTCTATTCTATTCTATTCTATTCTATTCTATTCTATTCTATTCTATTCTATTCTATTCTATTCTATTCTATTCTATTCTATTCTATTCTATTCTATTCTATTCTATTCTATTCTATTCTATTCTATTCTATTCTATTCTATTCTATTCTATTCTATTCTATTCTATTCTATTCTATTCTATTCTTGTATTCTGTTTATCTTAATCCTTAAATATTAGAATGCCTTGGTTTACACCTTCACAAATCCCTGTTCTCATATTATACAAAGCTTCCTAAAATTAGTTGCCAGATTCTAGAACATTTAACTAAACCTAATTAAAGAACTTGCTGTAAAGAAAATAAGTTGATGGAAGCAAATTAAAGTCTTACATTTTTGTGCAAATATGGGCAAATAAAGTAAAAAAATCAACATCTAATATAAATAATATATTGTCAGGTAGTGGTAATAAATGTTATGTGAGAAAATATGTTTCTAACCACTTGAACAATTCGTCTTCAATAAGACTACATTTCATCTAACACAGTTAGATATTAAAATACAGGTTCAGATTGCAAAGTACTACTAAGAAATTGAAACTCATTCATCTTAATAGGATGTCACCTGCAGACCGGATTCGAACTCTTTTGTTCTCTTCAATCGGTATTACCACTACCTGACAAGTAGACTGTCTATATATACATATATTATATACAAAACTCTAGCCGAATCACTATTCCGCTATGGTATTCTAATATGGGGGGGAATGTATAAGAACTCACTACAAAAATTAAATATTACGCAAAATTACATATTAAAAATAATATTTAAAAAGACTAGGCTGTTCCCTACTAACCTACTGTATACAGAAGAAATTTGTAATATAAGAACATTATACTTTCATAGCATTTGTATATACGCCTTTAAAAACAAGTGTTTCCATAATTATACACTTTCCTCATACGACACACGTAGTAATAAACTTAGGCTTTTACCTACTCTTAGATTTAACAGGAATATTAGCCATAGATTTATAAATTACACTTTACCTAAATCCTGCAATATCTTCTTATTCTTTTAGTGCCATATCAGGTCCTCCTGATGTTGGCAATCACAATGGCGAGCTGTGCTCTATCTTCGGCGAGTCTAAAAAGTTGTTCTGCGCTTCAAATTCCGGTCCACTCTCTAAGATTTCTTAACCACGAGGCTTGTCTTCTACCGACCCCTCTACGGCCTTCGATCTTGCCCTTCATTATAAGTTGAAGGATACGGTAACGATCACCCCTGAGTATGTGACCCAGATAGGACAGCTTCCGGCATTTAACTGTTATTAGTACTTCGCGGACGGCGCTTGCTTTATTTAAAACCGCTTCATTTGTCTGCATGGCTACCCATGGGATTCGGAGCATACGTCTATGTAGCCGCATTTCAAATGCTTCAAGACGATTAATGGTTGCTGCTTTTAAGGTCCAAATCTCTGCCCCATACAACAGTATAGACCATATGTAGCACTTGATCATTCTCTGGCGGAGTTTTAAATTTAGATTATTATTGCAGAAGAGCGATCTAATTTTTTGGAAGGTTGCGCGAGCTGACTCGATCCTGCACTTGACTTCTTTATCCGGGTCGAGATGCTCTGTAATATAACAATCAAGGTATTTGAAACATGGAACCCTTTCAATGTTTTGACCATTTATTTGCAGTGCCGCATCATTATACGGCTGACTGCTGAAAACCATAAACTTAGTTTTAGTGATATTTATGTTTAGACCCATTTCTTGTCCCGTCACGTTGACCAAGTCTAAGAGACGTTGAAGGTCCCGGAGATTATCACACAAGATCGCGGTGTCATCGGCATAGCGGATGGTATTGATTAATTCGCCGTTAATCTTAACTCCGCATTCCTGGTCATGCAACGCCTGTTTAAATATTTTATCAGAATATTGGTTAAACAACAGTGGAGACAGTATACATCCCTGCCTCACGCCACGCTGAATCTGGCATTTGTCGGTTAGTTTTCCATTGACCCGAACCACTGCTTTTTGTCGCCAATACAAGTTCTTAATAATGCGTATGTCTCTGTCATCAACTCCAGTACTCCTCAATATATCTATAAGTTTATATAATTTTATTTAATATCTTACCATTATATATTAAACAGATAAATAACCTAAAAGTATTCTCAAGACTGTCAAAAAAATTTATTTTTGAAAATTACCGTGAATTTGTTAAAATAATAGAAAATTGACAGTTTCATTTATTTGATATGTATATGTCGTAGGCTGATAGTGAAATCCGTCATTTCATAAAAAGCCTAGTCACTTCATGAAGCGTCGGCAGATTGTGTAAAAACATGAAACTACACGATCTGCCGCGTCACTTCATGAAGATACCTTGACGTTTCGGCGTATTATGTATAACACAATCTGCCTAATTTTAAATATCGTCACTTCATGTAGTACCTAACGATGTCATGTCAGTCGGCAGATTGTGTAATTCCGTCTAAAAGGTATATTGGCAACTGGTTTGTTCGTTGTTCCCCAGAGCATTTTTTTTTAATTACATTTTTTCAACTTTTTATAAAAATTTTTAAAAATGCTCTTACAAACCCGAACAAACCAGTTGCCAATATACCTTTTAGACGGAATTACACAATATGCCTTGTTTTTGTGGCATTTCATGAAGTGACGATATTTAAAATTAGACAGATTGTGTTATACATAATACGCCGAAACGTCAAGGTCTCTTCATGAAGTGACGCGGCAGATCGTGTAATTTCATGTTTTTACACAATCTGCCGACGCTTCATAAAGTGACTAGGCTTTTCATGAAATGACGGATTTCCCTATCAGCCTACGACATATATAATAATATCTTTATAATTTTCTTTTAGTTAGTTTATTATTTCACTCTTAGATTTAGTTTAGTAATTGCCTTTTTACTAAGGTATAACACAACACAAGTGTTTAATCACTTAGGTGCTACTTATAATGCATTCAAATTGAATTAATAATTAAGATAACTATTTGACTTATAAATCTAGTGTTTAGAATATAAATTTAATATGTATCAAATCGTATAATGTATTTATAAGTAAACAAATAAATTTTAAAAAAATTATATATGATACAAAACCCAAATGGGTGCCTGCTCAGATTGTATGGGACTACTAAGAGATTGCACTAAAGGCTATATAACCAACAAAGGTTATCATGTTAGTTTTTAGTAGGAAGATTGTCTGCTCAAAGGTATGAACACCTACCCTGTACTGACGAGAACAAAAGAGTTCGAAACCGGTCAGCAGCTGATGATATCCTATTGAGATGATTGACTTTTAAATTCTTAGTAGTACTACTTTGCAATCTAAATCTGTGTTTTAATTGCAACCATACTGTACCTATAAGGATTTTTGAAGTGATTAGAGAAATATTTTCTCGGATAATATCTAATATAAAAGTTATTCTAAACTAAAATAAATGTACTTACAACGGTTTTTAGGAAAGAAGGAGATTTAATTTTATGGGAATTGTATTCTAATACCTCCAGGGTTAATTATTATTAAGTAGTCGTATTTTAATTATAACAACAGATAATTTTGTGATATGTTGTTTACCAAAAGAAAACACGGCTCTTCCTTAATATAAATTAAATATTCGACAAAATATTTTTATTGATTTTAGGCCGTTCTTTGTTCCGAAACAATATGACTATATAAACCGCCGCTTGTCCCTTTTTAAAGCATAATAAAAAGTTAACAATTAGCTTTGAATTTCTGGCATCTCCTATAATCTAAGGTAAATTTGAAATGTAAAATTTCAATTTGGTTTGCAAATTTTCGGCGGAGTTAGAAGTTGACGGTAAGAATAACAGAAGGAAGTTTTCCCCTACATTTTAGAAAACTTAAGCGAACAGGATTTTTACATTTCGCGTTATTGTTATATTCGTAAAATTTTAGACGAAAGTTGGGAATGATTTTTATATTATGCTTATCAAGTCGCGGCATACCTTTACCTCGTATAGATTAACTTTACTTAACGCTAATAATTTTTTTTTATATTTAAACTTTTGCCCCAGATACCATATTATATACCAAGGGGGTGCCACTAACATTAGGCTTGAGGTCGTGCCCCATGCCAATATGGCAATAATTATTTTTCGACAATTTTCTATTCTAAATTTTTCCTATTTAAAAATTTAATGTCGGGTTGTTCAAGGATTCCAAAAAAATAATTAACTTACCAGCAACTTTAATTATAACTTAAATGACATTGACAGAAATGATTTTTTTACAACAAGAGTGATCCGGATGGCTAAATTCTTGTTTTACTAATCAGGCATCTTTGATTGTGAGTAAATAATATATGCCAATGTCATTTATATTACATTCCAAGTTGCCACTGCTCCTTTTCACTATCGAGACCGCGAGAGTACACACACATACAACTGCGAAGCATTATGCCGCAAAAGATTCAAAAATTTCGGTCATATTCAGCACGGCAACAACCTCCCGCATAACAAACTTGGCTGGACCTCATAGAAGGAAACAATATTTGTTAGCAAGACTGGGGAGTACAATATGTCAGAAAGCTGCATTGCCAGAAGCTTGAGACACAATCTCTAACCAACCAACTAACCAACACAGACTTCCAGGACTTGTGCACACCAACATAAGAGTGCATTATATCAACAAAAATAAAGAATATTTTTTTGATACAATAGATAGTTTGCCAGCAACCCAATTGAGTTTATTTGGGCCTGACACCCAATTTTTTTTTATTGCTGACCATGGGTTGATTTCGTTGATACCCGCTCCAGGTATTATCCACCATCTTGCTATGACCGGTTGTAGGCGCAAAGGAACGTTAAGTAATTGAATGATTTATTGATTTGTCTCTCCTGCTTGTGATTGATCGTCGCCCATTGTCCTTTGATCAGGTTTTTTTTTCGATGGTTTGTTCAGGTATTTTTGAGTAAGATAATGATTCCGATGGATTTTTGACAAAACATCGTAAGCGACATGGGTCAAATTCTCCACTACGACTGTTTTCCTTCTCTTGCATCATAAAGGAAATCAGGCATAATAAGTTGTACCGCATTGATGATATTATTCGAATATGTTTTTATGATTTAAGTACTCATAATTAACAAAAGAGAACGTATTAAATTTTGCGTGGTGGCTCCTCATTTGTGGACGAGACTAAGGAGGGTAAGGCTCCAAGATCCTCCATTAGAACGGTAAAATTATTTTGCGCCACATAAATTGTTAACACCACCGTTAGAAACAAACTTTTATTAACACTTACTTTAATGACACGTTGTAAACCGCTCCAGAAGGCTGCAGGCATGTCAATAAGTTGCTTCTGTCAGCTCGTTTTCGAGCTAAGGAGTTTTGGGGTTTAAAAGGAACGGCCCGTTTTAGATTTAACGAGCACCTGTCGGATTTGAGAAATTGCCGAATGCAGACTCGTATAAGTTTAAAAATGTAAAAAACAACAAACGGGGATTTTTATTGGTTTTGTTTATAATAAAGGCCGATCCGAACCTATGCATTTTCACCCTGCAGTTTTGAATTATGGTTGCAACTGCTGATTTAATAATTTTCTTTATTTCAAATTGGGCTTTTGGTAATTTTTTCTTTTAATATATTAGCGTTATTCCCCATGCCAAAAAGCTAGATCCACCCTTGACACAATACCGAATTTAGGATTTGCTTGCGCGCCCTCCAAGACCAAATCCTAAGCCCGCCCCTGATTTTACTGCCGATAAAGAATTCTTTGCACAGTACGATAAAATTAAAAACTTTACTGATTTTAAAACTAGAACGCCGCTGCCGCTTAAAAGTATATATAGGTATAGCTTTTCCATTTAAAGTTATCACAGCATATAAACTAAAACTACAGTCGAGTCGTTTCGTTTTTATACTCGGTAACAAAATAATAATATATCTGTCTCGCAGCCTCTAGCGCAGATTTTAAATATCGTCTTTAAAGGTACACTTTTAGTAACACTTACTTTTATGATTGGCGGTAAACTATGCCGGAACGTTGCCAGCATGTCAATCAGTCGCTTTTGTCGTGTCGTCCTGTGTTTTAGCGGTTAAGCGGCATTGAAGCTTCAACAGGTGACTACCCCCCCCCCCCTCTACCCTCTATATATTATACGGGTTATTCACGTTATTCGAATATTATAGCTAAATTGTTTTTTTTTTTAACAATAAATATCGGGTTGGAGGTACATTTTAAAATAATTTTCATAATGTATAGGTTGTCTCAAAAACACCCAAAAGTTGTGTTTTTTAAATGGAATGTTCTGCTGTAGTTTAAGGACACTTTTATACATAGTGCCGTAAATGCGTCCTGCTTAATACCCTCTTGTAGGCAGACGGCCACTCCTGTTTCTCAGTTGGCTTGCCTCTGCTGCTTGGTTTTGTCCTCTGTCCGGTAGGTACGGCCTGGCTGACGGATTCACTCCTGTTTCTGCTTCTTAGTTGGCACTCTGACATGTATTACAGTAAAACAAACAAATGATTTAGTAGTGGCGTCTAATATGGAGATTAGACGGCCTGGGATGCGAACGACGGCACCTCCACCATGTCACCAAGTTCTCTTCGTGGTCCGGGGACGTAGATAGAGGAATGAAAGTATGGAGGTTTACAAAACAACGTCTATTGTAATCTTCTTAGTTTCTATCCTAGAAGGCGAACCAGCATGTCTTGTCTGATGAAGCGTAGGTCGGTTAGGGTAACGGGCAGAGACGTCACTTGGCCAAGCCCAAGGCTTGGCCACTTGTTAGTAGATGTAATTTGACCGGGCAATGATCACCGATGCTTGCTGCTAAATGTGGCCCGGTTTATATAGGCAAATTATTGTTGAGGTTGCAACGCACTTGACCCCGATATGGGTACAGTGGGACGCGACCTCAACGACGTACAGTGGTTGAGTATTCTAAATATACCGGGCCACTGTGTGTTTTAGTTGACAATATTATTTTATTTTCGGTTTCTACAATCAAAATAAAAATTAATTTCATTGAGTTTTATTACCGTTAAACCCTACGGTTTTTGAAATATTTCGTATTTTGTGAAAATGTAGTAACAATTTTAAGAATAATTTAATCCTTAATATGTATTTTTTTTAACCAAATTCACACTGGAGTCTACTAACTGATTATAGGTTTTATGTTGCACTTATGAAAAATTCATTAACTTATACAAGATGTCCAAAAAGTGCGACAAACCAATTACAAGTTTGCAATGATAATGATTCCGATGGATTTTTGACAAAACATCGTAAGCGACATGGGTCAAATTCTCCACTACGACTGTTTTCCTTCTCTTGCATCATAAAGGAAATCAGGCATAATAAGTTGTACCGCATTGATGATATTATTCGAATATGTTTTTATGATTTAAGTACTCATAATTAACAAAAGAGAACGTATTAAATTTTGCGTGGTGGCTCCTCATTTGTGGACGAGACTAAGGAGGGTAAGGCTCCAAGATCCTCCATTAGAACGGTAAAATTATTTTGCGCCACATAAATTGTTCAAAATATGAAACACCACCGTTAGAAACAAACTTTTATTAACACTTACTTTAATGACACGTTGTAAACCGCTCCAGAAGGCTGCAGGCATGTCAATAAGTTGCTTCTGTCAGCTCGTTTTCGAGCTAAGGAGTTTTGGGGTTTAAAAGGAACGGCCCGTTTTAGATTTAACGAGCACCTGTCGGATTTGAGAAATTGCCGAATGCAGACTCGTATAAGTTTAAAAATGTAAAAAACAACAAACGGGGATTTTTATTGGTTTTGTTTATAATAAAGGCCGATCCGAACCTATGCATTTTCACCCTGCAGTTTTGAATTATGGTTGCAACTGCTGATTTAATAATTTTCTTTATTTCAAATTGGGCTTTTGGTAATTTTTTCTTTTAATATATTAGCGTTATTCCCCATGCCAAAAAGCTAGATCCACCCTTGACACAATACCGAATTTAGGATTTGCTTGCGCGCCCTCCAAGACCAAATCCTAAGCCCGCCCCTGATTTTACTGCCGATAAAGAATTCTTTGCACAGTACGATAAAATTAAAAACTTTACTGATTTTAAAACTAGAACGCCGCTGCCGCTTAAAAGTATATATAGGTATAGCTTTTCCATTTAAAGTTATCACAGCATATAAACTAAAACTACAGTCGAGTCGTTTCGTTTTTATACTCGGTAACAAAATAATAATATATCTGTCTCGCAGCCTCTAGCGCAGATTTTAAATATCGTCTTTAAAGGTACACTTTTAGTAACACTTACTTTTATGATTGGCGGTAAACTATGCCGGAACGTTGCCAGCATGTCAATCAGTCGCTTTTGTCGTGTCGTCCTGTGTTTTAGCGGTTAAGCGGCATTGAAGCTTCAACAGGTGACTACCCCCCCCCCCTCTACCCTCTATATATTATACGGGTTATTCACGTTATTCGAATATTATAGCTAAATTGTTTTTTTTTTTAACAATAAATATCGGGTTGGAGGTACATTTTAAAATAATTTTCATAATGTATAGGTTGTCTCAAAAACACCCAAAAGTTGTGTTTTTTAAATGGAATGTTCTGCTGTAGTTTAAGGACACTTTTATACATAGTGCCGTAAATGCGTCCTGCTTAATACCCTCTTGTAGGCAGACGGCCACTCCTGTTTCTCAGTTGGCTTGCCTCTGCTGCTTGGTTTTGTCCTCTGTCCGGTAGGTACGGCCTGGCTGACGGATTCACTCCTGTTTCTGCTTCTTAGTTGGCACTCTGACATGTATTACAGTAAAACAAACAAATGATTTAGTAGTGGCGTCTAATATGGAGATTAGACGGCCTGGGATGCGAACGACGGCACCTCCACCATGTCACCAAGTTCTCTTCGTGGTCTGGGGACGTAGATAGAGGAATGAAAGTATGGAGGTTTACAAAACAACGTCTATTGTAATCTTCTTAGTTTCTATCCTAGAAGGCGAACCAGCATGTCTTGTCTGATGAAGCGTAGGTCGGTTAGGGTAACGGGCAGAGACGTCACTTGGCCAAGCCCAAGGCTTGGCCACTTGTTAGTAGATGTAATTTGACCGGGCAATGATCACCGATGCTTGCTGCTAAATGTGGCCCGGTTTATATAGGCAAATTATTGTTGAGGTTGCAACGCACTTGACCCCGATATGGGTACAGTGGGACGCGACCTCAACGACGTACAGTGGTTGAGTATTCTAAATATACCGGGCCACTGTGTGTTTTAGTTGACAATATTATTTTATTTTCGGTTTCTACAATCAAAATAAAAATTAATTTCATTGAGTTTTATTACCGTTAAACCCTACGGTTTTTGAAATATTTCGTATTTTGTGAAAATGTAGTAACAATTTTAAGAATAATTTAATCCTTAATATGTATTTTTTTTAACCAAATTCACACTGGAGTCTACTAACTGATTATAGGTTTTATGTTGCACTTATGAAAAATTCATTAACTTATACAAGATGTCCAAAAAGTGCGACAAACCAATTACAAGTTTGCAATGATAATAACTTGTTTAATTTAAATTTAACATTCTGTATTTTATATCAGCAATAGAATGTAAAAGTTTTTTGTCTATTGAAAAGTATTAAGATTTTTTACATCTTGACAACTTACATAAATATAATTTGTATGTGTCAGTTATTTCTAAGAGTGATTCGTGCAAATCGTCATTTAGTTATAATAGTGGTAGTTTCTGAATTTCAAAATAATAATTTATCTAAACGAAGACCGAATTGACAAGATTTTTATTTTTGGAAAATGCCTGTAAAGCTGCTCACTGGCTTCACGAGTTAACGCTCAAAGATTTATCCAAATATAGGCGTTTTAGAAAGAATGTTGACTCAATTTAGACAAAACCCTAAAAGGAAACCTGTGACAGAGAGAACAAAGAAACTGTAAGATATGTAGTTGTGTCTGTTCTCCAAAATACCCATATAGATCAAAACCAAACTGCACAAAATATCAACATTAGCCCATCAAGCGAAACATAGTAATCATTCCTATAAAATTCAGCGTCACCAAGAACTTTCTAAAAACGATTTTAAAAAACCAGTGGAATTTTGTATGTGGGTCTTAGACAAAGTGATAGAAAATGAAAACTTTTTTTAAATTTTGTAATATTTAATGACGAATGCATGTTTCAGAACAATTGTGGGCTGTCAAAATTCCATAGCAGACTTTATTAATTTTGCACTGATTAAAATCAGTCCATATTATGAATATTTGCATTTTTTATAAAAACACGAGCAATTAGATATGGAAAAGCTTAATACTTTTCGATATAGAATTAAATTTTACATCAATTGTTGATATAAAATACAGGATGTTAGATTTCAACTAAACAAGTTATAATCATTTTAAACTTGTAATTGTTTTGTCGTACTTTTTGAACACCTTGTATAAATTAATTAATTTTTAATAAGTGCAAGAGAATACTTAATTAGTTAGTAGACTCCAATGTGAATTTGGTTAAAAAAAAAATAACATATTCAGAATTTAATCATTAATATTGTTACTATATTTTCACAAAATACGAAATATTTCAAAAACCGTATTCATGCTGTACGTGCTGGGCCGACCCACCATGTAGTGGCGCGATTCAGTTGTTGGTTCCTATACGTCGCGAATGCGTGTTGTTTCAGTTTGTTTGCGCTTGTAAGCAAAGTACCTAATTTTCTTTCTAACTTTTCATAATTTAAAAGTTTTCATGGACAATCCATTTTTTACAATGTGTTTGGAACAAAAATTAGAAACAAAAAACTTTGGGTGGCCGCTACTCGATTTAAAAATGGAAAAACTCAGCAAACTCAACAAAAAGTACGTGTGTGGGTGTGATGTATTTAATGGACGACTATTTAGTTTTATGTGTGTTTTATTTGAACGGGATGAAACTTGGTCCCGAAAAGGAACCGATGAAAATGTGAAAACCCATGAAAAATTAAAGGTACATATACAAAACATTTTTAATTCCTGTATGCTTGGTAAAATTAACATTTAAACTCAGTTAAATTATTAAAGCAAAACGAAAAAGTTGAAATGTTTAAATCAAATTATAAATTTGTTTCTGCAGTGCGGACCCTTTGTTGAACAAACGCCTTATTAGTATTTGTGCTATAAAATATTGACTAAATATAAAAATATTTGGCAGTGTTCCAGAGAATTTTTTGCCTGCGCCACGCGTAAATAATTTTTGGCCCTACCTACTACTACTACTAAAATGTAATGAGCGGCAACTAGTTTTCCTTTACTAATGTTACATACACGAGGAGACAATGTTTAAAAGCTATTTTATGTTATCATTGCATTATACAATTGCATGTGATGCGAAAATCCTGCAACTACACCATGTCACTAAACGCAAGACAAAATATAAATACATCCAAGTTAACCTTTTAAACAGCCAGATTAAACTGTCGCTTTGACACAATATGCATAATAAATCTTTTCAAATGAAAACAGAAGAAAGATTTAAATCAAAGTAACACTCATAACCCGAAACAAATTTGTGACACGGAGTAGAGACTATAAATTTGTCCAAATGACGAGGACTTGCAGTGCGACATTTTAATTACCTGGCTCCCTCTTGCGGAGGAGCAGTTACAAGAAGCACCTGCTCTCTCTTGTAAAATATTTCTCATGTAATAGAAAATCCAGGTAAATAAATTAATTCTTTGGAATTTAGTAGTTTGTGCCTTTGATTTTTTATAATAGGAATTTGCAGATTTCTATGAGTTTGGGGTGCCACCAATGGGGGTTCACTATTTCATATTTCCGCCTGTTTTAAATTTATTTAATAAGTAATGCTAGATTATTGTCTTAAGAACGAGTGATAACAGTGGCGTTTTACTGTTATGTAAAGAATATTAACAATAGTAAGTTCTTAGTAGGGTAATAAAATATCCTATTAAATTATATATTAATTATTCAACTGCTTTTGAGCAATTAATCTATAAACAAACAACGTGAGTTATAATAACTCACTACTATAACTCACTATAATAATAAATCAGAAAATATTCTGGGAATGATTTACGAACCATCAACGTGGCTATGTACCCACTTCTGTAAGCCGATTGGCCGAAAGGGAAGAGTCCATTATTGTTATTGAGAGTACTGTCACTTGAATAATTTTGACGTTTTCAAATAAAGTTAATACCTAATTATTGTAAACTTTGTGCTGAAAAAGATGAATTCAGATAGTGAAGAAACTAGTAAGTACACCTCCAGAAATAAGACAATTAGCTAATGTAACCATACAGAATTTATTGCCTGAAAAATCCAAAAACAAATATAAGTATACAAAAATTTTCAAGATTGGTGTAGCAGTAAGAACATTAAGTCATCGTTTACAAAAAATGTATACTCTTGGCATATTTTAACGAACTTAAGACGAACTAAAGCATCGTCTCTATGGACTTTCTACTCCATGCTAAGAAGCACGCACTCAACATAAATAATGGAATTAATAAGTATAGAGAATTATTTAAAATTATGTACGTTTCTTAAACGTCAATCAGTAATGTAGCTAAAAAGGCAAAAACGTTTATGCCTGAACAACTTAATAATTTCATAAACGAAGCTCCTGATGAGAAATATCTGGCGACAGTGATGAGAAAGGTAGTAGATCTCACAATAATTCCATCGTTTTTATCATCTAGTCAACAAGTAAATTACATAATGTGAATAAAGTTCTTTTTCTGTTATGTGATGCCATTGTCCTTACATTATATTTGGCTAGCTCATCGTATCCATAGTATCCATTGTATCCATTATCCATGCTAATGCCACCACGGCTAACTTAATTTAGCTTTTGAAAATTATAAGATTACCTTAAGCCGCGTTGGCATCAGTGAAGAACCCATACTTTTCAAATTATCTCCAAGACGCACCATTTTATTGAAATTTTACTAAAAAGTTAGAAACTAAAAATAATTAAAAACAAATGATTACCTGAAAAAATATAATTTACAAGTCACTAAAAAGGGAGGCCAGCCGGTACTAGACCCGTCTTATATTGCCTCGACCACAAGCAGCAATAAGTAGAGTGTGTAAAACATGAGCGTTAAGACTTTTATACACCAATGTGATGTTTGCGGCCCTAGCCGAAGGCGAGTTGACTTCATATACTTAATACACAATATACTATTTTTAAATTCAACCGTGACCATAATTCCAAAACTTTAACGAAATCTCTGGCCACCAATACTTTAGTATACCACGACCAGTGGCGTAGCCAGGGTTGCTTCGTGGGGGGGATATAAAAACATCAAAGTTAGTATATACTCTTCTGTAGACTGGTGAAAGGTAACCCAAAGTTACATCTTGCAGAAATCAAATGCAATATATTCGATTTCGATGAACCACTTACATTGCAATTTAAGCTTTCGTTTTTTTTCCTTATATTTTTCTAATATGGGAAATTTGTACACATTTGCCGGGTACCACAATGAACTAATAGTGTTTAAAATATCTTGGTTACCACCTTTTATAAAGTTGGATATATCCATTTTATGAACTAAACTGGGCTGATCAACATGAAGATTATTATTGCTCACGCTCTCAGAGGTTTTTATATCTCGAGAAGTTCCAGAATACTCTTCGTTTTTCTCTGTATTGCTGTCGGCCTCCCAATCTCTTTCTTTTCGCTTAAAAAAGCCAGTCAATTTTGACTGCTGCATTGTAAAAACGTTTCTTTTCACACAATACTTTAATTGATATTATAATTAAGCTTACTAGGCCCTGCATAGCCTGCGCATCAACAACTACTAAAAGCCTGATCAGTAGTGATGGGATCACTCGAGTGAAAAATAACCGATCACTCGATTTTTTCAATCACTTGTTTTATTCGATTATCTTCGGAAATAACTCGAGTGACGAAATGAGTGACGAACATATGGTTTTTATTTTTCAACGAGTCTCCGAAGTTGCTGCCCGCCTGTCAATCACTCACTGCGGCCAGAGCCAACTCGTAGCGAGCGGCTACACCGAGTGGTTTTCGGTTATTATTGGCGATATTATTCATATTAAATACTGCATTACGGGTTGCCTGCGTAAGATAATAAATATGATTTATTTAGATTTAAATACTGCATTACGGGTTGCCTGCGTAGGAAATAGGATTTATTATAGTTGTGGATCATTGATAATTGTGAGTATTCAGTATTCATAAATATCATGAGTTATGCAATATCGTGACATCTCAAGGTCAAGTAGTCAAGTGGTTAGTTAAATTAAATTGTAAGTTGTAAGATCTGGGAACCATGCCAAAAATCCACAAATATCTCCGCCACATTTAATAATCCGCAAAAAATCAATCGATTAACAACACCGAGTTAGTTATTCCCAATACAAATGCTGTATATCAACATGAACGACGAACCGCCAATATTAATAATTAATATTAGCATTTGAGTGAAAAAAAAATCGATTATAATTCGATTTTTTAAATCACTCGAATCCTCGGTAGTCGATTTTTAAAATAAGTCGATTTTTCCCAACACTACTGATCAGACGATTCTAGTTACTACGACACGTAAGCCTTGTTGCCAATGTTGCCACTAAAACGCATTTGTAACAGGTCATGTAACATTACGCAATAATTTTTTTTTCATGGTTATGGGGGGGATATATCCCCTATATTCCCCCCCCCCCGTGGCCTACGCCACTGACCACGACAGCTTTCGTTAGACATTTTCTTGGTCAGTATTATTTTTGTTTTAGAAGGCAAATCCCTAATTAATTAAAGCTTAAACTAAATAGAATTTCAGTAAAGTACATTTAATTAAACAATATTATTTGTGGTATTATTCGTGACTTCAATCTAATGTGAACTTTGCATCTTGGTCTATATAACTTTCCTAATGCCGATGCCGATCTCAAGTGACCTCGTTTGCTGTTAAGGACGGATATGTTGTATTTGATTTTGCTAAGTAATGGCTGGTTTATATTTGGTTAAGAAGTAGTAAACGAATTGTATTTCGAAATTGTCAACAAATTTTGTTTTGAAATATTACAAAGAAAAACCCTCTAATTTCATATAACAAAACTAAAATATATGGGCTCGATAATAAGTGTTTTCCATCAATTTTTCTGTCAAAATACTTAAATTACTTCTACTAAATTTAATTTATCTATCAAAATTAGCTTTTGAAAAGGTTTAAACCCTTTAAGAGAAAGTCTTTATAACTTTATTTAAAGTGTGCGAACCTGAAAAACCTTTTTAAATTTGCATAAGTTGAGGTCTCCGCTCTTTTCTGCAAGTGCATTTTAACGAAGGTAAGCAAAGAACAGAGCCGTACCGAGGA
Source organism: Polydrusus pterygomalis (assembly GCA_963969555.1). Taxonomy (NCBI): domain Eukaryota; kingdom Metazoa; phylum Arthropoda; class Insecta; order Coleoptera; family Curculionidae; genus Polydrusus; species Polydrusus pterygomalis. The sequence goes on along the minus strand of OZ018378.1, from coordinate 3,335,275 downwards.
ATGATTTTTCAGTAGGTTAAAATTTCAGGATAGTGGTGTGGCCAACATTTTATTTGCAGGGAAGACCCGTACCTGCTTTTTTTTTTATAAATTTTTAGCCTTATAAAATTGTTTTAAAGAAATGTCGATGTTTTAGGATCCCTAAATTATAAAAAGTATGTTTTTACATTTCCGTCGGTCGGACTGCTAGTGTGTTGGCTTAAAAGCTTAAAAACTACTGGACAGGGAATGACGAAATTTTGTATATGGATTAGACATTAACCCTGTTCAAAACCAGGTGTAGTTTGCGTTTGATATATACAGGGTGAGTATATGAAAAAAATTAATTGTATTTTTTTATCTAACTGCAGTATTATTGCCCATATTGTGCACAACTCATAATTATCACTTTGTCTCCAGACAACATTACAACATTATACCTATCAACAATAACAAATTCTAAACACAACATACATCGCAGGATGATGCCAAATATGTTTTTATAACTTTCTTAAATTTGGTGTATGTCTTTACAGTTCTAATACTTTCTGGCAACCTATTATAAGTACCAGATGGTTGAATCGGATCAAATAAACCTTTATTTGTTCTAACATTATTTTGATGTCATGCGTTCTAGTATACGAGTAGTTTCCGTGTACATAATCAGAAAATATAATGTTAGTATTCGATTTTTGGATTTTGTTAATAACTCTAAATATATACGTATTTTGCTCCAATTCGTGTATTAATTTCATGACGCCCAGGTCCCTATATAGGTCACCCGTATGCGTAAGCCTGTCATAAATAAATTGAACCTTTAAAAACTATTGATTTTGTAGTATTTTCATTTTTTCAAACTCGACCACGCCACAGGTGCCCCACACCGAAGTGAGGTACCAAAAATGAGACAGAAAGTAGGCATTGTATATTTTTATCTTACTTGTCTGAGAGTCCAAAATTTTTTATTTGCGTGACACTTTCAATACTTACATTATTTATTTGAATGGGTGCTTCTACTATTTTACTTTTTTGTTTGAACAATATTTATTTGGTTTTTTTAATTCCATAAAAGCTCCATTAAGGTTCTACACCATTTTCTCTTCTGTTAAAACCATCAGCATTAAATAAATTTTCTGTCTCCTGATGATGAACGTTTCTACGTTCGAAACATCTAGAGACCTCTAAAGAATTGTTATTCTATTAAATTTTGCGGAGGAAGACTTTAAGTTTTTCTTTCTTTTTAATATTCGCAACTCCACTTTAAGCATGGACTATTTCTTCAAATTAAAAATCGTTAATTTTATTTATAATTATATGGGAGAGGTTGGCCCCTCCCCCCTTCTTTGGCTACGCTACTGCCTCAGGGCTCAAGCGATATTTATTACCAAAATCGAACGTAGTTCTTTTAAAGGATTAATTTTGACAAAGCATCCTGGCAATTACTTTTCCAAAGTTCGCTTGAAATCTAGTAAATTCTTTTAATACAACTGACTCCTTTTGCTTAATTACTATACTACTACGTTATTATATCGTAAACATGGCATATTTATTAATAGTCTTGGAATTTTTTTTTTAATCTCTACGCTACTGACCGTATGCAAACTAAGTCGGAGAGCTTCTCTTTGAGTCAGGAGCCCGCAATTAGAGCATAAAAGATAATACGACAGCAAAAAAGCCAACGATATAGAAATAAAGCATGCTCAGTTTAATGATGCTTGTTTTTCGCCGAGTAGCAATTACGTATGGTTTTAACTGCACGCAATTTTTGTACTCCTTTCTTTAAACCCCATTCTTTGTTTGTCTTTTTAAACACTTCATTTTCCTAAAAGACTTTCGTTTGAAAGGTAGGTTTGTGCATTTTTATTTTTAAGATTTAAGTTTATTTAAAACCCCTTTTTTAACATAGTTCGGAGCACGTTTAGCGGAAGCAAGTCAAGTCGTGAATATTTTAAATAATACGTAGGAAATAAAATAAGAACTATTGGTGGCTCTCTTTTATATTTTGCATAAGTAGTGGTACCAACGGGATTCGGTGACCAAACATATACATATATACTGTTATTAATTGTTTGTTTTTTACTAATATCCGATTATTTAAATTAAAATGTTCTCAATTTATACACATTATAATAATTACTTTTGTATTTGCTCTAAGGCGTAAATGTACATGACTGTCCAACTTACTTGCAAAGTCCATTTCATTTTAAACCTAGTTTAACTCGACAATCTTCAATATTTGAAGTAAAATAAGTCCAATTTGGTCCTAAGGACAAACTACCTATTAAGTTGTATTTCCAACACAACTCTTAATTTATTTCTTAATTGCAAAAGAGACTGCTTAAAGCCCGCAAGACGAAAAGTTTGAAATAACTTTAAATTCGAAGATCTTACATTTATGAACACATACACGTACGTGAAATTAACACATTTTTAAAAAATATCAACCAAAAAAACTTTTGATTTTGAAAATGATTTCATTCAGTCATTTTATTTAAGAACATCCTTTTTTATTCTTCATGTCATTTATTACATTTTTGTTATTTAGATTACAAAATAAACTCAGGTCTAAAGTAGCCCACAGGCTTCGTTGGCAAGTTTTCCTTTCGTCAAGCCGTTCGACGAACATTCTATTCGAACAAAAAACAGGCAGTGTTGCAGTATAAATAGCAGTAACTTAGTAGACGGTAGGTTTAAACTAGGTAGCATAATTATTGCTAATCGTCACCCGAGGGTGCCTACCTAAAAATTAACTCAACTTTTTTATTTTTTTCTTTTGTATCACACTCCGGCGGATTGTAATTAGGAAACATATCGCCCAAATTGTAAAAACAGAAAATATTTTATATTTTGTTTTTAAATTAAATTACATTAACTCACAAGAACAACAAAATATTTAATAAATCCTTTATTGTGTGCCATTATCTGTTTTTCACTAGAAAGTACATGTTTTCATTTCAATTATCAATAATGGTCAACTTTAAAGCACTAACACTAGATAAAACGTCGCGTCGTAACTTTTAACAAATTAGTAAGAAAATTGCACACCACTTAAAATTGGAAATTCAAATATAAATGGGATATATCTATTATCCGGTTTTTTGGTCAAAATTAAACTTAAGGTCTCAAAATGAATCTATTACGTACAAATTTAAGGTCAAAACGTTAAAATAACTTGAACTGAAGACGAAATACACCAATTATGCTTCACTTTAACAGCTCATTCAATTGAAATAAAGACGAAAATAAAAATAAATTATTCCAAAGGCGCCTATACGTTCTTCATAGTGGGAATATATCTTTCTTCTTATAATTTCTTGTTGACTTTCTTCCAAACGGTGATGCGTTTTTTCCCGTTTGTCTTTTCTGTATGGCCTGTAAGCGCACAATACACAGGCTTTCTCAAGATTATTATATCCTAATTGCACCATGCCCGGTCCTTGGGTCAATTAACAAGGGTGCCTAACCTAAACAACAATAACAAACACCATAAACTAATTAAATATGTGGTGAACCTACCTGCTCTTGATAACAAGGACAACATTTATATTCAAAATAATGGTAAAAAGTGACATTAATAAAGGTGTTCACCCTCTAGACCTTATACAAGAACAAGGTTTAAATAAAAAAATGATAAGACATTCGAAAAATTTAGCTAAATTTTCTTCTTATTTCTGACATTTTGGTAATTCATTGCGTTTGATCACTTGGATCCGTTTTATAGGATTAAAAAAAAATGTGTTAATATTTAAAAGAAAATACTAATCCATACCATTTCTATATTTTTTCTATATTTTCTATGTTTAGCAAGAAAAACATAAATAAATTAATAATTGTTTGATTGCTGCCTACGGATACCGGTTTTATAAAAAAAAAACACGAAATTTTTCTATTAATTGGATTTACGATAGCGTGTTAATAGAGATGTAGACATATTATAGAAGGCAGTAACTTCTAAAAGTCAAAGTAACGACAACAATATAATTTGGAATATCCTAGGATTAACTCAATAAAATAAAACTAAAAGTTACCTTTTTTGGGAAACCTTTCCTTCATCTAAATCGTGACAAATATAACTTTGTTTTTGATGTTTTTTTCCAAAGCCGATTTAATTGTTAATCTTTTAGCACGCATCTATTTTCTTTAGGTCTTAGATCTTTAGGAACGTATATTTTTCTCGAACTTTATTATACAACTTTTTGTTTTGGCTTGGCGTTACTAAAGTTTTTCAGAGGGAAAAGAAATTGAAAAAGTATTCTTTTTTATTTGCCCGTATAGAACTAAACCAAACAAACAAACAAACAAACTTTTTTCAAGCTCAAAATACCTCGGTTTTAATTTAAATGTATTAGTCAGAAAACATCATTTTATTTTTGTAGGATTTTAAATTTAGCCATTTATACAGGGTGTCTGGAAAAAGGAGGTCAATTCATTAACCATATATTTCTTGAACAAGAATAATATAACTTTTATGATACCATTTTTCATTTTTGACCCTCATGTTCGATATACAGGGCGTCAAGGTTTAAAATTGAAAACTGATTCTTTGTGCCCGTGTTTAAGCATTTTTTCACTGGATATCACTGGGTACTGGATTTGCTGAATTTATTCCAAGTTACAAATTCACACTGTATATTTACATTTAAGCGTTATGCTAATTTTAAAATCTATATGAATTTGAGTTTGTGTCGATTTAAGCCAGTACAGCTCTGCTATTTGTTTACATTGTTGTTTGGGAAGAACACATTGCTAGTGCCCCTCGTAGACACGTTGCAGTCAACAATTTGTATTTAAACAACGCACTACCTTGAAAACTAATCCAATCAAAAGCTCGCTCTGGCAACCAAATTTATCCAGAAAACAAGTTTCCCGTTTTCGATGGTCTAATTGTCGTGCCTCGATTCCCAGAGAGCACGAAAGTGAGGTCACAATACTTGTAATCTCAATGGATCAGCGAAACCAAAGAGTTGACATTTCGTCGAACAAGTTTATTTGTGGAAAGTTTCTAACAAATATACAACTTTGTTATTCCCAATTGTAATTTTAATTCTATCGTTGCCAGAGTATGCTTTGGAATTATTATTTAAGAGATTTCTTCGTCACAGAAATAATAATGAAGTCTTATTTGTATACAGGTTGACCGAATCGATTCTGGTTCTTTTGGTTTTTGAGATATTTTGAATAAACTAAAATGTTGAATTTCCTTAGATCGGTTGTAACTATGTTATTTCCCAATATTTTTTAAATGTATAAACACATTTGTATAGCAACTTGTTACATAGAATATGCCTACTAGATAATATTTTAGTTACAACGTTTTGGCTTCCTGGAACCATCATCAATTTTTTTTTATAACCGACATATTGGATTTTTTATTTATCGAAAAGTACTTAATTTTTCCCTTAATATGATACAATAATAAATTAAAAATTTAATACCTCAAAATAACTAAAAATAACATTTTTAGCGAAAATTCAAACATATTATTTGGCAACACCGACATATTGGATGATCCTTCTACTTAAGAATAAAGTTAAACTAATAACAATATCTGTTTATACTATTATTAGTTAAGGTAAAACTGTTATAACTATTTTACAAATGGTCGATTTAATAATGTGTGATTTCAGCAAGCTGGTTGCCCCGTGACTAATTCCAGACATGTACAAACATTTTTAGCGTATACTTTCAGTGAAAAAGTATATATCTACCAGTGGCACTGTGCGCTGGCCTGCTAGGCCCCTGGATCTTACCCCATTAGACTTTTATTTATGTGAATTTGTCAAAAATGAGGTATACGAATTTAACCTCCCTGAACCCCGTCCATGTCTTGAGCAAATAACTATAAGATATTTTTAGACATATTAACCGTAATAACATTCATCCATGTACCCAGATCTGTCAATCTAATAAATAATCAAAATAATATTTTGATCGTATTAAGTAATGTGGATTGCCTAAAAAAAATCCTCCTTACAGATTTTGACCACACTACACGTGCATACTATTAAATAAAAATAAACCATAAACTGTTGTACATTGTACAAAAATAAAACCAAATATATTCTAGTATTTGTCACGATTTGTTCCAAGGAAACTTTTAACAAATGAAGTTTTTCGATGAAATGTCAGCTTTCAGTTTGTTTAAGCTGATTCGAAGGGATTACAACTATTGTGACCCGTTTGTGCTCACTGCGTACAACGGCGGGAGAATTAACTCATCTAAATTTGTTCTCTGGATGAATTTGCCAGAGCTAGGATTTAATTTGATTGGTTTTGAAGCTAGAGTTTACTTCGATAGCAATTGACTGACCAAACATAGATATCTACAGCAAAAACATCCTTGTTTTGTTTACAATTTCAATGATGGCTTGGCCTTTTGCAGACCAGTAATTTCGAATATCTATACAGAGTGATTCACGGTGGATGGTACGTTAGACGTATAATATGACGAACCAGGAAACAAATCGTTCTGAAAATTAGGCCATTTACATAAACGGACATGCTCTATTTATCTCAAATATTTTTGACGGTACAATATTGCCACTTCAAACTAGTAGCAACTTCGATATTTTAAATATAACACCCTATATTTTATTTTATTTTCGAAACTCCTATTAATTTTTTAACAACTTTCTTTCCCTTTATCCTATACATATCTCTTACCGTTTCTAAAATATTAATTAAATTCCAATTTTTTGGACGGAAAAGGTTAATATTTTTTAACTCTGAAATATTAAGAGCCTAAAACTTGGTGGACCGTTAAATAGTACCAGGAGTCTTTGGACCCTATGCCCAAATCTTAGTTCCGATATACAGGATGGTTTAAAAATAAAGTTAATTTGGTTACTTGAAAAGGTGACCCTAAGAAGATTTTTTTAAATGTAACACACTGTATATTATCACTGATTTGTAAAGCTACATAAATTGGTTCTTTATTTTTGTATATAATATTTAAACCTTACCAGTCAAGTTTTTAACTTATAAACCATTATTTGTCAAATTTTATCGACAATTTAATTTTCATTCCGTTTTTAGTAAATATGACATGATAACCTCCGGTTTGACATAAAAATAAAGTCACTTTCGATACAGGTGCTAAATATCGTAATTTTCTTGGCGCTTTTAAGGTTGAACCGAGCTCAGTAAAATTTCTCTGGATTCCCCAAAAATGTTCATTGGCGGTAGATTTGGGTACATTTTAATAAATTTTATATAAATATTCTAGCGAAAATATTATGACACTGTCCAAATAAAATAAATTAATTCATTACAACTTTATTTAATTGATTTTCTTCCATGATTTTTAACGCTATTTAGCATTTGTAGTGATAATAATTAAGAAAATATGACAAGAATAACGGAAGTGATAAAATTTTTATGTCAAACAAGAGTTTATCATGGCATACTTCTTATTAAAAATCGTATAGAAAATTCCACACCAGTACTTTTTCAAAAATCAAGATGGGGTTTTTTGACAGGTAACCATGACAACACAGTTTTTTATCGGAAATTTTTTTGCCGTGACTAACCAACAGCGAATTATGGTCGAAATTTTTTGACATAATCACAGAATAATTTTGTTTGGCTTAAAGTTAGTTTTAATTTTTTTATTTAAACTTGTTTACACTTCTCAGAAACGCAGTTGAATAAAATTCTTAAATCTTAATTTTTATAATCTAAAATTTTTATACATTTCCCTTACATAATTAAGTTGTTGTTGGTATTCTTCTGCCACCTCCTTTCTTCGACGAAAAAGCTGTACTTGGAATCTAACACATCGCATTATTAATTAAATATCTATGTCTGATAAAATTTATTATTACCTTTTTATTTTCCATTTCTCCATTTGGTCCAGTTTGATCAAATATGACATAGTACGATGATTGATCCTAACGTCGGACAATTTTTTGCATAAATTGCATACAGCATAAATTTCAAAACGATTCGTTTTAAAAATAAAAAAAAAAAGTATTGTTTGTTTTTGACGGCAAAATATTCTGTTTTAAAGAAGACACACGAAACAAAAAAAAAAGAATTTTTGTCCTCAGAACCACATATCCAGAATATTTTATTATATATTTCTTTGTTAAACTTACGCGTAAACTGTGCCCTACTTTCACATTTTGATTGCACTTGTACAATGTTCAATATTGGTAGTGGCCGCCCTGCATTTTTTAAATCAAGTTTTTCACTTAAGCTCAGAGAACTAGACACAACCTTCTGTAAATCACTGACCTTCATTATAGACGAAATTTTCCAACTTTATAACAACTAATAAATAACTCAAAACAAATAAACAAAACGTCAGCGAGTCAGCGGCATCGACAGACGACAGGTCGCATCGCGATTCGCGAACAGTGGGCGCGTAAAATTGGAGCTCTCCGTGGCCGCTCGTTGTGCGATGTGTAGGTGACGTCAGACCTCCGTCGTCATGACAACCCATCGAGGAGGCACGTTGAATCGGGACGGATAATAGGTCGCCCGCCGCCGCCCGCGCTTAGTACAATCTTGAGAGCGCGCAACTCGCTTGTCTATGAGTATATCCTGCCCGTTAGAATAGGGCTACGTTTGGTTTTGAATTATTTTAATTGATTGCTTACATACATTGCGTTATTGGTTTTTAAAGTAAAGTATTTTTGGATTCTGTTTAAAATAATTGCAGGGAGGGCGGCGCCCCAGAGCCCTTCATTAACCAGCCGCCACTGTTCGGTAGCTAAATCTCTTCATGTACCTACCTATATAAAAAACCAATAAAATTTTAATTTTCTACCAATTGTAATAGAACAAGTCTTACATAATATAAAATAATAAGTTATGTTAAATATTGAAATAATATTTTGGCGCAACCACCGAACTAATCGATATTAAAAAAATATGGCTCTTAATTTTAACTTATTATTATAGTAATTTTACAAATAATGGTTTATAAAACAAAAACTTTACTAATTAGGTATAGATATGATATAAAATAGTAAAGGGCTAATTGAAAAAGCTTTTCGAATATGTGATAATATGTTACAATTAAAAAACCATACTTATAATCATGAAGTAATCAAATTAACTGTATTTTTAAACCACCCTGTATATCGCAACTAAGATTTGGGCATGGAGTTTAAAGCCCTCTGGTTTTATTTAACTGCCCACTAGCATTTTTGGTAAAATGGGCGCTACTGAAGCGTCAAAAATATTTTTGTTAAAAAGATTATGTCCGATTTACTAATGGCGCTAAAATTATTTGTCGATATTATCAAGTGACGACGTTTTACGTTGATGTTGAAGTATTACTAAGATTAAATTGTTATCCAATTACATCGCTCTCAAAACATTCCTTGTTGTTTAAGCCTAATCAACCAAATAAAGAAAACTGATGCAGGAAGCAAAAAGTCACGTTGTCACACCTTTACTAATAAGCTCCACTTTTCAAGCAAGAAAACAAGAGTCAAGTTATAAGACGAGCATCACCTTAATTGCTTTTTCCTTTGTATTGATTTTCTCTCTACTAGTTTATGGTCCATTAGTCTCTTATGTTTCTCTGGAAAGGAGTTTTTGCCAAGGAATTTTAAAATGGAAGAAGAAGAGTAATTTTTTTTTATCCAACTTCAAACCACAAATTAAATGGTTCTATATTCGTCTAGTATGTATCCTATTTTGTAAAGTAGGTTCCTTTGGATGCTTGAATTTACAATTTACATGGGTCTGACAGACAAAGAAAACAAAGACTCGAGGTTAGCGACTGTAATTTTACATAGGAATATTGTAGCGAGTGTGATTATACACAAAACTTTACTAGATATAGTGTGTATTTACATTCAAAGGATAAACTACAAAAAAATAACCCTTAATATTTTCATCACAACAAAAGGGGTGAGCCGTTAACGAGCTACCACTGGCTCAGATCCGTTTTGGGGAGAAGAAGGGAGGAAACTGGAGGCTTGAATTTTAATTAGTACTTTGTATGGGCCTGGCAGATGAAGGAAACGAGGAGCAGACTACGAAGGATATTGGAGCGGGCTCCGTACAAGAGCTTAAAAGGATTTTTTATTAAGTCTGCGAGTGTGACATAATTGTTTTGTGCTGCTGTGGGGGTAATGCGAAGGTATTGTTGCAGAAAATAAGGTAATAATATCCCGTGTACACCGGTATTATGCTGTTAGTAACGTTATTTATATAATTTAACGAGCAAGGAAAACAATATTAGAGTTTCAAGGTAAGACGGTTTTAGTAAAAATAAAGTTTTAGAGGATGAAAATAATCCGATTAAATCCTATTGAACGCCATTTCGTATACACTGCAGAAGCACTTTATCAAACTTTAAAAAAATAATAAGGAAATATACATAGAACAAAGTCAGGTTAGTCATTTTACTGAGTGTTGTTGTTGTTGTGCTTCATTTCAGTCAAACATTTAGCAGAATCAGCAGTTGCGTCTTCTTTTTCCGTTTGTATTTAAAATACTTTTGAGCTCTCCAAATAAATTAATAAACATATTAAGTTTAATGACAAAATACTTAAAATTCAGTGTTTTTGAAAGTACTTTTACATATTTTAAACCGCAAATACTGATATAAAAATACATTAAAGAGAAACATTTTTAAATATCGCTTTGCTATAAGCGACAAAAATCGCCGTTAGTCTTTTAAAATTTATGGTTCGCCGCTAATGACGGATTTATAAACACCCCTGCTTGGCAGAAAATGACAACACTTGAGAGGTAAATAAAAATTAAATATTTCTTAATGATCTGGGCACAAAATCTAAATATAAACATTTTTTTAAAATCCAATCTACGATTAATACACATTCGGCACATTAATATGCACGACACAGGACTAAATGTTTATTTGGAAAAATAAATAATTGTTTTAAACTGCTTATAGGCCTTTATTCAGAGTCCACATTGTCCACATCGGAATAACCGTTTTTTTGTCTCTAAGCCATTACTATCTACTAACAAAAGCTAAAATAATCCAGTCACATCAGAACTGCCATTTTTACTACTTTTCAACGGCGCCGTCGTAGCGAGTCAAATTTTAAGTTACGCTGAGGTTGGAATTTTTGAATGGATTAGTATTACCACTGGCTACTTTGATTTAAGAGATGTCTAATACCCCTATTCTTATTTACTATTACTTCTACTCATATAAGATGTCCACATAACGTAGTAAGTTTTCACAAGTCATACTTTTTTGTAAGGAATCCTAATCTAAAAATTTTTACTTTCTCAGAACAAACTTAATTATACCTACCCTTAATTTATACATTTCTATAATTACCTTTCTTCTCTCGCCCCACGCTTATGCTGATGGTTCACTATTGTGTGCTTTCAATTTCATCCGACTTTTTCTTCTAGGTTAATATAGTAATTGACCTTTTCTTTTTGTTCAAGTTCATTTCGGATCCTTCATTACAACTAGTTTATTTCTTTCTCTTCTAATAACAATATGTTTTTACATTGATACACAGCCTTATTATTTTTCTTTTTATTGGACTGCTTATGCTTTGCGAGTGACCTCCCCCATTATGTATATCATTACCAATTTTTCACAGATATGTTTGAAGTTCTTTAAATACCTCTGCTCATAACCTCGATCTTTAAATCATCTTGGAGCTCCGTTAGGACTGTTTGCACCTTTTGTATTTCCTTTGCATTCGAAACATATAGAGAATTTACGGCGGAGGAAGACTTTAAGTGTCCTATTTCTTTCCTTTTAAATGTACACTCCATGTAAAGTATGAACTATTTCTTTAATTTAAAAATATTAAGAGAGTTTTATGTGTTGGGATAGGTTGGTCAGGCTACAAAATTGCAAAACACCCAACTATTTCCTCTGCACTTTTAGCCCTCGCATTACGGAATTTCACCGTTTCTACGTTTACCTGAAAGATTTAGCCAAGATAGAAAACGAAAACATTAAACATCGCAGTGGGTGCTTCTTCGCTATCGGAACGGAATTACTGCCATGGAGGGGGAACGCAGCGAGAGTGGAATGGGAATTTCAATCGCGTTCGAAAAGTCGCCCTGTAATTTCAGGCTTGCCAGTTCAGTATACTCTGTTTTTTGCATCACACCCTTTATGTCAAATACATATTCGTTTACGCTATCCATATTCAAGAACATTTTTACATTATATTATTTAAAAATAATTACAGCTACTGCTAAGTTAAGGCATTTGTTTTCTGCTCTGCAGAATCAATATTGAAATATACTTCAATCGAAAGCAGCCCATTGAAAATTTCAAAAGTTTAATTATCTTTCAGTAATTTGAAAACGTCAGAAAAGTAAAAAGGGCATGGGTTGCAAATTTAAGCCTATCCCGGGGGCAGAGCAAAGAGCGAACCGCGCCCTGGCCCTATCTAAATACTAAATACTTTAAACAAGTTTCTATTGATTTTCTAAACCCCAATGGTTCGCTTAACTATTATGTAAAATGTTACAATTTTCGATAAATTAGATGTGGAAAAACGATGATATAGTATTAAAGTAAGTATACATAGCATAAGAACGGACTTTTATTTCGTCATATTACACAATATTAATTTTACAGAAGATAAATGTACTCTCTAAATAAGGATACATCGTCGGTCTTTTCATATAAGGGCGTAACTTCGAAAATCGAAAATTGAGATATGCCACATAGTGAGCTTAAAAAAACTATAACATCAAGTGATTCAGGAAATAATGTAGAATATACCTTGTGGGACCGTAGAAGTAAATGTAAAAAAAAGAAGATCCATGTCGCTGGTTTTATAAAGTGAGTTACAAGGAAGTCATAAGAATCATTGTTACTCAAACGAAATCAACTAGCTATCAAACAATATGAACTAAAAAGATTGCACAAGGAATCAAACAAAATAAATAAAAAAAAGTATCAGGATTTGGTACACCGATTATTAGGCAGGAAGAACGTAAACAGTTTTTCAGATTTTTTGTACAGTAACAAGTTTTAAAATTTTTTTTTTCAGTTGTAACTTGTGTTTACCAACATTTTTCAGTTTAATTAGGTTTTTATGAACCCTTTTTTAGGTTTAGTCGTGTTGTTCTTGTTTATATTTTCTGACAAAATGAACGTTTTATTTAAACAAAATTTGATGCTACATAATGTTATGTTTAAATTTACAAGCAACTTGTAATCATTTTTCTTTGATATACATAACAGATATATAAAACGTATCTTTTCTTGTGGGCGTATCTCGAGTTTGGTTAAACATATATACCACACGTAAAGGCGTATCTACTTAATTATTCTTTTTTTATGGTTTGGAATGCACAAATCAATTTTTTTTTTTATTATAAATACTAAAAGCAATATTACTACTTTAATCACAAAAGAAGAGAAGTTTTGGAGATACTATCAATTTAAAATCTCAAAAATTTTAAAACCATGTTCTTGAAAAATCAGTAAACTCACTCACTCACGTGAATAGAACGACGACATACAAACTGGGATACAATTATTTCACTAATTATAAAATTAATTCTCCTTTAGGTTATTTCTGGTTCCTGTTTCAACTTCCTTTACCAATCCTGATAATAACCTGAAGCAGAAAATTAACCTTTAAAATCTGTTAAGGTTTATTCACCGTAAATGGGCGTTAAAGGAAGAAACAATAGAATAGGGCATTCGAAACGAATTAAAACTTAAGGGTTCCCTAGTAGATCATTAAAATTTTGATGTGATACTATAAATATGACTCGGGCTATTTTTAAAGATCTTTAGGATATTTTTAAAGATAGCTCAAATCGGCTAGTGGGTGGTATATTAGTTATTACGTTAGTTTGTAATAGCCGCCGCCGTTGTCATTACACAACTTAAACAATGGGCAGCTCAAGCTGTTTTTGAGATATAAACATAAAAATTTGTAATTAGGGGTTTTTAAGGGCAAGTATCATGAACTTATTCCTATATTTAAAATAACTTGTAGAGGGCGCTAGTCACACCCTACATGCTCACTACATTGAGCCCCAATTTTTTTGCGGGTAACTTTATTGATAGAAAAGTAATTTGTAAGAAAAAGTGTACTTCACTTATATTATTAAAATAATCCGTTTCCGAGAAATTTGCATTTTTAAACAACATTGCATGATAGATTTTATTTTCAAAAAAATAATCGTTCTTCACAAAAATACTGAGAAATAAGTTTATTTTAACAAATGTGAAAAACGTTCTATGTATTTCCTTAAACCTTTAACCGAATAGCGCCTTACATTAAATAAAGTTCTTGCTTTATTTTGAATTACGTTGGCTGCCTCCTGAATGCTTTGCAACAGTTGGTCGCGTGTCCGGATCTCTACTTTATACACTGAAGATTTGATAACTCCAGAAGAAAAAATCCTAGGCTAAGGGATGGCCACGAAAAATTGCTACTACGGTCGAATCATCTAATAGGAAACCGCTGGTTAAGACAAGAAATGCAAGTGTAAAATGGGGTGGTGCACCATCTTAACATAGTTTAAATCAAAGTCGCTGTCGCGTCTGTCCCCAGCTATATGTGCTTAAATCTTTAAAACTACTCAACGGATTTTGAAGCGGTTTTTTTTAAATAGATAGAGTGATTCAAGAGGAAGGTTTTTATGTATAATGCATGCATAATATTGTAGAGAAACACTGATAAATTTAGAGGTTTGTTCGGGTTTCCATTTATAAATCTTGACGTGATGGTGAACTCGCCTTATTATTATCTTAGAGGCGTATAATGCCTGGCATTGCAACGCAGGCCGGGTACACGCTAGTTGTGTATAAACTACATCGTGTCTTAAATTTAAAGGAATATCATGAAGCAAATATTAAATCATTGTTGAAAAACTGCGTTCGCTTGTTAAGTGTGTTCCCACATATGGTTGTTCCTCCAGTTAAATACACCTCGTCAGTAAAAAGAATTTTATTAATGAAAATTAAATATTGACTTTCTTTATGAAGTAGAAACTAACAGAACGGAAGTCTTGCTGGTAAATCATTTGGTAGTAAATTTCGGACAGTATTAAAATGATATGGATGTAATTTTTTTGTGAGTAAAACATTTAAAATTGACCTTTTTTTTTGAGATCAGTACATTTACTAAATGTCTAGTACTTATCTTCGAATTTTCACCAACGCGCACTAGAATTTTCTCATCTTGAGCTACAGTAGTTAAATTAGAACGTCCAATGTCTCTGAGGAAGAAATGATCCAGTTTCGCCCAAACGACTATACAGTCTTATTTCTGTCTGCATGGGCGCTTCCTGTTTGGATATTTTTGCCGATAACGTCTTGCTGCTGCACGACCATCGAAATTTTCTTGAGCATAAATAAAAATAATATCTTTCATTTCGCTATTTGTATATATTATGTCGTGGCATTATTTATGAGAAAATTGTTTAGTTTTAGTTTGCGACATTCACTTTTACATGGATCAATTTGCTTAAAATTTGGATTAGTATTGCATGTGCTCTCTTTATATTCTTGCTTCTTAAGTGTCTATAGCCTATTTCGTTGGCTGCAAACTGTTTTTCTGGAATCGGATTTATTTCTTCAACAAAATATTAAATTGCATAAATCTCGAAAACGGATTGTTTTATTAAAATAAATGAAGTGTACCTTC
This sequence comes from Polydrusus pterygomalis, assembly GCA_963969555.1. Classification (NCBI taxonomy): domain Eukaryota; kingdom Metazoa; phylum Arthropoda; class Insecta; order Coleoptera; family Curculionidae; genus Polydrusus; species Polydrusus pterygomalis. The sequence continues at coordinate 3,319,718 of OZ018378.1, read as the reverse complement.
TTTCTTACAAAACTACTATTATAAATTTTAATCAGAATCCTAATAAAGTTACCCGCATTTTTTTTTGTGCCTAATGTAGAGGGCGTGTGGCGTGTGGCGTGTGGGGTGTAACTAGCGCCCCCTACAAGTTATTTAAAAAATAGGAATAGATTCATGTTACACGCCCTTAAAAACCCCAATTACTAATTTTCATGTTTATAACTCAAAAACAGCTTGAGCTACGAAAAAACAATTAATTTAGAAATGTATCTTATTAACGAGCAACATTTTACTGATTCATGTTTAGCTCAAACCTGTTATTTTCATGTGTAGAATCGGTGGGTACCCTATGGCACATTCATTACACACCATCCCACAATCACAACAAAAAATGTTTACAGGAAATTTTGTTTTAATATGAAATACTGGGATTATCACGCAAGTATTCAAATCTGATGGGGGGCCGTTAAACTTAAAACATTCAAATACGACTATAATAAAATAAAATTTTATGTCGTGCTTTGGAGCAAACAGCTTCTGTTTTCCTTAACCTTTGCAGGAAAATGTGTTTTCCTTTGTATATCTGTACATTCGCAGTAACAGTATTATCTCACAGATTATTTTCAAATTTCATATTTTGAATTCCTGTCGTACCTGTTTTAAATTCCTTGAATATTTAAAATATCTTTATGAAATTTTACTCTGCTATAAATATTATAAAAACCCTATCGCATAAAAAGACCACTTTTATTTTGTTTAGGCATTTCCGACAGCATTTTTATAGAAAAAAAATGTTTAGTTAACAAAACATGTTTTCTACTTCTGTCATAGAAAGTAAATTTCGATCGTTTAAAAATAGAAATTTAAAATTTTGTATTTTTTCCAAAGTCTTGGAATTTTATTTAAAAATAATTATTGTACGGTTATAAGAACATATTTAGGTTTTTCCAATTTTGTTGTGGAATCGTAGTATTATTATAGTTTGTACCTGGTGTACAACTAAAAAGGGACGCCGGCTGTATCTTGGAATTTATTACAAAAGTGACTAAAAGAAATTGCTGGAAATTATCTTTAAGTTTTTAGGTTGGCTGCTAACTATAGTGGCCAAACAAAATGAGGGATTTTCTCAAAAATCCTAATAGCAAACATATTATATCAGAGGTAGAATTATTTTTTAATCTAATGAAAATTCTGGATAACTTTCGTTTTCGAAATTTTGCTCTACCTTATTGTTTAAGAGGGGTAGGAGGGGACAAATATTGCTATGCAAAAATATTCACAAGTTTGGTTTGGCTTATCGGATTTTTATAAATTCGAACTCCCTAAATAGGGATTCTTTGGTTTTATCAATTTTATTTAAACGAAGTCGTTCTGAATTTCGTCCCTAACCTCCATTAAACAACAAGGTAGAGCAAAAACTCAAAAACAAGAGTTATCCAGAATTTTCATTAGATCCGAGAGTATCCGAAATATTGCCAGCGATGTTTTCATAACCAGACCCCTTTCAAGCCAAACAAGAGTCCTGTAAAATATTCGTAACTTTGAGGGTAAAGGTATAATGTAACTGCTGGAAATATTTGAATTAGCACCATGCTTCTTGGTAACTTGGTACTAGTAGGAAAGCATCGGTCCACATTACTGCGCAAATTACATAAGTATAAGTACCATCCGAATAAATATTAAAAACATCAGGAATTGAGAATGAAGAGCAAACGTTTGTTTTGAAGTTACGGAAAGGGTAAATAACGACAGGGAAGTTGTTTGTTTTACTGACGAATGCACCTTCACATTAACAATGAACCAAATATTCAATATTGTAGATATTGGAAATCAAAAAAAAAATACAGGTTTGTACAAACAATGACTCAATACCATCAAAAGGTAAATGTTTGGGCATGCACATTTGGACATCGGATTATTGGACTTTTTGTTTGAAACGAAATTTGAGAAACGAAAATTTTTGGAACTTTTACAAAATCAAATTGGACCTGCATTAGAAGAAGTTGCTCCTGAGAATGAAGATATTTGATTTTAAATAGACGGTTGCCCTTTGCACAATGCACGAGGAGTAAGGAAATAATGTCTAAAGCATTTTCGATGGACGCACACTAAGATTAAATTATAGCGAGCCAGTCAGCTAGATCTCCTGATTTTTCACCAAACGATTTTTTTGTAGTAGTAGATTGTGAAAGAAACCGAAAATACACTTACAATAGAAAATATATTTTTCTGTAAATGTATTAAAAATTTTATTTCGTAAGGGATCGTCATAAATAAACGTCAAAACAAAGTAATAGCAATCCAATATGACCACTATAATAAAATAAAACGTCAGTCTTTAAAGCATACCTCTTCTTTTTCCCCTAACCTTTAAAAGATTATATGTTTCGTGTTTTGCTTTGTACACTCACCAGAATAATAATATCGGAGAGATTATTTTTAAATTTTATATATCGAATTCCCTTTGTTCCTGCTTGGGATTCCGTAAATGTCCGGAATTTCTTTCCCTTAATCTTTTCGCCACGTCCATTTGACCCTCGCCTTAAGAATAACTTCTTATCTAGATAGAATTGGAAGCATTTCATTCAGTTCTCTGAAATATTTGCTGTAATTTTCCTGAAACGTATTTATAACCGGCCCGCTCACATAAGTAAAAAATACTCATAAAATTATTTTATAATTTATTGAGTTGGTTCGAGTTTATTTGACTCACTAGGATTAAAAAAATAGACTCAAAATAAACAAATTCAACAATAAATGCAATAAATATAGTTCCATTTTCGTTTTATTAAATCTAGGAGTCATGGATAGTAGGTAATAAGATCATTATTAAATGAGAAAAAAATATTTATTGCTTTTATATTCTCACCTTTTTTTTTTTTAAATAAAGTTTTAATTAACTTTTCAAACATAAACCAAGTTTTATTTGCTTTGCTGTAAAACGAAAAAAGTTTTAACAAAGTTAGAGAAAACCGTTGAAATGAAAAATTTGTTCAAAAGTAACTTCTTAGTTATTATACAGATTCAACAAATCTTAATGTTAATTAAGAAATTTTTAGTACTCAAAGTTATTATTTTGTTAAATTTTTTCCGATACAAAGTTATTATTTTATGGTTGATATAAGCTAGTATAATATAAAATAAATATTTAATTTTCCTTAAAAATATAACAAATAATTAATTTGAATTTTATTATGTGGCTACTGACGTTTAGATAGAAGATTAAAGAGCATAAAGTATATATAATTTTAAGTATAGGTATATTAATCCAACACACGAATATCTTTAAAAGGAATTTTAGTTAGAAAGCTGCTTTTTTGAAAGAGGATATATATAGTTCAGTACTATTTTGTATCCACTATAACTATTAAAATAGGTATTTTTTGGGTTATGACTCTCGACGAAAAATATAATAATATGAAAAATGGAAAATAGTTTTTTACAAATGTTGTAGAGGATTAAATTTTGCACAAGAAAGGTTATTACACTGAAAAAAGGTTTGTTTGATTTGTTTGACTAATTTTTATTGGGATTAAATAGTTTTTATTTGACTGACACAAATATTGTTTGAATTAAATAAATACGCTTATTGGAATTTGCTAGGATCTTTGTTTGGTTTTTAATTAATTACGTTAAATAAAATTTATTTGCTAGTCATCCTTTTTGAAACTTTAAAATATTAGTATTTTGCTATCTTAAATAAATATTTATTGGTGGTAATAATTATCTAATTGACTATAGGTTTCTTTTGATTTTTGATTGATTAAAATTAAGACAAAGGGAAGGGTTTCAGATTCAGTCGCGATTAGCCCGTCATGCCATCTTGACCAGTTCGAGTTCTCAATCGAGTAATGTATCTTTGTTGGTTGTAGAAAGAACTACAGTGTTGCTACTTTTGCTTATCTACATTCGTTAAACCATAGAAGGTTCGCAAATTTCAAAAACAATATTTCGGTCAGGTCTTTAATAAATGGGACTTAAATGTCGATATGGAATCACTGTCGTTCTTGGAATGGAGTTGCAGCGTACCTTAAAAATATATAATCGGGTTTTTAGATGCGAAATACAATGCAATAATACCGAAATTAAACTAAAAACAAAAGAAATGCATTGTTTTTCTGATACGTACCCTGTACATACAAACCCAAACTATACCCAGTTTTCAGCAGGGTAAATACCTAAAATACATACAAACTATCATTACTCCTCGTTAAGTAGTTTTTAAGCTTTCGAGCCAACAGACAGATATCCATATAATTTTTTTAAATTATTACAACTAAGAAATCACTTTGTATTTTGAGGAACTGTTCATATTCAAATTACAAAATTGCAAATTCTCATCACAAATGAATTAATTCTGTCGAGGGAGGACGATAATTTAATACCCGAAAGTAAATACCGAATCCTGTGGACGAAATAATAAAATGTATTCAATCGCTTTCCGGTAACACAACTTATATAAAAGCTTCTAATCAAAATAAGTGCATCGGGAAAATAAAAACCCAAGAAGGGGCACACTACACCATATTAGGAAAGCAGACAATATATCGATATTTTTCTGTATCGATGATGATCGATAATAAAATATCGTTACGCCGCCAGTGAAAGATTTTAATGTTTTTTTTATATGTATCTTTTATCTTACTTGATATGATTTTATTTGAATGTGCAAAGTACCGAATCACTAGTTTAAATATATTCAAGAACTATCTTAACATAATAATTGCAGGTATTAAACAAAATATTTAAAATAAAAAGGTATACAATGGACGGTCACAAAGGTATTGCTAATGAACTCGCTTAGATATTAAAGATATAAGAGTGTTGGACTTGCATTGTCTTTATTTATTTGAAATCACAACATTTTAACTGATACGTAACTCCAGTCGTCTTCAGGTTAATATTAAATAAGCAAAGTAGCTACAGCTTTATTTGTTTTAGCTAGGTGGGTGCACTGAAGCTTAACTGAGGTGGGTGCAATCATGCGTTTAACCCGTGCGCGGTATTATTAAAATTACACATGTAATATACAAAGGTTTCCAGATATTTCATATATCTAATGATGGTTTAATAAAACCACCTGGGCTCTGGTGTATAGCATGAGCTTCCTTGAACTTCCTCCAGTGTGGTTCTTTATGCAGGCTTTCAGCTTCTGACCACATTGATTGCTCTGTGTCCAGGCATGGTCAGCTGCACCTGACTTTGTGGTCTCTACTTTAACTTATTGTTTCTGTGCTCTTTAATCCTTGCCTATACTGGTGGCCTTATTCTAGTTTCAGTTATGCTTCATTGCACCTAATATGAATGGAGCTGTAGCTACTTTGCTTTTTTAGTATTTGCTTGAAGACGACTGGACATACCTACGTACCAGTAAAACAGATAGAGACAATTCAAAACTATTTTATCATTCAAGAAACATTATTGTTTCCAACCTCAGCCATACATTTTAAATCATTATACTCTCGTTCTTTAAGAATCCCACTTTTAGAATTTTAAATTACTTCTTCCACAGTGAGGTCTGCATGTAAAAAAATCATCTAAAACGACACTTGCATTCGATTTCTACAAAGGCACTAGTTATATTGTGAAGAGTAAAACAATGATCCGATATCAGTTCTATAAAAACCTACATTGACATTATTTACAACCACACTATTATTTTCTTAAGTCAGAAAATATCGACAAGCTATATCGATATATAAATTTTATTTGCTCTACTCATTCTCTAAGGGATATCTACAATACACCGTATTGATCGGGCAACCTGGTGTTTGTCAATTCTTCAACATGTCAGTTGTGTATATTTTGTGCCCCGGTGTGTACCTACATTCACTCCACCAACCAATGCCAATCCGCTTTATTAATCTTTATAAGTGAAAGTTTTTTTTATATCGGAGAATTTTGTTTATTTAGTTCTCGGGGTTGTTTGCTTAGCTTTGGCGATTACGACGTTTATAAATTCCGATAATGTTATACGAAAGAAAAGGAAAAAATCGGAGAATAAAAACGGACAGAAAATGTTATTCTACGCACACAGAAAATAAAGTCTTATCTTAAGCATTGTCGAACGTTTACTTAAAAACATGTTTATAAGTTTATTTGTGATTTTAAGATAAAAACATGTTTATTAGTTTATTTTTGATTTTAAGATATTACATTTCTATATTAAGGGACATTTAAGTAATTTCTAACTCTACATTTGACTTTTGTGTTTTCAACGGACGCAAAGATAGAGAACAGGCGTTACAAGATATCCTTTGTCCTTTATCTAATAACTAACTTAAAAGCATGGTAAAAACTATGTCTAGTGCCCAAATTATTAATGTTCTTTATCGAAAAATGTGACGAACTGTGAGTCTTATGACGTTAAATCTAATTTTTAGTTGTTATTGACGAAACTACGTCAACAAGTGTAGTGTGCTTCTCAGTACATGAACTTTAATTCGAAATTTGAATAATGCCCAATAATGATCGACTTTAAAGGGCTGTTCTCCAGAACATTCGAGAAACTGCTAAGTGGCCCGAAACTAGACCGCTTACTCTTGAGGGGGCACTTAACGGTTTGCATCTACGGAGAACAGTATATTAACGTGTATTTATATTCTGGTATTAGTTTACGCCAGATAACATGCTTACTCGACGGAATTAATTTGATCAATAACAACACCGAGTTCTAATACAATGTACAATCTTACAAATCTTTTATTAACAGTTTTCATACTGTGTTAGGTACGAATTTTTAGATATTTTCAGAAACTGTTAATTAGAATAATATCGAAAATTCCACCATTCCATAAGTAGACTAAGAATTGAAACTTTGGACTGGGTAGAACTGTCGCGAATATTAAACAAATGTATTCCTTCTATTGGTTTAAAAAGCTAGTGACTCGCCAACCTAAAAGTCCGAACAAACATAATTCAAAAGTCCTACTAAATTACTTTGTGGTTAAGAATAAAGTCAGTATAATTGCACATTTACTAAATAAATAAAACTAAAAACTTGTCAAAACGAGTACAATAAATGAACTAAATTATGGGCGCTTTTCCAACATGGAATTTTGTTTTAACAACCCAAAAAGACCAAAGCAACGTTAACTGAAACTGCAGCATCTTGCTCGTTTATACAAATATTAGCTAAACTAACATTTAAGCTGTATCCACGTCCCGATATTTTAAGTTTAAAGAGTGAGTGAGCATGTTCATATTTCGAGCTAATTATTCGGCCTTACGCTCTTTCTGATTTCCCAACGGGAAAACGGTTATTTCGAAGTTTTGAAATATCGCAATCAGCTCATAAATGTGTTTATGATTTGTTATTTTGCAGGAGTCATTTTTTCCCCATTCGTGATTTACATAATTTCATTTCGAATCTAATATTTTTCTTCAGAGCGTTGATGTGTAATTTTTATACACTAGTAAATTTTACAAGAGTAGATCGCACAAGGAACCTAGCGCGATATGGACAAGGCGGACAATCCACTCGAGGCATATTTTTTCTACGTCCCAACTTACGAACCTTGCAGTAAGATGATAAAAAATATTTAAATAAAATAATTTACTTAACTTCATGGCAAAAAATGTACACTACAGAAATGTATATATTGTTAAGGTTAAGATAATCGTCACATTCTCCCATCTTGTCATTGTAAGTTCAACGTTGTAAATTTCGTTACAAAACTCGTTTCTAAAATTTTTAAAAAAATTGATTTTAAAAGCAAAATAAGTAAGTAGGAAAGTCCAGAAGTAAAATGAATTACTCAGAGCTCAGTTGTCTTTGAAAATTTGTGTCATATATTTTCATTTGCAGTAATTTTTGTCAAATCGTCGCACGTTTAAAGCTTGCTACAACTAGGTGATTTTATATACTTTTGGATTTTCCAGAGGCAAGCGATTATTTTTAATTCTTGAAATATTACAATCACTGCATGTTTATTATTCGTTATCATGCGGACGCGACGCCATTTTTTTCTCGTTTACAATTTAAATAACAACCTTTATTTACATAATTTGATTTCGACACATTCATTTGTACGCAATAATTTACCAGTGCTTTCGGGAAATGAGATAAAAAAAAATGGCAAATCCAGAGGGAGAAAATGGAAAACACCAATTTTTTTTAATTATCAAGATCAAGTTTGATTAACGAAGGTGTTTGGTAGCAATGTTCTCTATAACTCTTCGTTACTCGTAATCTTTTTGGTCACAAACAACAACGTAGGTGTGTTTTTCATATGTTAGGCAAAGATATTGATGAAAATAAATGCAATTTTTCATTACAAAAGCAGCCCACTGACTTCTTGATTGGCTTGCCGAACATTATATTTGAACAAAAAACACGCAGAGTGTTTTAGTATAAATAGCAGTAGCATAGTAGCCTACACACTTCAGGTTTGTTTAACTAGGTGGCATAAATATCACTAATTGGCACCCAAGGGTGTGGTGGTTTCCTGGGTCCAATTTTAGCTCGTTTAAAAGTTATTATTGGAAATACGGTTTCTCTTTAAAAGCCATTTCTTCGCTTACTCTGTTCTATTATTTTTTGCTCTTATAGCTAATGCCGCCGTTACTGCACATAACCATATTGTCTTATAATTACGTAGTTTTTGTTAAACTGGTGAACAAAACTGCAGTCTCTCGTTAGTTATTTTTTTCCTCGAGCGGTAAACCGCTTGACGGGCCGCTCGACAAATCTGTGATCTACTTCAAGTTTGTTTTCTTATGTTATGTAAACAAGCCAAAAACTTCGTCAGGTCCATATTAAACCATGCCTTTCTTTAATTAGTAGTAACAATACTCACAGATAACTGTTTCGATTTATACTATCTTTTGGTCTAGAGTGAAGTAAACCCACATATATGAGTAGTATAGAATTGTCACAGTACCCCGCCTTCTATACTACTTATATGTAACTACCTAGTATATCGCCAATGTTATGCAACCAGGCTATTGAATATATAATAATATCTAGGCTGTTACCGGGATAGTGAGCATGGGCAATATGTAGTATAAAAAACAAATTTTAATCAGCTGTTGCTTCCATGCGACCAGAACCGGTGACTGGTTAGTTTATTTTTGCCTTGTGGTGTTTGTGTGATTTTTAGGTGTTGCGTTGTCTAGGTTTAAATAAAGACACTGTAATGGCCCCTTTTAAATTGTAACTCTGGTAAAGGTACCTAAACTACCTTTGCTATCATATTTAATAAACTAGAAATTTAGCACCAAAAAATAGTTAAATACATTTTAAGCTGCCCTGCTCAGTGTTTACAGGTGAACTGCGCAAAATCTGTATCCCACTTTAGTCATCCAAAGTCCATACATGTGAGTAAACCGAATGTAATGTCGACGTAGTTATTTTACTATCGTCTGAACACAACAGGGTATTTTTTTAATGCTACTTCAATAAATTTTTCCCGCTTGGGTTTTACGATAGACCAAACTATACGTTATGCCTCAAAATTTATTTTAAAGCTTTTTACAGTTCGTGAACTTCAATCGGCCATGCAACATATACCTACTCTGATTTATCCGTATCAAATTCAGCGCTCGACTGAATTTTGCGGCATCAGACGATTTGAATTCATACAAGAAAAGTAGAAAAACATGTTTTATTTTGCTGATTTTGTTCTTTGATATTTGAAAATTTGTTGATCTTTGTATCGGATATTTCGTTTTATTTTGCACTTAAAATTGAAATTTTGGAATATAAATTATATATATATATATTAACATCTATGCTTATAAAATTTCTGAAAACATTTTTATTGTCAGTAATTTTTTTTTAAATAAATAGCTGTAACGTAAAACCACAAAAAATAATACTTATTAATCTCAATAAAAGATTGTAATACAATAAGCAATATGCCGATAAGTTTACAATGTCCAAAAGCGTTATTTAACACTTTATCAATAATATTTATTAAAAATTAAAATTTAGTTTGGCAACAATTCTTTAATTAAGGTGATTTATTTGTTTTCGTAGATGGAACCAGAATTTAACCTACATTATGCAGAAAAAATATATTTAAAAACGTAAATATTAAACATACATTTCTTAATTGTGAAAAATGCGTTTAAGGCACAGGATCCTGCTAGTACATCTACTATTACCATTATATTCGCTGGCAATTATAAAAGGAAACTATACGTGATGTTCATCCAATTTCTATAATTTTTAAGGTGGGATTAACGACGCCATTTTCTATCATCAATTCGATTTGTCTAACTATTGACGCGCATTGCGCACTGCAGTGCTATGTTGATCAGAGTAGTTATTTTTATGCTTCTGGCGTACGAAGAAGAAAGACAGACATATTCTGGAGCTGGTACAGCAAGGCAGATGTTAGTCAGCCGGTCATAGTTTTGTTTACTTTCGTGTTTTGTGCAATTACGACCCCTTTCCTGTTAAAACAAACACATATTCTCTTAAATTCTTAGGATAGATGACATCTTGATAGACTAGAAAAATATCGTGTTACCAGTAATTTTTTTTAAAGGGTCTGTGGCCAGTGGCGCAGCGAGGGGGGGTTTAGAGATTAACCCCCCCCCCCCCCCAGACGCCCAGACTAAGATGGTTTTTTACGGTTTAGACCAGGGCTGAAGCCTTTGAAAATGGTAAAAAGTGAAAAAAAAATAATAGTAGGATGAAACCCATTGAAAAAGGAAGAGAATATAACAAAAATTAAAGGAAAAATAATTTACGGGCGATTCGAGGTCGGGAAGTGGAAGGCGTGAGTTTTTAAGGGTAGAAAATGATTTATCTCGATTTCCGGCAAAACTACAAGTCCTATGGAAAAACGTTAAATGGCAAAGTTGTAGATAATAAAAGGATCTACAACTTTTTTATTCACACTTTTTTCATATAACCTCAAAATTTATGTGAAAAATTCAAATAACCAAGTTATTGGTTTTTTATTTTTATCTTTTAAAAGAAAATTTTTTTTTCACGAAATTTGGTAAAAAGTTACCTTTTTATGTCCCAAGCACACTGTAATTTTTTTGATTTAAAATATTTATTTTTTCACTTTATTTTGACTTAATATCGAAAAAGCACCTTAATTTTCAATCGAAAATTCTCACGTCAAAATATCTGCTTTTTTAAAAAAGTCGGTGGGCTTTTTGTTCGTTGAAATCTCTACTTTCTGATGGTGTAAAAAAGATATACATTACTATGGTAAATGTGATGAAATTCCCTTTAAATCCTACCTTTAATTATATTTAGAACAACTATTTTCGCATATTTCTTGCGATCTGTTTTATGGATTTGTAATTTTTTTGTTTATCAATGTAACATGGAATGTTACTTTTTCGAGTAATTAAAGTATAAATTTTAATAAATAGCTCAAAATTGTACATAATAATTAAAAAAAAAAATTAGGATTCGAGTTTTTTTCGTTTCTTTGCATTTTTTGAGAACATTTACCATAGTAATGTATTTTTTTTTACACCATCAGAAAGTAGAGATTTCAACGAACAAAAAGCCCACCGACTTTTTTAAAAAAGCAGATATTTTGACGTGAGAATTTTCGATTAAAAATCATATTTTTCTTGTAAAAGATAAAAATAAAAAACCAAAAACTTGGTTATTTGAATTTTTCACATAAATTTTGAGGTTATGTGAAAAAAGTGAAAATACAAAAGTTGTAGATCTTTTTATTACCTACAACTTTGCCATTTCACGTTTTTCCATAGGACTTGTAGTTTTGCCGGAAATCGAGATAAATCGTTTTCTACCCTTAAAAACTCACCCCCTTCCACTTCCCGACCTCGGATCGCCCGTAAATTATTTTTCCTTTAATTTTTGTAATAATCTCTTCCTTTTCCAATGGGTTTCATCCTACTATTATTTTTTTTGGTTTCAAAAATTATCGACCCTGGTCTAAACGGCCTTTAAACAGGTATTAATTTAAAAAATACAGAATTTGTATTCATACAAATTTTCCTACAGTATTAAAATTAACGACCAAATAAAAAAAACGCTTTTTAAAATTTTGAAATCCTGTTCTTTTTTTTTTAAAAACCCCCCCTAATACAACATTCTGGCTGCGCCACTACTGGTCTGTGCATTTATCAAAAAAAAATACCGGCATACTATTCGTCAATGCCTCCCTGAACAGCTGTTTTTTTAATAATTGCAAGGTTCCGGAGGTTACCCCTGCATTCAAGCCATTTTTGTAGGTCTTTTATACATTATTGGCCTTGAGAACTGTGCCCTTAAAAGTGTTAAATAGCAGACGAAACAAAATATATTATCGCCTAAATAAAAACACAGTAATTAAAACCAGCCGTAAAGTAATAAACTTCCAGACAAAATTCCGATCATGTTAGCAGGAATACACGACCATCAAAGACGTGCCGACACTCTGAATAGAGTCCTGATTACGTCATAAATGTATGCGACGTTATGTCAGACGACGGCGGCAAAAGTGGTTCAGGAACAAACACACTTAATGAACTTTGCAAAACATCATTAATGTACCGCGGGACATGTTGCCGAGGAACAATTCAATTAAACACAGAATGAAGTAATTTGATTTTATTTTTCGGGTTATGGACAGAAAAAATGCGTCATAAATAAAGTTTTACAAAGAAGAATGAGTACCGCGTACCGCAGTAAAAATGTATGCAATTTGTTGGTTATTTTACATTTACAATTTTCATACGAGCGTATGACAACAATGCTTCATGTCCAATAGTTTAAAACGGCTTTGGTCGTCTATGATGTTAAAACATATAAAAAGGCAGAAATCCGATCGCTTCAATGTGGCGTTTTGACGGATCCCCAATCGGTAGGTTGAGAGGCTGAGCGATATCCGAGATGCCCTTGTCAAAGTAAATCTTAATATGTTATTAAGGTATTCCGTTACCCCCACCACCGCACTAATATCCCTTGCTTGACTTGAGAATTCTAATGTCTTTGTCTTAACGTACCTCGTAGACGGTCATGAAATTGTTGATCAAGGATTGGTCAACAAGACTATGTACTCTAACTTACTTATTTGCATTATCTATCTTTTCTTGGCCTCAAAGTTTTCCAAATAATGATTTGTGTCTATTCCACAATAATCGCCTTATCGATTTCTTAAAAACATTATTGTATTATTGTTTCGTTCTCCCTTCTTTACTACCTTTTGCTATAATCGTTATTAGGTTCTGTCTTTCTTCTATTTCTTAAATCTTTGAACATTACTGTTTTTAAGACATTCATGTTGCGAAGGCTTCATTGATAACTAAAATATGGGTTCACTGCCTGCGAGTTTTTATGATTATGGCTTTATCAGAATGAGGTATGTTCGAAATTGTAGCAATAAAAATATGTTCGCTCATTGCGGCTTTTATTTGATTTTATTGGCAATCATGTCTGAAGAATCTTTTTATAGCTTTTATTGCATGACGGAAGTAGCGTAGGTAACTTTTTATTTATAAACTTAAGCCTCGATATTTATTGAGACGGTGTAATGATACATACAGAATGTTCGCGACCATAACTAGTTCAAAAATAATGCCTACATTAAAAAAAAAAAGAAAAATCGGTTAAACAGTTCTTTAACCATCCATATAGTTGTAAATTAGTTTGGCATTACTCAAACGCTTACATTTCCATTGCGCATTCATCTGACGTCTTCTGAACAGTTATGGACAAAAACCCGAACAAACCCATTAAAATTTAAAGCTTTGCCGAATTTTATCAAATGAAAATCGTTTCAATAGATGCAATAAATAAAAAGCACGCCAATTCTGCTAATTTTGTCTTTGATATTTGCCAACGCTTTGATCTTCTTTTTTGAGTGTATAGATAGATGTTTGCCCGACTTTTTATGTACCTATATGAAGCCAATTTTTTTTCCTTTGAAATAAATTCGATATTTTTGGTTTTCGAATACTGAAGACAGAATAAAATGTATAATATATTTTTGCGCTGGTAAAAACATAGGTACATTAGATACAGTTGCGGCCGAAAAATCCCGGATCAAAATATTTAATGTAATTTAACAAAATTCATCTCTACATAGCTTAGATCACCTGAAGTTTACCTAAAGGTTATCATGGATTGGCAATAAATGTCAATAGTTTTAAAAAACATTTGTCGTTTTAAATTCTAATGAAATGAACAGATTCAACTAACAACAAAGAACAAGGTAGAAAATATTATATCTTATATGATGAAGCTTACATAGTAAAAAGAGTATACGAAGAAATCGGTTTACCAAAAAGTATCTTTCACGAATGGGGGAATAAATGGAAGAATGCCGGCTCTCCAAATAAAATGCCTGGAAGTGAAGAAAAGAAACGAGGATAATAAATAAACAACAACTTGATATTGATTTCTAGTGAACCAAATAGCTGTGGAAGCGCACAGACAAACAAGCTTTTCTGGGAATCGAAACATAAAATCTCCCAATCGAAAAAGTGCATTTTTTAACGTCTTGTTTGCATACTTTCTACTTATTCGATAGGTCATAACTGAAAAGACGACGTACGTTCTTTAAAACGACGACTTTCCGACCTGTCCAGACTGCAAGGACGATTTTGTATTGGGCGCGGAAGAACAAGTCAGGATGTAAATCCCGTTGAAAATGTTTAGTGCTACATTTTCAACAAAATTAATAATGCAAATGATTTCTATCATGAAAATAGTAATAACTTGTGGAAATAGAGAAAATATGGAGCAGCTATCATAAAAGCATCGTATATAAAAGATGGTGAATGAGGAATCATAGGATCAGGTTAAGATAAACCAATGCTTTATCGTAACCCAAATAGAAATATAATATTTTTACGCATTTTCATAACTTCTAAAAGCACCCATCTTTTCTCCCACCAAGCAGTCTTGAGATGCATCAAGTATATTTTTAAAATATCGATTTATTCGTCAGCGTTTTTTTTGCTGACAAATGCGCGATCACTTTCACTTCGGTTCCATCCTGATTTAGCTTAAGGCGAACAAATTTGCATGTAAATTGAATGAAGCGGGAAGCAGTGGTGAATTGCATTAAGACCTGGTTACAGTCTGCCCGATGCAGGACGCATCCCTTTTAAATGTAATATCTCAGCAATACAATATAGAGTCATGTAAAGCTTTAATTTAAAAGTAAGATGTTAACTTACTCGCCCAGTTTTGGAACCTTCGTTACCTGATAAGCAGAATTTAAAAAGAAAATACCGATATGAATACAACAATATATAAATGACAAAATAATATTTAAATACCCAAAACACTACATTTTAACTTTCAAACGTTAAAGATACAGTAAATTTTTGAAAATAAATCAATGGGTTGAAAAAGGGCAAAACCCTGTTGAGACGACTTCCTTTTTAGGGCTGTTCACGAGGTCAAGTATGTGCTTAACGCTGTGTTGCTACATACGGATACTACTTCCTATATTTTGTACACTAAAGAAGTTGATATCTCCCGAACTATTAAAAAAAAAATAGCAGCAACTCGACGACAATGATCGGACAGAAGAAAGAAAAGAAAAATTTGCTTCATGGTAGGTCTTCTTTTTTCCTAAATGATCATATGAACAAACAGAACTGTCCTTATTGCAGTGACTATTAATCCACATATTTTGACAGAGGGGACATTCAATACTCAATATTCAAGTTTATGCTAAAAGGCTCATTCATACTATAGAAACCTCGATTGTTCATGAGCTTGAAAACCAAAGGAACTTACAAGGCAATCTAAATTGTAAATTCTACACTTCCAGAAAGATGGTGCATCCATCCCAAGCTAAATGCTGCTGTGGCAAGAGAGTGATCATGATAGCAGAGGTACAATTGAGTGGCCGCCAAGTTCACCTGCGCTTACCCCTATAGATATATTTTTATGGACTTACATTAAATCAGTAGTTTACAAAACCCTGCCGGATTCTCTGGAAGGATTGCGTCAGATGATAATTGATGGATGTCAAAGTATTCCAAAAAAAACTTTTCGGAAAGGTAAAGAGGAATTTGAAAATCAACTTTATTTCTCTTTAGAACAAAATGGAAATCAGATTGAGGTTTTATTAAAGTAGTTAAAACAAGAACAAATAAATAGAGAGTTTTAAATTTAGGCTTGGAATCATTTTTCGTCATTTACCTTTATTTTCTAATATTTTTGTTGCCAAATTTTGCAACATTTTTAATACATTTTCTCAAATTCTTAAAGTGGATGGGAGTTAGTAGTGCTTCAAGGATGGATGAGAGTAGTCCGTAAAATACCTTATTTCTATTTCTCCGCGTTTCTGTAGAAATAGTATTTTAGGTTTTTTTGATATTTCTTTAGCGTAGAAAATAAAGCGATTGTAAGATTTCAAAAGCCACCCTGTATAATTAAAACAAAATAATTTTAGATTTAGGCGTATTTAATTTGAATAACTGTAATCACTTTACCGTTTATTTTCGAATATACATACATATAACCAAGTAACCAATTTTGAGAAAAAATCGTAATACCGCTCACGTCTACATCTTTAATTCAGTCTCACAATCTCGGTTTAATTTTAGTCAAAAACTAATTTTAAATTTATTATGCGAAATCGCGACGTCACGTTTTGCCTCATCCCTTCAGATTAGCCTCGAGTCAATGAGGCAGGTCTGGTTTAATGCTAATAGGACGAAATGAATTCGTTCATACTTTGTTAGAAAAAATTAGACACTGAACGAAAGGTGTAACCTTGGAAGTTAAAAAAAAATTAAATGCCATTAAACTGTTTTATCTACAAGCATTTAATTAATAAACGCATAATATTTATAAAATCATTATGCTATGCATTATAATACAAGTGGAATTATGACTCATATAACAACTGTTTCAACGTAACCTAGGTATCTGTCTTTAAATGTTAAAGTTTCGCTTTGTGTGTTTAATAAATAATAATGAATAGTGAAAATAAAATACGATGGATGGTTTTCGATCAAGCTTAGTATTTGACTCGCGTATAATGAACCATAATATAATCGAATGATTATACGCTCGTTTAATTAATAACCGTAAGGACCGTCAAGACGATGCAGCGCTAAGCGTCATCTAGTGTCGATGTTGGACATTTGTATTAGCTATAATGGGTCAGTAATAAACCATTGTCCTTAATGACAGAATTAACATAGCCCTGTAAGATTTAATTGACATAAAATTAGTACCAACGAACAACCGAGAATACCATATTATTAACCAAGATTTAGACAGCTACTATTATTGCCTGAGCGTCGGGTAGCATAGAGACAAGGGATTTAAGACGCGAGGACTTTAAGCTGTTTAAACCGTGGTTAATATAATTTTCTTTTCAGCTACTTACACATTTATTTTTACAGGTAGGTATTATTAATAATTTATAAAAAAATGTACATACATAAATATGCAAATATCATTCATAAACGTTTTATGGCTTTTCGAACATAGATAAGATATAGTGTATACAGGGTGTTCTCAAAGTTGAGTCATTTATTTTATCAGGTTGTAGAACTCGTAAAAATAAGTAATTGTACCAAAAATCATTTATATAAAAGTTGCAGAATAAAGAAGTCATTAACAATTAAAAAAACGTAAAATTTAAAAACATAAGACCTGCTCTTTGGTGTTCTCGACCACTAAAATTCGTAAAATGAATGAATGATAAGATAAGTAATTTGTATCCTACAAAAAAATAAGCCATACCCAGTATCGCCAGTAAAAAAAAAAAAAATTGATAACGCAGTGGTCGAGAATATCAAAAAATTAGTTCTTACAGTATTTAAATTTTACATTTTTTCAATTGTTAATAACTTCTTTATTCTGCAACTTTTATATAAATGATTTTTGGTACAATTACTTATTTTTACGAGTTCTACAACCTGGTAAAATAAATGACTCAACTTTGAGAACACCCTGTATTATGGCGTTAGAATTTTGTATATGGTTTTAGTACAACGATCTTTAAAGCCAAGCGATGTCGTCGGTCGTAACTAGCTTTGGATGGGTGACCGCTTGAGAACTTGGTAGGTCCAATAGAACAAATTTTAATGTAGGTCCCCGGAGCAAATAGTAAAAAAAGAAATAATCGTGTTATTTTGGCAGAATTCAAAAATCTAGTTACCTTTTTCCGAATTGATTGTTTTCATTATTAACCATGGTCAATAATAGATTGGAGAGGTAGAAAAAATAGATTTCTAAAATTAATAATAATCGGTCAACAATGGTCGTTTCATAGGTTAGTAGTAGAAAAGAGGCTTTATTAAATAAAACAATCTTTTTTTAACCTTTTTCGTACAAATGTATAAAAACTGTTGTGGGCAATTCGTTTTAACCACTAGCCGGCGTTTTCGTAATCGTTGCAAATGAAATTTCTCCCGGATGCTCCCAGAAGAATTTAAATTAAGCCAGTCGTTTTACGCAAGCACCTGCAGGTTTGAAAGTCTAAAACGGAGGTATTAGGATAATTGGTTGCCATTTGTAAAAGAAAATTTCGAATTTATTTAGTTCAGGTTCTAGCGGGTCAACTTAGATTTTGTCGCTTGAATACTACTTATTTTTCAATTATCTTCACCTCATATCAATTTCTAAAATTTTACGCATTTATATTTTCGTTAAGTGGGCTTCTTCACTAAATATTGATTTTTACCCCACCGGATTGAAGAAGAAAAAATGTTTTTTTTATGGTTTCAATTTTTAAAGTTTCGAGTTAATAAACATAGAAGATAATTAATCCAAATATGTTCTTAAATAAAAACTCGCGAAACCAACGATCTACGTCATAACAAACTGACCAGTCGCAGGGACTTGACCTGCCGGCATCTACCTGAATAATATCTCGCGTGTAGTTTTCTGTTCTTCTCAATCTGATCTCATGTTTTCTATTTTTCTAGAAAGGTTTGTTATATATTTTTAATAGATTCTAAATCAGGACGTCAGTGCTGAATATGTTAAATTCGATTATAGTGAAAAAGTGCATTATTAAAAACTATCTAAGTACGGCTTTACTTTTATTTACATTATATCTATGTTTGTATGTATAGCGGAAACCTATATCCAATAAAAAAAAAATTTAATTTATTTATTTGCTAATGCAGCTATTAGAATGCGACCAATAAAAAAAACAAATTACTGTTTTAAAAATTCTTCTAGCGAAATAAAATACGGCGGATGCATTCATTTTATAACATTGATAGCTTTGATGTGATTTATATATTAAATAATTTAAATTTTATGTAGCGAATGTGGAAAATAATAAAATTCGGGTAAACAGCTAATAAAGTTATTTTTATTATTATAGATTGTAACCGTAGCTTCATTCTAAAAGTGAAAAATCACTATTCTTCAAAATTCTCGTTACAGATTTTATTTTTTTTCTAGCTTTATTATTTTCTACAACATGTCGTTATCAGATAATGATTCTGACATGTCGTCTTTTAGATAAGCACCATCATCAGATAAGCATTTTTAAATACGGACCTTTATTTTTATTGCAGAGTCGTAGACCTTGCGTTTAAGAAAATAATAATGCAATACTACTTTAATCAAGTACCAAAGTTTTGACCCCAATAATAACATTTTCATTTTTTATATTAGTGAATGGTAGGAAATACATCTAAGAATTAATAGCGGCAAAGTTGTGTAATTTAAAGTCGATTAACATGCCTTTGAAAAATTTCTAGTACCTTCGTCCATTTTGTATTCATTTCTTAATTGATTTGCATAGGAACACGGTAAAAATGTCAATTATAGAGAGAAAATAACTATGTTTATTTATTTAAGGTATAAAGGTATTCCATTCATTGATTTATAAGCAAAATCAAATAATAGCTCTATTCAATAATGCCCTGCCATTAGTGCAGCTAATTCTAGCTAATTAATTTGTTTTTCATTGAAAATTTATAAATAGAATGGGAAGCTTTTATGGACAGTTTTACTTTGAAATTTGTATAATTGTCTATTGAAAAGTGGCTCCGCAAAATGCAGTAAAATCAGTTTGCAATACTGCTAAACTGCTAATTATTATTCGCTTAAAATGCCAATTAACATTCGTTTCGGTAATAAGCCTCTATACTCTATTGCGAGTTTCTTTTGATAAGTTGTTATAACAAAAGTCCTGAGTAAATTGGTCTACAATAGAATTATTAATACTGAAAATAACATCTCCCTTTGACAGGTTAAGTATTGACAATAATGAAGGTCTTATTACTATTATTATTACTATTATTATTATTGACGATGACATGGTTTAATAATAGAAAAAATCTATTTGAAAGCAGGTAACTTGATTATTTGATTTTGCAACCATAGCATGGAAGATGATTATTTCTGACACCCGCTATTCCCAAGAGGTCACCCATCCAAATAATAGTCGCGCACGACATGCATTTATTTGATTGGCTCGCAACCTTCTAAACTGATCGAATTAATTTCAAAATATATATATAAATTTGTTTATTTTGAAATAATAAAGCAATTTTTGTATTTATTTTAAAATCAGTTAATTTTAGAGAATGCCGGGAATGCACCGAATATTATTTTCTAATAACCCAATAAAAAGTTATTTAGAAAAACTCGTCATAAAATCATGAAAAATTAAATACTGCTCTGATACATAAGTCAATCACACTACCAGATAGTTATGATAATGTCAAATGTTACTAGACGTTTTCATTTTTTATTAGTTCTAACATGTTTTACAGCATTAAAAAAATAATGATTGTACTAATTTAATAAACGCAAGTACTTTAAACGAAATAGTAAGTACTTTATTTCAATATTTGGAGACAAATGAAATGACCACACAAAAAAAACCTATTGGAAAGGTAATTAAAATACGCCCCCTCGTGACGTCAGTCTTGTGCTGTGTATTGTATATTATGAAAAATATTGGTTACAATCCTACAATTTATGAAATTTATGAATGCTTATTTTCTTATTTCGAAAATGAAGCCTAAAGTATACAAAAAGTGCTGTTTATGTCATATATACCTACTTAGTTAATTTTCCAATACCTTTTCCAGTTCATTATTTATTATGCATGTTTTCGCTGAAGACACAAAGTGATAAATGGAAAAAAGCGAGGTAGGTAAACTCTTACAAATTACTACACAATGCCAAGCGTAAAGAATAATTAACCTGAAATTCTTATCGCGCAAGCCATACCTGCGAGACTAAAGACAATTAGTCTCTGTCTTGTTTTCCTGCTTGTCTCGTTTTCTTGTACCGAATTATGACATACAGGAACGTGATTTTCGCAAAAAAGTTACATAGCTTTTGAATTGACCTCAGCGAAGGTAGAAACTTTAACTAATACAAATATAGCAATGGGTTTTTAGCGATGCGCCGCCATCTTGCGTTGTTTTTACACATCGTATTGAAACCATTGTTACCTTTAATGTTTTTTATACGAGAAGCTAGAAGGTATAGTGTTTCTTAGGTCAATTTAATGACATAAAACAGTATGCATTTCCTAACCATAGGCGTCCCAAACAAATAATTAAAATGCGTATACACACTTATAAGTTTGTTTTACATTAGGTGTTTGTACACACTACACTTTATAAACCCACTGTATATATAATAATATTATATTAAAATAATAAATATAAGGTAACTCAAAAATTCTATACACAAAACTAAAATCAGAAAAATAAACCTGACACGGCACGACACTGCTCAGAAAATGCTTTAATTTTTTTATGAGCACTCCATTCTCGGACAATTGTTCAGCCCGTCCACAAGTTCCAAATTACGTATATTTTATCTTCGTCTCTTCCACGCCATCGGCGGTCACTGGCCTATCTCTGTCTGATAGAATCGATCATTGAACGGGCTGGAGACCGCTTCAGCTTATACCAGCCGCTTTAACTGGCGCTTGTATCCCTTGGCAACCGCAACAAATTATATGCTGTTGCCAATTCTTCAAAATTTTCGGATTTGTAAGCACAATGTAAGTATATACGAGAAACAAGGGTTTGTTAATTAGTTGTTTTTAAACACTGAAAACACTTTTTGTCTTGATTTCAGTTATATTGTTTCTTAAGGACTAAAGAATGTATTATTATAATAATGAATGGCTTGTTATTTTTTTCTGTCACACTCAAAACTCCTCGGTTTAAAGTATATTTGCAAACTAGCTTTCAAAGAAAATTACTGACTAACAATTGAATGCTGATATTAAAGAAACATTTTTAATAAAAAAGCTTAAAGAATTGAAGAAGAAAGATCTGACAACCCTGCTTGTGAGGTCGGTCTCTTTGAGACTGTTTACCGCCGTTTGTATGCCGTATGGAATGATTGGAATGTCATCACACTGACTTTGGATAAATTATAACTTCATGCACCATATAAAGACGTGTCCTAAATAAAGTGAATTTCTGTAAAATAATCATTTTTGTTATAATATACTGCAGGAGCGAGCACTATAACAGTCTTCGGTGGGCACGCCCCCGTCGCTATTTACGCCGCCAATGGCTGTAAGCCACTGCACAAAACTATTAGTATGGTTTACCATGAAATTCTTTTTAAACGCCGAGTGATTGATACCAAAAATAAAGAAAGTAAACTGCCGCAAAGTACAAAACAAGGCCAAGCACAAAGAATAATTAGCCTTAAGTTCTTATCTTAGAGACCATACCTTCGAAACTGAGCACGATTAGTCTCTGTCGTATCTCCTTCTCTCTCCTTTCTATTTGCTTGTACACGAATTATGACAATGATTAACATGATCCTCAAAACAACATTAAAGTAACTTTAAGTTAGTTCGTGCGTGCAAATTATTTCCGGCTTACACGCAACTTTTAAATTGAGTTAATATATTTTCTTTTATTTTTCTTTTCTGAGGCTCTTCCCGAGTCACCTTAACTTTGTATTATTTATGAAATGCAACATAGAATATAACCAGCGTTTTTAGAATAGCGATCTGATTCATTACATTTTAATTTAAAAGTTATTTATTCCTAAGCTGTTTCTATGTTTAACGGAGCCCCAACCCAATTTTGGCCAATAATAAATTTTAAATAAACATAAAGTAGGATGATAACGTTTTCATCAACTATAAATCTATCAACAGTCCAATGCTTGGTGAAATAAAGCGAATAAAAGTGACGAATAATACATTTAAGATGAATTGATTTGTCTATCTTGGCTCATAGCTGGATAGTCGTTGAAAAAAGCAATAAAATAACATAAGGCAAACAACGTCTGAACCTTTAGCTACCCAGTGATACCAAAATTATACATGTTTAATTAAATTTTACTGGTCATATTTAGGTCTGGGCTGTCGTTAATAGTATACCGTACTGGCAATTCTGAAGTTACAGGTCGGCTTTTAATGTAATCAAATGAATACAAAATGGACTTGGCGCGAGTTAAAAGTTTATCAACGTTGCCAACTTCAATTCGAGGGCAATTCATTGCCATTCCACTCTAGCTGCATTCCCCCTCCATAGCCGCAAATACGTTTTGATAGCGAAGCACATACCGCGATGTCTACTGTTTCGTTTTCTATCTTGGCTGAATTTGTCAGGTAAGCGTAGAACGGTGAACTTCTGCTGGTAAAGTATTTTTCACCCTAAATGGTATTGACTTATTGACTGCAATAAAACTACCGGTTTAATCCCATTGTTAGGTATACACAATCAACAAGCAAATACACTTCAGGGTAGGACTTTAGATATTTAATTCGTTATTAATAATATATTATTTAATTACGACATTAAATATCCTACAACACAAAATAAAATAGTTAAATATTACCTGCTATACTTACAAATTATAATCCGACCCTGACCGACAGTTTACTTGCATTTTTATGGCCGAGCTCTTGCAAAACGTCCTAGGTAGTTAAACGGAGTCAACCATTTATTGTGAAAATACTTTATTTTAAAATGATTTATTCGCAAAAATAAA
This sequence comes from Polydrusus pterygomalis, assembly GCA_963969555.1. Lineage (NCBI taxonomy): Eukaryota > Metazoa > Arthropoda > Insecta > Coleoptera > Curculionidae > Polydrusus > Polydrusus pterygomalis. Next base: position 3,295,894 of record OZ018378.1, on the reverse strand, counting down.
AACCTAAAATTATTTTATGTAACGCATAAGGCTGAGAGTGCAGTGTAAATAGTTGGATGTTTTGCATTTTTGTAGCCCGACCAACACGCAAAACTATCTTAAATATTTTTGTTTAGATTTAAGAAGTCAAAGTAGGTACATACCAGCATTCTATTTTTCATTATTATTTTGTTACTTAACACAATGTTTCGGTTAGTTAGTATCTCTAACCGTTTCAAGTGTAAACTAAATTATAATTCTAAGGCTACTTCTGTCTTAAAACTGAAGAGCGATTTATCTGATGCGATCACATGTTAAACTTTATCGAATGTAGGATTTTTGTATTCCAACGATTAGCGAAATGCTCTTAACGATATTCAAGTAACTTTAAGATAGTCCGTGCGTGCAAATTATTTTCGGCCTACACGCAACTTTTTAAATTGAGTTAATATATTTTCTTTTATTTTTCTTTTCTTAGGCTCTTCGCCCGTCGGCTTTATTTTGCGTAACTTTTTAAAAAGGGAATAACTTTCATTTTTTATCAATTTCCGAGCGAGATCTCTTACTGGAATTGAAAGAGGCCTTTGGGTAAGGAGGAGAAAAAAGAAGATTCTAACCGACTACTAATTTAATTTTTGTTTTATAATGTTCCTGCAAAAGTTGGCAAAGATTGTTGGGGATGGCAGACATAGGTATACTTTTAATAAAATGTCGTGAGTTATCACTCAATTTAGACTTTTCGAAATAAAATAAGATTAAAGACCTTTTTGCCGGCGAGTTAAATAAAATACCACAGCCTAATATCATTTGTATGACACTGACACTGTCGTGGGGGGCGAGTTTATATTTTCCATTTAGCAAAAAGGCAAAGCGACATAGCATTTTTTTATTAACATAAATATTCTTTTACACTGCGTAGCTAAAAAAGCTATTTTGGTCCCTATTTTTAGAAATAAAAGTGTCACTGTTAATTCCTCAAAGAATAAAATATTTGTAATCTCTCTTCAAAATTCTTAATCGTTCTAAAAGACCTTAAAGGCACTAGAAACAAAAAAAACTATCAAAAATTAACGTTGAAAATACACTAAGTATTGAACATTTTATTTAAAAATTATTGACAAGGTTAGTAGAGTAATTAATAATTGTAGAATATGAGCCGAAAAAGATAAGGTAAGGGTTTTTTTGATTTCCTGTAATTTAAAAATAAAAAGGAGAACATCCGAAAGAACTGTCTGTAAATCGTCGAAATACTTGGGTCAAGACATTAAAACGGGGACCCTTAATTGAAAGTAAACTTAGTAATGGACGTGTATGCCAGTCATTTTATAAACTGCTAGTAATTAAATACATAATAAATTAGTATTTTGTAAGCGCTCAAGCTTTTCTAAACCTGTTGTCGACTATACTATGACTTAAAATAAGGTTATAAGTTAACCAGGTCCATCGAAGATACATTGAATAACTTGTAAGCATCAAGACAACTCTCCTTGTATGATATATAGGGTTACACTAAGAAAAAGGCCTTCTACTTCTTATAAGAATTCACATACTCTTTATACAACTCACAGTAACGGGGGTGTAATATTGTGTTAAACTGTATTAGTTCCGAATGGCAGTTGTAATGAAACTTGACATTAATCATAATAATATTTGCTTGTTATATACTTACACTAAAAATCAGTATGTACCGTAACTTCGACAGCGGGGGTAACTTCGACATGTATATTATAATGATTTTTTTTCATGCTTTCTGTTGGTTTTCAGGTTATCTAATGTTTTGTCATTGTTATTATTTTTTTTAATAAATTTTTTTATTATAATTACTTTGTTTTATTTATTATTATTATTTTTATTATTATATATATTTTTTGTTTTTTTTTTTTGTTTTATTTGCCTAATTTAGTGCTCTAAAATCATTGCCCAATGCTTCTGGTTAATAATTTATAATTTTAACTTTTTTTAGTGTCGAAGTTGCTCAGGCAAAATCTAACTTCGATTTCATGTACAATTAAACATGGTGTCGAAGTTACCCCGTACCCAGGGTAACTTCGCCACCATAAAGAAAAATAAAAAAAAAATAGGAGGGGGGTGGAGGGAAAAAAATATTTTGGCTATTAACAGCCAAGGCTTCAATTGTTACGATGACACATAATCCAAGGCTCTAAAGAGAATGGTCTTCTTCACAGAGTACGAAATATAGCTAAAACCTGTCGAAGTAACCCCGTTTTACGATAGTTCTTAAAAATGTGAATAGCTTCTAGTGTGATATTGTTCTTGTCGTTTAACATTGCATACGATTATCTATAATTATTATCATGGTTTATTGAGATGGTAAAATTCGTCCATGGATTATAAAGTCCCATACTAATGATAGGTTGTGCGAAATAAGAATCTTCAATTGCTTTATCTGACACGCAAAGTTTAAAAAAACTTAAATACAAATTAAAAATAAATTAATTAAAACAGGTATTATTGGTACGATCAATAAAATTCAAATTCAGACAGGACAGCTAAAAGACCTGCAATAAATACGTTGAAACTAATACTACGGGGCGCGGCGATTGCCGATCGCTACGAACCCCCACCAACGTCTTGTGGATTATAGGTTCTAACGGATAAAATTCGTTTTTGGGGACGCTGTTCTGAGTTTCTTAATTGCAGGGAAAGCGCTTTATTGGGAACAAAATGCTTCGCATTGAGGAGATACAAATTGTTTCTTAACAAAATTGCTGTTTTGAGTCGTTCATTATTCAACAAGACTGTGCTGCTCTTGGAACTGATTACTACCAATAAAAACACTGTTCTAACAAATCTGGAATTAATAGAGCACTAAAGCGAGTTTGATACACTAGCAATTTATTTTATATGGGTTAATACAAAATAAGCTATCAATACAAACTATGTCTTAGCTAACCTGTTGTATTAGATCATTTTCCTCAATGTAGGATAAATTACCACAACGGTCGATTATTTCTTAAAATACTGGAGTTAGCCAAAAATGTCTTATATAAAAGTTGTAAGGCTTTTAAAAATCCACCAACCTGGTTGGCCCAAAAAGTTGTGGAGAATTAAAGTTATATTTTTCTAAAATGAAACATTCCCTATGTTATTACTTATTTTAATCGATTAGTTAATTTAAAATATTTTTTATACAGGGTTGGGCAAATGTTCCGGAACGGCTTAATTACAGGCGAACGAAAAGTAATATCGGATCCGGGTTTTGGGCAATCTATACGACTAAAATTTTACTATTTGACTATTATACCATAAGTCAGTAATGTCACCAACTGTCAAGTGTTGACGTTATTTTTTTTTAAATGGAACACCCTGTATATTTTTACATTTTTAAATTTCACAAAAAATTATAATTATTTTTTATTAAATGCACTATTAGTCTATACTTCATAGTTTTCGAGATATTGACTCTCGAATAGTGACATTTTTGAACTTTGACAGCTTATAACTTTCTAACAGTACATCTTAGAACAAAACGGCTTACATGTCCCTATCTTCAATTTTTATTATCTTCCCAAAAAAATCAACTTCCGGTTAAACCGGATGTAACTCGAAAGCAGGAAATATAGTTGTTCCGGTTGTTGCAAGTTGATTTTTTTGGGAAGATAATAAAAATTGAAGATAGGGACATGTAAGCCGTCTTGCTCTAAGACGTACTGTTAGAAAGTTATAAGCTGTCAAAGTTCAAAAAAGTCACTTTTTGAGAGTCAATATCTCGGAAACTGTGAAGTATAGACTAATAGTGCATTTAATAAAAAATTATTATAATTTTATGTGAAATTTAAAAATGTTAAAATATACAGGGTGTTCCATTTAAAAAAAAAATAATAACATCAACACTTGACAGTTGGTGACATTACTGACATATGGTATAATAGTCAAATAGTAACATTTTAATCCTATAGATTGCCCAAAACCCGGATCCGATATCACTTTTCGTTCTCCTGTAATTAAGCCGTTCCGGAACATTTGCCCAACCCTGTATATAAAACATACGTTATGTCCAAATTCATTAGTTTCCTGGATATCCATGGCTTTTTGATAAGTTACAAAATACAAAATAAATTTTAATAAACAATTATTTAATATGCTAATATGAAAAAATCGGTATAACAAATCGTGAAAAAACGGCTCTATTTTTTAATAAATATTTAAAATGGCGCCCATTTACTAACTGACAATGATATAACGCTGATTGATCTGTGCAGTTATGTAATTTACCCTGTACATTCTATATATCTCGATTTCACAATCTTTGCAACGAAAATAGAAATATAAAGCCTAAAGCCACAAAATATGATTACAAGAGACGGAAGCGTGTCAACAAGCAAAATTAAATGTTTCGCGTTTATTTGCGGGACTTAATGTAGATTATTTCGCTGTATCACGCTGTCAGCGGTCGCGCGTACCTACATTATTTGCTAAATTATGACATAATTTGTTCGTTTCTTTTAATAAAAACGTCTAGCTACATCATTTATTTTCATCAAGATTGGGGAAATATATGGCGGCTTAAACGCACTCCAACATATGAAATATAGGAGGTGTTTCTAAAGCATTATGGGGAATTTCCCGGAAACTTTATAAATTACATTTTAATCCTTTTTTTTTGTAATATCTGTAATTATGTTTTTTTCATTGTTTATATAATTGGGAATAATGTTTTACGTTCTAACTAGTAAATTAAATAAAATTACCAAAACAATGACATTACAAATCCTATAAAGCCAATTGTAAGTTTATATATTGCACTATAGGTTCGTAAATTTTTATATAAAACATTTTGTAAAACGGTGAAGACATGTTCTTACCAAAACATGGTAAATTCAAATCTTTTAAATTAGAACAAACGTTATAAAATTTATGCTCGACCAAACAATTACCTTTTAATGGTATTTAGTCCTAGTTTTCTGTACTTCAATATCTACAATTTGAATATTTGATTCATTGTTAAATGAGAAGATGCATTCGTCGGTAACACAAACATTGCATAAGAATTCCCTATCAGTTTTTACCCTTTCCATAACTTTAACAAAATATTGCTCTTCATATTTCATCACCTTTCCTCAATTCCTGAAGGTTTTGATATTTATAAGGATTATATTGATACTTATGTAATTTGCGCAGTGATGCTTTCCTACAGTTTTGCCAAGAAGCCTAGTGCTAATTCCATTATTTTCTTCTACATGAAGTAAAACTTGTAAATGTGCATTATTGTCTTGTGCTCTATCATCGAGTACATCATTATTTTGCTCTAGGCAGTTGTATTTATTAATTATTATAGTACATTTATTTTCAAAATTAGAAAAAAATTCAGGAGTGTTATTGTTTCAGAAATAAACGTTCTAAAATTATCCAATCCTGTTTTAAATATAATTTTTTAACTATTATTTATCGTTCCCCAGTTCTAAGGTAAAAATAATATTTTTTTTCCATTTCAGGTAAGTTCTCTGCTCAACTTCCAAATCAATATAACAAACATCGCTGAAGGTGGTAAGTTTACGTCTACAAATTTATTCCACAAATATCAGATAATTATTCGAATTAGGTATATTCGAAGCCTTTACGGCGGCGGCGGCGGCGGCTGAATTAGTAACCTCCTTTAATTTAAATTCATCTCAACCCGCTTTTAAATGACATCTCAAACGTGGAGTATTTTCAGTGGCGTAGCCGGTCTTTTATCGATATATTTATTTATTTATTTATTTATTTATTTACATTACCTACCCTACAGGTTAAATAACCCAACTACAAGGCAGGACCATGAAAAAGTTTACACAAAAAATAAATATACTAAAAGTGAAGCTAAAAATACTAACAAAAGTAAGCTAGTCTATACGTAAACCTAAACTAATTATTCGAATATAAGAAAAGTAACAGTAAAAAAAGAAAAAGAGAGACTGAACATAGAAAATCATGTCACTGGACAAAAAATAATACCAGCCGCACAATCTCAGTTTAAAGTATTAATGCAGCACTAACCTCTTTACTGTACTGACCGAAGAACTGAAAAAATCTAAATCAAACCGCTTATTATATCTCTCACACATTTGAAAGACAGGAGAAAACTTTAAAATATTTGTCTTTGGATTAGGCAGGTAGAAAGTCATATTTTGTCGTGAATTCAATCGTGGCACATTAAAATTAAGCTTACCCAATATACTAATACAGTCGAGTTGATTGTTTAGTAATTTATACAGAGCCATTAATAGGTGGTAATCACGGCGATCCCTGAGTGATTCATATTTAAATCTCTGAAGAAGTAGAGTCTGGGGAAAACCCTGCATGGGATATATTCCGTCGACCCTAAAGCTAAGGTACTTTAAGAATTTTCGCTGCACCCTTTCAAGATTATCAATGTGAACATTATACTCAGGTGTCCAGATCACTGCGGCATATTCTAGTTTCGATCTTATATATGCATTGTATAAGCTTGTTAAGACATCAACGCTGTTAAAATCCCTAGTGCAGCGCACAATAAATCCATAACTCTGAAGGGCTTCACTAATAATCTTATTTATATGGGGTATAAAAGAAAGCTTTGAATCATAAACGACACCCAAGTCGCAAAATGAGTCAGAGCGAGAAATAATTTTATTTTCAAGAATATAATCAAAATTAATTACAGAAAGTTTATTTGTAAAAGAAACAACTTTACACTTCTCAATGTTAAGCTTTAAATTATTTTTAATACACCAATTATTAATTAGATCCAAATTCCGCTGAATAACAATACAATCATTGATGTTTCTAATTCTTTTATATAGTTTAATATCATCAGCGTATATCAAATGGTCAACATCCAGATCATCACCAATATCATTTATAAAAAGAATAAAAAGTAACGGCCCAAGCACCGATCCCTGGGGGACACCGGAGCCAGCGGTATATTTATTAGAGCTGAGTCCATGAAGGGAAACATACTGGCAGCGGTTGGAAAGATATGACTTAATAAGTGCCAACAACGACTGTGAAAATCCAAACTTTTCTAATTTTGAAATCAAAATACCATGATCAAGTCGATCGAAAGCTTTTGAAAAATCTAAATATATTACATCAGTTTGTATACCCTCATCCAACGACTCAGAAAGATTTTGTGCCATATTAAGCAAGTTGGTTATCGTGGATCTACCCTTAAAGAAACCATGTTGCTGCTGAGTTATTTGCCCGCGGATGAACGGAAAGACAGACTCGTGAAGTAGGAACTCAAACACTTTACAAAAATTACAGATAATTGATATTGGTCGGTAGTTAGATACTTCTGACCTATCACCCTTTTTATATACAGGACATACTTTAGAAGTTCTCCATATCTGAGGTATTGACTGATACTTAAGACATAGATTAAATATAACATGAAGCGGTCTCACCAAAACAAAACGGCAATCGTGGATTAAAAATGCCGGAACGGAATCCGGCCCTGTAGTAAACTTCGGTTTAATCTTCTTTAAGGCATTGATGACCTCATCCTCAGAAAAGTAGTGGACATTAATAATATGTTTAAATATAGTTTGATCACTTCTTAAAGCACCGGAAGTACTATTCAGAAATGACTGTTCAAAGAATTTAGCAAAATTGTTTAAAATATCAAGAGGATCAGTGAATTCTTCGTTGTCATAAGACATTGCGTTTGGAATGTTGGAGGTCTCCCTCTTGCTTTTAATGAAATTCCAGAATTTTTTAGGGTCTCTCCTAATATCAAGTTCTATTCTTTGTAGGTAGTGTTTATAGGAAGTTTGGATATCTTTTTTAATTTTGGATCTTAAGAATTTAAAATTTTGCATTGATTGGGGACAAGCCGTTTTCTTGTATTTATGATGGAATTTATCTTTCTTTTTTATGTCTTGGATAATGTTTTTAGTAAACCACGGTGGATACTTACCGTTCGGAGCTTTCGCATACCGTGGCACGCATAAGTCAACAATCTCAAACAATTTGTCATAGAAAGAAGTGCATGCACCATCCAAACTATCCAGTGATGTAAGAAACGACCAATCAACATCCAGAAACTTATTATACATTAAAGGAAAGTTAGCCTTGCGAAAATTATAGTTATTTTCAAAGTTTATCACAAAGTCATGTTTGTGGTTAACTGAATGAGAGTATTCCAGTGATATAGAAAGGGCAGGATGATGTTCGTCCTCCCCTACAAGCGAGATATCCGAGGCACCCTCAACTACGCATTTTTTGTTGTTATGAAGTACTAGATCCAATATTCTGTTGTTAGCGTTCCTGATATAATTACCTTGCTTCAGATTCATGTAAGTTAAAAAATGACTAAGCGCTCTTGTACAATGATTCTCCACACCACTATCCACGAACTCTGAGAATAAGGGTAAATTAAAATCACCCAGAATACAGACTTTTTTATCAAATACAGGAACAGATGCAATAAAAAACTCAAAAAGATTATCTAGATCATTTAAGGTGACCGGTGGAGGTATATAAACTACAAAAAACAGCATCGTCGAGTAATCGAAACAGACCTTAACGCCTATTAAGTCAATATGCGGTAACAAATTTTCGTTCTGAAATATAATTCTGGATGATTTAAATCGCTGGTCAACAGCTAGTAAAACATTATATATTGCCACAGACCAATTCCTACATACATCTACCCAAGTTACCTATGCTTTCTACTACATCTTACAGTACAAAACGGTATTCTTTTATTTCTCTGATTCTACCCGTATACTGATGAGATATTATATGGCAAAGTTAAACCTTTCTTTACTTCGACGTAGTTAATGAAATATTGTCATATACGGAGTTTCTATTTTATTGCTTTGGCCAATGCGTGAAAACCCCTGGAGTTATGGGATAATCACAAGTTAATTTTTAACGTCACCTATAACTCTATATATAAAGGACTGTTTAAACATCTTCAACATGCTGGTTCTAATAGGACAGATTTTATTAATGTGCGAAAATACAAAAAAGTTTAAGCTAGATAAGGAAAAATTTAAACCGCTCAGTTTGCATTAATTTCCGTATTATTATTGTCTGTTGTATCAGGGTTGCTCCCAGACCACACTTATAGTCACTTAAATGTGCCAGAGTACTTGTTAAGACATTTTTATAGTATATTGCATGTTTTGAGTATGGTTGCTTTTTGTATATGTGCGCGGATGTATTATTACAAGAGTGTGTATTTCTATTTTTTTTCATGTATGCTCCTTTTCCATAACTTCAAACTTTGCTCTTCGTATTTCATCAATTTATCTCTATTCCAGATATTTTTCGTATTAATACCTTTGTAATTTGCACAGTAATGTGGCGTGATGATTTCCGACAGACAAAACGCCTGCTGCTAATTCCATTATTTTCTTCTACATGGAGTAACTAAAAGTAAATCTGCATTATTTTCTTGTGCTCTACCATCGAGTACATCATTATTTACCACTAAGCAATGCAATTTCTTAATTATGGTACTCTTAAAATTGCGAACCATATTCTGGACTGTTGTTATGTTTGTCTCGTTAGGTATTGCAATGTTTAGGGGATGCATAACTAATTTGTATTGGGCTACATGCTTGGTGAAACTGTTGTTCCATTAGACAGGAAGTAAAAATAACCACTTGTTATGTTTCACAAAATTTATTCAGTGGTCTATTAGATACGTTGTTTTATCCTTTTTATTATACGTAGGGCTATGTCTGATCGGATATTCAAATAATTTAAATTTTTCAACATAAAATTAATTTTTGTATATTTGTCACAATTTATAATAATCCGCATTGCCTTATTTTTTCCTCACTAGCACAATATAAAATGGAAGAACAATAAAGAAAATGAAACCTAATATAATAGTATTAAATACAGTTTTTTTAAAAAACAAACTTAAATTAGAACTGTTTCCTTTAAAATAACCTACTTTTCCGGCAATCTTCGATATATTATTATGATACTTTCAAAATAATTAAAAAATTTTAATTTTGAATCAATGATCATCACTAAATATTTAAAACTGTTTACTAATTCGAATTTTTCACCATCAATTACAACATTTATATTTTGACAGATTCGGTTGTCTTTAAGTGAAAGTCTTTCTGCTTCTGGTTGATTCGTCTTTACTGAGTCAGCAGTATGAGTATTGTTTATTATATTAATACGTGGTTTTACATCGTCGGCGACACAATAAAACCTCGTAACTCCATTTTGTTAAAGTTTACAAAACGACTATTAGCAACAAGCAAATAAATCCTCTTAACTCCATGGCAAATGTTAAATAAGTATTCTAAGTTTGTCGACAGAAATCCTCGTAACTCCATCAATCAAATAAAACAGGTAAATACACACTAGAATCGAAACTTATCAGTTAAAAAATATTTGAAAATATATAAAATAACTTACCTAAGATAAATTAAAATGATTATACTTCTAATACCAAATAAAAACAGTAAAAATTCAACTAACAAGCACGTGTCGATGTGTCTTTGACGTTATCCTATTAACAAATAATGGCGCCAATGACGGAGATACGAGGTTCTTCGTGTCAATTCAGAATGCATCGGAGTTACGAGGTTTTATTTAGCTGGAATACTTATTTATACTTAATTTTTGGAGTTACAAGATTTTTAGATGTGTAGATTTAGAGTTCCACTAACAGATGGCACAAAAAAGTCATTTTTGATATTTTTGGAGTTACAAGGTTTTATTGTGTCACCGACGACATATGACTTTGCCGCCATGTAGTGTGGTTGCAGACCAGTGGCGGAACAACGTAGCCACGGGCCCGTGTGCGAAAACTTTGCCGGGACCCCATTATGATACGGAGTATTATTATTGATTTATGAATTTTGAATTTTCCTACGAGGTGCACATACTATTTCTTCTGCAATCGAAAAGAAAATAGAATAAATACAAAAATAAAATGATTGTGCCTAATAAAAACTTACATAAAAGTCATTATTCCAGTATTGTTAACCGTTGCTAAGCAATGAGCCATAATATATCGCCACGAGAATATTATATTCTCGGCCTAGCCCGGGAATAATATATTCCCGTATCGTTATATGTCTCATTGCGTAGCAACGGTTAACAATACTGGAATAATGAACTTTTTGGCGTCAAATCACGCCAAAAAGATGTCAGATTGTGGACGATTGCAGAAAAAATCTTTTTTTCTTGCTTTTGCATGCGCAAAGTTTGAAATCAGATCAGAAATGTCTATTTTTTGAGCTCCCTCATTTTCGATAGAAATAATTGCTAAAGCTAATAACTTTTTATCGGTCATGCAATTTCTCAAATAAGTTTTAATGAACTTTAACTTGGAAAAAGACCGTTCAGCTGATGCAACCGAAATATGGTCAAAAAAATAATGCAGGCAGTTACAATTTTACTAAAACTGGAAGATGAATAATAATTTTTTACCAATATAAAATCTAATAAATCAAAAATAGAAGTTAAATTATCTAAATCATTCTTAAAATATTCTCTAAATGAAAGCACTTGCGGTGAAATTGTATCAGCGATATCTTCTAGATATTGAAGATGCAGTGCTTGAATCATAGCGTAAATATCCTTATCAGAAAGAGAAGGATCTCGTATAACGTTGGGGAACAAAACGCGAAAATAAGAATAAATTTTGTAAAAGCCAGAACTTCGATTTTTTAATTGAGGCTGTAATTATATCTATTGTTTTTAAAAACACATTTATTCTAAACCAATCATCACTTGTTTTGTACTTAATAATGGTTATTAATATCCTCAAAAATTATTTTTGGTCTTGATATCCTTTTGTTTTCGAATTCAGGAGTAGTGCCCCATTGCCTAGCCAAAATAACAGCGTCCGTTTTAATTACATCAACATCAAAATTATTTCTCATTAGATTTATGATTTCAGTGGCGGTGGTAAACATTTAAGACGCAGCATTAATATTTTGCTCTTTTTTTTTGTAAAAGTGTTGACAATGCATCAATTTCTTTAAAATTTTATTTTGAAAAACAATAAGAAAAACGGTTTCAAATTTTTCCAAGTGTTTTCTTAAAGACTTTGCTTCATTAACTTCCGCTTTATTTGTAGAGGTTAAAATTATTCTTGCCATTGTTTTTAAAATATCCACATACCTAAAACGAAGAACTTCTAATGCATCGTGTCTCGATGACCATCGAGTGGGTGTAAATTTTTTAAATTTTATTTGGCATTAGTAACATTTTGCAAAAGTGCCCACCTTTATTGGAGTTCTGTGGTGACCACCGTTTAATGCTTTGTCCAAAAAAAACATAGACAGTTTCAACTAAATCGTAGAAATTCCTAATCCTAAAACTAAAAATAAAGGTCGTTTTATGTGATTATTTCAGTTAGGTAGGTAGGTACTATCTATAAAAGAATTGAATAGAGTAGTTTTGCGGATACGTTTCCGGAGTACTGCATTTTTTTTTCTATGAGAACATTTTGTTTTGCATTTTTATGTTTTTGTGGCTCCGCTCCCGGGCCCCTTTCTAGCTTGGGCCCGTGTGCTTCGCACACATTGAACACCGGTAGTTCCGCCACTGTTGCAGACTAATACCGCTTTAGTATTTATTCCTTTATAATAAAAAAAATTAATATATAAATGATTTTTCCTCCAACCTCCGCCTATGAATAACTCTCTGTGGCAAAATCTAACCAAAACGGCAATGCTGTTTAAGTTGTGAGAGGCATGGGACCTACTTTATTGCGTCGTGTTATTGAATATTTAGGAGTCTGGTAAAGGTTTTTATTGTCTCACGAGTTTCACGAATGACGGCGAAAAGTGCGGCAATGTGCGAACTCTCAGCCGGTTTATGAGATCTTTATTGAAAAGGTTTACCGAACAAATTATCCGGGGAAATGATTCTTGGGAGTCTTGATAAAATTAATATTTATATGCTTTAAATTTGCGTTGATGGTTTTTTTTTTAAATAATTCGTATATTATCAACATTGGATGTATGATAGAGTCAGAAGTAAAAGGGTACCAGTAACTTAGGTGTTGAGCAATTTTAACTTAAGAATGTCGGGTAAATAATAAAAAATGTTCCTTTGTCCCGTTTTTACCCCTTAAGCGTCTTTATACGCTCGAAATTATCAATGCATTTTTGGTCAAAATCTGGGAAAAATAGCAACTAGGACTAGACTATTTTTTATAGTTTAATATAAATATTTAAACAATTATTTTGAAGAAGTAGTCCATACTTAAAGTGGAGTTGAAAATGTAAGAAAGAAAGACAAACAAAAAGTCTTCCTCCACAAAATTTAATAGAAATAATTTCTTTATGGGTCTCTACATGTTTCGAACGTAGAAACGTTCATCTTCAGGAGACAGAAAAAATTTATATTGTGCTGATGGTATTAGCAAAAGAGAAAATGGTATAAAACCTTAATGGAGCTTTATGGCATTGAAACATTGAAATTTAGAAGCGACGTATTATATAAGAAAAGTTGAACAGAGTTAAAAATGCTGAGCATGTGAAGAAAGTTAGTAAAGGAAGTATAACAATCATACTAAAAGAAGAAAAAAAAATAGGCCTTCTAAAGAGAAGGTGTCAAAGATTTTTAAATCATTTATTTGTAGATTATCAATGATTTTACAAAAAATTTTACATAAATGATTTAAAAATCGTTGACACCTTCTCTTTAGAAGGCCTATTTTTTCTTCCTCTTTTAGTATGGTTGTTATACTTTCTTTACTAACTTTCTTCACATGCTCAGAATTTTTTAACCCTCTTTAACTCTCCTGAAGATGAACGTTTCTACGTTCGAAACATGTAGAGACCCATAAAGAATTTATTTCTATTAAATTTTGTGAAGGAAGACTTTTTGTTTTTTCTTTCTTTCCTTAAACAATTGTATTTTAAAAGTTATCTTAAGTTAATATATTTAAATATGTTGAGGCCCTTAACTACAAAAATCATTCTCCTAAAGATTAGTATATACGGGGTGTCCCATAGCTAAGGGGCCATACAGAAAAAAGAGATAGTAGACTTGAAAATATGTCATTAGTTTCTTATGATAAATATCCACGATAGAGATAGGAGGTAGGTGCAGTGTGATCCAAGTAAAAATTTATCAATAGAATTACTTTGTCGGACTTCTCTTGTCTTTATTTTATTACTTAATACATTTTGGTTAGTTAGTATCTCTAACCGTTTTCAGTTTACACTTGAAAACGTTTAGATACACTACCTAACTAATGTTGTGCTAAGTAAAAAAATACAGACAATGGAAATCGGACAAAGTAATTCTTTTGATATTACTATATTATCTACCACCTTCAAACAAACATTGGAATCCCAGTACGGATCCGGTATCAGGGGAACAATTCAAAGGCTACGAAAAGACAAAGATCAAGATGACCAAAAAATTAACTCACATCGCCTTTTTATGCGAAGCCAGATGCAACGACGTTATACCAGTTGGATTTCGACTTACAGTTTACATCTTGAAAACGGTTAGAGGTATACTTCATACGAAGTCAGTTGAGACAACGTAAATATTGGGGGTAAGATCAATTTACTGCATCACACACTGAAACTACTATACAAATATAACAAAATTTGTATTAATTGCTCCCCATACAGATGTTCAAAGATAGTCCACTTGGACTTGACTAGTCTGTCATCAAATTTTTTTAAATTTTTTTATCTGTCTCAACTAAGATCGTATACGCTTTACTAACTGATCGAAACGTTGTGATAAGTAACAAAATAAAGACAATGGAAGTTCGACAAAGTAATTCCTTTGATATAACTACATTATTCACCATCTTCAAACAAAAGTAACAATTTATTTTGTTTGTTAGAACAGCCTGCTGGTGACGCTTTTTTTTTGCTAAATTCATACACACATTACAGTTTTATTTTATTTGTAGAATCTTTAGGATATGGGCCCGGCCCTATTTAGTACAGGTGCCTTTTCCAGAATTTCAGTATTTTAATATTGTGAATTATTAATTAATCTCCGCCCTCTGTGCGTCACATTAGGCAACAAGAAATTATTATCTGCACGAACAACCGCATCACATAAAACTGCAAGCCGATATAAAGTGCTCTTAAAAGTAGAAAATTTAGTTCGTGACGTTTACCTAATCCTTTTTTCTTTTAAATAAATTTGTTCGGGTTTGATTTGTTACCACACAAAAATAAACGGAATTCTTGTTTTACAAGTGATAGAAACTACTCTGTCTTCGATGAGAAAGCAAATGTTTGTCTTCTGCTCCGAAAGAGATATTTTATTTACTTAAAATTATATTGCTCCCTGGGTATTCTTATTCATTGTTAAGAAATGAAATACTTTTATCGGTCTGCTTGAAATTATTTTTAGAACCGAGTTATTTGATTTTAGCTTCTATTTGTTTGTCGTAGGAAAGTTATTTTGTAAAAAAAATTAGGTGTCAGGGAGAGTGAGCAGCTAGCATTCGCTATTTTATGTTTTAATTACTTTTTGTGTAGCAATTACATACATTTATAACATTTGCTTTATTATTTTATTAATTTATTATCTTTTTAAACTTTATTCCCAAGAAACTTACAGTTTAAGTATGTCAAACTACAATGCGATGTGAGTTTTGTAATTTGAATAAATTCAGTAAATCCAGTACCTACAGTTCTTTTTTTGGAAAAATGCTTGTGCACAGATATTAACATACAAGTTGTTTTTTTTTTTGTAAGAAAATATTGATACAGTGTGTCCAAAATTAGAGATAAGACAATATCTATAATTTTTTTAAATGGCAACCCTAGCTTTTTATTGACTTTTTTTAAAGTGCATATCACACATAAGCACCAAATTTTAAATTGTTATTCCTTGTAAGAAACCGGCAAATGTTGAGGAGTTGTAGTCGAATAAGCCATGAGTGTAAGTTCATTTTTCCCGAAGTAATTAGAAATGTTCAAAAGGAGTTTTACTTACGTTTAGGATATTGCAAAGTAGTGTATGGATAACATTTTGAGCATTTATTGACGACAAAGTATTAAAGATGGATATAAAGTTTTTTATTTTTTAATTAAATTAATTTTGTGTTTGTTTAATATCTTATAAATGACAAGAAATAAATTTGAAATTTGGTACATATTATTATGTATAACTTAATTATGTACATTAAAGTTACAAACTTAAACTGTACTATAACATGATTGCAGCATTTCTTAAGAAACAAATATATCTGGGAATAGATGCCTTTAAGTAAACTGTTTAAACACAAAAAGGGACTTAGAAAGCCCAAACGTGACGGTGGACCCTTAAATAAAGACTAGTTTTAGTAGAAAGTTCCAGTAGATATACTAACGGGATCCTGCAATCGGAAGCGCTTGCCTTGTATCCACCATTGTGTCAAAAAGATGAAAATAAATTCGTGATAATTTAAAATTTTACTTCTATGATTAAAAAACGATGCAAATTAATGATTTAAGGATAAAAGTTTCAGCAGTAAGTTCTCTTAAAAGTTGGCTACAAATTAACCAAACCTATAAGACAACAGAAATAGGAGTCAATGAGTTTGGTAAGCCAAACTTATACAATCTTGATATCAGCTTCCGTCTTTGAGTAGAGACAAAAATAGAGCACAAACACAAGGATATAGCCTTGTTTGTGCTACCGATTAATATAAAGTGTTTCTCTTTGCTCTGCGTGCTTTATAAGATAACTTACGTACAAACTCATGATTTAAAGTTAGAGAGCGAACACGTTTAGTAGAATTATCTCAGGTAGAAAACATGTCAGTAGACGGAGACGGGAATATGAGATTTATGGGGAAATAAATAATTCTGAATGTGATATTATTGGGGTAAAATATAATGTGTTCTATTTGGGAGTGACCTACTTTAATAAAATAAAATACAATGTACAAATAAAAAGGGACGCCGGCTGTATCTTGGAATACATACTTATATATTATAAACATTAGCTCCATAAGAACAAACTGACGTTTTAATACGGTATTTGTAAGCAAGAAGGTACAAATACCACACCAGTGTGGCACGTCAAGCGCCTTTTCATTTGAGGTTGGCATTGTGACGCAGCACAAATTTTTAGGAAAAAAAAATCAACATTTAACTTATTAAAACTTTGTAGCTTTGTAGAAGACATAATGGTATGGTATTTGTAACTTATTTCCTACAAATACCGTATTACAACGTCGGTTTGGTCTTATGGAGCTCATTATTATAATATATTTTTCATATCTCCGGTTTAAAAAAACATTGGCTTGCGGTTTTCACAGATATTCTTCTTATTTATTCTTCTTGTTGCCTAAGTTTAAAAAGATATATATCGTTGCATTTAAAATTTTTAGGAAAAATGAAGAAATTGTTGATTCTGCTAAATAGCCCCTCTAGCGGTAGGAACGGAATTCAGATCAATTATGTTTTCATCAAATTAAAAAAAACAAGAAAATCTCTATTTGGCGAGTTCAAATTTATCAAATTCCGATAAGCCAAACCAAAGTTGAATATGTTTGCATAGTAATCTTTGTCTCCTCCTATCCCCGTTAAACAACAAAGTAGAGTAAAAACTCAAAAACAAAAGGTATCCAGAATCTTCATTATATTGACAGAATGCTACCTCTGAAACATGTTAACTAAAAGGATTTTTGAGAAAATCCCGCTTATTCGATACACGGTACTTGCATTTAAAAACATATTTAAAATTGACAATAAAAGCTTTTATCGCGATTTTTCAATACCTTTTTACGAAGCTGAGATTGGCAGCTACTAGCTAATGTTTTTAATAAAGAAATAGTTGTGTCAAAAAGAAAATATTTTTCAAAGATTTAAAAGCGTTCATATAACCAATCTTAATATTAACATAAACATTATTTTTTCCTTTTCCCATATTCTTACCTCTTCGCACTACGCCTTTTATCGATTCCGCCGAAAATACATCAAATTTGACTTACAGACTCTCGAAAAAACAATCAGCCATTTGTCAGAAAGGCATTATGAGCGAAAACAGATTAGACTGAGCTTCTGATGAATATATTTATGGAGGCAATGCATCAAATTGTACCCCCAATGATTTTGCTCCGCTCCGCAAACAAACTTTCTACTTTTTCTCCTGTTTATAAATCAAATTGGATTTTAGATACAGCAAGTTTACGGCTTCGCTTGGATGCCTTTATAAATCAGGAGCGACAAAGCAGTATTATGTGTGCGCGATAATAAAAATATATTTTTATATTTTGCACAGCAAACACCATTGGGCAGAAGTAAGTAAACTGAAGAAGAGTTTCCGTTCATTTCGTCGGATAAATCCCTGAACAAAGTACATCATTTAATTTAGAGGGATGCCAATGCCACGATAACTTATGGTGTGGATGTTAGACACCCCCAAAGTATTCAAACACCTCTAACATGAATTTATTAAAATAAGGGTCCAGTTGGTAAAGAACGCAATCGAATATTTATTTGCAAATTAGGAATATTTTAAACAATTATGTTGCTGATTTTAAAAATACAAATACAATAGTCAACAAATACAAAAAAAAATGCGCGACTGATGTTTATGATAATAATTGTAAGTACGAGGAGTTTAAAGCATTCTGATTGAGCATTCAACTACCTACCAAAATTTTCCACCACGTATAGATTTTGAATTATATAGGAATATATTAGTTATTTTCATTTTATGCAAACATTTTTATATAATATTTATATGTAAATTCAAACCAAGAAAAAAAAAAGATATTTTAAGGATAACAGGATTTATTTACAAAAATACACATGAAAACACAATTATATTAAGCCTTTTATACATAACTTTTTTGCAAATGCTGACTTTCGTTTATATTCCTGATCGCTTTCTCTCATAAAACACCCACAATAATCTTTCATCATTGCTGGATCTCATCTGCCTTGGTAGCGTTGCTCCATTGTTAGTATGTCTTGTTGGAATCTTTCTCCTTGTTCGTAACTAACCGCACCAAAATTTTCTGGGAAAAATTTAAATGGGAGTACAAGAAGTGTATTCTAAGAGACGTACGACAGCCCATTTTTCAGAAGCATTTAAGTAGTTCTTCTACATGTTTTTCATAGTTTTCTGCTTTTTTGTTTCCTGAAAACTCCAAAACCATTCTTTTAAAAGAACTCGACGCAACAAATTCAAAATAACCTATATTTTGATCAAACTGTTGATCCCTTGGTATTTTTCTAATTTATGGTCCAACAAGTATTCCTCCCTTAAGCTTAGTATCACTTAGTTTATTACTTTAGTTTATTAATACTTTAACAAAAAAATTTAATCACCCCACGGTAGGTATTTTTCCAAAATCAACTGCTTACACGGACTCCCTACGAGTTGTTTGGGTAACGGCAGTTGCGTATGGAAAGTACACCCTTTTCACACTTGTTGGGTGTATACTAAGTATATGTTATGTAGAGACGTTGAAAATTTGGGATGGATAATATAAGACTGTAAAAACTTCATTTAAAAAGAAAATTTATTATTACTCTTAAAATGATAAAGTTATTTTTATTATAAGCTACGTACAATAAAATATTTTAAATATAGTCATAAAATGTATATTTTATTATGTAGTATAGGTACTGAAATAAAAGTATTATTGCTCAAGGCATAAATGAGCCTGTAAAAATGGTATTAATTTTTATTATTGTCCTGTAATACAAATCAAAAATTAATGTTCTCGCATTGCATCAATAAAGTCCACCTTTTCTAAAAACAAAGTGTTTCGACAGTTGAAACTTACATGTGACATTAACAGCTTCTTTCTAAAGTTTCCAGTTCACTAGTGGGCCGTTGTAAGCTCGCGCGTTAAGTTTATTATTAAAGTTAAACGATGAGTAGAATAAACCAGTTTAGGTTAATTAACTTTTTTATTTCCAATAACAAACATTTCCTTCATCATCATTTGCTATTAATAATCTAATATTATCAGGTTATCCATTTTAATTACTGTACAATAGGTTGCCAAACCTTGCACTCAGTGAGAACTAACATTGTATTTACAAACACATGGTATTTTGGCAGCTTTGTACTACGCCGCGAACGTAAATTATAATATGGCAACGCAGCATTAAACACGAAACATGCGCAGACACACCGCTTGCCGCTTGATTGGCTCGTAGCTACAATATTTGGGCGACGAAACTATTGTATGTTGTCAGGGTTGTTCATAGCAACATCTTTACGTAAAATAGACCAGACTTCACCAGGGTGCCATAAATGACACGTGACTTACCCACGATGCAGCGTGTTCTTAGAGAAATTTGACTATAGGAAATGTTTCATGCGATATGATAACGCTGCAATTGCGACAGACTCGCCACCTTTTTAGAGTGCAAATATTCACTTTAAAGTAAATGTTTATTTATTACAAGAGAGCTAGTCGGTGAAAGCAAACATAATTACTCCCGCTACGAACTCAAATTTTCTGTTTACACAAAGCTAGTTCGAATAAACTGTCCCAATTATGTTAATTCTCAATTGAACACAATCTGTTCCAGAAAAAACAAGTGCTGTTTGTTGCTCGTATGCATAAAATGAGAGCAGGCAATTTTGCTTGCAGTGAATGGTCCCGACAAATTGAATCCGCGAGAGCGTAACGACACTCTGGGAGCTACATTTGTTCTTTCCGATGAATGGAGTTAATTAATTAGTTAGTCGCTTCGAGCTGTTAATTCCATGAGCGCGCAAAGAAAAACCATTTCAATTAAACTACAAATGACCAACATAATCCATTGTATTAGATTTATTTTTGTATTACAGTCAGTTATCAACGGGTTCAAGTTATAGTGGCTCTTGAACAAGATGAGCTGTGAAGAACTATACAACACACTATTGGATTTAAGATTGTCTTTCACCTTTTAGTCGGGGTAGGGCGGTAGCTAGAATCATCCAAGGACGCCTTAAAGGTTTTGTTTATCTGTGCTTTGGTATGGATGTGATAGCTTTCAACGCTTCTTGTTCAAGTGAGCTACTGTATTTACTAGACTCATCTAAAATGACAAACAAACAGGATTGATTGGAATGTCTTAGCGCACAGTAAAATTAAAGGTAGTTAAAAAGCAGTTGAATCGCCTTGATCTACTAGCTAGACTTTTGTATATTTTTACAACTAAATAAAGGGTTTTCCAATAAGAACGATATGATTTTGAAACGATATGGTAACCATGGTAATAAAGTTATACCTGTCACCAGTTGTCAGTTATTGTCAGTAAACTATAATAATTTATTATGGCTAAATACGCGCTTCAAGAACGTTTGGTTATTATCCAAAAATTTTACGAAAATAGACGATCTTCTGTGAACACTTATCGCGCACTTCGCGAAAACTTTGGTGTAAATAATCGTCCTCCTTTGCTTGCCATTCGTCTCATCGTTGAGAAATTTGAAAATAATTTTACTCTTCACGATGTAAAAACACCAAGAAGACATCGAAACGCAAGAACTGTTGAGAATATTGCTGCTGTAAGAGCTAGTGTTGCAGTGGATCCAAAATTATCAATTCCTCGTCGTGCTCAAGAGTTAAGGATTAAAAAAACGACAACTTGGCGTATTTTGAAAGAAGACTTGAATTTACACCCGTATAAGATTGTTTTGACCCAAGAACTTAAGCCACTGGACCATCGTCGGCGCAGAGAATTTTCTGCTTGGAGTTTAGAACAACTTGAAAGGGATCGTAATTTTGCCAAAAAAATTATCTTTTCAGATGAAGCTCATTCTTGGTTAAGTGGATACGTTAACAAGCAAAATTGCCGTTTTTGGTGTGAAAACAATCCACAACAGATTCATGAGAAGCCTTTGTATCCGCTAAAGGTAACTGTATGGTGTGGTTTATGGTATGGTGGCATCATCGGACCATTTTTTTCCAAAATGAGGCAGGAGATGCAGTTACAGTGAATGGTGAACGATATCGACAGATGTTAAGAAATTTTTTGTGGCCAAATTTAGATGCACTTGATTTGGAGGATATGTGGTTCCAGCAAGACGGTGCCACATGTCACACTGCTCATAAAACTATCGATATACTGCAAGAAAAGTTTAACGAAAGGATAAGTTCAAGGAATGCTACTGTTCAGTGGCCTCCAAGAAGCTGTTATTTAACTCCTTTAGATTACTTCTTGTGGGGCTATTTGAAATCTAAGGTTTATGAAAACAGACCACAAACACTTGATGCATTAAGGTTGAACATTGAACCCTTAAGGTTGAACATTGAACACGGCATTCGTCAGATCACGCCCGATTTATTGCATAAAGTCATCGAAAATTGGGATCGTCGAATTCGCTCGTGTACAAGAAGTCGCGGAGGACATTTAAACGATGTGTTATTCAAAACATAAATGTTATCGACTATACTTTAAGATAATATAAAACGTTTTGTTGTATCTGAAATTATTTTAATTTTATTTCGTTTTAAAATCATATCGTTTTTATTGGAAAACCGTTTACAAATACGTTCAAAAATTAGGAAGACTAAAAGCTTCAAAAAAATCGAATGTTTTTCTTTTATTTCATATTATGGTTGATGAGAGCTTCAGTTCGGTAGAAGGGATATTTAAGTAAACATGTTTGTGCAGTTTTAAATATTGTTGCGCCTATGTAAAAGTATCTTTATTTTATTCTTTGCCCGGTTCAGTTAAGAAGCAAATAATTTTTTGTTCCATTGTTAATTAAAATCCTTTTAAATACGTTATGCTATGATTAAAATAATTTTTGTTTAAAAGATTATGGACTCCCTTTATCTAATGTTAACAGAAGAAAAACGGTTGCACCAAAAAAATCATAACGACGTAAACTGACTGACAACAATGCCACGACCTGTGGTCTGGGTGAAACGACAGCACACAATCCATAAATTTGATCTTCCTTTGCATTTAAAAAAACTTAATATATTCTTATTAGATAGTACGGAGGTAGTAACTGCTTTCCAGAAGACACCTAGTTAATTGTCCAACATCGACACTAGATGGCGATTCGAAGTGCATCCTTTCGGTTCAAGTTTACACTTTATTTTCCTTTCTTCCGTCGGATCCTAGCCTCACTGATGAGGCTAGATATGGCGAAACGCGTCTGGGGATGGTTCTGACGAAATGAAAGGAAAGTAGGTTTACCACTTTACTTGTGATTACATAGTTAATTATAAAGGGTAAAAGTCATAGTCATATATATCTTCCTTTTAAAGTTTATATATTTAGCCTACGCGTTTCGGTCTTAGAAGACCATTATCAGGGCTTTTTCTAACTTATGAAAGAAAAAGTATTGTATAAAACGGAGTACTAATATAAAATTAAAATATGTAAGATATGTCAAACGTATAAAATAAAATATTTAGCTCTTGTTCCTGTTAATGGATAATATTTTTGACCTTAGTACGTTTCTCTATACTCTCTTATGTCCACGTTATATTTAGGATATTATTTGATAACGTTTTCACTCTACCTACACCAAATTAGATTAAATTTAATTTAATTTAATGAGCAATGGTAATAGCCAAGTAATATAGGTTGTCATGTTGATATTATCGACTCTATTTAATCCAAACACCTACATATGTCTGAGTTAATATTATATGAATTCGTATAAAACCAATTGAGTCGAATAATGCTATCTGATTTAAATTTCCATACTGAATAATTCCAGGTCTATATTTTGCGATTTCGATTCGGTTCATTGGTCTAATTTATACGGCCGCAAAATAGCAACGCGGTTTGATTAGTACAAGATGTATTCAGTTTTTATTGGGATAATATTTTTTAAATTAACCTCGGTTTGAATGTTTTAGAGGCTAATTTTGGATAGGACTAAAATATCACGGTTTAAAAAATAAGTACAGCTTTGTTCTTGATAGATAGTTATTTTTAATGTGGGTATTATTTTGCTTTATTGGTGTCCGGCAAAATATCTAAAATTCATATACCAACTTAAGATAACAAATAATATTTTTATTTACTTAGTACCTATTGTTTTTCTCTTTCTGGCCATCTTGGACAAGCCATACATAGTTTGGAAGATTATTAATTGCATGGAAAAAAAACAAGTTTTCTTTACAGTACTTTAATCGAGATTCAACGATAAGATTTACTTCCTGTAATCATTTATTTTTGTCTAATCTTATAGCTTTAATAATCTTTGAAATATCTATCTCTAGTATTTAAAGCTGCGAAAAGCTCTATTGTTATAGTTTTCCTTAAAATAGTTCTGATACAACTTTAAACAAAGAAACGGAGAACTTTATCCTCTGTTTTATCCTTTTGTTTATTTAGAGAGCGAAGCGATTACGTTATAATACCTATTATTTAAGGGCATTTAGTATCTATGGAGCGTCAAGATCGCTAAAAAGGTCTAGGCAACAAAGTTCTATTTTTGACTGCTCAAAAGAAAACGAGTGACATGATAGTCCTTTGTTAAAGATTGTTATGGTTTTAAATGAGCAATTTGATAATTTTGTAGACGTATTTGACAGTAATTTGATAATAAATTATTGATTTGGCCTTTAGCCACTGGTGTACGTAATCCCAATAAAAAAATACTATTTAAAGCTTTAATTAAAACTTTTAATTAAAATGGTATACTTATAGTACATTATCTACACAATTAAACCATCATGGGAAATTCAAAGAAAAAATAACAATAATTTAGTGATACTACATGGACAATAGTTCTTGGAGAGTATCCGAAATGTTCTCTACGATGTTTTCTGACAGACCCATTTTAAGAAAAACAACAGTTCTGAGTATTGTTCGTAATTTTAAGAGTACAGGGTGCTGTAATTAATAAATGATGTACTCGATAGTCGAACACAAAAAATAATGCAGGTTTAGAACTTTTACTCCATGTAGAAAAAAATTATGGAAATATCGCCAAGCTTCTTGGCAAAGTACAAATATCAAAAATATCTGGAATTGAAGGAATGAAAGTAAACAAATAAGAACCTTAACACACCTTAATTTTAAAGTTATGGAAAGGGTTAATAAAGGTAGGGAATTCTCAAAAATTATTTGTTGTACCGACGAATGTATCTTCACATTAAACAATGAACCAAATGTTCAAAATTCTAGATGTTGGAGTACAGAAAATAAGTACAGACTTATAGAAGCAAGGACTCAATACCATCAAAAGCAAAATGTTTGGGCGGGTATATTTGAACATCGGATTATTGTACTTTTGTTTTGAAACAAAATTTGGGAAAAATTCATTGGAACTTACACAAAATCATAAACCTGCATTAGAAGAGGTTGTTACTGAGAATTAAGATATTTTATTTCCAATGGACGGTTGTCCTCCGTACAATGCACGAAAGGGACTAATATATCGAAACGTTGTCGAAGGGCCAATAGGATTAAATTAAACTATAAATTGGCTAGGTCTGCTATTCTTTCACCAAACGATTTTTTCATTTGGGGTCACACTGGTATTTATATGTGTTATGTCTTATCAAGATATGAAAGAACTAAATATTGCTATTTCAGGAGTATGCAATTAAGCACTAGCTACTACTTATACTAAGTATTCCCAAACGGGGAGGGGGAGTAGCCGGTAAAGTAGCCGATATGACAACGGTCAGCATTGTCTCTATAGAAAAATCCACGAAACTTGTGAAAACTGTGAGAAAATCAAGTCTAAAAATGCAGTATCAAAAAATTTATCATGGGGTTTAGTCAAAGATGGGTCCCGAGTTTCAGGGTCGTATTTTTTTTAGGCAGCATCGGGACTTTCAAACACTTTGCGTTTTTAAACTTTTGCCCATATTTCCTAATTCGTTTTTTGGCTTCTCCTGAATAGTAAGTACCCCATAATCATGTTTTTCGATATCAAAGGAGGCTCATTGGGAGAAGTACTGTACTCAGAGTCATTTAACAAATAAGGTTCTACCCCATCAATAAATGCCATTGTATTGGCGGTTTCATTGACGTATGTATCATAGCCGTATTTAGTTTTTCAGAATTTTATGAAGACTTTTCTTAAATAACTTTCAATGGGCTTATTAAAAAATAATAGAATCTTCAAAAAAGTCTAATACAATTTTTATGAAAAATTCAATGGGTTTTTAAATATTACACAATATTGTGGCCTTAATAGGAGCCTGGCCTTATTGGATACAGGTACCCTAAAATAACTTTAAACTTCCCCCAAATGTTTTACAAAATTCATTTACAAATACTTTCTGTATTTCATATTATATAGTAATAAAATATACCATAAATCCTTATTAGGGTAAAAGAACGTAAAAAATGCAATAAAAATTATCTAATAAACTTTGTTTTCATTACCTTCTCTTAATTTCCGTTTTGTAAACCTGAAAGACTTGGATATGGAATTTACGAAATGTTTTCGATATTAAACATAACTTTGTTTCGTCGTTTAGAAACGATATTAATATTTATAATTAGAAAATTGACATTGATAGAATGTTATCTCTAATATTAGGTACAAGACAATTATACTTTGTGTCCCAAATTAGAGATATGACGATATAGGTAATTATTTTAAATGGCAACCCTAGTATTTTATTGACTATTTTTAAAGCGCAAAATATTATGTAAATAGATAAGTTCCAAATTTCAAATTTTCATTTCTTGTCATTTAAAGATATTAAACAAGCAAAATTAATTTAATTGGAAAATAAAAAAAAAAACTTCTATCCCTCTTTAATACTTTTTCGTCAATAAATTCTCAAAATGTTGTCCCTTCACTATTTGGCAATATCCTAAACATAAGTAAAACTTGTCTTTAATATTTCTTATTACTTCAGAAGAAATTAACCTACACTTAGTGCTTTTAAATCTTCAATATTTGACAAGGAATAAAAATTTGAGATTTGGTACTTATATACAGGGTATTTGGGGAGGAAAGGGCAATATTTTGGGAATGTGTTTAGAGGGTGATTAGGTATTTTAGTTCGATTCTCAACCATTTCTGAAATAATCGGTTCTGATTTTTTTTATATTGAAATAATTAAGGAGGCTTTAGTTTTAAACGTCCGATACATTTGAATGATAATTTTGACATGCATAGTAGTTGTCAGTGAGCAGAAAAAACGGTTTAAAACCTTTTCACGTTCAACCCGTTCAACATCTTCTAGATGGTGATCCTACTTCAAGGGTACAATTTTGTCAATGGATCCATCAAAATCGAAGTCAATACAAATACATTTTATTTAGCGATGAAGCTTAGTTCATTCGTGATGGAATTAATAACTGCCACAATAAACATCGGTGGTCAGATGAAAACCCTCATGCTACATTTGAACGAAACTTTTAACATCGATTCAGTATTATTGTCTGGTGTGGAATGCTCAACGACCAGTTGTTTGGTCCATTTGAAATGGATGGGCGTCTTACTGGAGAAGAATATTTACGATTTTTGGAAGACCATTTGATACACATTTTGGATGATGTTCCGTTAAATATTCGACAACGAATGTACTTTCCACATGATGAAGCCCACCTCATTTCAGTTTTCGTGTGCGAAATTTCTTGAATTATCATTTTCCTAATCGTTGGATTGGCAGAGGTGATCTGCAAGTTTGGCCACCGAGGTCACCAGACTTAAACCCGCAAGATTATTGCCTTTGGAGATGGATGAAATCGCTAGTATATAAAACACGAGTGGAAACGAGAGAAGCTCTCCGCGATCGAATTTTTAATGCTGCAGCTTTTATAAAAAACAATCACCACTCAATCCAACGTACTACCCGAGCGATTAACAAACGTGTTGAAAAATGTATTGAAGTTGGTAAAGGTTTTTGAAAATATTCTTTAAGTTAGTTTGTACTGCAGTACCTGCAATTATTCGCTTTTAAAATAAAAAATAATTTTAGAACCTATTATTTCAGAACTGGTTGAGATTCGAACTAAAATATATGGGTTTATTTCTCTTATTTTTACCCTCTGAACACATTCCCAAAATATTATCCTTTTCTTCCCAAACACCCTGTATAATTTAATATGCACATAATGCATGTTGCTATTTAAAAAATTTATCGATATCGTCATATCTCTAATTTGGTGTACACTGTGTCAATCTATTTTTTATAGAAAAGACGACAACTTAAATGTTAATACCTGTGTCCAAGTATTTTTCCAAAAAAAAACTGTAGGAACTGAATTTACTGACTTTATTCACAGTTACAAACTCACAATGTTTGCAAAATTCTGCGACGGTATTATTTTTAAATTCTTTCTCTACAGATTAACCCACAAAACCATAATATATCCTCAAACTAGACATAATCCTGGCATAAACGCAAAATGCGTAAACCGAAATCGATCCCACAGGGGCGCCAGGTTGAGCAATCTTAACCTCTTTATTTTATTGGCGGTTAGTGTCCAGCAACGGGCGTGTAGTAGTGCCAACTGTCGTTTTATGGCGGCATCTCTGTTTGTCCGAAAACGTGGAAGGTATCCTAAATTTTCGCCTTTAGTTTTGCCGGCGTTTATTGGTTGGGGAATAATTAGTATATTTTTTAACAAGAGTACGCGATTTGCCGTTTATCCGCACGCATTTTAGTTTGAAAAGATCCACTTTTCCGCACGGCACGGAAATGGTATATTACATAACGAGTGTTGAAAGTGGTACTTTTCAAACGAGGAGGTATTTAGCATGAGAGTTTGAAAAAATCACTTTCACACTATTAATGTACGCAGTTTTTCGTATGACCATAAACAATTATCAAAATAGTTAGATTTATTTTTTATATTTTGTACGTCACCATTGTGTTAAACAAATTATTTTGACATTATAGTTGAAAATGTTCTTTTCTCCACGACCATTACTGAATGCAATAATTCCAAAATCATTTTTATAATAGAATGTAAAAATTCTCGCTCTTGAGTTGGAATATTTATTCTGAAACACTTGCTTCTTATGCGTTTTGCGTGTATTGTCATTCCATAACAAGATACGGAATGAATATTCTGTAATTGATATAAACGACATAGGTTGCCATGAATTTCGAAACTGTCAGTGTCAGATAAAAATGGCCGCGTTGTAATAATTATTTTCAGACAAATTTTAGTGCAAGTCAAAAAATGAGTGAAAAATCGGATGAATCAGATATGGAACTGGATGGCCGTGAAGAAAATATAGTCTGCTACTCGGTTAGAATGAAAATTCGATACTCGTGGTTCCTCACGCTCGCGTTCGGAATCTTCCACTCGGATCGAATTTTCATTCCAACCTCGTTACAGAATCTACTATTCTATTTCACGTTCATAATAAGCTCAGTACGATAAGCATTTGCGTATCGTAATGAAGCTATTTCGATACTCGTTTTTTCTTTATTTGATGTTGGTAACATTTAAATGTTTTATTTCATTGACTTGCGCGGCCTTTGTGATTTACGAGAAAACCCATTTTTCGCAGAGGAAAAATAGCTTGATAACCTACTTTTTTATTCTGTGTGGATAACAGTCATGTATGTTGGTTGCATAAATCTATAAATCAATCTTTTGTAGATGCTTCAAGCTATCATTTTCTGCCAAATCCTATCCAAAATTCAATCTACTAACCTTTCAATATCGATTTTAACTTCAACTTTATTTGAATTTTCCATCTTCCTTATTTATACTAAATTGCAATGCCGTGACGTAAAATCACGTCTTTTGAAATTCGAAAAATAGTAGCAAAATCGCCCGAATTTCCGAACGCTCTATATATGTACCGAATGTACAAGGATCACACAATATTCCGTCCAATTCCAAATCTCATATCGCTAAAATAACTTTAGAATCTCGTGGTGAAAATGGGTCAATAAATCAAAAAATGACCGTTCGCAAAATAATTTTTATTGTCCAGAGGCTACCATGATAAAAAATAGTATTACCAACATAAAATTTAGACATAAAAATTTACAAAATTTGAAGGATTTATTTTCTTTTTAAATATGTGTTTTTTATTGAAAAAACTACAAATTAAAAAAAAATAGTATAACGTACGTGTTATATAAAGCCGTTTTAAGCACTTGTCCCGTTATAAAACTCGCTTTAACATGGACGCGTGCTATAAAATGATGCTTTATAAAACTTGTACCTTAATATACTATTTCAACACTAGAGTTAAAAAATGTTAACAAATTTCAAGGCGAAGTCCAACAGAAGTGTCTATATTAAAACAAATTTTAACTTACCTAGTTCATAGAGCTAATAGACTTTTAATTAGGTCTATGCCTAGCTTTAAATAAAACAATTGACTTTTCCTCCTATATGCTTTGCTCATCCTACTATCTATGAATACATTTTGTTTCTGATTTTTTAGCTCCTTGCATCCTTTCAATAAAAGAATACCTAAGTATAGGCACAAAAACAACAAAACTAAACAATAACACTAATATCCTAAGTTATCACTCATAAACTCATAACCTCAATGTAGATTGATAGAGATAGAGTTGAATATCGATTGCTTGTTATTTATGACAGTCTTATTTCATTATTATTATTAAAATAAATTTACTTACATAGAGCACATTTACTTGTTCGTATCCTTATACATTATATGGATATTAGGCCTAATGGATATTCTATCGTAGATAAATTAACGTAAAAATCAAACTTAAATTATAAATCGGTATTCCATTTCTGCTCTACCTAAACCCTTTTTTTCTGTGGTTCAGCTCAGTTGACAATTTTTGACATGTTTAGTGGATTCCCTGTTTATTGGTTCCCAGAATTAACGAAAAAAGAGTGTTTTTTCTTTGCAGTAATGCCCTTGTATACTTTACCCCACCCATCACCCCAATTCACTCCAAGTGTCCCGTAAGTTTGATATTTTTTAAATAGTTTTGCTGCCAAATTTATCAGCCATCAGCTGTTTCTCATTTTAACAGAAGTATTGAAAAAAAATATAATTCAATACCCGTGTGATATAAAGGACTTTCAAGAGTATATCAAAGTTTTTTAAAAAAGCCAATAAGCCAAACTCACAAAAATTCAATAATATTCTTGCTGTATATCCAAAGTTGGTTCCATAATGTTTAAGACACGATTTTTGTACTTTTTTTAATGAACATATTGGAATCTACGCCATTTAAAGTAGTTTTCGAAAAATATTTAGTTTAATATCGGAAAATTTATATTTTTATGGCATTTTATGGATTTTTTCTTACAATGTTGCCAGATGTTTGAAATTGCCCGAATCTTTATACCACAGAGGAACTTAAGCAATACATTTTTAAATAAAACATATTTTTATCACTACTACTGTCTCATTTGGTTTTAGTTTCATATGAGTATTATAGCTTGGGCTAATCATATTATATACATAACCTAAAATTTTAGATATTTTCAAATGAACTTACGTATACAGGAGGTCATTTAGTTTGTACAGTTTATGCGGCAAAGTGTAATAATAGCCAAGTTGTTATTAAAATATATAAATAGGTAAACGATAGCAAATGGCCTAGATGCTTACTATAATAAGTTTTTGGTTCGTCACATGTTTTTTCTGTGTGAATTTAATATTTATTGTAGTAACAGACCCTTGGAAACGTTGTGGGTATACAATTATTTACTGCGTCTAACGATAGAAATACCCGACCGTGAATAGCCATAAATTAGGATGTGAAAGCAAGAATCAGCGGTATTAAACGCATAAATATTAGTTTGTCGAAGTGTCGGTATTCGTGCTTGGGAATATTAATGTCACAGTCTAATTAAAATATTGCAATTACAGAAATCCCCCTGAAGACGCTGGGGCGTCTGTGAGAATTTATAACAAAGATTACTTTTTCGTTTCGTCCGATGTAAATTATTTTTATATTTAACTAAAGTTTACATAAGTATAAAATCGTAAAAATTTAACAATTAGGCACAAGCTACTACGTCACAAATCACACTCACTTTCGATGGGAGGAGGGGGTGGGCAAACAAACAATTTTTACATTTATTTACGTGCTATTTTAGTTGATTTAATCAGCAAAATCATAATAAATTATAGAAGTTTCTTCTTCTAGACGTGTTAAAGCATCCCTGAAAATAAAAAAAAAGGTTCAAAGTGATTTGAAAATGTTAAAATAATCGTGTTTTTAAGCTTATTGGGTGAAGTACTGTACTTAGAGTCCTACACCTTGGTTCTACCCCATTGGAAATGTCAACTTTTCCCTGTAGCGTCCTATAGACTCCTAAAACACTGTATGTGTTATATAATATTAATACTCTGACTGACTTTTAACTATATTTAGAGATGTAGATTTACCTTACGGCAACCTTAAAGTTTAAAATACTTGAGAGTAATAGCATTTAAAAATTAAAGCCTTGATGAAAATTAACACTAACAGCGCTTAAAACGACAAGTTATAAAGGCCCATACCCTAAAAATATCAAAAAAGTTCGAAAAATTGCAGAAAACTCGAAAAATAAAACAAAACAATCACATTCACTTCAATGCAAAAACGCTTTATTTGTCCTTCCATCGAAAGTGACGTATGTGACGTCTCGAGCTAGTGCCTAATTAGGTATTCATTGATATTGACTGGTGTTCTTTAGCGTTATTGGTTATTGTTCTATTACCCGTAATATATCAACCTCTTTTTAAACCCATTTATTTTCATAAAAACCACATTTTCGTTGCTGGATTCGGTGTTGGTGTTTTTTCAACTCGTGTCGAATAATTAAGCTTTGCAAAATTGAAAATTCACTGTTTGTAATTCATGAATTTGATGCTTGTCACGTGCACTTGACCCAAACAAAGGCTCTGCACACAAAATATTGCAATTTTGTTAACAAAAGTTTTTCCCATATGTCGTCGTACTAAATTTTTAATTTACTTTTTGATTTGCCCCATACAAAATGTCAATGCTTTTTTAAATATTTCGTTAAGGAATTTAAAAAATTATAGCCTTGTCGAACTTTCATTTTCTTTATTTTATTACTTAATACAACATTTTGGTTAGTTAGTATCTCTAACTGTTTTCAAGTGTAAACCAGTTTACACACTGACAAAAAAGCCTTCTATTCTTTATCTCTCTCTCACTCTTTATACAACTGTTTAGTACTATAATATGAATATGTGACAGCAGCGTGCTTTCCTACGGTAAGACAACGAAAAGTGCTAGACCGTTGTCTAGTAATAAAATCACCGTAATTTAACTAATAAGAATTACGAGTTAATGCTACCATATAATGGTTTATAGCCATTATTGCTCTGAATACTCATAGTAATTATCAAGTTTTATTGGGGGTGTAATCTGGATCTATATCCGGAATTAGTTTCGACTGGCAGCTGTAATAAAACTTTACATTAATCATAATAATATTTGCTTGCTACGGTTAATAAAGCATATGATACTTCCACTAAAAATCAGTACTGTAGTTCTCAAAAATTTAAATAGCTTCTAGTGTGATATTCTTGTCGTTTAACATTGCATATGATTACTATCTATTATCCAACATGGTTTACTGAGATTGTAAAATTCGTCCATACATTATGAATACTATAATGATGAGTTGTGGGAAATAAGAATATTCTATTGCTTTATATGACATGCAAAGTTTTAAAAAACCTAAATTCAGAGTAAAAATAACTTAATTGAAACAGTTCTTGATACGACCAATAAAATTCAAATTCAGACAGGACAGCTAGAAGACTCCGAACAACGGTGTGACCTGCGAAACAAATAAGTTAAAAGCAATACCACGGCGGGCGACGATTGCCGATCCCTACGAACCCCCACCAACGTCTTGTGGATTATAGGTTCTAACGAATACAATTCGTTTTTGGGGACGCTGTTCTGTTTTCTTAATTGTAGAGAAAGCGCTTTACTAGAAACAAAATGCGTCGCATTAGGAAAATACAATTTATTTCTTAACAAAATTGTTTGTGGGTTAATAAAAAATAGGCTATCGAGAGAAACTATGTCTTAGCAAACCTGTTGAATTAGATCATTTTCCTCAGTGCACGTTAGATTTATTATTGTAGGTCTGATGATGCCCGTAAGGGCCGAACACGTGCAACTGTTTTATGGAACTCGTTATTACACTTATAAAATTAACTGTACAATTGGCATACTTTGTATTTTTAAAAGATAAAACAAAAATCAAAGTCATAAAAGAAAATTCAACACTATACTAGGAAGAACTAACATTGCTATCCAATAAAAGCTACTACTCAAAATTTTATTACAGTTTCTCTGGTCTTAAATTTATTGGAAAATACGACCGATTTAACTTAGCTAGGCTTAATAACGACGTCCCTAAATTCAAGTAGGCACATTTTTATTGTTGTTTATCAGCCAATGCAGAAATGAGATATTCAATCAATTTTTTATGGGAAATAAACTATGCTAGAAATTCTTGTCGGTTGGCACAACGATTAATAACTAGTGTCAGGCACGTAGCCAGGATTTCTTTTCGGGGGGGCCCACGGAGACCGCGCTGAAGGCGCAAAAAGAAAGCGCCGTAGGCTATCTATCGCATGCATATTGTTGCATACCATGCTATAGCATTTTGGGTGCCACGCCCTTTTTTGAATTATGGTGCTTGGTTTTCAAGTGGGAAAAATAAAAAACACAACACAAAATCCTTAAGAAAAGCACAAAAAAAAACCGGTAATAATTGAGGTGCTTGGGTCTCGTGCCTCAGGGGGGGGGAGGGCAATTGCCCCCCCCCCCCCTATACCCGCGCCTGCATTAAAAAAAAATCTAATTTTTTTCGTGTTGAGTTTATATTGTAATAAAATTTTAAACAAATATGTATTTTTATTATTATAAAGGTACTATATCTACTAGGTATACATGACAAACTGTCACGAAGAAAATTTAATAGTGTAGGAAATGTTTAATGTGTCCTATATTGTCGAAATCAGAGCTCTAATAATATATGGATATTTCGCATAAAATTCATTTTGTTTTAATAAGTTTTATAAGTATGGTCACGAGTTTCGGGGGGATGGGCCCGGGCCCCCCTCTAGCTACGTGCCTGACTAGTGTCTGTTTAAGGGTTGAGACAACGATGTTCCATGAATGATAGAAGAGTTTTGGACTGGCATTGTCTTTATTTGTATTAAATCACAACGTTTCAGCTAATATATATCCCAGTCGTCTTTAGGTGAATACTAAATAAGCAAAGTAGCTACAGCTCTATTTATACCAGCTTGGGTGCACCCAGTGCATGACTGAGATGGGGGAAATCATGCGTTTAATTAGATATATTTGTGTTGGATAAATATATTACGCAGGAAAATGATCTAATACAACATGTCTAAGACATATTTTGTATTGATAGCTTAGTTTTTATTAACCCATATTAAATAAATTGCTAGTGTATCAAACCAGATTTGCTAGAACAATGTTTTTATTGGTAGTAATCATTTCCATTAGCAGCACAGCCTTGTTGAATAGTGAACTACTTTTAATACAGCAATTTTGTTAAGGTGGGAGTATCAACATGCTTGCCAACCTATAACCTATTTCGCGTATATTTATTTAATTTTTCTAGCTTTTACACAAAATTTAAATAACATCATTATCGTCTTCATATTTTATAGGTAATAATTGACATGTTAAATAAATATCAAGGAATTTTATTAAATATTTTAGGAGACTTGTATAGCGAAAAATATCGGGTAAGATTTTTTAAACATTATTATGTCATTGTTTTTTCACTATACAATTATCCCAAAATTAGCAATAAAATGAATAGATATTTTTGTTATATGTCAGATAGTCAGATATTACCTAAATATTGTACCAACGATATTGATTTTATTTAAATAGTAGCTAATCTAATAATAAACTAAAAAAAGCAACGCGAAATAGCTTATAGGTTGGTAATGGATTAAATGACGTTGAGAATGTCACCTTAAGAAATAAATTATATCTTCTCACTGCGACGCATTTTGTTCCCGGTAAAGCGCTTTCTTTTACAATTAGGAAAGCAGAACAGCATCCCTAAAAACGAATTGTATTCGCTGGAACCTATAATTTACCAAGACGTTGGTGGGGGTTCGTAGCGATCGACAATCGCCGCGCGCCGTAGTGTTAGTTTTAAGGTTATATTATTTGTTGCGTAGGTTACATTGTTGTTATAAGTCTTCTAGCTGTCCTATCTGATTTTGAATTCTAGTGATCGTACAGTGTTTCCTTCTACCTGTTTCAATTAATTTATTTTTACTTTATAGCTTTTAATATTATAAGTTTTTTTATACTTTGCATATCAGAAAAAACAATAAAAGATTCTTATTTTGCACAACCCATCATTAGTATTGGACTTTATAATCTATGCACGAATTTTACCATCTCATTAAACCATGTTGCATAATAAATAATCATATGCAATGTTAAACGATAAGAATAATATCATACTAGAAGCTATTTAAATTTTTGAGAACTACAGTACTGATTTTTAGTGGTAACTATATGCTTTATTAACGATAGCAAGCAAATATTGTTATGATGAATGTCAAGTTTCATTACATTCCCTAAATTACCGTAATACTACACTACAAAAGGTCAAGCAATTTTTGTTATCTTACAGTAGGAAAGCTCGTGGCTGTCACATATTATAGTATTAAATAGTTGTATAAAGAATATGTGAATTCTTATAATGAATAGAAGGGTTTTTTTAACTTAAAGGTGTTAGGGGCAAAAGGCTTCTAGTTAAAACAGAAATAACAATAATATTTTTGTGTAAATTTTTTAAGCAAAATAAAATTTCCACCGGTATATTTAAGCCTATTTGAACATGGCATATGTTACAAAGTAAAACTACCGGCGAAAAATACTACTTAAAATTTTATTACAGTTTTCCGAGCTTCAAATTTATTGGAAAATACATCCGATATAGCTTTTAACGGCAGTATGAGCTGAATTCAATAAAAATGTGCCCTAGATTTGAAAGAGCATTGGTTTTTTGTTATCTCTTACTACTTGTTCTTGGGATGAAATAAAATACTTAAGGCACTTTTTTTCTATACTGCTAGAATGGATAAAATAAGGGATGCATTCTAAGCTCAAAAAGCAACAATATTTGCAAACGTACATACGAAAAAATAACTGAAAAAACTAATAACAGAAGCATGTTTCTAAACGTCTCTGATCAATCAACTAAAATTTTTATTACATTTTTTAAGGGGATTAGCGAATTTGTTCAAAATGTACAAAATATGGGCCTCTAGTGCTGTTATTATCAGTAGTTTTTAAAACTGGCTATTATAGTTATTTATATACCAAGGGTATCAGAGCACACGAAGGTTTGTGTTGTAATCTTCGACCCCGAAACAAGCAAGAAAAATGGTTCCTTTGCCCTCTCTAAATCTCTTAAGACCTTTAATAAGCAAGAGTTTTTACCACGTCCATGTTATTTTAACTTTTTTATTTTTAATATGTGAATTGCATATTAGAATTTTCCTCTATATTCCAATACAGTTTCGTATAGAGCACTATATGACTAAATTGAATCATTTTTGATATATAAATAATTGATTAACTTTGCCCTGTATAAACGAATCGGTTAAACTAGTAGTAGTAGAAAACCTATATTATACATACTCCAAGACTCCAAGAGGACAATGCGTTTCCTTCCGTGGATAATAATGCCCTCCCCTTTGCGTCGAGTTGGTATATAAATAGTTTTTTTTTTAATTTTATCATAGCAGACCCCATAGTTGCTAGGAAATGCTGTAGTTGTTGGAATAATCTAATTTTGCTAGGTGTCAAACTTAAAAAATCAAAATGCAGGAAAGTCTTGAAATTCCGGACGAAACAGTAATCAATAATAATAATAAGTTAGCCAAAAACTATCTCTTAAGGTAATTTTTTCAGAAAATATTTATATTTTTCCTAAATGCGAAAATTTCAAATTTCTTATTTTTTCTGTACCTCACAAGTTACGCATATAACTTTGGAAATTGTCCCCTGTAAAATGGCATATAACACTAGAAATTTTGTCGGCCTGTAACTAAAGTGAATTTGGTGTAATGGCCCTCCATACAATAATTAACAATAGGTCAAATTTGCACTGGTGTTCAAAAGTTGCCTTTGAGCCTGTCCGGTCGTTGGACTTGACGGTTAACTCGAAAATTAAACGTTTAGTTTTGAACCGTGCTACAAATTACAAAAGCTACCCTTTGACAGATTCAAATTTTCGAGCGTATGTACTCATTGTTTCAAACTACACCCGCTTTGTCCTAAAACATTTAATTGGTATATTTTAAATGTTTCTTGAAATTCCTAATAGCTAACATCAGTTGTATAGTCTTAATGGGGTCACAGGTAAGGTACCAGCTTAGAATTGTTTACACCTTTGGCTGTGGGTTGGTTTTTAAGGTTGCTTTATATACAGTGTGTTATAAAAATAACTTATTATAATAAAACCAATAAATGCTGATATCAAAACACATAGCAGAAAAACAAGTTAAATATTTCTTTGCTATAACAAGCGTGAATATATTAGTCTTTTGGAAATTATGACCCACCGTTACTGGTGGATTTATAAAGACAGTCATACGGCATAAAATGAAGCACTTGAGTGGTAAATAAAAATTTAACTTGCCTCAAAAATCCAAGACTGGCACAAAATGTAAATATTTTCTGTCGCAGTAATCGTTGTTCCCGCCCGAAACGGTTGTTGTTACAATCCATACTTTTCACTAAAACTACTTAAAAAATCTTAAATAATCCCGTCGCATTAGAACCTGCATTTTAACTACGTGTCAACGGCTGTTAGACGGCGGCTGAGCGGCATCGACGCAGCGTGTTAACTGGTCAAACAAGGACGTATTTACATTTTTACATCGATTACTATTCCCCACTAGTTTTAGGGTTCAACTTTTTAGAGTGTCGATTAAAAAAAAAGGCATTTGAAGTGTTTCTTTAGGGCATCCAACGATTCACCTATCTAAATAGGCTAAGTTATTTGACGAAGAAGAAAAGAAAATTTCACAGCAGAACTAAACTATTCGGAATATGCGATTAAAAATTATTTTTCCAACTTTCAGTCATGCATCCCCCGGATTGAAGTCTCAGTTACGCAATGCCGCTTGGTTTTTCTGCCTCAAAATAATCATTTTATATTAAGGAAACTTTAAAGTTTTAAAAATAATGCTGTAAAAATGTAACTCATATGGCAACCTATTTTACTTCTTAAATCAACAACCAGCGCATAATACTTGTAATAATAAAAGCAGATTATAAAGCCAATTATAATGTCATAAAACACCTAGGACTATTGTGAATTCGTACTAATCCGAGAGCCACAACTATAGTTTAATAACCAAAATCGCCATATCGAATTGTGATTTATATAATTTATATGGAGATATATCAGACAGCCGTAATCCAACCTACCACTGCTGTTTCAGCTTCATTATAACATTTTTCTCATTCATTATAACTAAAAATAAGTGACGGCGAAATACCCAACCGAAATCACTCGCAGACTCCCGGACTATCTAATGGTATTCCCGCCCCATTGCCATTACTATGGAAACGATAAATGTCAATATACCTAGGTATCGTAATTTAAATGTTAAAGTTTTGTTTTATGTTTTTAATAAGTAATAATGGATTTTGAAAATAGTGAAAATGAAATACGAAAAACTGGCGTATAATGAACCATAATACCTTGCTTATTATGGCCTATAGGGTACTCTTGTTAAATAATATAGGTACCTACTTATAATTCCACCCCTACGTTCTATAATAATTAAAATAAACACAATACGCTTATATTGTTATTAGAGTTTATTCCTAAGTTTGCCGTCAATATTGGTTTTTTTCTTTAACAAACTCGGCAAAAACCGAGCAATAGAAGTCCGGCCAACCAATAATTAAAAAAACTAAGTATCTGAGAGCTTCTCGCCGCTTCCGCTTTGATACTATTCATTTAAAACAATAATAAAAAACCTAGGACAAGAAAATTGATTGAAAACCTAACGACCTGGGAGACACAAGACAAATGGTGTTGCAAGACGAAAAACAGTTGAAGTATCTCATTAAATATTTTTGTATTGCATTTTTCTGAAGATATATGGTGAAAACAATCTTCGCCACTAAAAATGTACAAAATTCGTTATGAACTTACCAACTTAAATACGAAAAATGGACATACAGGTGTAGCGATTTTCTTTGAATATAGACCTCCCAAATTATCTGGAAAATCTTTGAATAGAAAAAAATATTGGTATTTCATTTTGTTTTTCTAGCGGACTAATAAAACCGGTCCGTTTGAAAGCATGTAAAAACCATCTGAAAATAAAATAGCAATCTTTTGTGACAGAACACTTTGTTCGTTTGCACGGGTCAGTCGGACGTGACTCGCGTCAAATTTACGGATTACGAACGAAGCATCATTTCCTGTTTTAATAATCCCAACACCAGTAAAAACAATACAATTATTCAACTGACACTTTTATGTTCGGTTTTGGTACAAATAAATGCAAATTTTCTGGTTTAAATTAATTATTGAATATTCATAGTACTTGTTTTCTAAAATATATTTATATAAGGGGAAATGAAATGGAAGGTCTTCTCCACAAGTAGTATATGAATTAATTAAAGAGGTGGACAATGTAGACATATTTCGGTGCTTATTAACATCATCATCAGCACCATGCTAACTAGCACCGAAACACCCCCCCCCCCCCTCCCTCTGTAATTAATCCATTCTTGGAAATATAATTGTTGGGAAGACTTTCAGTTCCGTTTTCCCTATATCTCAACAGCTCCACTCTGAGATTATGGACTTTTTCGGTAAGATTAAAATATATTAAATTAAAACAAGAATGATTTCGTGAGACCGCCATAAGGTGGATAGCCTCATAGCTTTTGGATATAAGAGAGATTGACCGGTGTTACTTATGTCTAGTCCCACAGACAATTTTAATAATGGCACTTGTTTACCATTATTTTGCATATATAACATGGAAATGTTGTTCTTGTTATCAAAAGCAGGTAGATCTACTATATGTATACCTCGTATTCGATAAATTTATGGCATTTGCAATTATTGTTATTTAGGTTAGGCATTCTTGTTGATTGAGCCCAATGCCAGGTCAGGTGCAATTAGAATATTATAATCAGTCTTGAGAAAGCCTGTGTATTGTGCGTTTTGAGAAATTTATTGAAATGCTGATTCTGTAGTGCCTAGAAATATTAGAGATAAACTAGTTTTTTATTATGTAGCGCCCGTGAGTAAATTATCGCTCTGCATCTAGTAGAAGGAAACGAAATCGCTTATTCAAAATTAATTGTTAAGAATGTGTATGAATCATTATTAAATAGAGAATTCGTCAAGCAAGATGCTTTGAAGGAAACCTGTTTACTCACAACAGAAAAACTTTTAGAAGTCTTAAATACACTTAACATTAAAAAAACAATACGTATGTGATATGTTGGCGAAACAGATGGGTCATACTGTTTTACGTCTTTCACCGTATCGTTGTATATTATTTAACCCCACAGAGTATAAGAGCCAAGTAAAATCAAAGGTGAAAGCAAAAAATGTTTCCCCTACTCAAAGTGCGAGTGTCATAAAGTTAATTAAAACTATTATAAACAATATTTCGACCGAAAGCTACAAAAATTCAGTAAAGCATATTTTATAAGTCGAAGATTCGTATATTTATGTACAAACTAATATACAATCCATTGATATTAACCTAAATGACGACCCCGACAATAAAACAGAAGTAGGTTAAGATAAAACAAGTTTATTAATTATGTATTATTTTATTTGTAAGTATTAAAAAATTATTTAGGACCCATGTTATTTGTATATTTTTAAGACAGTGTGAAATAAAATTAGAGTTAAATTTTTTTAATCCAACACGGATTTTTTCTCCTTAAATACCTGTTAGCCTTTTGTAAATAATAAACTTTAACTGGAAATTTACATTTTGTTATTTGATGTCAAAAAGGCAAGGCCATATAATTTGAAATATACTTTAGAAAACAATTAAACAGTGACAAATTATAGTTTTAACATTTTTATCCAGCAGCTTTTCAATCTACACAGTCTGCTTCTAATCGACATAATCTGGTCACTGGCCTTCGAAACGTTCCTCTTGATGTTTTTACTTTAACCACTCTGGTCACATCATAGAAAAAAACGACAGTTTTAGTTACACGAAATTTTTGATTTTTGGTTAATCCCTTCGTTTTGTCAAGATTATTCGTTTTCGATGAAGTTCTATCAAGTTTTGACTAATTTAAAAACTTTTCAGCGTTCCCAGTTAAATGCAAGATTTTTATTTTTTAAGGCACCGCATTAATCTTCATTTCTTTGATGTTAATTTGCCTATGCCTTTTTAATTACCTAATTGCCATGATTAAAATGCAGGATTATCAGCATATTTGCCATTTTCCCTTGTTTTAATGTTATACGATATTTTCGGGTAACAGCTTCCATTATTTTAATTAATTGTCTGTATATTATTATATGAACAGTTTTTATGCTTTAAATGCACAATAAATAGTTACAGTGTTCATGAACTAATAAATGTAATTTGTCAGCCCTTGGTCTCCACTCGAGCAGCCTTTTTGTCCATCGTTCATCTGTCATGCTGGCCACATGTCCAGCCCAGCTTCACTTGAGCTTTGCCACCTGGTAGATAACATCCGTGACTCCTGTTCTCGTCCGTAAGTCCTCATTTCTGACGTGGTCACGAAGCATCGATCTTTCCATCTTGCGTTGTTTTATTCTAAGCTTCTTAGCAGATGTGACTGTCAGAGCTAAAGTTTCGGCGCCGAAGGTCATAACCGGTAGAATGCACTGATTAAAACCCTTTCGCTTCAGACAAATTGGGAGATTACTCCTAAACACGTCCCCAAGTTTGCCATACGCAGCCCAAGAGAGCGTAATTCTTTTTTTTAATTCGCATGTTTGATTGTCTCTCGAGATTCTCACTTCATGACCAAGATATGTGTACTTATCCACCATCTCTACCTCACAGTCTCCAGTAGTAATATTTCCGCTAGGGACCAGGTTCGTCATAAATTTTGTTTTTGATATATTAATTCTTAGCCCTACCTGAGCACACACTTCCTGAAGATCTTCCAGCATTTTCCTGATATCTTGTAGGTTTTCAGACAACAAAGCTATATCATCCGCGAAGCGCAGATCTGTTAGGTTTAAGCCATTTATATTCAGACCTTTTCCGCTCCATTCAAGCATTCCCAAGGCGTATTGCAGAACGGTGATAAACAGTTTGGGTGACATAGTATCACCCTGTCGTACTCCTCTACCGATTTTAATGGGGTTGGTGTTCTCGTGCAGTTTAACCATCATGGTAGCATTTTTATATATGTTATATATTAGTTTGGTGTAACGATAGTCGACACGACATTTTTGTAAATAGTCTAAAACTGCACTCAACTCAACAGTGTCAAAGGCCTTGTGGAAGTCCACAAAGGCAATGACAAGCGGTCTATTGTATTCGATTGATTTTTCGATCAAGGTTTTGATGCTTTGAAGATGGTCATTGGTTCCAAATCCTCTGCAGAACCCGGTCTGTTCTATTGGTTGGTAAAAGTCTAATTTGTTTTCCAGTCGTGTAGTAATAATTCTCGTGAAGAGTTTATAAAGGTGACTGAGTAAGCTTATTGGTCGATAGTTTTCCAGTTCGGCTGTATCTCCTTTCTTGTGAATCAAGATCACGATGGCGTTGTACCACCTATCTGGTATGGTGCTGTTAAAAAGACAGAGATTAAAAAGTTTTGCTATTTTCTTAAGTAGACAGTTACCACCCATCTTAACTGTATCGGCAACTACGCAGTCCTCTCCAGGGGCCTTGTTGTTTTTTGTTTTCCTCAGTGCCAGCTTAATTTTGTCCAGAGTAATATCAGGCAGTGATTCTGACCCTTGGTTAACGATGCCTTTTTTACTTGTCAGTATCTCTGGTT
This sequence comes from Polydrusus pterygomalis, assembly GCA_963969555.1. Classification (NCBI taxonomy): domain Eukaryota; kingdom Metazoa; phylum Arthropoda; class Insecta; order Coleoptera; family Curculionidae; genus Polydrusus; species Polydrusus pterygomalis. Next base: position 3,252,153 of record OZ018378.1, on the reverse strand, counting down.
CTGTTTCTGAGTCTGAATTTACTTCGTTGTGACTTTAACGGTACCCTTACCTAAAAACTTCAGTCCGAACGTATGTGCTATTATGGAGGAGGAATACAGCGAGAGCGGAATGAGAATCGTGCTCGAACAGAAGTTGGCACTTGGCAACGTTGAGTCTTGATCGATCTCTTATTAACTCGCTCACTTTCTATTCATTTGTTTATATTAAAAGTAAGTTTAGGCTTGTCAGTACCTACTGTAAAAACTCGCATTGGTCTATAACGAACCTCTTTGAAAGATCTACCAACTTAGGTAGCCTAGAGACTACGTACTTACTTGTTGGAAGCTTCGTTCCGCACGTTGTTTCGGTCGATGAACGACATGGAGATGCAAGACTGCCGTTTTGTTCACTAGTTCATCAAAAAACTACTTAATTATGAAGACAATATATTTATTTGCCAGTGGTGGCGGCATTAGCTATAAAATCAAAAAAGACAAGGACAAGGTGGAGGACTGGCTTTTGAAAATAAACCAGTTTTCCCATATTAACCTGTTAAACGATCTGAAACTGGACCCGGGAGATGTGATTTTCGATAAACACGAAAGACGGCAATAAGCTTTTATAAGATCTAATAACATTTTTCTTTTCATCTGGCGATCACCCGTCATGTTAAAACAATTCGCGCAATATAAACTAGTGAAAAACTTGTTCCCCGACTCTATCTCGAATCTTGAAGTTAGCTAGGATTTGATAGAGGGCTTTGGAAAAATCTGTTTCCTAAATAAAACAAAAATCGTTTCGATTGAAAAATTGGTGTATTTTGTCTTCATTTCAAGTTCTTTTAACGTTTGGGACTTAACGAAATAGCTTACTTATGAGACTTTAAGTTTCTATTTTGACCAAAAAAACAGGATAATAGATATATCCGATTTATATTTTTGAACTTTTAGCTTTAAGTGGTATGCAATTTTCAAACATTAAATGCAGTGTACAAAGCGGCAGATGGAAATAATTAATTATTATGATGTGTCAAAATAAGGTAAAAATTGCGCTTTTCGTCGTAATAATTTTAATGAGATCCTAGCATTTCGTGCTTTAAAGTTGAAAATTGGAAACATCTATTTTCTAGTGTGGCACAATAAGAAGGATTTATTAACAATATATTTTATTGTTGTGGTTTGATGTCGTTTAAGTAAAAAGAGAAGATAAAATATTTTTTGTTATATTTTAACAATTTGAGCAATATATTTCCTGAATATATGCAACTTGCGTACAAGGATTATTTCTTCCAACTTGCGTACACGGGTAGGTAGGTAGGTCCCGCGAACCAGGTAAAACTGCAAGAGTACATTATTCCAACTTGCGTACATACACAAATATTAGAAGCTTATAAACAAACTAAGGACATAAAAAAATGCTCTGATAACAACGAACAAACCGGTTGCCGATACACCTTTTAGAACCGATTGAAGAGGCGTATTATTACGGTCCGTTTAAAACTCTGTGTATGTGAAGACATAAAAAAATGCTCTGATAACAACGAACAAACCGGTTGCCAATACACCTTTTAGAACCGATTGGAGAGGGCGTATTATTACGGTCCGTTTAAAACTCTGTGTATGTACGCAAGTTGGAATAATATACTCTTGCAGTTTTACCTGGTTCGCGGGACCTACCTACCCATGTACGCAAGTTGGAAGAAATAATCCTTGTACGCAAATTGGACGTACGCAAGTTGGAGGATACCCAATTGACCATATTTCCTAATCACAGTATGTAGGAATGTGATACAAAAAAAGGTAAAAAAACTATTAAAGACATTTTTTGGTTGGTACTAATACTAGAAGCACCTTCGGCGACATTCTCCCACCTAGTTTAAACCTGGAGTATGTGTGTTACTACGCTTTTATTCTGAAACGCTCTTGGTGTTTTTTGTTCGAATATAATGTCCACCGATTGACACAACGTTCCGCTCGTCGTATAAAGCTTCCGACAAGTATGTGGGCTACTTTACTGAGCGAATTTAATATCGCCACCACAATACCGATTCCTCTAATTTGCTTTAGTAGGGATCAAGTCCCTCTGAACCTTTATTTTACGAAGAGTCGTATTTTTTCAACCCAATTACCTTTTGTTTAACCTAAGCCAACAGAAAAATTATGGAATTCTTTTAGGTGTGGTAAAATAAGATTTATGCGGTCATTAATGAAAGTCCGAACGCCTTGTGGCGGCGGCGGCGGAATATCGAACGCAGAGATGGAGCGATTCCATCAAGTGTCGGTGGCAGGTGCGCCAACCCCAGGCCCGCTCGGCGTGTTCGACCACTCGCTAATTATTATGACATAAATTATATTAAAACTCTGTTCCGGTAATCAATTATGTTTCCGGCCCCGCAATATCAATTTACGACGATGCTCAGGCAAGTTTGAGTGATTTTGAAACTTTCCCTCTAATATAGTTAATATTTTATTGTTTAATATATATAATATCATCTAGTGCTAGCGGATCGATGCGAAATAGAATGTTATAAATACTGGCAGAATGTACCATTAATTTAGTTTGACGGTATTAGTAACTATTGGAATTGTATACAGGTTGTTCAGAAAATTGAGAAATATTTTTCAACGTGTCAAAAGTTAGTAAGTCCTGTAACAAAAAAATCTAAGTCTCCGTATTCTCCAAGTTACAGCCCATCAAAGTTCATTTTTTTGTAACATACTTGAATTATTCCTTTGCCAATCAAATTGATGTTTATCACAGAGACGTAACTTGCTGATTTCCATCAAATTGCTCTATTATGCTACAAGAGGGCACAGTACCTGAAAACCATATGTAATTGTTCACATATCTTTTTTATTTGGACAGATATTACCAGAGACGGACTGGGTCTGGAAAATGTGGCGGACTATATAGGAACAAAGGCGCCGATTTAAAAAAAAAAACATATTATTGTATCATAATAGTGTAGTTTGCTTTTAAAACTCTAGGTTGTTGTCTTTTTTAATTTCTAATGGATCCAATTTGTTGAAATTTTGAAAGCAGATCTTTTAGGTTGCTGACGTTTTTATCAGAATGCCTTTTATTAAAAGTAATGGCAGCACATGCCCTAAGGACCCCAAATAAAAATCATTTCTACTAGTTTCTTCTTCGAAATCAAATTCGTAGATAATTACAGACATAAGTGATGGCAAAAGCAAGCATGCATATTTTAAATAATTCAAAAGATGCAAATTTTATTGGGGATTTAAAACAAAAGAGCAAAAACAAGTTGGTACTTCCGTTGTTACAAAAATATACTAGACAGTTGTAGTACTATAATATTGTTTAATTTAGGCTTGGGATCATTTTTGAACATTTACGTTTATTTTGTAATTTTACCTGAAAAATTTTGCAAAAGCAAGTTTTAAAAATTTTCATAATTTCTTAATTTTGGTATTGCTTAAACGCATTTTTGATCAGCTTTGCAGGGAGGTGTTACCAGGTAGTGCCATTTAGTATTTTGAAGTGGATGAGGTAAGTGCTTCGAAAAATATTGACACCCTAAATTGAAAATAATGTTTAAAGTTTGCCTACACAATTTTTGGTATATTTTGAAAATGGAAGGGATTTCATGGTATTAAAATTTCTTTAATTATAATTTGTGACTAAACGGTGAGATATATTGACTCGATAAAGTAAGTAATTTTCTTAATTAATGTTTTATTATCTTAAATACATTTGTTTTTATAATATCTGTCAAAACAAAAAAGATATGCTGAAAATAAAATATGATTTTCGGGTAAAGTTCTTTCTGGTGGCATAGTACAGTAAAACATAATGATAGAAATCACCAAGCTAAGTCTCTTTACAAAAACATCAATTTAATTAATAAAAAATAACTGCGGTACTTTGAGGGACTGTAACTTTGGAAATATTTAGATTTAGATGTATGCTTCGTAAGTTACTACCTTTTTTTGCCACGTAGAACAACCTGTCCAAGTTTCCAAACACCCTGTATATAGTATAAAATTTAAGAATAGTAGCAACTTACGAAAACATGACTCGCACTATTAAGGTTACATACTTTTTTAACTACGATATGCACTTTGTTGAAGGGTTTTAAATAACCCGTAAGTTGTTCACGGTCCGAAAAATTACGTTATACAAGAAGGAGCGGGCAGTTTCCAAGGCGAATCGTCACGCGAGCCGTGTAAAGATAGTTTTTGATTTATAACTAACTTAATATACGATATTTTTGCTGTAATCAATGCCATTGCGCACGTGTGAGCAGTATTATTTTGTAAAATTATCCTTCACAAATAGAAATATGTTAATAAACTGTATGCAAAAATCTGTTAGCCAAACGGATACACTGTTAGTTCATAAGCAAAATGTAATTGGTGTATTTATGCCTAAAACTCCTTTTTGTACTGCCACTTTGCCTACAGATATATACAAAGTAAACAGCATTAAATAAGGTAACTCTAAAAGCAAAATAAATTTACCGTTTGCCTGCATATTATTTGTAAATTTGCCTTTCCGCTACAGGTGTGGAGTTTTATTTTAAAATAGTTTTAATTTTAATTAAAGAACGTTACTAAATGAGAAATTAGTTTATAATTTATAATGCAAAACGCGAAAGGTGTATAACAACTAATTAGCCTGTTGTTAAATTCGTATAAAAGCTAACTAACTTGTTTGAATCAGAGATCTGGTAGCAATTATAAATTCGTGTTTGTTGAAAGTTTTTAGAGGTAACAAGGATATATATTTAAAATAGGTTGCAAATACGAGGTTTTGTATTCGTAAATAAAAAATATATAATTAAAATTCTATGCAACGAAAAGAACCGGGTGAGTCAACCATAGGAGTAAAGTTCTTTATCTCATTTGTTTCGGGAATTACCAAAAAACGCTAAATACAAGAGTTTTAGAGAATGTTAAGGTGTACCCTTTAAAATATTTTTTGAGTATACAGGGTGGTTCAAAAACCGTAGGATTATAACATACTTGTTTTTAAATAGAACAAACACCCTATATTTTAAGTTATTTTTAGATTCTACATAAAATTATATTTATTTTATAATAATAATTATTAATTGTAAAAAAAATTATAATATAATTTATATTTTTTTTGTTAATAATGTTATGTACCTAAACTTAGTAGTTGTTCTAATATTTAAATTTATTTAGAAAAATATTAGTTTTTACTCTTATAAAAAATTTACATTTTCGCCATTGTTTCCGAAGCTATATTTTTGGTTCAACCGTTCCATTGGGATGACAAAAACAAGACGTATAACCAAATTTGAGTTAGATGCTACAGGACAGGACAATAATGAATTTATACATTTCGACTATTTTAAATTAAAAAATATCAACTTGCTTGCAACGCTGTCTATTACTATTTCTTTTTGAATCACCCTGTAAACCAAAAAAAAGTTTAAACTGTGCACGTTAATATCCTCTAAAACTCTTGTATTTAACGTTTTTTGGTAATTCCCAAAACAAACAAGATAATTAACTTTACTCACCCTGTACGTCTTGGAATGGTTGCTCGTGACTTAACAACAAAGTTAAATAAATAATATAAATCCATTTGTACAAGTATCTTTAGAGTAGTAGTGTTTTTAGAAATTTTGCTCTATTAATTTAATAAAATACTTCATTGCTGTAATATATTATCGAAAATATCTCCCTTAAGAGCGAAAGAAGAGAGGAAAATCAATTTGTATGGAATGCTTTTTAAGCTATAATACGTCCCAAAACCATTTAATATTTCGTTAAATCAATTTAAGGTTAAGAGACTATTATACAGAGCCGGACTTACAATATTTTATGATTACAAATAATTTATTTTGCGTGTTATCAATTTTCAGAAAAAATAAAAAATGCAAAAAAAAAGTATTTTTTTAAATTTAATTTTACCTTGAAATACTTGACACGGTTTTCGAAAAAAAAACTTTTTTTCTTGTCATAATAGCATATAATAAAAATGTTTCAATGAAAGATTTTTTTTTAATTTTTATTATTCACAGTATAAACAGGGTCAATTTTTGTTTATAAGAAGCGTTAGGCCCGTTATGCGGTCCGACGCCCCTAATTATGGGCGCGTATAGGAGAGGGAAGGGTAAGCACCAAAAAAAAAACACGGTCGCGGTATGCAAAATAAAAAATTCAAAAAATCAGTAGTGACTTCTATAATTCTTAAAAAAGTCCCCAGGATCCATGGGTGACGATTCTCCCCACAACTTCATTGTGTTTTTTCCTTAATCTTATGCAATAATAATTTATTATGCATCAATGATATCATACACAATAAATTAGTTACTACATAAACAATAATGATATTAATAAGTATTTATAGAACACAGTCTTAACAGATATAGAAACACAAAATCAACATTATAAGCATAAATTATACAAAAAATAACGAAAATAAAAACACATAAAAATCATAACATTACCTAACATTAATAACATCAAGCTAACATTCTCGTTGGCTCTATCCAACAAATAATTAAATTAAAGAAAAAAATTGAAAAATAGTTAATTTATGCAACAAATTTATAAAGTTGGTCATTTTTTACGAATGGAAATTGCTACGCATGAGTCGTAGGCGAGTGCGCAAATCTCATGAGTAAAAAAGTCACTTTACGTACGAATTGCGTACACTATTTCTTCTACTATCGGAAAATATATAATATAAATCAAAGTACTAGTGAGTAAAATGTTTTGTTTTATGCAACGTAATAGAAAAAAAAGTTTTGCTCATATATTATCTTAGATTTCTTGGGAAGCAAATCCAAAGTAGCTTTCTGTACATAATCTGCAATAGTTTGCCGAGTGTTCTCAAAATCCGATAAATAACTGTATAAGTATACTGTAATAATCTAAAATAAAATAAAATTATGTAAATATTACATTTGATATCACAATTCAAACACACCATATTAAAATCTTCAATAAACCAAAATACGTTCTAAAATCATACATACAACATACACCTTGCATAGATCAAAAAATGTCAACATTGAGATACGTCAAAAAGAGCAAGACTATCATAAATCTCATTATAATATACCCTTTCCAAACTTTTATAAAGAACCTGTTAAATTATCTTTACGAATATAGCTTCGGGTTTTACTAAAGTTTTTACGACCGGCCCTGTCCAACCAACCAGAAGCAATGTATTTAGATCGGCCTACTTCAGTGCTTCGGGGACTGTTAAACCCCAATTACTCCTGAGGGAGAAAAGGATGTTGCCGTTACAGGGCATTTTAAGATAAACGCCGCATTGAACTGAGACTTACCTAAGTGTATATACTTCGACACCTACTAAAAAACTTTAAAGTTTCTTTGGGAGGTTATAAAGGGTAATAATTTTTATATCAACCGGTGGAAAGTAGTCTTAGCACGTATTAACCTGCAAAGAGTATCTAATAGTTTAATGTTAACCAAAAATAAAATATATTCGCCATAAAAAGATTCTTTTAGTAAAACGCAAACAACGAAATTTGTTTCTCACAAACAACCGTACAAAACACAACATTTCCAAATGTGACAATGTCATTCTCAAAAGGTCTTCAATAAACAAAGATGTTAAAGAGGCAAGGAAAACAAATTTCGTCGCAGGGCCTAAAGACTTACGTTGCCACTGCAGGCAACAAAGGATACAAAAGAACCGTTTAAAATGTATTTGCGATTTTAAAATACAACACATCCCCAGACGAAGTTTATTCGACACCTAAAATAAATAGTTTGTTTGAAGAAAATTTCGTCATTTGCATATTACTTGAGGGTGTTCCATTTAAATAACTTCGTTCACGACGCGACACCGACGCCAACGCGAGGATCTAAAGTTTTACGAACAAATTAAAACTAAATATATGATTCAAACTTGTAAATAAACATTTTGCTTTAGGGACGAACAAACGCATATTACACATTATATGAAGAAGATTAATAAAAAATAAGTTCGACGGTAGCTGTAACAGATTTGCGTCGATGTAAATTTCTATACAGAAACAAGAAAACTAAAATTTAGTGAAAGTAACAAATACCAAAAATTTATAATATATTATAAGGTATTTTATATTAAATTGCATGCTTACCGGCAACCAGCGCCCAATAACGCACATAAAAAGACAAACACAGTAAAAGCAGGTTTCCTGCTTACCGGCAACCAGCGCCAATCTGCGCATATTACCTTCTATAATTACATCACGCCTTTAAATTAGCAACAACATATTAGAAACAGGCTAAGCTTGTCAGCGCTGATAGTCGGGGGTTAGCGCTTTTAGGCCCGGTTTTTTACCTTGCTGTTAAAGTCTTTGTTTCGGTAAAGTTACTGTTAGCCGAAAAAATTAGTTGTTTACCTTCCGGTTAGAGTTACCAGCAGGTTAAAAAGTGCTTAATAAGGAAATAAATTAGCAGGCACTTTTTTCGGCTGTTAAAGAGTTTATAAATTTTTAATTGTTGGATAATTTACAAAGTTGCAGAGAAAAAATCATGTTGGAAGTAAATGTAGATATATTTTCGGATGGCTCGTCTTCATCTGAGAATGAGGATTATAGAATATCAATAGATCGACGACCTTACACCGTTCGAAGGCGTCCAGATTACATTAATTTCTGGGATGATGAATATTTTTATGTGCTATTTCGGTTATCCAAGGATACCGGATACCGTTAATAATTTGCTTGCCAGAATTGAACATCACCTTGCATATCCAGTTAACAGGTTATTTAACATATGCTTTGATACATATAAAATTTAATTTAAATGCATAATATTTCAGGGCCCCTGTATTAAATCCACTTCGATCTGTTCCTCGCTATAAGCTCTGTAGAAGGGCCACCTCCAGTCTTGTATATTTCACTTTTTTGGCGAGCAACCTTTTTTCGTAACTCCTTTTTAAAAGTTTCATTTTTTGTTTTCAAAGTTTTATTTGACCTATGTGGCCCTTGTGCAGCAGCGTTAAACGCCCCAGTTATTTTATTTCATGCGTCCTCTTTAGTTTTCCATGTAGTCGCATCAGATTTTTTGCATTCAATTGTGTCTTTATATTGGACGATTAATTGACATAGCCTCTCTACTTCGGTTGTTGCCGATTTTTCCTTTTTATTATCCATGTCTCTTCGTTCAAACGCTTTATTTCCTGTTTTTTTTTTACTTTTCTAAATTCTACCCCAACATTCTCTTCTTCCGACCAAGATTTTAAGAAACAACGGACCCACCTCTACTGTCAAACGACAATACAGACCGATCCTTTCTTTGTGCTCCAGGTTAGTTACCAAGAGGATAAAAATCTTCCAAAAGACCAAAAATAATTTTATTGGTAGGATAAAATTCATCTTCATGTAAACTAACTTAACCGCTTACAGCAAGATAAAAAACCGGGCCTTAACACGATAAGGTAAAAATACCAGCAGGTTATCTGCTTTCCGTAAGCCGGCGTCTTCGTGACCTAAGTCACCTGTCATTTATGGCACCCTGTTGAAGTCTGGTCTATTTTACGTTAAGATGTTGGTGGGCTAAGCTGTTTTCCATCGTATTCACCATATTTTAAACTTGTAATGGTTGATAAATATAATGGATTGCAAAAATACAGCGCTAATTTTATTTAAGATGGAAATATCGAACTCAACATGGGATTGGTTAAAAGTTATGGCATTATCTATTGGTAAAACATAGAAATACATTTGACATGCGCTGAATTTACCAATGGAAAACGCTATGAACAACCTTGACAACATACAAGAGTTTCGCTGTCCAAATATTGTACCTACAAGCCATTCAAGCGGCAAGCTATGCTTCTGCGCATGTTTCGCGTTTAATGCTGCATTGCTATATTACAATTCACGTTCGCAGCATAGTACGAAGCCGCCAAAATGTCATGTGATTTTAAATCCAAACAAACAGCTGGATTAGTTCTCAGTGAGCGCAAGGTTTGGCAACCTATTGCACCGTAATAAAAATAGATAAACTAATAATATTAAATTTATAATAGCAAATGATGATAAATTAAATGTTTGTTATTGGTAGCTGTACTCATCATTTAACTTAAACTATACACACCAAGATAATTTAGTCTCTGAAACCTGACGCATGAGCTTGCTACGTTTCTCTACTGAACTGGGAACTTTTAAGAACAAATCAGTATAAGCTGTTAATGCCACATGTGGTTGTCAACTGTCGAAACGCTTTGTCTTTAGAAAAAGTTGACCATACCAGCGTCGACAAGCTTGGACTTGTTTCTATTATGTTATTGTCAATTTAATGGCGTAATATAATTTTGGAAGCTTATAGACGCAGATCGGCCCTAGTTGCCTGTAAGCAGCTGTTTATTTTAGAATTTTTATCTTAAAAACGTATAAAGTATTAGTTATTATTAACGAAGTTTATTAAGGTTATAATTAGGAATCCAAAAGAGCTAAAATATACAGGATATTTTATTTAAAATAGCAAAAGGTATAACGGGGAATGACAAAATATAATTCTTAAACAGTTGAAAGTCCAATTGTGCCTATTAGCAAATGTTTAAAACTATATCTTTACGTAGGTACTTATTTCCGAGATATTTTAATAAGCCAGTCGATGTGAATTATCTCGTATTATGGTGGTGTAAATCATTACAGAATCATCCAATTACATTATCAATATGATGCAATGTTCTATGTGTTTGGGTTTGTTCATACAATACAATACTAAGTAAAAATTCTAATTTAAAACCTTGTCAATTTATATGTGCCCAGACCCTAATCTGACCACTAAACAAACGTCTCTAAACCACAAAAAATCCTTTACGACAAAAAAACAACTTTTCCTTTTATTACTTACAACGTCCTAATTCTTTATTTTTCCTTTTCTTTGTTTTTCAGGTAAGTTTCCCCGGCCGAACAATGGAGGTTAAATGTAATTGGAAAAAATCTAAAACGGTAGGACCCTTTATTTGTAGTTAGATGTAAGAGTCGTACGTACAATCCTTAACCGTTTCTAAGGATATTTTGTCAAGAAAAGGACTAGAAGACCATATTAAAGCGGTATTTTTTCCTTTTATTTAAGGTTGTTTTGGTCGGATTTATCTTTAATTAATTGAAGGATATTGTAGTTGTACTGGTTTTACGGTTGTTGTTCGAAGAAAAAAAAATGAGGATTACAAATAATAATGTGTGGGACTGGGGGATAAGGGCCTGACGGATTTTTGGGAGAAAAGGGGAAATGAAGGGAAAGGAACAAGATGACTATTGTCTATCATTGACTGAAAATAAAATTACTCATCTTATTGCAATTTTAATTGCAAAAAATTGTATCAAACACGCTTAAATTAGACAAACCGTTAAGTAAAGCATATAATTTTTTTTAAATTTTGTAGCACAACCCTTAAATGTCTATAAATCGCTGCTGTAAAATTTGTAATGTTGTTTCTAAACTACAGACCTGTAATAAAGGTGTAAGACAAAAAATGTATCGAACATTGTGCAGATCTTTTCGTCTGTTCATATACAGTTAATTTTGTTAACTCGAGGCATGGAGTTTGCATGGTAATTTTTTTCACCCTTGTTAACATGTGTTCAACTCGGAACTAAAGGATAAAATTTGCAACAGAATTTATTTAAATCCTTAGAAGACGCCACACTTATATTGAGAGATGAAGAAAATTACTTCTTTTTTTGTCAAAAATGTGATTTTCAGAAAGCACAATTTTTTATATAAACCGAATAAAATATTATATGCTAAAATGGAAACCTGGTATCTCTGCATTATTTATCCATCCTTTAAATTTAAACAAAGTTTTATTTCCAGCTGTTTACACCTGTACTTTTGGTTTTAAACCAAATTATTTCCAAAAGTCGTTTGATCAAATATTAACAAAGTTTTGTAAAAGCGAAAGCCGCTAGTACATGGTGAATTTTAATAAAATTATTTAGTAATGCGATTTTAAATTTTAACAAAAACGATTTTAACATCAAAAAGTTTACTATTCAATTTGTATTCACAAAAAAGGATTAAAGTATTAAAGGTTCTTGTTAGCGTATTCTTTTAGTTTTTAATTCTTCTTCATATAAAATAATTTTGTATGTTTGAAGGTGGTAGACAATGAAGTAGAATCAAAAATTACCTGGTCGGACTTTTATAACTACAAAAATTACTAAAAAAATTACTTTGTCGGACTTCCATTGTCTTTATTTTGTTACTTAACACAACGTTTCGGTTAATTAGTTTACATTTGACAACGGTTACGTTGTATTAAGTAACAAAATAAAGACAATGGAAGTCCGACAAAGTAATTTTTTTTAGTAATTTTGTAGTTAAAAAAAAAATAAAGTCATCAATCCGGTAAAAAGAATTTCATTTTTCCGTCGTTGTATTATAAAACCAGTAATGAAAATATGGTTTATATATACAGGGTGTTCATTTGAAAACTTCCCACCTCGATTTTCCTGCTTTAAAATGAAAATGTGGAAAATCGCTCGGACCCGTCGATTTTTTGTTTCGAGATGTCCATCTTTTGCGTATATTGTCAATCTTGTTACTTCAAGCCCCTAGGAGGGAGGGGGGGTAAGATCTAAATCTTAAATGGATACCCCTATTTTATATAATTTTTTTGGATTCTGCATAAAATTCTGAATATTTTCTAATAAAAGCATTATTAGTCTATACTTAACAGTTTCCGAGATATTGACTCTTGAAAAATGACATTTTTGAACTTTGACAGGGTCTAGCTTTCTAACTGTACGTCTTAGAGCAAAACGGCTTACATGTCCCTATCTTCGATTTTTATTATCTTTCCAATAGTGTCAACTTCCGGTCAAACCGGAAGTACTATATTTCTTACATCCAGTTTAACCGAAAGTTCACACTATTGAAAAGGTAATAAAAATCGAATATAGGGACATGTAAGCCGTTTTGCTCTAAGACGTACAGTTAGAAAGCTAGACGCTGTCAAAGTTCAAAAATGTCATTTTTCAAGAGTAAATATCTCGGAAACTGTTAAGTATAGACTAATAATGCCTTTATTAGAAAAGTTCAGAATTTTATGCAGAATCCAAAAAAAATATATAAAATAGGGGTATCTATTTAAGATTTAGATCTTACCCCCCCCCCCCCCCCCCCTCCGTCCTAGGGGCTTGAAGTAACAAGATTGACAATATACGCAAAAGATGTCCCCCTCGAAATAAAAATCGACGGGTCCAAGCGATTTTCCACATTTTCATTTTAAAGCAGGAAAATCGAGGTGGGAAGTTTTCAAATGAAGAAAATAAAAAATAAATAAAAAAATAAGAAAATCGGTAGTTAAAAAAAATATGCAACTTGACAACTTTAAGAAAACTTAATTAGCTGTAAATATAAAAAAAAAATCGTTTTGACAAGTATTTGCTATTGTTATTTGCAATAATTGTATAAACAGTTAGTACTTATTCTAAATTTAACTTATGATAAAATTAAAAATCAAGATATTGCCTATAATCATTTTAAATCATGAATATTGAATGGGGAGGGCTTCTCCCCCCCCCCCCCCCTCCCCTTTTAGCCAACATACGCTACTAAGCAACCCATCAAGCAAAAATAATTGTCATGAAAAATATTATTCAAACTACACTATCTTTTCTAATTTACATAATGCCTGTCCACCTTCAGGTAGACCAAGGGTGGTTATGAATAAACTGGCAGTTGTGAGGCCGCATCATAATATTTATATATTTTTTGGCCACAAGTAATGTCGCAGCAGCGGTCCACGGGCCTTATGTTGGACAGCCCTGATATATATTATACAGTAGACAGTTAAATAGTATATTAAAGTACACGTTTCATAGGAAGCGGTTTTAGCGCACGCGTCTATTTTAAAAATCGAGCCACAAAGTGGCGAGTTTTTTTATTGACACGTGCGCTAAAACGCCTTATGAAACATGTGCTTTATACATTTTTTTCTATTTCATCTTTTATAATCAAGAGAAATACATTTTAAAAAGAAAATAAATCCTTCAAATTTTGTAAATTTGTATGTCTAAATTTTATGTTGGTAATACTATTTTTTATCATAGTAGCCTCTGGACAACAAAAATTATTTTGCAAACTGTCATTTTTTGATTTATTGACCCATTTTTACCGCGAGATTCTAAAGTTATTTTAGCGATATGAGATTTGAAATTGGACGGAATGCGTTGTGTGATCCTTGTACATTCGCTACATATATAGAGCGTTCAGAAATTCGGGCGATTTTACTACTTTTTTCCGAATTTCAAAAGACGTGATTTTACGTCACGGCATTGCAATTTAGTATAGTATAGGGAAGATGGAAAATTCAAATAAAGTTGAAGTTAAAATCGACATTGGAAGGTTAGTAGATTAAATTTTGGATAGGATTTGGCAGAAAATGATAGCTTGAGGCATCTACAAAAGATTGATTTATAGATTTATGCAACGAACATACATGACTGTTATCCACACAGAATAAAAAAGTAAGTTAACAAGCTATTTTTCCTCTGCGAAAAATGGGTTTTCTCGTAAATCACAAAGGTCGCGCATGTCAATGAAATAAAACATTTAAATGTTACCAACATCAAATAAAGAAAAAACGCGTATCGAAATAGCTCATTACGATACGCAAATGCGTATCGTACTGAGCTTATTATGAACGTGAAATAGAAAAAATTTATTACACGTGAAACCTTTTACTTAATATCTAGAATTAGTACCTTCTAAATAACACAATATTTCGAATATATTTTAAACATTTTATATAACATAATATACTTAAATAAAGTTAGTTTCATTATCTTACAAAGCACGGTGAATATATTTTAATTGCAAGTTTAAAAATTAAATTTAACTGTTCAAATTTTAAATTGCTATATTCATACCTGCGTTCGATTTTGGTCGAGCAAAAAATTTAAATAATAAATTTTGATATTTATTTTAAATGGAAATAACAAATTGTAGATTTAATTATCTTCTATTGATTTTACTTTTGGCAAATTTGTATTCTATTTTTTGCTTTGTTAAACTTTATATAGTTCACATATTTTTTGTTGTAAATAAATATGTAATTTTATAGTTTTTTTGGGGAAAATCATTTTTTAAAGGCATTGAATGTAATTTGAGCCACTATCAATTATTAAATATTTAAATCAAAGAGAATAGGTATCTTGATATGGATTTACTTTTTTTTTTTTTTTTTTTTTTTTTTTTTGGCTTGAGCTGTGCAGCTATTCAGCCAGTCGCCGATATGGATTTACAATTTACCAAATAACTGTTTTATATTTATTTATTTACATGTGATATTTCAAATCACAATTTTATATGCAATCAAAAAAGAATTAAGCGTTTTTAAACCGATTTTGATTTTAAATACTAAAACATATTTTTTAAATTTTGGGATTTTAAGGATAATAAAATTTGCACAATAACATGTTGTACCCGTATATATTATTTTATATAAAAACGTAATTTGTATTCGAATTCAACGGCTTACAAAAATTCTTTGGTATTATAGCTTAGATTTTTGAGCACCGGCAATTTTATAATATTATTATATTGTTATATAAAAAAAAGCGGTACTGAAAGAACACTTCAGTACTATTATTCATGTCAAGCCCTTGCATGAGTGTTGGGCTCGACAATATATTTTTGATTCAAGAAAGTTTTGTCTGTTTCCTTCCGCCAAACTCATCCCCAGACGCGTTTCGCCGTTTACGGCTCATCAGTGATCGATTATCGACGGGAATTATAGAACCCGGTGCGACAACTTGCGTATATTTTTGGCTATGTGAGTTTGTTATAATAATTATTTGACACTGTTTGTTGGATCTTCTTGATGTTAAAAGACCTGTTGTGGAAATCCTGACAAAGAGGGGATGATTGCCGATAGACCGAAGCGCTCTGCTATTAAAATACAATTTACACCTAACACAAAAGTTTCCTTCAAATGTCGATATGGTTTTGGAATAGAGTTGCAACATAAATGCGGTATTTTAAATATACAGGGTGTTCTCAAAGTTGAGTCATTTATTTTACCAGGTTGTAGAATTCGTAAAAATAAGTAATTGTACCAAAAATCATTTATATATAAGTTGCAGAATAAATTAACATTAACAATTGATAAAATGTAAAATTTAAAAACTTACGTACGACCTGCTCTTTGGTATTCTCGACCACTAAAACCCGTAATATGAATGAATTTAAAGTAATTTGTATCCTACAAAAAAATAAGCCACACCCAGTATCGCCAGTAAACAAAACATTGATAACGCAGTGGTCGAGAATATCAAAAAATCATGTCTTACAGTTTTTAAATTTTACATTTTTTTAATTGTTAATAACTTCTTTATTCTGCAACTTCTATATAAATGATTTTTGGTATAATTACTTATTTTTAATATTATATTTAAATTATATATATATTTATAATATTATATATAATATTAATAAATGATTCAACTTTGAGAACACCCTGTATATACAGGGTGTCCCGAAATTAGCTGACAATATTTTAAGGGGATAAAGTACATTCAAAAATAAGACTAACATCATCCATTAACATACCTTCAAAAACGTTTCGTTATGGGGCTAGAGCCCCCCGAATTGGAACCATGATAAGCAGTTTTTTACCATATCTCAAAAACCGATTAGGGTATCGAAACAAAATTTAATACATGTATTACCTATGACAAGACGCAATAAACGATTTAATTAGCTTAACTTTATTTCTTCCAGTGGCGTCCCACTGGGTAGGTAGTTGGGAGAATATTGCCCTAAGTTTTTTATTTTTAGTATTTTTTAACTTTAGCTGCAATTTTTAGAAGCCTTGAAGTCTTTTGTTAAAAAAAGGTACTCTTGTTTCATTGCGGTAGGATTCACCATTTTCCAGTAAAATCGATTTTAAAATTTTCGGTTTTTTGAAATCCGGTGAAAAGGCTAAGGTTTTTTTTTTGCATATCTCAGCAAACACTTAATATTAAAACATGAAATTTATTAGAACTTCTACTAGCGACAAGGCATATGTATTAAAGGATGTTACTTTAAAATATTTTTCCAGTGACGTCGCACGGGATGGAGCTTTAAATAAATATTACTATTATTTTTTTTTTAATTAATGTATTTTTTTTTAATTTTAAATTTTTTGTTAATAAAACCTTTCATTATTGTAATTTGACAGAATATAACGTTTTTAAATTAAACATATTTTTAGATTCCTTTGTTTTTTAAATATTTATTTTCATGAAAATTTTAAGAGAGTTTTAAAATAAAACAAAAAATAATTACAAATTGCAAATCAAATTTGATTGTGAATCACACGGGAAACTAATTCTTAAGCAAGTACCAGTCATTTGTCCCCAAAAATAATAATCAAGGGGATTTAAATCAAGTGATCTTGGTGGCCAGGCTATGGCTACCAATCCACCTGGTAATTTTCTTCAAGCCAATTCCTCACTTGACGTCCGTAGTGAGCTGGTGCCCCATCATCTTAAAAGAAGTGCCCTAAACGTAAATCCAGTGGCACATTATCTTATAAATTTCATGTTTTAATATTAAGTGTTTGCTGAGATATGCAAAAAAAAACCTTAGCCTTTTCACAGGATTCCAAAAAACCGAAAATTTTGAAATCGATTTTACTGCAAAATGGTGAATCCTACCTCAATGAAACAAGAGTACCTTTTTTCAACAAAATACTTCAAGGCGTCTATAAATTTCACCTAAATTTAAAAAATCCTATAAATAAAAAGCTTAGGGCAATATTCTCCCAACTACCTACCCAGTGGGACGCCACTGGAAGAAATACTAAATAAAGCTAATTAAACCATTTATTGCGTCTAGCTATGGGTAAAACATGTATTAAATTTTGTTTTGATACCCTAATCGGTTTCTGAGATATTGTAAAAAAACTGCTTGTCATAGCTCCAATTCGGGGGGCTTTAGCCCCTTAACGAAGCGTTTTTGAAGGTATGTTAATGGAGGATTTTAGTCTTATTTTTGAATGTACTTTATCCCCTTAAAATATTGTCAGCTAATTTCGGGACACCCTGTATATATAATAGGGCTTGTAAATGCTGAATGATTTTTTGCGGATAAAGGGTGTACAAATAAATGTATATATTTTTTAGATTTAGGTTTAGAATAAATTTGGTTGGTAGATAGTTATTACCCCGGAATAGCACATAGGGTAGTCTTAATTTGGAAAAATGGGCAAGTGCGTGTCGGACACACAGTCTGTTTAAAACCTATGCCATACCATGCTTAAAATGAAGTTGAAAGTATGGGAAAGAAAGAAAAAACTAAAAGTCTTCATCCACAAAATTTAATAGAATCAAATTCTTTAGGGGTCTCTACATGTTTCGAACGTTCATCATCAGGAGACAGAAAATTTATTTAATGCTGATGGTTTTAGCAGAAGAGAAAATGGTGTAGAACCTTAATGAAGCTTTTATGGAATTAAAAAATTGATATGTAGAAGAGACATATAATATGAAGAAAATTGATAAAAGTTAAACCATACTGAGTATGTGAAAAAGTTAGTAAAGGGGGTCTAAACCAACCAAATAAACTGGGGAAGAAGAAAAAACCTTTCTAAAAAGAAGGTGTCGAAGATTATTTAAATTTGTTTATAAAACTTTTTAAGTATATGCCTGTTAGACATTATAAGGATAAAAATAGTCATAATTATGACGATATCACAATAAAATTACATTCCAAAAAAGTGTTTTGTGGGGTACTCAAGATTTTTTTTTTGTGCAACTTATTAATTTTATTGGTTTTAAATTAAACGCTTGCGGGGGTTACTGAGCTTTAATCCTCAGTACCCCACAAATTATAATTATTACAATTTTTTAACTTTGTTTTCGTCTAGGTACACAGAATGTTCTTGTCCTATTCATGTTTTGAATATTTTTTACATTTCTTCGTGTAAGTGGCACTTGGGGTAAGTACGTTAATCTAATTTGTCCTTCCTTTTTCTATTCTTTCTCAATTTATTTTAGCCCTTCGGTGCTGATGATGGTACTTTCTAGTACCGAAATATGTACCCCCCTCCCCCAGTAAATTGACTTTTAACATATTTGTGGAGACGACTGTGAGTTTTTCCCCCATATCTTAACAGCCCCACTTTGAGATAATGTACTACTTCCGTAAAATATATTTTTTTGGCTCAAACTAACATTAGTCTATTCTCTAAAGCTTATCTATAATCCATTAATAAACACGCAGTTCAAATAACAATAAATATTTGAATTATTAGAACAACGTTTCTAACAAATATTTAAAGCAATTACTATTAATCAACAGTCAAATAGTGGGAGTGCTAATTAGTATAATTGGCTATCCGAAACTGGGAAACGTTTTAGAGACTAATAACCATCTAGTTCAGGTTACTATGGTGATAAACATTGATGTATTTGTGCCTGACCTTTATTTGTTTCGTATTATTAACTAGGATTAATTTCCCTGATTTTAATTAGCTTCCAGAGCTAAACAACGGCTCGTTTAGGCTAAGGAAAATACGCATTTAACGGCAAATTCCTCAGAAAAAGGAGAACCCATCAAAAAAAAAAAATGAAATGAAAGAAGAAAAATAAGAAGAAAATAAATAATTCGAAAAAATTCACAGATCTTGCATCTTACGCAAGTATCATAGGCGTATTGAAAATACCTACCACATACAGTGGCGAGAAGTAAACCATTATGTCTCAGCACAGATTACTCCTATCTGTGAGTATGTAACGTGCCGCTATCACGCGTTATTATGACGGCATGGATGCTCCGATTTAGTTTGAAATAATAATTAATTTATTGAACTTAGAAATGTGTAAATTATACTTAGAAATGTGTAAATTTGACTGTTGTTAAAATAAAAAAATATAGGATAATCTGTATATTAGTACATATTGAAGAGAGCTCAAAACCACCTTTTTAAAAATAGCGACAAAATTATTTCTTTAGCTATACACAGCAATTTACCTGCTGGTCTTTGCACTCTTTGTTCATGAAATGTCTAAATCTTAAGTCGGCTATGAAATGTTTTGGATTGGTATATCCATTCTCCCCCGACTTTCTGTGTAATACGCCAAGACTGCCGCGCTATTTGGCTTTGTTTCAGCGACATTCACTGTTTATTTTTTTCCAATTTTATCGAAATTGAAACAATCAAAAATGCGGTTAACATGATATCGACTAATAAGGACACCTGAAAATTTTAAAAATTACTAAAACGTTATCTGATATCAATGAAATTTAGACGAATTAAATCTATTTGCACTGTCGTAGATTACATTTTAAATGATACACGTTCGATATGAACTTTGTTAATGAAACTTGTGCAATTAAACCACTCGGCTGACGTTGCACACGTTTCGTTATAGTGTTCATCGAACTAGTATCATTTCATTAATAACTATCTACTAACTGTTTTCTCTCCCGGCCATACTATCTTAATATCAACAAATATAATAATAAATGCCGAAACCCAAAACAAAACAATATTAATACTCAGCAGATGAAGTCATCGATCCCGTGCTGCTCGGATGTTTGTTTAGACTTCACCGCCGTGTTATTTATGTGCATGTCGCATGTCGCGTTCATTTTTAATGAAATAGACCCGTATATACTCACCCCAGTAGTATTTTCAATACTAAAAGAAAGAAAATTATTCGAGAAAAATTATTATAGTTCGAAGCGATCAATCTATGTTTAAGAGTAGACAAAGATGGTATTCGGCCACAGCAAAATGGCCTCTTGATGGATCCTGGGAAGACAGGGGGCTAATCAGAGACACCAATCCCATGGCTCGCTTGTCTCCAGGCCTACTTGATTATGTGGTCTGTCCATTTTATCTTGGGAAAGATGACAGGTCACATTGAAAGAATTGGATTTATCTCCATCCTTGTCTCATTCGGCATTCTACATTTGACTCATAAAGAGTAACATTGACAAAAACGGAATACCTGCTTTAAACCGTTCATGTTTTGTTACTGCAAGTGTATTGTTGGTTGTTTGTCTTTGAAGAACAGTAACGCAAAAAAAAAATTAGGTTAAAACAATAAAAACGTTTGAATTTTTGTTATTAATAGCGATTGATACATCCAAGTCTTTAAAAACGATCACGTATGTGTCAAAATTCCTCAAAAATAATTTAAAACGCATTTTTTACCTATTATTCCTCTGTGCACTTGCAGACAAACCATTTTCCTTTCTGTCGTAACATAATCTCAGAATAGTAGATTATGTAACGAGGTTGGAATGAAAATTCGATCCGAGCGGAAGATTCCAAACGCGAGCGTAGCGAGCGTGAGGAACCACGAGCATCGAATTTTCATTCTAACCGAGTAGCAGACTATATTTTCTCCACGACCATCCAGTTCCATATCTGATTCATCCGATTTTTCACTCATTTTTTGACTTGCACTAAAATTTGTCTGAAAATAATTATTACAACGCGGCCATTTTTATCTGACACTGACAGTTTCGAAATTCATGGCAACCTATGTCGTTTATATCAATTACAGAATATTCATTCCGTATCTTGTTATGGAATGAAAATACACGCAAAACGCAGAAGAAGCAAGTGTTTCAGAATAAATATTCCAACTCAAGAGCGAGAATTTTTACATTCTATTATCAAAAATGATTTTGGAATTATTGCATTCAGTAATGGTCGGGGAGAAAATTTATTATTTATTTGCTGCTTTTTGTTTGCATCTTGGATCAGGTCATTTTGACCTAGATCACTAAAATTTGATAATTAGGATGTTTTATTTACAAACTGATCTGATTTGTAAGTGACCCGGTCACTTCCCCCTTTGCCCCTAACTGCACCACCCGCAAATTTCGATCACTTAAAGTGAACTGGTCAGAAGTAAAAGGTGGGAGTTGTTTTGACAGATACTTGGCGTAGCCTAACCTCAAACCACAGATGAAAATATAAAATATTTGCCCGTAATCTAAAATTTAAAATCAGAGGATTCGGAGGAGGAATTAGCTATAATAGTAAGTACATCAAAGTGTTTATTTCTTGTAAAATATAATCAAATCGAGAATAACCATAACCTCAACAAAATTTACGTGACAAATGACACTGACGTAGTCCGAAACTATGGAGGACTTGAGGTAGGAGGCCGATCGCAATGCATTGGATTCGGTCCCAAATTAGCATCGGTGATTCAGCTTTACGAGTTGCCATAAGATGGCGCTAGTGTTCGAAGTGGGCTATCAAATAAATGGTTTCTTATGGACGCGATAACTATTTTTATTTAAATTAGTTCTTTAAGGAACAAATAAGGACTTTTATATGAATTTACACTTACTTTGATATACTTATTAGTAAACTCGGCCTGTATAAAGTTCCAACGATGCTTCGTTTTTAAAATTTAGGAACATTCTAGCTAGAATGTTTTACCTTTGGAGCTAGAAAGAGACTTATTTGGCTGCGTTTCATCTCTGAAGAAGATCCTGTCTTACACCCCGACACAAAGCAAACTCTACTTTTATAAATTGTATCATTATTCATTATAAATATGGAAATTAATTACAATACAACGTTATTTGTCTTGTCTTGCGTTCAAACGTTATTTGTTATTTCGAAAAATAAAATGTCAATTGTCAAAAATAAAAGCACAGAAAAATAAAGGGTTTAAGTAAAAATTAAAAACTATGGAGGATCTAGTTTTCCATATTAAAAACAAAGAAGAAGAAGACAACATCAGCCCACTTCGGACGCGAGAGCCATCTATCGGCCAACTAGCGAACTAGCAAAAACCGGGACAGAATTTGAAAATGCTGCCATTGTCGATCGGCCTCCTACCCTATAGTTCTCCATATCCGAAACAGAATGAATGTCAGTTTTATTTGATGCCTTTTGGATCAGATCATTTTAGGTCAATTCATTTAAAAGTGAACTGATTGAGAATGCAAATAAAAAGCAACAATCTGACGGCTTTGTCACGTTGTGAAATTTACTTCTAACCTTACTTTTTCTAATGTAAAATGCAACGCAACTGATTAAAACGTCAAGTCAGATTGATAGTTGGCCATTTTAAATAGACAACTAAAAATGGGAAAGTGATTTGAACATAAATCTCAGACATAATAATTTTTTTATTAATATTGATTTTAAATTTCATAAAGACATGTTTCAAGTGATTTTATTTTGAAATAAAAATGATTAAGGCATGTAATTCAGAATTTTAATTTTAAAATAGTTCAGCACATATGTACCTATCCGAAAACACATTAAATCGTAAATAAATATTTACTATTTCATTAAGGGATGCTCGGTGAGTTTACAAAGGATGCTTAGTTAATTGAAATTTAATTTGAAATAATTTTTCGCTGAGATTAAAATTTTTGTATTCCACTTCATGATCCTTTATATGAAATAAAAATGTACAGTGTATTGCGAGAAAATATATTAAAAGCTCTTGGCACTTGTTTACTATTACATTTTTTTATATTTTCTTTTTTTGAAAGTATGTATAAAATCTTTGTGTCAAATTATCAAATAAAACCAGGAACTGCGCATTTCAATTCGCATTCCATTCGTATTAGTGTTTTTTTTTTAAATAAAATTAAAACAGGGGCTGGAAACACACTTTAATTTTTTTGCCAAATTTTAAACATTAGGTAGGTAAAAAGGTCAAGTCGCGTGGAGTAATTTTATACATTGAAGAAATTTTTTTCGATATTGAGCTTTTGTGTTATCGTATAATGTTTTGATTTATACAGGTTGCATTTAAAAAGTAGGTATCACAAAGTTTAGTCAGTTCACAATAATTGTTTTAGTTAAGCATGTTAACTGTAAAGATTGTATAAATTTCTCCAAAAGTAAATGAATCGATATGATTAATGTTTTAGGTGCTGCAGATAAAAATTGTCTTTTCTCATAAGATTAGGTTTAATACAATTTAATAGACACCAGATGACACCATTTTTATTAGTATTTATTTTTTATTAGCTTTGAATAACTATTTTAGATGCGTAAACACACGAGAAACTTACAAAAACTAGTAAATTTTAATATTTTATCCTAAATCGGAAATTCCAAAAAGGAATTCTTATATTATGCACATTGACAGTGACAACATTGGCTTAAAGAGATTATACTGGTATTGGTATTTTGAGCGGTCATCACCATGTCCTTGATTTTAAATGTCATGCACTAACATTATTCTCATTTGTTTTCCATCGATGGCTTCTGAAATCCAGTGACAAAATATGCTATAATAAAAACTAAAAATTACGAAAAATCAAAATATTGTTTATAAAAGTGGACGAGTTTTTGACAAAACCGTAAGCGTACCAGCACCTTTAAACAACACTTAAGGTGGGAGTATCAACATGCTTGCCAACTATTTCGCGTAGATTTATTTGTTTTCTAGCTTTTATATACAAAATTTAAAGAAAATCAGTATCGACTTGATATTCTATAGGTAATAATTGACATATTTAATAAATATCAAGGAATTTCATAACTTATTTAGGAAAATTGTATAGCGAAAAATATATCGGGTAAGATTTTTTTTAACATTATTATGTCATTGTCACTCATTGTTCTTTCACTATACAATTCTCTCAAAATTAGCAATGAAATAAATTCATATTTTTGTATTATATCAGATACTACCTAAATAATGTAACGACGATATCGATTTTCTTTAAATGTTAGTTATTAAAATAATAAACTCAAAAAATCAACGCGAAATAGGTTATAGGTTGGCAATAGATTGAATGACGTTGATAATTCCACCTTAAAGCAAAAAGAAAAAAAACCACTTGCAAAGACCAAAGTCACAATTATTACAAGAGTCAGGCTAGGCAGCGATAAGACCCGTAGGTCGTCTGTTAGGGAACCATAAGCGATGAAGACATGAAAATGTTTCTTTTCATTTCGTCCGCTCCATCGTCAGACGCATTTTGCCATATCATGCCTCATCAGAAAGACTAGGATTAATATTTATTATCTCTAAAAAGTATCACTTGACAGTCTTGACACCATTCTTTCAGAAATTTAAATCGTGTAATAATTGTTCTTTTGACGTAACACTAATTATGGGGCTCTCTTTTTTCGGCGAAGCTTTTAAAATTCAATTAAAAAGTGCGTTCTATTGGGGTTAAACTCATTTCGCATATCAGTTAAAAGAAAAACTTTTACAAAAATTTTATCATGATTTTCGTAAGAGCTGAAAAGTTATCGCGGGAATAAAAAATTTCGCAGCGTCTCTCTTCGAGCAAATCAAATTTGAATTTAAATTTTTTTGGACTTTATGTTTATTAAGTTTCAACTTTGAAACATTGAAATAACGATGACAGGAAAAATTGTATATTATAAAAAAATATTTTTTTATGTTAGTCACACGTGGTGTTGTAATGTACAGAATGCCCGTTATTAATTTAATTTTACTTATCTAATAATATCTAATCTAATTATTTTTAACCTTATATTTAGTTCATTCTTATTGCTCGTAAGACGTTAAACAACAAAACAACGCTGATATAAGATTTATTAAGGGAAAATTAGTTTTATGACTGTCACCAAGATAATGCGACGGAATTGTCATGAAATTTTATACTTCTTTTAGTGCCATCATAAATGATGCTGAAATTAAATTTAGAGCTTTCTCAACTTTAAGAACAATTAAAATAATTAACACTGGGACATGATTCAGTTTGCTCGTGAAGAGAAAATAACTGTCTTTGTTCTTTTAAGTCGTTAATACATTTTAAGGCAATTTTGTTAGATGCAAGATTAAAACTAATACAGCCCAGCAGTTTTTTTAGCGTAACTGTACCTCATAGGCAGACAACCGATAATACATTTGAAATAACAATACATTGTTACGCCTAAGTTTAAAAACGATATTGTTTGTTTTTTCTTAATAAATATATTGCTCCTTATCGGTCAAATACAAAATGCCGAAAGTGACAAGGATGGAGATAAGTATTTAATGTGACCTGCAAATACAGTAAAGTTACATTGTTTTGATTTTTTTGACTCACTGAACTCCAAGAGATATTGTTTGCCACCTTTGGCTAGAAAGAATACGACCTTAGAGGAGTTTAGGCATAAATCAACGGATGGTAGCTTCGCATTATATATAGCACGCTCGAGCCAAAGGTCCGAACATGCGGTTCCTCTTATACTGAGCAGGATTCTGTATCGTAATGACGAGGGGTTCTCATTCAGTATCACTCGAACAAGTACCATCTTGGAATACAGACTATTTGGTTCGCATTTTGCTACTCATTTTTACGCTGTTCACGTGTCGGGAGTAATATTTACCCTATTATTTGGGCCACCGAGATACCTCGAAAGATTAATTTCGGGTGAAAAAGTCGACATCCAAGGTAAGCCGGTTTAGTGCCTCGCATTTTCATATTTTCCTTACCTTTTTTCTCTGGTTTTTATCCCTTTTTAATCCGCACCGCCATTTTTACATTGTTTCATGGGTGATATTAACTGAGTAATGTTCTTTTTTCATTAAAGTAAAATACAGTCCACTTATCAAACCAGCTTAGCTGAGCTGTTCCTTAATATGGAAACAACGGCTCTAATATATGCAACCGTCAGTGCATACGAACCAGAAAAGTTACAATCTGTCCAAACTCCGGCACTTTCTATCCAAAATCTCATCTAATCCAGGACTAGCAGGAGCTCAAAGGATATTCCAAAATTCCTGGATATACGGCCCACGTTGCTGCTGACTCTAGTCTAATGGCACTTGCTTTGTTTCCTGTTGGATAAAATCCAAGTAAATTATAGCTAGGTGTAAGTAATTTTGTCTTCCCGTTTTTTTAATGTTGTTTTATTTGTGTGTGTTGTGTTGGTTTAATGAATTTATCCTTGATTGTATATTTCTCTTCACACGCAGTAGTGACAAGTAAATGTAGGACTGTGCGAGATAATATAATTTGGAGATAATAATACTGGACTAGAGTTTGTTCGGTTTGGACCTAAGATTTCGATAATTCGGTATCCCGTAGAGTCCAACAATGATTTAAATGAATAGACGAGCTCCTCGGCGATATTTTTTCAAAAGTACCTTAAGGGCACGTAAGGCCCTGTTTGGTCATGATGTGTGCCAGAGAAGTGGAGAAAGGCTTGTTGCGCACTTACATGGCAACGATACCGTTTACAGCGATCGTGTTATCCTTTCACACATGTACAATTTTTGTCAGTTTGATTCTACAGTGCTATGACGATTTTAATGTCTTACAGGTTTATTAAAAACAAAAAAGCATGAAATAGAATTGTGGATTCATCCCATCAATTTGGGAAGGAAACAATTCGAAGCGTTCTTTAAACTGTTTTATGAGTAAAGGGAAGAGGAAAAAAAGTTTTAGGATGTTCATATCCAGCTTTGATGACCTACACAAAGAATTAAAAGATTCGCTACAACGTCAAAATACATTTATGAGGGAGTGCATACAGCCTATGGAAATGTTACTAGCATTGCGAAAGATATACATAATATATACTGAACCAAACAATGTTCCTATCCTGAGTATAATGCTATTTTAGTTTATCTATCTACTACTTACTGTCTTTCTTCTTAAAACCTTGTATCTTACCGGTTACCTACACTAGTGTGGCAAAACTCGTCAGGCACGTCTATGACCGGAAACTATGCTTGACTGAGCACTGAGTTAACACGTTTGGGCTATGTTTATGTTATTACTAGTACACAGGATGGGTGCCCATCCTCCGGATAAACTGGATTAAGTACACACTTAGTATATCCTCTCTCTGGATTTTCCGCTACCGTAATCGCTTAGGTGTATTAGATTATGGAGGAATGGCCCACAGCCACCTCCGATTAACGCCGCTGTCGCCTTTACGCAATAACTACATGGTTGCAGTATGGTTGAGTGAAGATTTTACAAGGTCAACGAGGTTGCATATTGATTTGTTGGCAATTGGGTTGAAAGGAAACATATATGAATTTACAGGGTGAATGACGATTATTATAATACGTTTACACATAATAACTTTAAATTTGATCTTCGCATCTTTCCATAGACAACTTTTTCAATTACGTTTATTCATCATTTGCTATTAAACTTAAGTTGTAGTTACTTATTACTACAATATTGCTTCTCCAATGTATTACGATGTGGTGAACTTACCTAAAACTTTAATATCTCAGATTATCCCCGTACCTAGTTAACCTTCGTGTTAACTGACTCTTCAATTCTTGTAGCTCATTAATTTGCTCCTTAGTCTTGCTAAATTATTAACTCATATTACATTGTAAGCAGTTAAGACTCTGACAAGGTGATTTACAGAGCAAGTCCCCCGTGTTGCTCGTTGTCGGCATTTTTGCCCACAGCGAGTTATGGTTTAGAGAAAAGTTTCTAAGGCATTATCGTACTAAATATTTTATAAAATGCTTACCCGAATTAAAGAAGGTGTATTCTGGTAACAACATTGACTAATTAATTATATATGCACCCTGCATCAGTATCCAATTTATTTGTTTAATTATTCGGCTTCAATAGCTGTACAACATTTCTTATTTTAAACAAATAATTTATGTGTGGTGGACTCAATACCTCAATAGTATAACGTCTTAATATTGATTTGTTTATTCCATGGAACCTTCAGGTTAGATACTCGAGTATATGGAAGTATCATCAAAATACCAAAAAGACCGGTTTTCGAGTAAATCATGCGTTAGAGTTACCTTAGGCTTTTGACAAAAGCCAGGCCGTTTGTTGAGCTGTATAACTGTCCAAGTTGATAAGGCCCATTCACTGCCAAGGTAAAACAAAATAAGTTTAATGTTTTTTCTCTTATTGATGACCTAAGTAACCCTGCATTCTACGCCTGACCTATAAAACTTTAACCCTCTTTTTCCCTGCAGGCGGTTTCTCCCATATACTCTCTTCAAGCAGCTGACGTTAGAAAAGTTTAGTCGGTGGCAAGTTTACTATGAAGTACAAAATTGGTTTTCGATTTTCGATCTAACATTTGACGGACGCGTGCTAGTTCGTGTCAGCAGCGCTTAGGTTTAATGTTGTGTTAAATTTAAATTTATAAAGATAATCTGAGATATTGAGAATATGGAGACAAACATTTTTTATATTTCTAAGAAAAATGCGCCAAATGCTCAGTTTATAATTATTATTGAGCGTTATAACTAAAAAACTAATATGTTTCCACGGTAAGACAAACAAATAATTCGGGAAATTAAGTAACATCTCTATGGAAAAATTTAATTAGGGATTGTCGGGATTTCACCGAGATGAGAAAACGTTCGTTTTGTAAACATAGGGAGCACCTAATTAAGTCCAATCAAGACCGGCCCATCAGATCCATTAGCCACCCCCCTCGTGTTTGTGCGCAAACTTTGATGCTAATTGAACACCGGCCACGTCGAAATATCCATTTGTAAACAGTTAAACCGTTTCGTTGCTTCTGTGCGATAAGTTGAATGTGTGATTGTGATTGTTGCCCATCAAAACTATTGAAAAAAAATAACTGATCGGTAAGGTCAAGGCACAAGGAAGGAAGACAAGGAAAAAAAATAAAAAAAAAAGCTGTTGGTACGAGATCGACAAAAATATAATTAGGCAATCCAATGATGTGTCATAAATTGCGACTGTAGACGAACTGCTTTGCAACAATCGGTTTATGCGACCATAAAATTAACATTGCTGGTTGTATTTAGCTGGTAGGTCAATGCTTTTTGTCCATAGCCGCCATTAAAAGTCACGTAATGTGGATTGGCTAATGAAAAAATGAATCAGTGAGTACAGTTAAGCATTCGGACAGTGGCGCGACATTTTTCACTGTCAAATTTATTATGACGTTTCTATTTCTTCTTATATTTACATGACTGATAACCTTTTCTATCGGCCGTACGAAAGATAAATAGTCTTTGCGTCATCCCCAACTTACTGAAATTACTTTTCCATAAACTATTTAACATTTCCAAATAACAACAGTTATGACAACACCAATAGATCACTGATTTAAACGCGACGCAAAATTTTAATTGATTTTTTTTTAAAATATCATGCATATTTACCATATATTTATAACTAATTTGGTGCCGAGTTCTATTGTTTCAATTTGCAGTTGATTGAATAAATATAATATCAAAGGTTTAAAATGAAATAATAAAACACAGTTCTCAACCATTATATGAATGTTTTATTGATATAAAAACCACCTAAAGCATTACAAATGCTTCATTATACAAACACTGCTTAAAGCTGTTATTGTTTCTACACACCCATTTGAAACACGAACTTGTGTCGATTGATTTCCTGTCAAAGGCTCACACGAGGGTGATATTACAAGCAACAAAACTCATTATAAAAGGGATTAGGTATCAATTATTCTCCGAAGACAAGCAAAATACGTTATAACCGTAACTTGGCTCTGTGTGCATGTCTTTCGAAGCGGAAATAGAGACGGCTTGTATCAAAACGGTAAAGAGTCTCCGAAATCAAGAAATATTAAGCAATTGTACCAAAAACTGAACATTTTTTCTTGTCACTTCTCAAAACATAGATACAATTTAATCTATATTATATTAAACCTTGATGTCCGAAATATGTTATGAAACCCAGTAGCCTAAAGCTCTTGGAAATGATGTTGTATATATGTTTATTAAATGATAAATCGCTATCAAAAATTACGCCAAGATCATTAAAATGCGACACAGCTTCCAAATTAATGTTGTTAATAGTATAGGTGACACTCTGTGGGTAAACATATTTGAAAAAATCTTAAAACTTTGCACTTCTTCACGTTTAGTTTTAGATAATTTTTATTGCAGCAGTCAACAAAACTGTCAATAATTTCACTCTGCGTATGGTTGTCTCCTGGTGAAATAATGAAAAAAACTTAAGATCATCCGCATATATGAGAGAGTAAGATCTTTTGAAACATTGCAAAACATCATTTATGAAAAGGATATAGAGAGAATGGGACCTATGTGCGAACGTTACGGAACACCTGACGTTCCCAGCACTTCCTCAGAGAATGATCCGCATACAGTGACACGTTGCTTACGAGAAGAAAGATAAGATTCTGTCCACTTGAGATATGTTCCGCAGACCACAATATTGGAGAGCTTTCTTATAAGCAGCTGGTGACAAACACTATCGAAGGCCTTTGACAAGTCGGTATAGAAAACATCCATGTGCTTTCCTGCTTCCGCCGATGAAACCAAAAAATCGTGGTATATGGCTAAGTTGGTTGATGTTGAGCGTCTTTTATAAAACCCATGCTGTTCAGCTATAATGTGGTGTTTGTATGTGTTCAACAGTTCGTCGCTTAAGATTGCCTCAAATATTTTTGGTATAATAGAGAGTAAAGAAATTTCCCTATAATTTTCTATATCACTTTTGTCGCCAGATTTTTATCAATTGACAAATTGCGAGACGGCGTCATACAATTATTATTTTAGTCAAATTATAATTTTCTACGTGCACGATATCGCCCTAATACGAAACGACAGTCAATTCTCAGCAAAACAACTAACTTATTTATCAAGAGTATATTGCTTTACGCGTTGTCATACTTGAACTATAAATCTTCGCAAGAAGGGTTTGTCAAGTGATAAAAGATATTTTGTACCGTTCATTGTATATAATTGAGAATAATCTTCTATGTAAATTAAGTGTTTTCAAATAAGGTCTCTTTTAGACAGTATTAAAAGCGATCTGGTTAAAGATGTCAAAATAAATAAATAGTATTATTACTTACAGTGTTATATTATTATATACA
Source organism: Polydrusus pterygomalis (assembly GCA_963969555.1). NCBI lineage: Eukaryota > Metazoa > Arthropoda > Insecta > Coleoptera > Curculionidae > Polydrusus > Polydrusus pterygomalis. The sequence continues at coordinate 3,220,469 of OZ018378.1, read as the reverse complement.
TTATAAGTAGAGTATGTAGGAAAATGTCGTTACCATCAGTACTTCGTCAGCATATACAATTTTAGTGCTAACAGTACTTTACAGTTTCTTTTGTTGTTTAAATATTGTTTTTCGAGTGTCTTGCGCAAAAGCCAAATATTTTTCTTCAGAATACATTTGATGACTCACAGAAGCGTACTTATATAAAGGTGTCACAAGATCCCGTCTCCTGCACTACTATCAGCGCATAAGGTACGGATCATTTGACTGCTTTTTTATTTCTATAAATAGTACTATTTACTATACCAGGCTGTGTTTTCTATTTAAGGCCAGAGAACAGGCCCCGCCCCTATTGAAAATGGGTATAAAATAGCATGCAAAACAGGGGTACTTGCTGTTCAACATTTCTCTTAAACTATGGGTTTTACATACCTAAAATTTTGGTGAGGTGTCATAGAAGGTTGGTGGATTATCATGAAGTAAATCGCTTTTCGAAAAAAGGTATAAATAATAAAGAAATTACACTTGAAAAATCATGTTTTTGCTTTTCATGACCTCGACAAGAAAATCACTTATATACAGAAGTCCACATAAAAAACACAAATTTAATATACTTATTAATATTCACTACAACTTTCTGTTCTCCTAAAAACCTATTTTTTTGTTAAATGTTCGCACAATTTCGATAAATATAAAAAAAACTTGCTCAGAACCTGGTTTACTTTTAGGCAGTCAGCTGTTAGTAACTTTTAGGGATATTTGGTTTTCACCAATATAAAATCTACAGAAACCTACCATTTAATCGGTTTGAGGGGTCTCCGCTAGGTGTCGGCACCGCGAATGTCCCATTCTATTATTTCATTCATAAAAATCCGTTATGTCGGCTTTACACCATAATAACGCAATTATCTATATTGACCCAAGTCGATGTAACTGGAACATAGAATTGAACTTACGATAATTTAAAAGTTATGGCGTTTTTGTCGCTTTTAATTGGTAAAACGATGGTAGAACATGCATTTACCACTAAGCTTGTTATCTCGGTTTTAGTTATGTGAAAATAAGCTAATTTATTTTTTTTTTAATAAAAAAATTAAAAGTATAGAGTAAAAGTGTACTTTAATATTTTATTTTACGATAATAATTACACTAGATATATTTTTTGTTATGTTATCTTCATACTTCTTTAATTATTATTCTCTCATCCATTTTGTTTTGCCTCTGTCAGTCGTATGAGTTTTTAAACCATCGGCATGTAGATATGTGTTTCTGTAACTGATCCTAGAAAAACATAGGCATGTTTTAAATATAGGTAAAAAATACGTATAGCCAATCACACATTGCTGCCCTTTAATATTTTAATAGTTTGTTGAGAATAAGTAAAACAAAATGTATAAAACATTGATTCATGTGTCAACCGTCATTAATTCTTGACAAAATATGTATAAACTTACAAGAAATACCTATGCTGTACAGGACGTGGGACAGAATTATAAAGTACTTTAAGACTTTTTTTTTCACTGGATACCTCCTCGAGAGCAAAGTAAATCATCACCATTTTCAGATAATTGGTGTAAATTTTACAGGCACAAACACTGTCATTATCAATTTTTCTGTATTTCTATTCTTTGAAAAATTCCTCAAATAGGTAATACCTATTTAAGCCAAAAAAACTATTCAAAATCCCGTTAGTTGATTTTATATGTAGGAAAAATCAAATAGCAGGACTCTGAATAACCTTTTCGAATCACATTAAAATAAAATGCTCTATATTATTGTTTGTCTAGCCTCGAAGAAAATTAAAAATAAAACTCGGACATGCAAATGACATTTTCATTAAAATATTAAAAGGAAATCACAATTAAGTACCATTTGAGTCTGTCTTAGAATTCCTCGTAATCTGCTGATCGAGTGCCTCGTTTACTGGTTTTTCATTCATTCTCTACTTGAAGCTTTCTCAGCAATGTGTGTATTTTCAATAAAAATATCTACTTCCATTGTCAGCCTGGAAAAGTGGAAAGGCCTGGGTAAAATAGCTAACCTAAAGGTGACAACAAAATCTTGTCTTCAAAATTAATTCTTTCACATCACATAACGAACAGCTGATCTAAAACAAAAATACCACAATGCAAAAACACTTCAGATTGGGTTAAAATAAAATTATTTCCACTTGAGTTTAGCAGAGAATCGACAAGGTTTAAAAGATCAAAAAAATAGATCGTATAATATACATAGTAAGCAAGAATCAGCAAGATTTAAATTAGTATCGTAGGGTTTAGTAATTAAAATATGCGTGGGTATTTATACATTTACCAAAACTTAGGAAAAAATAATCAAACAAGTGTTGGCACATTTTGGTTAATAATGAGTTATAAGTATGGGATGACTTGTATAATCATAAAAATAATTAATCAAATTTAACAAACTTACCTTTAGCAGAACAAAATGTAAAAAGGCTCGTGTTCATAAACAATATTAGTAGAAAAGATAAATAAACTCTTTGATAAAGTCTGTCAGCCATTATCACTTGGGGTTGGGCTGGGCGATTCTATTTTTGTGGCATTGGCCGAGTCCAATCCAAGAAGACTGTGAACAATGCAAAATAATGCTCGGGCCCTTCGTAGCCTATATTTGTCTCCGTCTGCATTAAATTACCTTCGCTACATATAAAGAGAGACATATATAGCTCGAACGAAGATAGCTCTCCTTGCTTAGTAAAGACGTTCAGTTTTTACAAATAACGACGTAGGAGTTATATTAAGTCATACATGATGGGGACGGTAAACGTGGGACGGTAAACGTAGGGCGCCTACTAGCGGCAGAAGTCTGGCTCTGACGTCACAACATGTGCTTCCATTCCGCCAATCTTATTTTCACATTGTCACTGTTTACAAAAAAATCACATCCAATAAAACTTTTTACCAAATAGCGTAAAAAGGATTCTAGAAGAAGTAAAATTTAAATTTTACCCTACAAAGTGCAATGTTGCCAGAATGTTCTGCAGTGGCAGTTTATACTTTCAGGGTTTATTTCTGCGATTATTTTTTAAAATATGGTTAATAAGTACCTACCTAATTTCGCAAGTATGGACGCAAAAATCCTTATTTTAAACAATATTCAGGACTTATTATTTTATCATTTATTCAGTTACCTACATAAATTGTATATTTACAAAAAATACAAGTACGCGCTTTAGGTAAGTGAATGGGGAATCAAATCAAAAAAATAGTATTTAATTAATTACACAATAAATAATTGCAGGCAATTTCAGAGATTTTAAAACAGTGGTATTATTGTTTGTTTGAAGGTTGTAGACAATGATGTATCTTGAGTAATAGATGTGTTTTGGACTTCCATTGCCTTTAGTTTTTCATATCACAACCACAACGTTTCAACTGGAGATACTTACCAGTTGAAAGTTGAAACGTTTGTGATATGAAAAACTAAAGGCAATGGAAGTCCAAAACACATCTATATTAGTCAAGTGGTATTTTATTATTATTATTATTACGCAAATATGAGAATATTTATTTAAAACGGCAACATTGCACTGCTTTTGGAGACAGAAAAATAACAAAATACCTATAAAATAAAAGCCCATCAAAAATTATTTTAAATTGGCATTCTATTTTGGGAGTACAATTCTCCGAAATCTTGAACTGACTGCGATTCCAATAGACCAGTAAATTACAGTATATTAAAAAGTGACCATCGTCGAGTAAAGAATAATTTGTCAACTAGCTGTTGCATTGTGTTCATAAAAAGCGCTATGTTGCCATTATAAATTACGTTCGCGGCTCGGTACAGCGCCATGTATTACAAACAGCTGATTAAATTCATAATAAGCGCAAGGTTTGGCAACATCCTAGCTTTGTAAGGAAAATCACACAACACTGCTATTATTGGAGAAGTGGCCTTAAATGAGATCATAGAATTTTACTATCTTTTACAACTCCATTCAAAATTTTAGGCAAGTAAAAATATATTGCAAATCGGAACGGTGGCGCCGTCTTATTAGGTTTTATGAAAGTATTTTGTGATGACGTCTGTGATCACATGATGTGTGGTGAAAAGCACGTGGATAATGTTCCCTTAACACTGCACAATGAACTATTTATCACCTAATGGGGTAGATTTGTATTAAGACCTACTATTTTTCTTGTGCCTTTTATGTAACAATGTTATTATGGGCTCAATGTTCGTAATACGACATGGGGAAATTGAATCACGTTTCTATTTTTACAGGATATTTTTATAACCTCAGTCGGTGCTTTGCAAAAATAAAATAGAAAAACTTATAGAGTAAAATATTACAAATTATGGTACACTTTTACCAAAGCGCACCTTTTTTATTCTATTCAATATTTTAAGGAACTGACAAACTTAAGGTGGATACAAAAAAAGGTTTAGTAGATTATTACGTTTTTCTTTGCGTTTATTTTTATTATGACGATTTTTAAACGTTTTGGGGATTATTTGGTGGTCAAATTTTATTATCTTACATCATAATATATTCTTCTCTCCTGTTTTTGAATTTGTGTTTATCAAAGTTATTAAAGAAAACTAAAGAAAAGGGAAAAAGGTTAACACCAGTTAGTGATGGCATCACTCGAGAACTCGATTATTAAAATAATCGACGTCATTCGATTATTAACACGAGTACTTGAGTTAATTATTTGAGGGAAAAATCGAACTTACATTTATAAGTTACACGGTGCGGAAAGAGATTAACAATGTAAGATATTAGGTAAAAATCCAAAAAATGTCTAGGAAATTATTAAATTTAATAGATTAATAATTTGAGTAAACAATCACTAGAGTACGGAGTAAAGTATATCCCAAAATATATTGTCTTTTAACATGTATCCTAACTAATTTTACAACACTAACAAATAAAATAACCCCTGTTTCACTATGATCATTTAAGTTAATAACAATGTGTTATATATTAGTTTGTATATAGATAGAAGAATCTTCAACTTTTAAAATATGCTTTACTCAATTTTTCCAGCTTTCGGCAAATATATATTGTTTATAACAGTTTTAATTAACTTTATGACACTCGCGCTTAGGGTAGGGTAAACATTTTTGGCTCTTACCTTTGATTTTAATTGGTGCCCCATATGCTCTATGGGGTTAAATATGCAATGATACGGGGGATGACGTAAGACAGTATAGCCCATCTGTTCCGACAAATTAGAAGATGTTTTCGTCCATCACTTTGAACTAGAATCGACTTATCCTTTGGATACTTTGTCCTGTTTGTCAAAGCAAGTTTCATCCAGATAAACTATAGAGCTGTTTTCTGATCTATATTTCCTAATTTGCTGCCAGTAATTAAATCTCTAACTTCACAGTCTTTGAAACCACTTGTTTTTCGTCTATTTTGCGGTATTTAAAACCCATTCTGGAAACGACTTCGTAGAGGGAATATATCTTTCTTCTTATGATTTCTTGTTGAATCCAAACGATTATGTTGAAAATCATTGCTTTTTTTCCTGTTTGTCGTTCCTGTATGGCTTACGGCATCTTAAATAGACGACATTGGCGGTTTTGTAAGTAAACAGGTTTCCTTCAAAGCATCTTCCTTGATGAATCCTTTATTTATTAATGATTCATACACATTCTTAATAATTTGTTTTGCATATGTGATTTCGTTTCCTTTTACTAGATGCAAAGCGATAATTTTCCCACAGGTAATAAAAAACTAGTTGAACACTAATATTTTCATGCACTACTGAATCAACACTTTAACAAATTTCTCAAACGCACAATACACAGGTTTTTCATAAGACTGAATATGTATCTTAACTCATGCTCGATTGTAAAAACTTTAAAAAAACATATTTGTGAGTACACTTTTGCTTCTGTTCCTTTAGTTAGTACACCAACAATAAAACACCCCAAATAATTTTTTTTATAGGAAATCATTAATGTTCCTCGCCAACAGTATTGGAAATTAGCAAAAATTAATTTTCAGAGTTTAATTAAACGTATTTAATGAACGAATGTTATTGGCTGTACTTTAAATTAACGGTTACCTACTCACTTTGAACTTTGTTAAATTGGGGTCGGGACTCTTAATGTAATTATTATTAAAACGGAGGATTTCTAGCAGAAATTATACCTGCAGACATTGTTGAGAGCTAAAACGGTTTAATAATATTTTGTTGAAGCAGTTGATGTGAATTAATGAAAATTTCAATGTGCAGGTTAAGTTTAATATTTACTGATCAAGTGGAATATTATCAGTTATAATTTTTATTAACCGTTATCCAATGTAGTGGAACAAATTTACAGAGAACCATCTGTTTTAGGACAAGTTGCGGCTCTATATTGTCCAATGTGGATGTTATTAATTACATAGAGCCATAGGCGTAGTTAGGTGGGTACTTGGGGTACTAAGCACCCCCGAAATCTAAATTAGCACCCCAAAAAAAAATTACAATATAAGTATAGGCTAATTTTAGAACTAACCTATTTTTATAATCTACATTATAAGTATATAATGAATTTTTCATATTAATATTTCAAGCATTCGAATTCTGGTACAAATTCAGATATATATTTAGATAGTTGCGGATTCTGTTGAAACTTTCTCTCCGTGTACCGTGTAGTTCACGCCCAGTTTAATTGTCAGAGCGGGTCTATGATCATAAAAATCTCGTAAAATACGAAAGCGGCATAAAAATAGCTTGTGTATTATGTCATGTTCTGCATTCATTTGATAATTTAAATTTAACCAGTCGTAGTCGTTCAAATTCGCGGAAATTTTTAGCCGGTATTTTGACTATTTTTTTTTTGTTTATTAAGGTTTAATATGGTTTTATTGAATTCAGTTAAAGTTTAAAGTTAAATAAACACGAAAAAACAATGAGTGCGTCGTCGGATATAAAATACACCGTGGAATTTTTGAAAAAATCTTTTAGCAAGTTACCGTTGAAGGACAAAGTGATTGTCAAGAACATTGAAAGACCTAAACCTGCTATTAACATCACATTAAAATATTTACTAAAAATTATTGACCATATTTGGGCGTGGTCTTGAAAAAATTTTCGCCTGCGACGGGCTTTTTGTGCACCCCCACGTTAACATGTCACGAACCGCCACTGGACTTCAGCACCCCAGTGTTGACAGTCTAACTACGCCTATGAATAGAGCCCTAAAATCAGATGGAATTCCCCGACACGTCAGTGAAAATACTAATCGATTCAACAATGTGATTCTCAAAGTCCACATCACGGTTTAACAGCTGTTAAAAGGTAGTTTAAATTTTTCTGCAATATGTTTTCATATTAGGATCTACAAGTTAAAATATAATAATAAATGAATTAAATTAAATTCAAGTATATTACATTTTTTTTAGGCGACAATAAAGACTAAATCATATCTAAAGCTATTCTTAAACCTTGGCATGACACGCTGTATAATACCAACATTCTCCCAACCTTCCACCAAAACCGCTTGTTTTCCCCAAGAGAGAAATTACCCAAAACATAAAAGGCATAATTTAAAGTTATTAACAAGCATCAGCGGAGAACAGTGAATAGATAATATGCAAACTTGCCCAATTAAAATATCTGGTACACGTGCCGGCTAGGTTTTAGGTTTAGGCTTAAACCAAATAATATTGAACTGGTACAAGGGCTCAATTATTCGTTATAGGTAGAAAGGGGGCCTAATGATAATAGAATTTAAATGAATATCATATAATAAAAACATATATCAGCTACACGTTTTATTAAAAGTAATTGCAAACCATCAAAAATCCTATCTTTTCATTGCACATGTATAGGAACAAAATATGTTTTCAACTTGAAGATGTAGTCCATACTTTAGGTGGAGTGCAAATGTGAAGGGAAAGAAATAAGACACTTTAGGACTTCATCCACTAATAAATAAAAGTTAAGAAATGGTTAATTCTCTATTTGTTTCGACTTTTTTAATGGTGCTTATCGACTTAACGTACCTTTAAGATACGTACGAGAAACATGATAAATGCTCCAAGTACATAAGGAAAATTATAATATATGTAACGGAAAAACGAAGAAAAAATCCAGAACACTGCTTAGAAACTATCCAGGACACCCTAAAACCCAAGACGTGTCCTGGAAAAATAGGACGGTTGGAGACCCTGGCATATATTCCATTTTTGATGTGAACTAAATCAACATAAATTGAAATAGTTAAAACTTAAATTTAAAAAGAAAGAAAACAATTATTTATTTAGTGGCATTTCCATCAGAATACTAAAGCACCAAACCATATAACGTCAAACATTTAAAAATACTTTTGCAGTTGCCGAGGAATGCGTCCATAAAGAAGCTTCTCCGAGACAGTTTTCATGATAACGACAGGTCAGTAATCTGACATATGTCGGTATGAGCGACCATAAAGTCTAAGATGAAAGGTCCGCGCCACCCTGCTGGACTAAAGCCAAGTTTAAAGGATAAACGCATCATTGGTAAACCCGAGGGCATGAAACGTTTAAAATTAAATGTGGGTTATAAAATAAAAAGGACTTAAGTTTTTGTTTAAACTTGCTTATTACGCTCTGTCTGGTTCATTTTATTGTCTGGAGGAACAGATCCATATGATTTATTGTGACGAACTGGCCTGCTGCAGAGAGAGGGGTAGCAAAGCAAGACGGTTCGTATTCAAGGGATTTAAAAATTATATCAGCAGCCTTTTAATAATTCAAAGTTTAGTCGTGAATTTAAATAAATGTGTATCAGTATATAAAGTACAAACTCCACGTTCTTGTTACAAATTACGCTTACTACAATTATTGTATAAATACTTATGGACTGCTTACGCTATACTTAACGTTAAGAGGGCATTATCGCATGTAAAATAAACCCAATTTTTGCCCTCCGCTGTCACCGAATTTCTCCGAAACTGCACCTACGATTTACTTCAAATTAAAAATATTGAAAGACCTATCCTTCAACTTAGTTTCTCATGTAGCAGATTTTTCGATTATCCTTTCGTTTTCAAAATAAAAACCATAATTTGTGTTCGTATAAAAACGCCAACTTTAATAATAATTATTTTCTCCGAAAGATATAATGTAAAATGGGTTTCTATCATCGTTCTCAAGATAGAATGGACAGGGTATAGAGCTAACCAGCACGCATCCATACCATTTACACCACATTTGTTTGTTGTCAATATTGATTAGCAAATTTCCTTTGCCAAACAAGCTCTCTCCGTTAAATCTAATTTCCCTTTGAGGACATTGATTGAAGACCGGCCCTTAAGACCAAATGATAAGTTGTACTAATGTAGCGCTTCTCTGCGTGTCCATTGGTCTCGCCAGCGCGGCAGCGGTCCGAATGCGGTTCACTCTGTCGAGATTTCACCCAAAGCCCGAACTTGATTCACGGTCCAAGGGTTCGGAGTAAACCCAATTACAAGCAGGTCGGCGACACAGTTCGTGTTTTTAATGATCGAACGAAAGGTATCCTCAAGACTTTTATCATTTTATAGACAGACCATTTTCTTGCTATGTAGTCCTGTATATTGTTCCATCTGTTTAAACATTCAACCAGAGTCCTTATATTGTATAGGTGGCCGTTGAGATTCTCGCCGAGAATTGTTGAATACATAATTTCTCACTCCCTGATGCCAGGATTTACGGGTTAACTAAAATAGCTCGTAGAGACAAATACTTATTATTCACCAGCGGAAGACGTCGACGAATTCACTTTCGACCTTTTGAACCTCACGTAGGTACGTTATGTACGGCATGGCGAAACTTTATTCCCAAAACTAGTTTCAGTTTCAATAAGATAATATTTCGCGTGTCACAAAATGAAAAATAAAAATTATACAGCGTGATTTACAATAGCTATATTTCTACACTAACAGAGATACACATTTAAAAAAAAATTTTTAAAATTTAAATTAACATGAACTTGGTACTGATTAAATCCAGGTCCACACCAGATTGATTTAAAAATGAACTCTGCCAACTGATTAAACCAAAGACAGCGATTATGCCGTTTTATTCAAAACTGATTAATGTAAGAATCATTACTGATTATTCTTTAATTAATTTATATTAAATATTTTAATCATTATCAATTTGACCATTTTTTATTTAACCTTAAATCATTTTTGATTAAATTTAGAAGCTTATGGACAATATTCAAAGGTATTTTAAGCCCCCAAATGGTTTCTTAACCTATACTTTTGTATAGGCTGTTTGAACTATCATGAACTAGTTGTGATAGCCGTAGCCTCGTAAGGGTGGCTCGAACTCATGTTACATGGGGGAAACAGAAAAACGGTGTTGCTCGTTTTAAGTGTTTTTTCTATTGTACCGGGTGGTGAAATAAGCGAGGACGTCGGCTTTATCTCGGAAACCATTAATCGTACAACTTTCGGAAATATTTTTTATGAGTAAAGTGGTCAAGAGAAATTGCTCCCCATTACTTTTAAGTTCCTCATTTCGCCGCAAGGGGGCACAATTAAAAATTGTTTTTTTTAATTCTAAATTTCTCCGAAAATTCCCATATTAAGGTATAACTCTGATTACATCATTGGAAAGCTTAGACAATTCTGCATCATTTTGGTTTAAGGCTCATTGGCGTACCGACCTTGGTAAGAGTGGGAGAAGCTATTGAAAGTGTAAACATTAAAATCCTGTAACTTCTAAACGACTTATCCGATTTTACTACATTTAAGCTTATTTGGAAGTACCTTCAATTGTTGTATCTACTGGTACACGATAGTTTCTAATAAAATTGCTAGAGGGCGCAATTTGTATTAAAAATTATTGTTTTGGCAATAACTCTGAAACGAACAAAGATATCAAACTGCGGTCTTCACATCTTTTCTTACAAATTTCATCTACTTTTCGATTATGATGTCATAGTTATACCGTATGATTTGAATTTTCGGGATAAAATCAAAAAAACTGTTATTATTACAAATTGCGCCCTCTAGCAATTTTATTAAACACTATCGTGTACTATTGGATACGGCAATTGAATATGCTCATTTTCCCTTTTCAAACAAGCTTAAATTTAGTAAAATCGGATAAGTCGTTTAGAAGTTACAGCGATTTTAATGTTTACACTTTCAATAGCTTCTCCCACTCTTATCAAGGTCGGTACGCCAATTAAACCAAAATGATGCAGAATTGTCTAAGCTTTCCAATGATGTAATAAGAGTTCTACCTTAATATGGAAATTTTCGGAGAAATTTAGAATTTAAAAAAACAATTTTTAATTGTGCCCCCTTGCGGCGAAATGAGGAACTTAAAAGTAATTTTCAGCAATTTCCCTTGACCACTTTACTCATAAAAAATCTTTCCAAAATTGTACGATTAATGGTTTCCGAGATAAAGCCGACGTCCTCGCTTATTTGACCACCCGGTACATTTATTATATCAAAAACCGATTCTGGCCTGGGTTGCCGCCGTTGGTCAGCACAAAATTAATATTGCTTATATTATATTAAATTAATTATTATAACAATTAACTTAAAATATAAACTTATGGTGAAATGCTGAGTTGGATACTTTTGTAATGTCCGGCTTTATGAATAAATTGAAAATGCAAGATGTGTCGAAAGTATGCATCACATAGTCTGTTGAATTTGAAGGAATTAATCTGCATGGCACACAAAATAGCTTCTCTAATAAGAAACAAAAACGTTTTTATTTTGTTGTAACATAAAAGTATGTTGCTGATGGGTTGTAAATAGTAATTTACGTTACAAGACCGGAAAGTAGTGTTTTTCAGGTCGAGACAAGCATTTCCAGGGCGAGCCATAGGCGAGTCCTGGAAGCTTGGAGAGACCTGGAAAACACTAATTTTCGGTTACGTGACGTACAATATTTTTTTTAAGGCCGACACTTCGATATATTTTATAATCTACGCGAAACAAGTTTGACATAAAGAACAAAATTAAAAATCAACGAACTGTCACTCGACAATACATCGAAATGTTGTTGTCATAATAACGAAATCAAGGTATCTTGTATTATCAAAGAGTGATTGGAAAAACAAATAACAGGGTGACAGTGACATTAGAGACCGGAAAAGTGACATTAGAGTCCGGAAAAGATTTTTTTTTAAACCGACCAGAAAATTTACACTTTCTGGACAATTTTTCGTCTAGAAAATAACGTTTTTCCGGTCTCTAATGTCACTGTCACCCTGTTTTTTGTTTTTCCAATAGCTCTTTGATAATACAAGATACCTTGATTTCGTTATTATGACAACATTTCGATGTATTGTCGAGTGACAGTTCGTTGATTTTTAATTTTGTTCTTTATGTCAAACTTGTTTCGCGTAGATTATAAAATATATCGAAGTGTCGGTCTTAAAAAAAATATTGTACGTCACGCAACCGAAAATTAGTGTTTTCCAGGTCTCTCCAAGCTTCCAGGACTCGCCTATGGCTCGCCCTGGAAATGCTTGTCTCGACCTGAAAAACACTACTTTCCGGTCTTGTAACGTAAATTACTATTTCCGGTCTCTAATGTCACTTTTCCGGTCTTGCGATCGGAAAAACGTTATTTTCTAGACGAAAAATTGTCCAGAAAGTGTAAATTTTCTGGTCGGTTTTAAAAAAAAATATAACTTTACCTTATAGATTTTTTTTCTCTCAAAATCCTTTTATTAGAAAAAATGGGTAAGTGGGTAGTTTTAAAAATACTGAAAGGAAAATGCAACACATAAACATACAAATTTAAGATGAAGATCCGGAAGGTTTTCTGTAGTAGCAGTACTGTAACACTCTCATTTAGTGTTTTAACAATCAATTGATTATGTCACACACAAAAACAAAATGAACATATAAATAAGTAATGTTTAAACCCAACGACTAATTGCCACTTGTTGACGTGCCACAGAAAAATTATAGGGGTGGTACTCCCGACTGATGAAAATGTTGCGAGTTATGCATTTGTCGAATCCCTCAAATCAAACATGATTTAAAAAGTTGACATATTTTATACAATTGATTCAGCACGAACCAAGTAACCAATACACAGCAAATTTCGATATTCGTCGACCATCTTGTTTTAGAAGAGAGAGTAAAATGTTTATAAGAAAAAATATTCGGCAAGCCCTAAGGATCAAAATATGCATATTTTCGGTATCTCTTAATTCGGCAACAGAACGAGAAAACCCATCTCACGAACTTGAAACTAATTTCCAGCAATTTCTCGTGGCAGAATTTACTAACAATAGTTTTTTTCTTAAAGCTGTAAGGTTAACGGTCTCTATGATACGGCTGAGGGCTGTTCTTATCTGGCAACCCGGTGTATTTTTGTATTATAATATAAATAAAGAGAACATAATTGAATAAAAAAGTCCGTAAAGGCTACTAGTATCAACACGCGATCCTGCACTTGAAATTATGCTGCCCCATTATAGACGAACCTACTTTTTTATTTTTTCTCATTCCCATTGGTGCTGATAATTATGTAAACCCCAGTATTATCTAATATCTATCCCTCAATAACAATACAAGCTAATCAAAATATACTTTAATTAAACAATTTCTAATTAACCAGCGGCTTACTGATTAAGTGTGTGTAATTGAACACTATAATTCAGAATGTTAATTTTGGGTTATTAAACAATGCGGCCGGAAAGGCCTTAATAGAGTCAGTGGAGTGACCCTGAATGGTAATCAGAATCCAAGATTTCGGTTATAGGATGCGGCTTAATAGAGCATGAAATCAGTTAAACTGGGCGTTGGGGGAACATGCAACTATATATATCACAAGAAAATTGAATACGTATTATTAGACCTAGCGGTATTAGCAGGGACGAAACTGGAGTTAATTATGTGCGGGTTCTAGCAAACAGATAAATGGAAACGAATGTGCCACAGCCAACAAAATTCGCTGCAAATTAAAATTTCTGCTATATTTTGATTGGTACAAGTGTTTTTTTGTAATTTCGTCATCGATGACCTGCATCAGGATTTACGCTGGATACCCTGGATAATATAAACTATCTCTCTCTCTCTCATAGAGAATATGCTACATAACATCCTCAATGATCCAAATCCGTATGCATTGAGTTATCCTCTTTTTGAGTCTGGTCAAACATAAAGACTAGATTTGGCATTCGGAATAACTCGTAGCGTTGGCGAATGATCAAAGCGGAATGGAGCTAATTAATAATTCATTAAAACAAATCAGATTTAATCCGTCCGACTTAACATGCAAATCTTTTTATTAAAAAATAATTTCTGCTTATTAAATTTATATTCCATGGACGAAAAGGGATTACGATTTTAATGCTGAATAACTGTATTTGCTTTTACCGTGTGCATGTATTTGTTAGTGGAATTATTAGAGAGTACAGGAATAAAGGTATTTGCGAAGCTCTATTTTAAATCTTTAAAGCTTCTGAAAACGTACATACCTCCAATTTTAATTTCTTTTATGTTGTTATCTATTAATTACCTTTTTATGTGGGCAAGCCGATACAGGAGATGCAAAATAAGTGTTATTTGGTAAAACTAAACATAACAGAAGATTACTGCATCTAAAAATATTTATAATTCATGGTAGGGACAACATGTCCTTCATAGAGAGAATACCTATATATTTCTTCTTATGATCTCTTGTTGACATTCTTCCAAACGATAAAAGAAAGTTGAAAATCATTGCGTTTTTTCTTGTGTGTCGTTTCTGTACGACTTACGATGTATTTTATAGACGACATTGGCGTTTTTGTAAACAAACAGGTTTCCTTTAAAGCATCTTGCTTGATGAATCCTCTATTTATTAATGATTCATACACATTTTTATTAATTTGTTTTGCATAAGTGATTTCGTTTCCTTCTACTATAGATGTAGAGCCATAATTTTCTCACGGGCGCCACATAATAAAAAAAACTAGTTGAAAACTAATATTTCTATGCACCACAGAATCAACATTTTAACAAATTTCTCAAACGCACAATATACATATTTTTTCAAGGCTGATTATTTATCCTAATTACATCAGGCCCGGCCCTAGGGTCAATTAACAATGGTACCTAACCTAAATAACAATTGCAACGCCATAAACTTGTCGAGTATGGTGTGGACCTACCTGCTCTTGATAACACGGACAACATTTCTATGCAAATTAATGGTTAACAAGTGACATTACTAAAATTTTAAATATGCCATCCTGTTGATCTTTCGGGTAAACAACAATGAGTTTGTATTGTAAATAGCAAAAGCCAAGACGATTTATTTTGAGATGTAGTTTATATAGGTATGCCAATCTAAATAACGATATTCATAGATACCTAAATTATATTCGACTTTGCCCACTTGTAAAACTGCAAACACCATAAAAAATTAAATTTAAACCAATTTCAATGAAGCAAAAACCCATTACATATACTCCCTCCCTCTATCACCCCGAAATCAGTTCTAGCCATGACGGCGTATTACGTATTATCGTCTGGATCGCGACGGTCATAAAGTTTACTGTTATACCTCCAACCACGCCATGTTGCCAGTTTCCTTGCTACTGCGATTGGGTACAAACGAAAAAGAAAATCAATGCCCGATATAAATTAATTTAAAAAAAAAACGCACTCTGATGAATTCAAGCAGATCCGAGCTTCCAAGTTCTGGAAGTAAGAAAAGCGTTTTGATCATCTAATAACGTATCGGAGGTGGCAGCGGTTGTGAAATTAAGCTGGCTTTTTTTACTATCAAGTAGATCCAGATTTCTAGTTCCTAATTCTTCATTTTACTGAATTTGTAAAAAAATTATTTTTTTTATTTATCATTAAATGATATGGATGTTTGGAATACTAAAAAAAATAGCGGTCAGCGGGTACTAGACCCCCCCTTATTTTGAATATTCGACAATTGTTTTTTGTTTCTCTCAAAAAATGTACCTTTTTTCAACCTTTTTATTCAAAAAACATTAGTTTTTTTAATTTTAAACGTTGTTGTATAGTAAATATCACGAATAGTCTCGTTTTAAAACAGATGACAGCGGTTATTTGTCATCGATCAGCTGATATTGGGACATAATAATATCCCTAGATTTGTAGCGGACCGTAATGAGCCCAAACACCGAGTTATAAACTGTGTTTTTGTTACATTTAATTGTAAGTACCTACAATTATTATTCATTTGACCAAAAATTTAGATACATGTTAAATTTTTTTTAATTCTTTTTCATTAGGGATCATCATTATTATTAATGTGTGCCTTGCTCGTTAGTTGATTTCATCGATAAGTAATAAGTTTTATTTAATCTGAACGCCGTTTTTGTCGAAAAGTTAGTTTGTAAAATTTTTGTTCTTAAAATGTTTGTTCGTTAAGGTTAGGTTTCTAATGTATAATTTTTGCATTTTACATTATCTAGATATCCTTTTCTGTTTCAAGAAAAATAAGTAGAAATTAAGTATTTCCCCGACTTAGATAGGTAGGGGAGAGTTGGACAAAACCGGGTAGGTTGATAAAACCGGGTATCGCCTAGTTCTACCAAATGCCAAAACAGCTTTCCATATTATTAAACTTTAAAAAGCAGCTATTTGATTTTGAAGGAATTATTTTTATTATTGTTATTATTATTATTATTATTATTATTATTATTATTATTATTATTATTATTATTATTATTATTATTATTATTATTATTATTATTATTATTATTATTATTATTATTATTATTATTATTATTATTATTATTATTATTATTATTATTATTATTATTATTATTATTATTATTATTATTATTATTATTATTATTATTATTATTATTATTATTATTATTATTATTATTATTATTATTATTATTATTATTATTATTATTATTATTATTATTATTATTATTATTATTATTATTATTGTAGATAATAGTAAGTAAAATTATGTTACTATAATAGTGAAAATAGCTAACCATGTTAGTATGTAATAGGATAGCGAACAAATATATAATTCTATTTTCTGTGTCTACGTACCTTACGTAAGTGAAATTATTATTTGATATTACTATTATTATTGTTTGTATGACAATAAAATAAAGTTTTTAACATAAAGTTAGCCTACATACAAGTTTAGAAATGTAACTGTATCATAACCAACAAATTCTATAAAAACCGTATTTGGGTCTTCGTACCTTACCTTAAGTCAAAAACTGTTAAATTAGGGTTTCCATTGACAGAAAAATTAAATCCCTAGCTATATTGAAGCTTTTAACTTTATGTTAGCCCACATACAAGGTTAGAAATTGTAATTGTATCATAACCAACAAATTCCATAAAAACCACTTTTGGGTCTACGTACCTTATGTAAGTCAAAAACTCAAGTAGGGTTTCCACCAGAAAAATTAAATCCCTGGCTATATTGAAACTTTAAACTTTATGTTAGCCCACATAGGTACAAGTTTAGAAATGTAACCGTACCATAGCCAACAAATTCTATAAAAACCATATTTGGGTCTACGTACCTTACGTAAGTCATATATGGGGATTTTCTTGACAGTGAATGTAATAACTTAAATTCAATTAGTTTATGTTGAACTGTAGGTATTTTACCTATAGGTATAATCTAAACAAATAAAACAAAAAAAAATCTGTTCTAAATATGAGTGACAGAATCCTATTTTTAGTTGTGTTTCAGTTAGTTTAGTATTTTTAAGGTTTGCATATTTATAATATTATAAACTTTTCAAATCTATTTTGACACTTTATCTTTAAACCATATAGAAATTCATGCTTATTATTACCTACCTTAAATTATAATAATTACAAAACAAAACTTTCAAAAGAAATTATTAGGTACCTATTACTTATTATTTGGCAATATTAAAGCGGTAGAACCGAGGAGGCTATTGCATAAATTGTTTTAGAAGGTATCACATGTATAATTTTCAAGTCCGGTCCTGTAATTCATGCCAACTTATAAAAATTTAATAGACCAACATTGACAGAGTATCACGTGACTTTGCCCCCATCTTGCGAGAGTATTCAAGATTTTTACTATACATACCGAACACGGGGGGTCAAAAATTAAAAATGGCATAAAAATTATTTTCCTTAAGGAATATCTAGTTATTGGATTGACCTTCTTATTCCGGACACCCTGTATATATGTATTATTTACTTTTTTTAAAACGAAATAAACATAACACAGGGGAAATAATCTAATAATTTTTTTTTCGGACATCCGTTTTGAACAATTTCTATTGGATTACTATTTAAATTTCTGCTAGATTTCTTTTAGAGTACATTGGCAACAGTATCAAACAGTCGCTCTCATAAATTTGACAGCCCGCTTGCATTGAAAAAATCCATTTTTTTGGGGGATTCGTTTTTGTTTATTTATTTGGGGGTTAAAATTATCGAAAAGCAAGAATACCACAACCACAATCAAAATTTAGTAAAAATGACCATTATGACAGTGGAAATATTTTGTGCCATTTTCAACGAAAATTGGCAACGCACAACGTTGTGTCTGTCATGAAGTAGACGATGGGGTATTATGTCACCCGCTTTGCGTCTCCCGCACTCTAGTTTGCAATTTACGTCCATCAATCGGGACCAATCTCGGCGAGTGGATTACAGTAAAATGAAATTTACATAAAGTTGAATGCGTTCGAACATGAGGAGCAAACACCGATAGTCGTTGGAAATGTTGGTGGCGATAAAAATACAAGTTAACTTGAAGTTATTTATAGTTGGGATTATAATTAAAACTAAAGTTAATTGAAAAAAAAACAACCATATATTTTCCAGGCAACATTCACTAAACACAATCATGTTGAACTGAATGAAAGGGCAAGTGCGTCCTTCGCCTTTTTTATTATAATATAAAAATATAAATTCGACTGCCTATATTCGTTTAAAAACCATTATCAGGGTTAGCAGGTTTAAAAAAAATTAGTCCACTGGACAGTCAAGACACAATATTACAGGTCAAACGGCACTAATTTAAAATAAAACATAAACAGTAATTCCAAAAGGCAGTGATGCCGTACAAGGTAACTGGTAAACAGAGTGATAGTGGCGTTTGACCTGTAATGTTGTGTCTGTGACTGTCCAGTGGACTAATTTTGTTTTAAACCTGCTAACCCTGATAATGGTTTTTAATTAAAACGTGTAGGCAGTAGAATTTATATTTTTATATAATAAAGAAGGTAAAGGACGCATTTAGCTTCTTATTCAGTTTATAATTACCCTTCTGGATGATAGATATGATGCTGCAGCCATGTTGACAATACACCCACACACAGATAATATTCTGATTTATTCTTCTTTTTGCTTAAGTTAAAAAAGATATACCGTTGCATTTAAAAGTTTTGCGAAAAATGAAGAAATTGTTGACTCTACTAAAAAGCGCTCTCTAACTGTCGCAACGGAATTCAGAACGCCTTTTAATTAAATAGATAAAACAACAGAATCTGTATAAAATAGCTCAAATTTGATAGATTTCCATCAATTTCTCTTAGTCACTTTTGTCATAAATATTTTTTTCGCAAGCAGTAAACGGTTTCCAAGATACAGCCGACGTCCCATTTTAGCTGTACACCCGGTATATATTTTTATACTTTTCTTTATATACATAACTCAAAAAGGTTTTAAATCTGGACGACATAATCCCGCGCATTATATGCGAACATCCGATTGCTCCGATTTAAAGTAAAATTTTATTTATACAGTGATGGGCTAAAATATGGAACAAATTCATTTGAAAATCAGGTATTCATTTTTTGAAAAAACGCTCGGACACGTCGATTATAATTCTTTCTTCTTGATTTTTTGCCTCAAAAAGAAATTATACCGGGTGTGTCAAAAAGTAGATGTAGCAAAATTTTTTTGTTTTTTAAATAGAACCCCCCTATTTTTACTTATTACCCTAATTCTACGTCAAATTCTGAGCATAATTCATGTAGCATACTCTATCCTTATCTCTAACGGTTTTAGAGAAAAATTACATCATAAAAAAAATTCTTTAAAAAAAAGGTTAAAAAATTAGTTTCTTAAGTGTTGAAAATGCAAACCATTAACTTCTTGACATTATGCTAATCTACTTAAAAACCCTTCTAAAAGATTATTTACAGTATTTTCATTAATTTGCCTAATTTCATATCTAATTTTAAATTTTAAGTCTTCCAAATTTTGTGGTTTATCCTTATACACTTTTGATTTCAAATAACCCCAAAGAAAGAAATCCATGGGTGTAAGGTCGGGAGATCTTGCAGGCCATTCTATGGGTCCTCTTCTACCTATCCATCGTTCGGGAAATACAGTATTCAAATACTCTCGTACTTGTCGAGCAAAATGAGGCGGAGCACCATCCTGCTCAAAACCAAATAGACGCTTCTGGTAGATGAGGCTGATTTGGATTTGGAAAATCCGCTGCTAGTGTGGGAATTAATTCATTTTGAAGAAATTGTAAATACCGGTCTCCTGTAAGATTTCCATCGAAGAAAAAAGGTCCAATAATTCTATCATTTAATATCCCTGCCCAAACATTTACTTTTTGTGGGTATTGCGTGTGCTGTTCTCTCATCCAACGGGGATTATTTGTACTCCAATAACGAAAATTTTGTCTGTTTACCGAACCATTCAAACAAAACGTGGATTCATCGCTAAAAAGTATGTTGCGATGGAAAAATAGATTTAAGTTGCAAATTTTCATCATAGTTTCACAAAACTGTAGTCGGCGGTCGGGATCATCTTCGTTTAGCTCGTGCAGCAACCTAATTTTGTACGGATGGTACTTTTCTTGTTTCAATATCCGCAACACAGATCGTCGGCTAACATCATTATTAAGGGCTACTTCAGTGGATGCACTATGAGGATTATCTTCAACCTCTAACAAAATGTTCAAATGTGAGTTTTCACTAATTTTTGGACGACCTGGCCGTAGACGATCCTTTACATTCCCTGTTTCCCTGAATTTCTTATCAATTTTACTTACTGTAGATCTTGTAATCGGCCGTTCTGGATACTTAGCGTTAAACAAGTTACAAACTTCTTCTTGACTTCTTGTTTTGTCTCCGCATTCAATTAAAATTAAAATTTCAATTCTTTGTGTTTCATTTAAATGCACCATGATCACCGTTTTTTAAAATTATACCTAAACTAATTTTTGATTGACACATGACTTGCTATCGTAGTAACAATTCATTTAAATTTACCTGTTTACCTTTAAGTAGGTATGTACATGTACCTTTTTTTAAAGATTTTTTTTTTATGATGTAATTTTTCTCTAAAACCGTTAGAGATAAGGATAGAGTATGCTACATGAATTATGCGCAGAATTTGACGTAGAATTGGGGTAATAAGTAAAAATAGGGGGGTTCTATTTAAAAAACAAAAAAATTTTGCTACATCTACTTTTTGACACACCCGGTATAATTTCTTTTTGAGGCAAAAAATCCGGAAGAAAGAATTATAATCGACGTGTCCGAGCGTTTTTTCAAAAAATGAATACCTGATTTTTAAATGAATTTGTTCCATATTTTAGCCCATCACTGTATGTAGAAACCTGTATATTTAAATTCGAAAGTTCCACTTTCTGTTTTGTTTACCACGCTTGGTTTTAAATGCAATGTTAAAAAATGGATCTCTTTATATTAAAAAAATGTACCATTTGAACACGCCAGTCAGTCATCGCGAAAATACGAGTTCGAAACATGACTCTTTAAAGCCATGTAATTAGTTTTCTCTTAACAATTTTATGCCGCTAACTTTTGTAACTTTTCCTTTGTCGTCCGTACTTTAAATAAGGCTTTTTATTTGCTGAAAATCCGCTTTTACATTCGGTTACATATCCGGCGGCAACGTTACTAACCCAATGAAGTCTACCAAATTCAATGTAGATGAGACAGGCGGACGCAAATAAAACTTTAGCCTGTTTTATTTCAAATTCAGCGCGGTGATCACTTTTGGCTTTTGATATGCTAAAACCTGTATGGGAGTACAGTTCATTTTGTTGTAAGGTTGTAAGGTCAAAGAATTCTATTTGCTTTTTAACTTTGTTAGAGTACAAAGTAATCAGCGTTATATGAAAGCGAGTATGAGTTATAATAGTCGGAGAGCTAGTAACACCCGTTTCATGAAGTGTTTGATGCACTTCAAAATTTTGTGTTGGCTAGCTCTACCTGGGGACACCAGGTACTGCGCATAGGAGCAAGGTGTCCAAAAATTTTGCCTAAAAAAAGTGTTTGTTTCAGAGGCCAACAAACAGAAATAAAAATTTAAAATTACACGAAACACAAAAATTAATAAGTCAGACACTTTTGAGGGGGATAACATTTAATAAAAACACCCCCAAGTTGTTTTTTTAAAAATACAAAATGAAGTGTTTGATTCACGCTGATATTTTAACAGTGTCTTAATTACATATAATAAAAAATAATTACAAAAAGGCTGACTCTTTTTTTGGGGTTTACAGGGTGTTAACATTTTAATTAAAAAAATATTTTTTCATTGCCATTTTCAAACCACTCTAGATATTTTTATGAAATTTGGTAAACGTCTTTTGAGCATCGAAAGGCATTTTTGGTGTAAAATAATTTTGTTTTAAATTTTAGCAGTGGCATCCGTGCGGGACTTGCATTTAATATTTTTGAAGAAAAAAATGGTGCGCCACTGCTTTTTCTTTAAATAAAAATTATTTTTGAAATTCCCGTCTAATTTACAGCAAATTCGGTCTCTTGACTTATTTTCTTACGGTGCACCGTTTTTGAGTAAAAAATAAAAATCATTTTAATGCACATTCCTGGAAACACATAACCCATTTAATTAACAAAGGTAAGTCGGTTTAACAACAGTTAAGAACATTTAGGTTTTAATAATTCTCGGAAATATTCGATGATCAGGTACTTCTACATTTGGATAACGCTCCATGTAAAGACGTCTGGCTTCTCTCGCATTTCCATTTGCAAGACAATAGATAAAATACATCTCTATATGTTTCCAGGAATGTGCATTAAAATGATTTTTATTTTTTACTCGAAAACGGTGCACCGTAAGAAAATAAGTCAAGAGACCGAATTTACTCTAAATTAGACGGGAATTTTGAAAATAATTTTTATTTAAAGAAAAAACAGTGGCGCACCATTTTTTCTTCAAAAATATTAAATGCAAGTCCCGCACGGACGCCACTGCTAAAATAAAATAAATAAAAAATTACACCAAAAAAATGCCTTTCGATGCTCAAAAGACGTGTACCAAATTTCATAAAAATATCTAGAGTGGTTTGAAAATGGCAATGAAAAAATATTTTTTTAATTAAAATGTTAACATCCTGTAAACCCCAAAAAAAGTGTCTGCCTTTTTGTAATTATTTTTTATTATATGTAATTAAGACACCGTTAAAATATCAGCGTGAATCAAATACTTCATTTTGTATTTTTAAAAAAACAACTTGGGGGTGTTTTTATTAAATGTTAACCCCCTCAAAAGTGTCTGCCTTATTAATTTTTGTGTTTTGTGTCATTTAAAATTTTTATTTCTGTTTGTTGGCCTCTAAAACAAACACTTTTTTTGGGCAAAATTTTTGGACACCTTGCTCCTATGCGCAGTACCTGGTGTCCCCAGGTAGAGCTAGCCAACTCTTGCTTACCTGCTCATCTATCCAGTAGATACTATGACACAAAATTTTGAAGTGCATCAAACACTTCATGAAACGGGTGTTACTAGCTCTTGGATTATAATAGAATATATTATTCTAAAAACTCTGGAAACGATATTTAAATAGTTTAAATGTAATTTTAATTTGTCTTTACGTTTTCTAAAACATTATTGAAAAAAATAGTTAAAACACAGTATCTACAATAATAACTGTATTGACAAATTGGTTTAGGCTTTCGCGGCCAGTCGGTGAGCTAGTGTAGTCATCATTCGGGTCTAAAGGCCGTCGTCGGTTGGAATTGCTTCCTAACGTTTCGCTAGCACGAGTGGCGAGCTTCTTCAGAGGTCCTTCCATCTCCGGTGCTGGAAGTAATCTACTTCCAACACAACAAATACATGTTTTATAAAAAATTATGGCTAATTTAATTTTAGATTAAATTATTGTTCTATGCAGCTAGCACTGACTCAAAAGTTTCCGTTTGAGGCTTTCTGATGAGTCCAAATAAGGACGAAACAGCTGTCCTACTCGGCCCCAGGGAATTCATTGGTTTTTGCCTTCCTGTGTACTTCAATGCAAAAAATAGGCAGGTTTATCACTCTTTTATGTCCGCTAGCCGATATAATTCTCTCCCTTTTTTACTTTGTATATTTTCCTTTTTTTTTAAATCCTTCTAAAAATACTCTCTTAAAAGTTAACAAAAAAGGTTCTTTAAAAAACTAGGCACCATAAAAAATAAAACAAAAAGTTATTGTATTTTCACAAGAAAAATTGTGTTGATGATACACTACTAAATGGGAATTACAACACGCCATTTTATTGAATTTACAACCATGTTCACAAATTGAAACGTCAGACATTTTCCAATTATTGTGTTGAGTTATTATTGAGTTTTGACATATTGTTACCATAACCCTGTAAATACAAAAAAATTTCTTTTACCGTACGCTTACCTGAAAAATTAAGTCAAGTAACTCAAGATCAGTGCACACTTCGCTAATCCAAATTGATTTGCTTCTATGGAGGTGAAATACAGCCAGAGTGGAATGGGAATCGCGCTTGAATTAAATTTGGCAACGTTGCACGCGCCAAGTATATTTTGTATTCATTTCCTTACATTAAAAACTTAAGTTCAGATTTGCCAATACTGTAAAGTTAATTATTGTAATGGTAACTTTATGTTATTTGGACCTATTTCTTATAATTCTAGCAAATTCACCTTGAAAAATAATCCAAAAATTACATTTGCACTTATTTTTAGCTTCCTTTAAGCTGTTCTACTTGTCTTCGCCTTTTGCTTAGCAAACTTGCTTTACCGCCTTCAGCTAGACAGGTTTTCCTGTCGTAGTAATTGCGAAAATCCTTAGAACTCCGCCGAAAGTTGCCGAAGTTATTTCCGCGATTTGCCTGGGAAAATTACTCAAAGTATTTTTGAGGAAGGTTAATAATTTATAGAAAGGCGCTTGGAGCAAACCACTACTTTAGTTCGACTACGTGCGTTGATTACTAATAAAGACGGAAAATAGATAATTGGGTTTTTTAAATTTGACTTCAGTTTACTAGGGTAGTTACGTGGGTTAATTAAAAATAAACAGACTTAAAAAAATTGATGAGAGGTGTTAATAATAACAAAGATTCAAATTGGCTAGTGGAGAAAGACTTCTTGCCTTTCTTTTCATTCCTATATTTCAATAATTGAAATATAGGATTGGAAATTGTGGAATTATTCCACTTTAAGCATGGACTATTTCTTCAAACCATCTATTTATGTTTATCCGGAAAAGAAAACCGACTTTCAGATGAGATTGGAAATTTAAATTTTTCAGACAACTACCTAGATAATCCTAAGACGAGTTATAAAATTAATAACCGTTTTTTTATGTTAATCTAATGGGTACTTTAAATATTATTATTTGTGCTTGCCAAATTTCGGTAATTTTTGCTTCTTTCTACTTAATTAACTTATATCGGTAATACAATTACAAACTTCTCTTTGCAGAACCTCTAGGTTTGTATAATGTTTATTATGCATTAGTTTACTTTGCCCGTCTCATATCCGTTCCTTTATGAAAACGTGTTGTCTATGCTTTCAGAATATTAATTTTAGAGAAAAGTGTTTCTTGGGAAATATTATACTTTGCTACCAGCTTGTTTTATTATTTTATGCGCTATTTTAAACTTGTTATGAATTTCTTATTATTAGTGGTTTGTACTGCAGTCCTAAGAAAAATAGCAAATTTTGAATATCCTAAGGTAGGAATCTCCTTTTTCTAGTTGCCGCATTTCTTATTTTTAACTTATTGCAAAGCTCGGTTAAAGCATTTCTCGCTGATGTATCATCACTTTCGTCGCCTGCCAGAAAGTGTACAGCATAATATGGGAAAAAATGTTATTTGTGAATTTATTAAATTTATTTATTATAGGGACTACTTCCGTGCGTAAAATACTAACTTTACGCACTATAAAAAGTGTATTAAATTTAACTTCTTAGGCTGACGTTTGTATAATGACATTAATATGCATACCTGCCTGCATTTTTTATTCAAATTGGTCTGGTTGGCCATTGACAAATGGCGATTTCTTTTTGACGTATCTAAATGTGGACATTTTGTGATTGATGAAAGGTCTTTGTATCATTTTAAGAACTTATTTTGGATTATTGAGAATTTTAATATGGCAAGTTTAAATTGTGATATCAAAAATGTGATAATTGCATAATTAAATTTAATTTTAATTTAAATTAATAAAAATTTAAATCTCAAAAAAACAGTGAATTATCGGATTTTATTAGATATTTCCTTTTATGCAAAACAATGTGGAAAGCCAAATACTTTACACACTAGTGTATGTGTATGAAGTGTTCGTACTTTGATCGATATTATATATTTTCCGGTAGTAAAAAAAATAGTGCATGCAATTCGTGCGTAAAGGGTATTATTATTTTACTCATGAGATTTGCGCACTGGCCTATTGCTTGTGCGTAAAAATTCTCATTCGCACAAGGACACCTACTTTACACACTTGTTGCAGAAATAACTATTATAAAATACCTTTAACTATTCTTACCTAACTTTGTTTATTGTAATGTCTGGTAAAAATAAATTGCATAAATTTAAATGCTTTGCTCTATTACATCTATTTTTGGGTCTTGGTTCCCTATTAAAAACTAATTGTGTTAAAACATTGCTAACTTGTCACTTGGCTATATCTAAACAAACGAATACTACACACTCGATAGTATGAACATTGCAACCCCCCGTAATATGAACATCATATTAAATTATGCTTGGCCACCGTTTACCTTGAATGTCATTAACCTGCAAAATCGAAAGTTGGCTAAATCCCTGGTTGTGGTATTGGTTCATGACTCTTTTTTTTTATAAATGTCTATGTAAATTATACCTATTTTTAAAAGTGTACCATTGGCTAAGTTATTATAAATTGTAATATTTTTTAAGCGTGTATTACCCTATTTTCCACACCTAATAATAAAAACAAGAGGAAATGTATGTCTTAAAAACAAACACCGAGCTCGGAGATTCTTTACAATATCAAGTCAATAAAATTAATTTTTTTTTTGATTTAATTTGAATCATTTATCTAAAATATACTAAAAATAAACCTATATGGACAAATTATTACCCTCTTCTACCTTTAAAACCTAAGCAGCTTTATTTCTATTTCGTCTCGAAGAAAGTAATATATTGCATCATAATAACAAGCTGAATTTTGAGGGGCAGATAACATTACTTTCCGTTTCCCGTTCTTACAGGGTTTGCTACTCTGGCAGTGTTGTTTTTCCGTAAATAATGGGATCTGTCATTTTGGATTACTATCCCAACGCGACGTCTCGAGAGAGAACCCTTAGCTTACATCTAACTGAAAGATGATGTAACTAACTGCCGTTTCTTAACTTTTTGCTTTTTAAAGATCTTTTTGATCGTGTAAAGTTTTATGACAATTAATAAATTATTTTTTTCCCAAATACTTGTTATAATATTGATGTTAAAAACCCTTTCAGGGCCGCAATTAGACACTTCTGGGCCCGCGAACAAACTTCTTCGGTGCGGTCCCCTCTCAGGTTTCAAAAAAATGATTATTTGGTATGCCCCAAACATTTTAGACCAAACTGATCGAATTTTAAAAACTTTGAAACTACATCTCTTATGTAAACATGCGTGTAGACTTAAATATCATTACTTTTGGTATCTCTGAAAAGCATTTCTCATACGCTTTTTAGAGAGGGGTCACAATTGGGGTAGTGCTACTTAAGATTTTAAAACGGATAAGGGTATACTGAGAAAAAATCGTTCTATTCCTTTTAAGAATTCACATACTCTTTATACAACTGTTTAATACTATATGTGACAGCAACGCGTTTTCCTACTGTAAGATAATGAAAATTGCTAAACCGTTGTGTAGCGATAATATCACGGTAATTTGGCCAATAAGAAATAGAAGTTAATGCTACCATAGAATGGTTTGTAGCCATTATTGCTTTGAATACTCACAGTAATTAGAAAGTTGTAAGGAAAATTGATATTAATCATTATATTATATTATTAGCTTGCTACGGTTAGTAAAGCATATACTTACCACTAAAAATCAGTACTATAGTTCTCAAAAATTTAAATAGCTTCTAGTGTGATATTGTTCTAGTCGCTTAACATTGCATATGATTATCTATTATGCCACATGGTTTACTAAGATAGTAAAATGCGTCCATAGGTTATAAATTCCAATACTAATGATAGGTTGTATAAAATAAGAATCTTCTATTGCTTTCTCTGACATGCAAAGTTTAAAAAAACCTTAAATAAAAAGTAAAAATAAATTAATTGAAACAGGTATTGATACGATCAATTAATTTCAAATTCAGACAGGACATCTAGAAGACTCCTACCAACGATGTGACCTGCGCAAAAAATACGTTAAAACTAGTACTAGGGCGCGCGGCGATTGCCGATCGCTACGAACCCTTCTCCCCCTTTCCAAGGTCTTGTGGATTATAGGTTTTAACAGATACAATTCATTTTTGGGGACGCTAATCTGCTTTTTAAATTGTAGAGAACATTGGGAACAAAATGCATCGCATTGAGAAAATAGAATTTATTTTTTAACAAAATTGCTGTATTAAAAGTAGTTCACTATTCAATAAGACTGTGCTACTAATGGAACTGATTCTTACCAATAAAAATACTGTTCTATCAAATCTGGAATTGATATAGCACTATAGCGTGTTTGATATACTAGCAATTTATTTAATATGGGTTAATAAAAAATAAGCTATCAATACAAACTATATGTCTTAGCAAACCTGTTGTACTAGATCCTTTGCCTCAGTGTTGTGCTTCAGGGGTAGGTAAGGATGCTTGGCAAAATACCTCGTTTTTATTCCTCCGCGTCTTCGCAGAAATTATATTTATGGTATTTTGATATATTCTTTAATGTAAAAAATATTGCTGAAGTTTTTGTTGATTCAGGTGGATTTTATGGATCAATTGTCTATTTTAAAAGCTGCATTTTTAAAACTTTAGCTGGGTACCTTTGTATCTAATATTTCTAGCATGAAAAATCGATTTGAATATACCTCTAAAATTTACCGGAATAAATTTACTAAACAAGCTTTACAGACCAAACAATTGTCGGTCTTAAATACGAATCAGGTGAAGTGAAAGACTGTAAGCCCGGTGTCTACAGCCAAACCACATTGCAAGCTCTCACACTTATAAAACGGGTCCGGAACCGAATTGTATTTTAATTTCCCTTTTGTGGCGGCAAAAAAGGGGAATTATGCGGCCTTTGTTTTTTAAAATGGCATGGGGATGAAATTTAAAATATTCCGGAATCTTTTAAAAGAATTTTGTATGAATGGAATCTTTATAAAATATTTTTTTGATCATTTTAATATATAGCCCAGCCGTCCTAAAGTTGAAAGTTTATAATTATAAAATATAGTCAAGGTCTTGCATGTAATTATATTAATTGAAGTAAATAATATCGATTTAAAAACCGAGCTATTTGTTTCAACGTTATTAGATAACGATTTGTGTAATAGATCGTGAAAACGGCTTATTTTTATAATGATCTTAATAATAATGAGCTTAAAGTGGTTAGGTTTGGCTGAAAATTTTTTTCACCTGGTAAAATAATTTAAACTGCGTCAACCATAATGACGATTTAGACGTTTAGTATTTACTGGTGTTAGATTTTTAATACTTTCTCTAGTACTTGAAAGGTGGCTCATCATTCAGCAACCTGGCAAGTAAACCAAGGCTATTCTTTTTCCTACCCCTGAATTTTTCTCCAACTATCCTGTGCCCTCGCCCAACCTTCCCAGTCTCGTCATAAAAGTAAGGGTGTCAGCAAGCACGTAGCCAGGGGGGGGACCAGGGGGTCCGGACCCCCCCCCCGAAATTCTCAGAAAATATTTTCTTTCAGCAAAATAGGAAAATAACACATAATATTATACATAACAAAGAAAATTTTTAATTTTCTATATATAATATTACGTTTTTTTTGGGTTAGGCTATCGAAACTAAGAATTTCCAAGTTTCGAGAGTCAAAAAAAGGGCGTGGCACCTAAAATTTTTTTCCTGCGGCGCATTTTTTAAGAAAGAAAGATAGAAAGGCCACCCTCATCAAAATACGAAATACGCCACTGCCGGACCCCCCCCCCCCCCCGAATACATTTCCTGGCTACGTGCTTGAGTGTCTTTTCAGGCGAAGGCGATAAGTTCCTTTCTTCGGAGAACCGACGTACCAAATACCTGAATCCTTAGTGTCGCCTTTCCCCTTCCTCACACCCCGGAAAATGTGGCTGAATATAAAATATTAGTAAAAGGCGTGACATGAAAAATTGGTTTACAATTGAACGAATAGGCTAAGTTTCTAAGCTCGGGGGGGAGGGGGGGGGGGGGGTCATATTATGTTCCCTCAGCCGACAACACCCAGTCAGACTTCCTCCTAATGGATTGAGGGTCCGTCGTCTACTGTTCAAGAGCCACATTTTTCTGAATGGGTTGTCTCCTGTTATAAAATCCTTAGTCTGTCTTCGGTTAGCCGCCATTGTTCCG
The DNA here is from genome assembly GCA_963969555.1 of Polydrusus pterygomalis. Classification (NCBI taxonomy): domain Eukaryota; kingdom Metazoa; phylum Arthropoda; class Insecta; order Coleoptera; family Curculionidae; genus Polydrusus; species Polydrusus pterygomalis. The sequence goes on along the minus strand of OZ018378.1, from coordinate 3,189,845 downwards.
TGAAACGTCCTGTGACCCACTCCTTAACTACATACCCAACCTGTTGATTTGAAAGAATATTATTGGGTTCCGGCCCTTGGAAAGGAGTCTCAGCTCCGACTTTGGTAAGCTCATCTGCTCTTTCCCTGCCTTGCAACTTTTGGTATCCCGAGACCAGACCAGACCAGTTTATTCTTCTTGATATCTGAAAGACTTTCCGGGGCACTACCCACTCTTCGACAAGTACTGACGTAACCGTGGGTTTGCATACGGCCTTGAAGGTAGCTTGTCTGAGCCCGCTCTTAGCACTCTTGCAGTAGGCAAAATGTCGTAGCCCTTTGACTGAAATATTGTCGTATAATACTTTTTTTCCATCGAAAATGACATCATTATTTATTTTTGTGACGAATGTTATTTGATTTCTAGGGATGCATGAATTAATACTTAAATTCTATGCAATTGCAGACGACAATATGAGACCATAAACTTGCATAATGACGTACAAGTTTCACCTATAGCACAGAACATATAGCTACGCATTATAGTATTTTCCCTACATATTGGTAACATTATTTTTCTAGATATCTTTGTGAAAAATTTGAACTTCCACCTCATCTGAAAGTCGTTTTTCCTTTCCGGAAAAACATTACGGGTACGCTACAGTACATTCAGCTTTTTATGTATAGATGATGATTAAATAAAAATTACTTCATGACAATCTTTCAGCGACTTTAACTGCTTTTCGAGCAATTTTTTTTACAGGTATTTTGGTGGTTTGTAAGGTTTCTTATTTCAAACAAAGCCAAAAGGTTAAAGTATCGCTTTAAAATAACTGTAACCTTACACACAACGGCCTTTACATCCCAAGGTAATTGCCTTTTATACTTTATTTTTTAACAAAAGAAATTGTTGGTTTATTTTATTAGAAAAAAGCGCTGTAAACGCGTTTGTGGTAATAAAAGCTTAAATATTTGGCCTTTTTTGTTAGAATTTGTAAAAAAATTGTTATTTCTAATTAATAAAAGTTCCACGATTTTTTACGTTGAAATTTTCATTTTTTCCACAATGCGAAAAGGTGCGTAGGCACTTTAGATAATGACTTCTTGAAATTTTATTTACGATAGGGCTATTTCAACAACAGACCAGTCTTTTCCCGATTACCGTCCAAACATACATCATCCAAACAGGTAAAAATTATAGACCGAACTCGATTGGATTATCTCTGACACGTCACTTTACAATAGTCAATAATTCTAGCTCCTCATAACCCGAAAAAATATTCGTAGCAGATACGTGGAACAACTTTGTCCGACGAGAAAATGAAATTTAGCTACTCCATCTTGTTCAAGCGTTTTTCCCACACGTATTCGGGGCTCCCTCTTTTAGAGCCAAAGTTTTCTTTATATTCCCATCTGGCTTGCGATGCCGTTCATTACAGCAACTATTCTTTCGGCTCCGCGTAAGAGTCAGGACCGGATTCTAGTCTCGGTTTAGCGAAAATTTGAATATTGTTGCTATTCCTAGTCATTAAATTTATTTCATTTGTTTTACCAAGTTTATTGGCAAAAGATTTTGTTACTTATTTTTTACATCGAGAGAGATTTAGAGAAGTTTTTTTAGCTAATTAGGATAGAAATATGGGACCCGTTTTTTAAGTTTCTTGGCCTATACATTCTTCAAGGTTTGTCTATTATTATCTAAATATGAATCTTTTTTTTTCTAACTTATTTCAGCTTCAACTTAGTTCTGACAACGCACATGTCAATTCGCACGACCTTATACACAACATAAAGGCATTATCAACAGTCTGGAGAACCTCCTTAAGGCCATAACAAAGTCTTGGAGACATTGTTGATTCCGGGAAATATATATTTGATAAGCCTCTTTAAAAGACTTAAAGAACATTTTATAAAGAACTATTGTATGATATTCTGCATAAATAAGAGGATTTAGCCAGAAACGATAGAAACTATTCTATATAATTGCGCTGAAAATATAAAATACTCTATAATAAAAGCTTGGATCTATAAGGATTTCGAAAGTTTAGTTTTATTGTAAATAAAATAAAAGTAATAAAACCCTTATGTAACCTGTATGAAATTTCATACAAAGTAACTTCAGCTTAGTCCAAAAAGACGGTGGTTATAAGCTTTTTAGCTAGAGATCACGTATGGCCTTTTTTTAAACACACAGAACCCTTTTAAACCTATTCATAGTCTCGCATCAATTGTATTTCTACATCCAAGTAAAACACCAACAAGAGCAAAGCAAGAAATTTCATTAAAATTTATATCAGTGGCAGGTGTGTGACAGGGAAAAATTACACTACCCACAGTTGGGTTTCCAGGATGGTTGCTGCTAGGCGATTCAGGCAGTGTCGAGAATTGTAAGTAATGTAGTGAAAAGTCTTGAGAGGGGTGAATATGTGGGTCCTACTCTTTGTGACCTTAGCAAGGCTTCGACTGAGTATCTCACGAGCTCCTGATCAAAAAGCTTTCTCGGTATGGAATCCGGGACTTCCTCTGAAGTTGCTAATCTCTTACTTAACTTCTCGTAGACAGTATGTCTCACTTCAGAATAAAGTATCGAGCCATGGTCTGGTGGAGAGTGGAGTGCCCCAAGGATCTGTTCTGAGTCCGGTGCCATTTATAATTTATATGAACGACCTATTCTTACATCTTTTCCCCACAGGCACCGTGTGAATGATAAGGAACGTTCAATATCAATTTTAATTAAAAAATATAATCAAATAAATTAAACCAAAAATCCCTTCCTTATAATCAATTGACTTTTTTACTGTTTACGGGTGCATTTGTTTTGCAGACGATACATCACTGTTATGCAGTGTGACAACATTAATGAATTTAAAAATATAGTTAGTGACCTGAGCCATTAAGCGGATGAGTGGTTTTCTCAGAATAATCTAAAATTGAATATGGAAAAACTCAGGAGATTATTTTCTCGAGTCGTGGTGTAGTGGAGGGTTCAATGACTAAAATACTGGTTGTAATATTGGACTGTGGGTTAAATTAGTGGCCCCACATTCGGTCAGTACGAGGCAAGCTGACCTTATTTATTTTTGTGATAAGAATGCTTAAATCATTAATTGGCCAAGAGTCTGTTATGACTGTGTATTATTCGTTTTTTCATGGTCACATTGTATACGGAGTAAAACTGTGGGGTAATTCTGCGGATTCGTATATTATATTTAAATTACAAAAAAGGGCTGTTCGGGCAATTGTGGGTGCAGGGCATCGAGACAACTATAAACCTTATTTTATCCGTTTGGGAATATTAACTCTATTTATCTTACATCAGCTGATTGAAATACATAGTAACATAGGTCAAGTTAATATGAATTCCAATTTTCATAACTATGGCACTAGATCGGCCTTCCTGATTAGAAAATCCAAATACATACTTGAAAAATCGGTAAAGAACTTTCTGCCGGAATCAATTAAATGCCTTCAGCCAAAAAAATTTAAAAATACCATGAAAAGTATTCTCCGTGAATATGCTTTTTACTCTGTTATTAGATATCTATATAAAAAATATAAACTTTTCAGACAAGAATCTCGACATAGTGCGATAAACACTGTTTGTATCTTAATTTAAATAGTTTTGTTTGGGTATAATACGAACTATGTTCTTTATTATCTTAATGTATTGTAATATGTATATTTATATTATATTTATTTTAAATCCAGAAGCACATTGACTCAATATTAGTGCTATTTGACCTGCTGTATAATAACATGTATGTATGTATGTAGTCGAATAAAATTTATGAGTATGAATATGAGTATGAGAAAATAGAAATAACAAATAAGAAATACGCTTTGTGTTGCACTACAACAGTTTTCCTAACCTTGGTGGTATTTGTTTACGTAATCATTTGATTGTTGTTTGAGAAAACACCCGAAGAGAATTAAATAACCTTACGATTCCAATTCTCTTTGAAATGTAATTCTGGCGACCCAGCGTACACAAAAGCCATGCCATCTGTCAATTCACACGGCTTTAAACACAATATAAAGGCTTTATTAAGAGTGCACAAAATCTTTAAACGGAAAGAAAATATTTTTGATTTAGGATATATACAGGCTGTTATAGAAATTACTTTAAACCCGTAAATCCTGATATAAACACACAAAAATTCATTAAATTAATTTATGACCCACCGCTACTGGTGAATTTATGAATGCAGTATTATGGAAGAAAATGACAAGTAAACACTTGAGTATTAAATAAAATTTAAACCTAGGGACCTGAAAAATCCAAGACTGGCATAAAATGTACAGAAACTATTCGAAGAAATAAAAAGCTGTTTTAAACTGTTTACAGTCCTTTATTCAAAGTATACGATTTCGATCCCCCACAATCGATACTTTTCCCTAAAACTACTAACAAAAGTTAAAATAATTTTTTCACACCTTAACTACTTCTCCATGGCGCCAGTGCCGGCGCTGCCGATCAACTGGTCAGATGGGGACGTTGAGATTATAATTATTGAATCGATGTGTCCCATTGGCGGACTGAGCATTTGGTCTGGTTTTACTGGTCCATACCCCACTTTTTAAATGGTCGATTTAAAAAAAAAAGAAAGGAATGTTTTTTGGGACATTTCTATAATTCCTTGTTTGTTCCCGAAGGCAATAACTCCTCAAGAGATTAAGTTACCTTGGTCCGGTGATAAATATTATGCTATATTTTGTATTTTCCTTTTATTATTAGAATTATATTATTGAAAATGGACAAAATATGAAAAACAAACCAAGATTTTGCTGCAAACAAAAAAATATATATCCTATATTGCTAACATGAGCCATTTTTTCCCAAAATACATTATATACAATATATTATGAATTATTAAACCTCATACAAATTACATTACCTTAAGTGCCAGGAGTAGCCACTGCAGCTAAAATTCGCCTTTTTTGTATGTATATTAATAAAAACGAGATTATTATTATTAAATAAGTACTGTTTTTTACGATTAGAGTATTTCAGATGTTACTATACTATACAGTATTCACCTAAAGAGGACTGGAGATACTTACCAGTTGAAACGGTGTGGGCTAAAACAAATAAAGACAATGCCAGTACAAAACGTTTCTATAATTCCAAAAATCCTAGCTCCTGCCCGGATCAATGTTAAAATTGTGTAAACGCCATGTTACTAGTAATTACAACGGCGGACATAACATTCTTAGCTCATAAATACTAAAGAAGGTTTTGTAAATGCATAAAAGAGGCCTAAAATAACTAAAATAATTTTGTCTGGTATTGATTATATATAAAAGTTAGACATTCTATAGATTTAAATAAAAGTCTTTAATCAAAAATTTAATAAGATCGAAAAATTAATATAGAAGAGGAATAGGAAGGTCATGTCTGAAATAATTCAATAAAGCCTGCTTTTATAGCAGTGAAGACAAGGCTTTTCAACATAATGAAGTTTGGCAGGAAATATTCCGATCAAAACCGAATATTTAATAATATTGGGCTAGTATTTTACAATAAAAAAGCAAACTGAAAACGGAGTTTGTACATTCATAAAAGAACGGTTATCAAACAAAATATATTGGATCAATTTTTATAACGGTATTCATGCTATACAATACAATGACAGATGAAAACATGAAATATCAATTGCCAGACCCAGATAGTTTTTCTGCAAATACCGTACTAGGGTACCACCACTATTAGATCCTAGTCTCAGAAGTGAGCTGTGATACAGCAAACGTGTCAGGCGATGGATTCATCGAGAGAAAAAAGAACGAACCGTCATTTTATTATTGTGTTTCTCACTACGTATTTCAGGTCATTATCTAAAACGACACTAAAGCAGTTTGGTTTTTAATATTGACATCAATAAAGCCAAATTCGGACTACAACAATGTGTCGACCAGCTTGTAGATATTGCAAATAACAGATTTCAATTTGGCTGCTTTCTGAATTGACTCGTCAGAAAAAAAGCAATATCTAGGGAGGGCAAGGATTTTTAATAACGTGAATCTTTGATGTTAAGGGCTTACCATCAAAAAAATTAATATTGGAGAGTAAAAGGGAGCGACCTCTGTTATCGATACCTCGATTTTTTTTTTGTCATAAATTACATTAAGGCAAAATTGGAGAATTTTTGAGAATTATGATCATGATTAGTAGGATGAAACAACTCTCTATGTTCATCTTTTCGATATACTTACGATTAGAGTCCGGCTACCAGGTAGTGAAAGAACCTTTTAACCAAAACTGGCATGATGACTCATTGGAAAATATTATTTCCATTAAAGTTGTGTACCTTCTACCATTTTTTCTCTTCCGCTAACACCATAGCTTTTTTTGTTTCCTGATGATGAAAATTTCTACGTTCGAAACATGTAGAGACCTCGATTGAATAAATAACAGTTAATTAGTCACTTACCACAACGTGCATAGATACAATGACGGTCGCTGTACATCGACCTTTACCTGAAGGAAAATTGGAACCCTATTATTTTCAGATCCTTAAAAATAGATATAATATAAAATATATTAATTAATCCAAAACTTACCCAGACATGTAATTACACTTTATTTGGCATTTCCAGCAGGATCTTGAAAATTACAAAATAACTTATCGACAAAGCGACATGATGCAATATCAAAAAGACAAATGCATCAAGGTGCAAGGACGAACACAAACAGGATGGTTAAGAAATGGAGCAATGTGATTGCTTGCCATTGACATATTATGTATTTTATTTTGAGTCAACATTTCAACATTCATTTCCTTGAAAGGAACGCCATATGTAGTGGATGACAAGTGACTTGAATGACAGGTGCAACTTTTTGGATCTCGGTTTCATACCCCTGGTCAGAGGCCAAGTAGAAAGGCAAATATGATATATTTTCTTAAATATAATTGAGTAGATCGGCATTATTAGTTTTATATAATTTTATTCTTATTACGTCAACCTTTCTTTTTTAAATAATACTATCAAAGTGCAAAAACGTCGTGTTCCCAATAATTCAATTACTCCTCCTGCCATAAAATTTATTACACGACTTTAAAACTTAACGAAGTTCCAGACAGAATATCTCGCCCCCACGACGGGGATTTTCATTCAATATATTACGACATTTGTTGGCGATTCGTATTCGTTCGACGTAGTTTTCGCACTTTTCTCGAAATAAAATAAAGAACCGCTTTGAACAGCAGGCCTGCTGACAAAAGATTCTTCTTTGGGTCGTGCGCTCTTTCAAAACTATTTATTTTGAGTGGTTTTTTCGTATCGTCGTTGTGGCCGAGTAAGACCGGAATAAAGATTCAATTTTGGGGATGTGAAATCGATTTTTTATTTTGACCCCGAATCATAAAAACGATCAATATTTATTAAATTAACTAAATTTTTATAGTAATTTAAGGTCTCAGTCTTGTTACAGCAACAGCAGTACTGCTAATGGAGTAGTTGCTTTTGTACCTTAGCCGTAATCTCTACGTAGTAGTACGTATTCGAGAAATAGTATATTTCTTATTGCATTGTGTATTTTTAATAGTTTTAAATATACATGACAGTCTTTTTTTTTTAATTAGGCAAGTTATAGTGGCATTTTATATGAATATGAGAGAGTAGATAATATGTTTAGATGCCTGCAATAAGGAAAACAGATGAACCAGTGTTTTCGACGTGCAGCGTGAACAACGCACGGCGATTCCTGACATGCATAGCCTTCTAGATTTTAAAGGAGTGAGTGAGATAGTATATACTAGCCTGTTCATAAAGGCACTTTGACAGATCCAGGTGGGGGGCCTCTCCTAGGGGTGAGATCCACCACAGATAGCGTCTTAAAGTCAGCGGCACAGAGTTTAACTAAAACATTTGACGTTAGGTTAATATTGACATCAATAAATGTTTAAACAGCTGCTGAACTTATTATTTTGAAATAAAATTGTTTAATTCAAATTTAAAAGGGTCTTATTGCTTTATAAACTTGAAAAAAATTTAGTTAGAAAATTTTATTTTTTCTTTCTCCAAGGGGTAGGGTAAAAATCTAAATTTATTGAAAAATCCCATTGTTTTACTGCCGATAAATAAAAGAAACTGCCATTATCACATTTACAATTCTTTTTTAGTCGAGTAGTAGAAGTTCCATTTTTTTTAAAGTAAACTTCCGAACAACTTGTCCCACAAACAAACGTTATTAAAAAAATTTTGTTATTTGTAACTGACGAGCACTAAAGCTTAATTAGCCGACAAAGCAAATTTCAGTTAAACTATTTTCAAAACAAAAAAAAAATACAACTTGTCCCAAGTTTATTTACTTTAAATTTGTGTCGACGTATCTGGTGATATATTTACTATCTATAAATGACCAAAAAATAGAAGAAACTCGACCAAAATTGGACACGGCGGCGCCTGGAAACCTGAAAACTTCGTGAAGCTCTGTAAGGTGGATAAGGTGGAGCAAACTTGAGTAAACTTTACCTCTATCTGTGCCAAGTCTCTGGATAAATAGACTTAAATCGCGGACTTTCTGGATCGTGTGTTTTCGACAGTTAAACATATTGGTATTTAAGGAATCTACGTTTCTCGTGTTTGTTTTATTTTAGCGCGGTTACTTTCGCAAACATAGCGATTCCACAGGAAGGAAACGACAGTAAATTTTTGGTAATAGACGTACTTGAATGTTTTTAAAAGCGACCGAAATGGATAATTTATCATATAAGTTTCTACAATCCGATTTAAAATCGAATAAATTTTTAAGTTTTAAAGAAAACTACTATTTTACTAAAAAAGTTGAAACGTAAGAGTAGTTTTAAATAAATGATTTGCATAAGTAAACAGTTTATAATGTGATATTTTGGGGAAACTTTTGCAATACTTGCAATGTTTTCTAGCGATATATTCTTTAGAGTTTGGACTTTTGACCTTCTTTACTTTCTACGACTGCGCGAAGCATCATCAAGAACGTAATTTTTTTAAAATGGTTAGTTGTTTCACGTTTTTCGGCCTGTCAGCTGCGGTGGATCTTAGTATTATCTCTAGGATAAATTAATTCCCGTCTGATGACGACCAATCAGAATCGTGTAAGCGTGACATACACGGCGCCAATTTTAAATTGCTGTTTTACCAGCATCAGATTTAAATAATTTGAAGACTAAACATTTTTTTTTGAATATAGAAAATATGGAGTTAAAGTATACTTTTTATATTTTAATTTGCAATTATATCAGAAATTTTAATTTGAAATGTTACACACATGTTGGTAGGTTTCATTTACAGTTTGTCATAAATATAATCATAATATTATAATATCGTTTACAATAGAAAGTTTAGTGAATCATTAAAAATACTAAAACAGAAAAAAACTTAACACCAACATGTATTTTAACTTTACAATAATAGGTATAGCAGCTATATTGACGAACTATTATTATTAAATAAACTTTAACAGGTTATGACAAGTGACATGGCCAATATCTTAGAAAACTTATTGTATTATATACCATAGTTTTTACTTTTAACTAAACTACAGTAGCCTGTTTAATATAGACTTATGAAAATCCTTTTTAAAACCCATAAAATATTTTACTGCAAGCTGCGCCATCATCATTTCTCTACAAGAATTTTAAATTAGTTTTAGTTTTTACAGCGTCAAATCTTAAATGCATTTTTACTAAATTCATTAAAACAAAGAAAAACTATAAAAAGTGGCCAACAAAGATAACAGAACTTGCCACTTAAGGGATAATAGTAGCTCATAACTCTGTAGACAAACAGACATAATTTTACATTAGGGATTTAAGAAGAGAAACGAACAAAAAGTTACTCTGGGAAAGTTCTAATGGTTTCTTTTGGGGTTTTTAGTATTTTTAATTAAAGTAGAAAATATGAAGCTCAAGGCTGTAAACATGCTACTTGTAAGTAAGAAAAATTAGGCAATGCACTCTCGTGACTGCGTCATTTATTCACATTATATACAGTTTATCAGGTTAATTCAAAGATTTAAAAATCAGAATAGGATTTTATTTTCTTTAATTATAGTTTTATTAAAATTAATATTAATTGTTTTAAGTTTATTGCATCCAATAAAAACAAATCTAATTGGGTTACGCTTTTATTAGATAATATAATGGAATTTAGTGTCGAAATTTGTGTCTAGATGTCTGCGTATATAGGATAATATATTATTTAATTTTATATGTTATATTAATAATTTCATGATACACTATGCTTTAAAATTCCTTTATGAACTAAATATGGGGTTATATTTGTTTAAACCTAATGACAAATAAATGGATAATTACATACTTTATTGATTATTAAACATATTATTATATACCTAAACAAAATTAAAACTTTATGCACATCGTAAAAATGATTAATATGTAAATTTTATTAATGTTAAAATTTGTATCGCATGTATGCATTATTTGGTTTTAATTTGATGTATTATTTGACATACTATGATCGCTATTATCCTTATATTAAATATTATTTAGGGCAAGTCGAGGAGAGATGGACCACCTTTGGAAAAGTTTTTATTAAACTCTTTATTTATACAAATTGAGCTCTGCTAAACGGTACAACGGAAACATAAACTTTTGTGATCTGTTTGGCACAGTTAAAATATTAACGTAACGTTAGAAATAGTTACAAAAAATAAAAATGTAAAAATAAAAATTGGCCCATCTTTCCTAGACGGTATAGGAGAGATGGATCAAACTAAATAGAAGAGATGGACCCGTACACTTATTTAGATTTTCTTCCCCGTTTTTAGTTTGGAGGTGGTAGCACAAAGTTGAGAGGTGTTGATATAGGATGTGCAACCATCGTGCAACCATCTAGAACAAAGAATACATTTATCCAGTCCTTTGAGGTACCCGACGCACTGGTTTTCTAAGTCATCAACTAGATGAATCGTTCAAAATTACGTCTCTAGTTTAGAAGCCCTTTTAGCCACGTTTCGCTGGCAGGTGTATTTATTAGGCATTATCCTGTAACAATAAGACATTGGTCCATCTCTCCTAAAATGAAGGACAGATGGGCCAGTAAATTCTTAAGCTGTTAAACAAGTGCGCTTTTAAGCTTACAGACTACGTATTTGTCAATAACATGTCTAAAATTTTGCCAAAAACTTACCTCAAGTGAATTAACTGTTTAAAGAGAAACACCATACAAAATTTCTGTGACGATTGAAAACGAAATATCCCGATAACTTTCGAACAACTGCACACATACGCAAGCACTTCTACTGCCTTTTTCGGCGACTGACGCTATTGCATCATCTCTCGCCGTAGTAGCAAGCATTGTTGCCACAGTATGTGAGAAATCGCGGGTGGCCCGACTCTCCTACTGGTCCATCTCTCCTCGACTTACCCTATACATAAAGTGTTAGAAATAGAAGAACTTATTAATAATTAGTATTTTTGGATGAACTCTTTTAAAATAAAATAATAGTATTAAAATTTTAATTGAATTAGCGTCCTTAATACTTTAATTTTTTCTAGGGTTTTAGTTAGAAAGAGGCCTTTTTCAGGGGCTAAAATAACGACACAAATTAGCATTATACCCACTTACGTAAGATTAAAAACAACCAGTGATAGTCACTTATCTTTCTAACCAATACATAATAATATATTCAATATTTACTCTAGAAAAAATTGTAGAAAGTGCTGAAATTTACTAAACATGGCATTATACATTTTCTTCTTTAAATATTTTTGGAAAATATCAGCTTGACTGACCACACAGGGTTTAAATTGAACCCTATGAGGAAAACAATAAACAAGGCTAGTTTTTCATAAAAATCTTCACGTTGCCAAACTTGCTTAATAAAATTTCTGTAAGGTAGTAAAAGTTAAATTATAATAAATAATCAATCGCAGTAATGTAAATATTGAAAATTGGCAACATTATTTGCATGTATTGTGGGTTACATACCTACCTAATAACCTTGGATGATCGACAGTACTGTTATTGAATTAAAATATTACTAAACTAAAGACAATAAAAAATAAACAAACTTCGAATGCAATACATATTAAGAGGAAGTAACCCCTTTTACCACAATGAAAATTGCCGAACGTTTTGCTGGTCAAACGAAAAGAAAAAATAAAAATTGGTATTTAGAAAATAAATTCTACTTTAAATACCCCATCCAGAAAAGTAAATGACGATCGAAAATATTCCCAAAATTTTTTTTAGAAATTTTTTTTATTTTTAGTAATTTTGTAATATCTTAAACAATTCTTTATTGGTCAAAAGCAAAATGACTTTCCTGGATGTAGAATGTTGTACCAAACAATTTTTCTTAAAGCCATTTTTCAATATCGGCCTTACTTTTTTCTCAAAAACGTTGGGCGCGTAAAGTGAATTTAAGCGTGTAAAGTGGATTTACGCGCCCAACGTTTTTGAGAAAAAAGTAAGGCCGATATTGAAAAATGGCTTCAAGAAAAGTTGTTTGGTACAACATTCTACATCCAGGAAAGTCATTTTGCTTTTGACCAATAAAGAATTGTTTAAGATATTACAAAATTACTAAAAATTAAAAAAATTTCTAAATAAAATTTTGGGAATATTTTCGATTGTCATTTACTTTTCTGGATGGGGTATTTAAAGTAGAATTTATTTTCTAAATACCAATTTTTATTTTTTCTTTTCGTTTGACCAGTAAAACGTTCGGCAATTTTCATTGTGGTAAAAGGGGTTACTGCTCTTAATACATTCAACGTAAAAACCCGAATAGTGTTGGGAACAAACAAATAATCGAGAGGTTAAAACATTTTTGTAATTATAAAGAACGCCTTTATAAATGTTACTAAGATAAGAAGTCTCCATTCTCAAATTCACAGTGTTTTCAGTCAATTCAATCCAAATCATCTCGCTAACTAACCGCTTAAAAAAACGTTTCTCATCTAAGATTTTTGCAGTGTTAAAATTAAAATGATGATTATTGTCAAATCAATAATTAGCATTAATTTTTAAAAGCATATTTATCAATAAATACCTAGAAACAATGTTATAAAATCTCTGCGTTTATTATATATTGATTTTTTGACCGGCTTTCGGGCTCTAATCACAGACTTATGGCGGGCTATTACCAAAAACTATACAAATAGAAATAAAGAAGTTTTGTTGGCAACCTAAAGAAAAACAGCGTATCCGATTCTCTGTCGCGTTTAATATTAAAGAATGGAAAATACAAAAATTCTGCTTAACAGCTGTCATCAACCAGAACAAATTACTACCTTTCCGTCGTTAAGAAAAAGAAATAAAAATTAATATTAAGGGCAACCGACGCGACGTTCATATTTCTGGCTACCATTAAATAATTGATTGGATTATTACTCACACGCGCCCAACAACGCTTCTCCCATCCACCCTTTATTACATTAAATGCCACAAAAATGGGTATGTCATCCCGTGCATCAAATGATCGATCAATATTATATTAAAAATTCAATTTAGTTATCTGCCGGCCAGCCCTGATCCTATGACACTGTCAGGTGCGGTTGGTAATACCGTCATTATAGACGTGTCACGATTGATGGGTTGATATTGATGAGGCGCGCACTGCGTTTACACTTTGTAGCATATCCGGAACGTGATAAAATTAACAAATACGTTTTTTGTGTAAAAGTACAATGTAACAGGAAATTTTACTTGCTTTATTGTTTATGCGAATATGGCATTTAGTGCATATTTTTTAATGATTTATAGTCACATTATTTTGGTATGGTAATGTTATTTAACATAATTAACCATTATAAAGGTATCATTGTTTTTTTTTGTTTTGGTGTCAAATTATTTACTTTATGACACGCGTAAGTGAATTTGGGACTTCCAGAGCCCGAGAAAGTTCCAGTGAATCTTGATTGGCATTATAGACGTTTTACGATTTTTGGGTTGATGTTGATAGTCGCACGTTGACACTTTCGTATGGCTGGTTTAAAAAATCGTTTTATTACTTTTATTTAGCAATATTATTATTAACATTTGTTTCAGGTGAGTAGAACCAGACCGTGCGCACCAAGCCACAACTCTAATAGTAAATAAAGAAATGCTCGTCCGGGCTGTAGTGGACTACCAAGGCTGCATTTCGACATTCGCTGAGGTCCCCGTGCCCGTCGATCATGGATTCAGCTTTCAGAATGAACCGGTATGAATTTATACTGTAGCAATTCCATATTTCGTTCATATAGGTATTGCTGTAAAAATGCTTCTGGTCTTTAGAATCATCATTTATGTTATATATTATTATTTAAAAACTATCCATTGCACTATGTATAGTGCAAATAGTCTACTTTTAACTAAGTTTGATCTTTTACAACTTATTTATCTGCAAGTTAATAGAGATTAACATAAAGACTTACTTAACCTACATAAACTTTGCATTACAAGGAGAAATCATTGCTGAAACAGAAAACCGAATTAAATTTTATAATAATTGTTTTGTTTTATTCTCGGAGTATATAAGCCTATTAAGTCTATAATATACTACTCTATCATATTCTAAAAGTAATAAACCTTCATTTTTTTTTGCAAAAAAGACGGATATCATTTTGAAGCGACGCTGTGAGAAGTCTAATATTATAAATGCATCGCTCGGGTATGTGTGTGCAGCAGATGATTGATTGTTTCCGTACAGAATGCGCTCTTTCTGGCGTCCGGCCAACGATTACGATATTACACACTAAATTCAATTGGCTGATGCCTTTTTGTATCCATCATGTTGGATATACTTAGAGTATTAGGAAGATGTTTTTAAATCGAGATTTTCAAAAACTATAATAGCTGTATTGAAAACAAAAAAAAATACTGAAGACTTGCCCGTCCTATGTAGTCTCATCGTTTTACGTTTACGACATCCTTGATGGGCACTGGGCAGTTATTGATTTTTCTGTCAAAGATTCCCGCTAGCACCACTACTTATCGCATTTTTGTATTTTTGTTTTGTATAAAACCATTCGAGAAAAATTATGTCACAGGAAGTGCCTTTTTTTGAAAAATAGTGAGTTGATAAATCATGCTAGCCATTATAGATATACCTGAATTTCCGATGAATATTTCCGACTATTTAAAAAGTTATCAAATTGACACCTAGATCCATTTTTCTTTTTTTTTTCAAAAGGAACGCTCACCGCTATAACTTTTTTATTGGTTAAATTACAACAATAGAACTAGGTGGGTTTACATATAATATTATTTTGCATTTTATGGCATGGCGGATGCCATTTTGTTACTTCCGGTTTAATCGGAAATTACCTTAACTTTAGATGGTATATTTTGGGCTATATCGATTTAGAACACTATTTTTGACACTGTAATTCATTTTTCTTTTAATTTTTATTTTTTCAGCTAGATTGCTATAAACTTTCTAAAATGGTTTACTTCTAATCCCAAACCGTAATAAAAATGCAATTTTCAGGTTTTATTGTGTTTTAAATTTTTAAACTTAAACTTTTCAACTTTTTAAAAAGGCTTTTTCCCAAAAAACTCAATTTTTTTAAATGAGAACATATTGGCTCACTCAGGTAAAAAGATAGAGCTCTTTTTTTCCACCAATTTGATATAACTCATCCTTATGTCAAGTTAAAAAAAGGTGAGATAATTTATTAAAAATACCAATTCATGACAAAAAATACAAGAAGCGCAAACGGTTGAGCATTTATCTTGTGTCTAGTGTCAAGAAGGAACGTATGGGATGTCGTTGAATTTGGAAAGGTTCTGATTCGATGTTGCCAAAAATATACGATGTGTTCCATTTACAAATCTAAAGTTAAGGTCATTTCCGGTTAAACCGGAAGTGACACAATGGCATCCATCATGTCATAAAATGCAAAATATTATTACATATAAACCCAACAAATATTCTGTAATGTAAACAATAAAGAAGTTATAGGCAGAGACGTAACTAGTGGGGGGACTAAGCCTCCTGAAAAAAAATTAAACCGATAGTTGCGGTGGGGGTGATTCTTATTGCAACACAGGTCAACCTCTTTACACTATTTAGTTTTGTGGCTGTTGTGATTTGCTGTGTTTTTGGACACCAAACTGCAGACTCATAAGCCATCAAGAGTCTGATAACTGTTGACATATAACCACAGCACCATCTATGGTTTGAGTTCCTAGGTTTTCCCAAACAATCGGTTGCATCTTATTAGGCACATTTTTGCTTTGTTTGGATTGTTATTAGTATGTTGGTTCCATGTCGGTTTGGCGTCCGGGGAATGGTAATGCTGCAGTCTTAGCAGCATTGACCTTGAGGTTCATCTTCTCACACCAGCGTTGCACGATGTTCAGTGCTTTGCTAGTATAGTGGCATGTGTTCCGATGATTAGTACTACCACATCGTCTGCGTAGCCTTGAGCGTAGGAACCCACATTGAGCCATGTCAGTAACTCATCTACCACCAAGCTCAATACCCCTCGCTGAGGGCAACCCTGTGTTACATCGGCTTTCATGGAATCTCCATGTAAGCTAGTGTTGACTTGCCGGTATTGTAGCATGTTGTGAATCCCATCTACGTATGGTATAATCGACTCCATATCTTTCTGTGGCCGGCAGACATCATTGCGATACAGGAGGCATTGTCCCTGTATGTCAATGAAAACGCCCTGGGCAATTTCTTTGTGATGTAGCGCTGTTTCTGCCCTTGTTCTTAGGTTGGTTTTTGCCAGCCTCCCCCCCCCCCCCCCTTCAAAATTAAGTCGAGTTACGTCCCTGGTTATATAATACACTAAGAACTAATATCAATGATGTTGATTTTATAACGTTCCGTTTTATAGGCTTACTGATCAAAGTATTTAAGTACCGTAACCGATGTATTATTAAACTGTTACACGAACCAATATTTGCGCCGGAAATTATTATTATCTTCGCGTGGGCCTTCCTAGGAAAACTGTTGAGTGGGTAAACTGAGATCAGGCCATAACGTTATTCCATGCTCATTACTGTAAACATACGCTGTAAACATATTCGCCATGTTAATTAATTTTGCTAAATACGATGCATTATCCGGTATTTATTAAAATAAAACAAGTCGAGCTTGAATATTCTGGTTGCCTCGAGGATTATATTACAATAACCCATCATAATCAGCGTATTTGAGACTGTTTCAAACATTATCCATGAAATACAGCAAAAAGTTTTAATAGAGGACGGTTGGGGTTACCGTTCTTGTTTAAGCATATTTACAGGAAATAGTGTTGTTTTTAATACACTCATTGTCGACTATATTAAAATTTAAAAACTAATCAGGAGTGGCCAATAAAAGTTCTACTATCTCACAATCTAAACTTTTATAGATTGCGTTTTGTTTTGATAATTTTGCACGATTCCTTGTAGCACTAAGGACACGACAACCACCAATGTTTACATGGAAGGTGGCCTATGTCTATTTCTTTCCTGGGATTCTGTAAAAGACCTCTTTCAGTGGTTCCCAAATGGTGGTCCGCGGACCCCTTGGGGTCCGCGGCGTATTTTTTGGGGGTCCGCGAACTCACGGAGCACAAAGGGAAAATAAAACAAAAATACCTAATTAACTCACCTAATAATAAAACAATTAAATAATTTTTTAGTTTATTATTGTTTTTAAGGAAAATACGTTGTATTGATAAATAAAATGTTGTTTAAATAAGTTACAAAACGGTTGTTTTAGTACTTTTAAAGATTAACTGGCCATGGGGGTCCGCATGTTACTATAATCCGATTTCGGGGATCCGGGATTTTGCGAAATTTGGGAACCACTGGAATAAACCAAACCATTCACTAATGAATGGCCTGTGTGTTTGCATCAAACTTTCGTAAGGGTGAGAGAGATAAAGGATAGAGAGAAATAGAGAGAAAAAGTTAAAGTTAAACTTCCTACTCGGCGCGGTATTCCAATGGCTCAAGAATTCCGAGCAATCAGTCAAGACCAGTGGAGTAAAGTGTGGCAAGGATTTTTAATGCAATGAAATTATATACTTACTAATTGAACAAATTTTCATTCAAGTATTAATAAATTTTTACTTAAGTGAAGATTAAAAGAAGCCGTTGAAAACACTCTAGGCTGTATATACGAGTATATATATAGTGTTATTATTAATGAATGAAATTAATAAAACTCTAGGCAAGGAAGAATAAAAAATATTTTTTTTTATATTTTATTGTTTCAATATTGGAATCCTTAGAAGTTATATCACAAATAATGTTTACATGATACCTATTAATTATGTGGGCCTTGGTAATTTTCAATTATTATTTTTATTTACTCTTTATACTGATTACTACGCCACTGAATGGGCAAATAATAGAGATGATAAACTTACTTGTGAAAAGGTAATTTCGGATTAAAAGAATCTGATTTTTCTCAAACTTGACACTGACGCACAATTTTCTTAATATATCAATAAAATCGTTTACAAAAACTAAAAAAATACAAAACTTCAGAAAACACCTACTAATAACAAATCCCTAGTATTTCGACCACTAACCACACCGTCACAAGAAACAAATACCTACTACGCTTACTACAGCGGTTTCAGTTGCTACCTAAGAATGGCCGATGCGAGAAAAAGGAAAGCAAGGTTGCCGTTAGCATTCTAGATTTTGTCATTATGGAACTAAGACACGCACTGTACTAAATGCAAAGACTGTTACTAAATACCATATATTTATTTTATTCACCAACAAAATAAAAACTTGTTCTAACATAGTATCCCTTTAACTTTTGTAGCTTATTTGCGATTGTACTTGTAAAAAATGTGTTTTATTAATTTTAGGAATCTAACAGTAAGTTTGGCAACAGCTATTCTTATGATGCATGTGCTAAGTATAGTAGACCATACATCTAACCAGATAAATTGTTAATTTTAGAATCTCTGATTATTTTAAAATGTAAACAATCTAGTCTATGTATAAGAGGTCTTTGAATTCTGCTCATCATCTGACCGTTTTCCTATAATATATTTTATTATTCTCGTTAAGAAATAAGTACCTACTACTAACTAATTTCGACTCGCTCATTAATTACAAAAAAAAATACACCAACTAAATAAAACGTACCAATCCAGAGTTAACTAAAGATTAAATAAAAAACAGCAACATTGTTTAGGACAAAAAATTCACCGAATAGTAATTCCTGTTTATTGATGAACCAGTCGGTTTAACTGTCCATTATCTAAAAGCTGCATCAGCACAGCGGACGAAACGAAAAGCGTTTGACCGTCAATCGTGTCGGAGTTTTAATTAACGATCCGTCAAGATTAAGCACTAAAAATCCACGGTATAGACAATGTTTGTGTCATGACGTTTTCCTAACGACACAAAAAGATTACATTAAGGTTACTATAGCGAATATTTTAGAAACAGTACTTTGTAGGTCGGAAATAGTATATTAAACTGCCTCAATACAAAAGCTTTTTGGGTTTACGTTAAAAAAATGTTGAAAATAATTTAATAGTATATTAAAGTACACGTTTTATAAGAAGCGGTTTTAGCGCACGCGTCTATTTTAAAAAACGAGCCACAAAGTGTCGAGTTTTTTTATTGACACGTGCGCTAAAACGCCTTATGAAACATGTGCTTTATACATTTTTTTCTATTTTACCTTTTATAATCAAGAAAAACACATTTTAAAAAGAAAATAAATCCTTCAAATTTTGTAAATTTTTATGTCTACATTTTATGTTGGTAATACTATTTTTTATCATAGTAGCCTCTGGACAACAAAAATTATTTTGCAAACTGTCATTTTTTGATTTATTGGCCCATTTTCACCACGCGATTCTAAAGTTATTTTAGCGATATGAGATTTGAAATTGGACGGAATACGTTGTGTGATCCTTGTACATTCGGTACTAATACAGAGCGTTCGGAAATTCGGGCGATTTTACTACTTTTTTTCGAATTTCAAAAGACGTGATTTTACGTCACGGCATTGCAATTTAGTATAGGGAAGATGGAAAATTCAAATAAAGTTGAAGTTAAAATTGACATTGGAAGGTTAGTAGATTGAATTTTGGATAGGATTTGGCAGAAAATGATAGCTTGAAGCATCTACAAAAGATTGATTTATAGATTTATGCAACCAACATACATGACTGTTATCCACACAGAATAAAAAAGTAAGTTATCAAGCTATTTTTCCTGTGCGAAAAATGGGTTTTCTCGTAAATCACAAAGACCGCACAAGTCAATGAAATACAACATTTAAATGTTACCAACATCAAATAAAGAAAAAACGCGTTTCGAAATAGCTTCATTACGATATGCAAATGTGTATCGTACTGAGCTAATTATGAACGTGAAATAGAAAAACTATATTTTAGATCAATCATATCGTACTGCTAAGCCTGAACTTACAGAGGGCGGCTTTTAATGTAAAGGAATGAATACAAAATGGAGTTGGCGCGAGTTAAAAAGAAATCGATCAAGACTTAACGTTGCCAACTTTTGTTCGAGCGCGATTCATTCCCATTCCACTCTTGCTGCGTTTCCCCTCCATAGCAGCAAATACGTTCCGATAGCGAAGCACCCACCGCGATGTTTATTGTTGTCGTTTTCTATCTTGGTTGCCTTTTTTAGGTAAGCGTAGATACCGTGAAATATTGCTGGTATTTTAAATTGGTTTATTCGCAAGCAGGGTTGGATGAACCCACCGGGACACCGGGAAATTCCCGGTGGGCCGATCGGCCCATTGGTTGGTAGGCCGATTCCGACCTACCGATTTCGATACGATTTTTTTTTTGCGTCTGTACGATACTTTCTATCATTCTAAAATATTCCTGCTTATTTAATACTGAAAATAGTTGTCTAGAGCAGTGGTTACCAAATTTCGCAAAATCCCGGACCCCCAAAATCGGATTATAGTAACATGCGGACCCCCATGGCCAGTTAATCTTTAAAAGTACTAAAACAACCGTTTTGTAACTTATTTAAACAACATTTTATTTATCAATACAACGCATTTTCCTTAAAAACAATAATAAACTTAAAACACAAGGATTATCTCTATTCTAGTGGTAAGTTATTTAGTTATTTTTGTTTTATTTCCCCTTTGTGCTCCGTGGGTTCGCGGACCCCCAAAAAATACCACCATTTGGGAACCACTGGTCTAGAGAATAAAACTGTTAAGTTTAATATTTTCATTTAATATTTTAAAACTAATACGGCCGAACAACACTATAGTATGCCTACATAAGGTCGCCTGCATTGTGCTGCCCTCTTCGGCAAAAAGGAACCTACGACGCCCGGACCGAAGAATGTCCGGTTTTCTAATGACTTAATAAAAATGTTAAAAGCAGCAGCATCCAATGCAAAATATATTAAAAAACAATTGTAATTTTTTTAGCTTTATTTTCATGTTCTGATTTCTTTATTATACACTCCGGCTTCGCACGCGGGTCTAAAATGTGTTTATTTACGACATCACATTAGAAACCTCTAAATTAATCAGTGTTTCTCTACAATATTATGCATGTATTATACATATGAACCTTCCTCTTGAATCACTCTACCTATTAAAAAAAAACGCTTCAAAATCCGTCGCGTAGTTTTAAAGATTTAAGCATATAGGGGGACGGACAGACAGCGACAGCGACTTTGTTTTATACTATGTAGTGATATACATTTAAGTTTTGTTTTATTTTAGTGTTTTGACTTATGTTACAATATTAAAACATACTACATCAGTGGCGTATTTACGAGGGGGCTTAGGCCCCCCCCCCCTAGATATATATAGTACAATTGTATAAACAAAGTTCATCTGTCACGGATAATGCCCTCGAAGTTTTTAAAACTTGTTTATTTTGTCGCCCTTTCAAATTTCTTTTAAATTAAAAGAGTGTTTTAAAGTCTGGCATATCGCCGAAAATTAAGCTTTACGATTATTTTACCCAAAAAAGGGCGTGGCACCCAAAATTTTTTTAAAAGAACGCCTTCGGCGCGAATCCTTAAAAGTACTCCCCCCCTCCCAGAAAGACGTTCCAGGACCGCCGTTGATTTCCCGGGCCACTTCAAAAAGTTCGTCCAACCCTGTTCGCAAGAACCAAAAATTATTTTATGTTGTTGGTGTTTTGCCATTTTGTAGCTCGACCAACCTGTCCCAACACGCAATATTCGTGCATAAGGGTTAAGAAGTCCAGGTTCATACCAACAATTTTTTTACTACGTACAACCAAAACGAAAATCCAAATATTACTGAACCTATGGTATTTCTGTATAGGAAAATAAATTATCCCCGCTCTGGCCTCGCCATGCGCACGTCGGCAACACTAATTGATCTGTCATCCTTATTGCGAGCATCTAAACATATCATTGACTCTCTCTTACTCACATAAAATGCCACTGCAACTTGCCAGGACGGTATAACACGATTTTATTGTATAGATATTGAATTAATGTAATTAGACGTTTGTGACAGGCTACAAAATGCAGAAATAGCCAAACAAAACATCTAATCGACTATTAAAACCTCGATAAGATTGAACTCTTTGTTTTTCGCAGCGTCTCATTACCTTTGTCAAAAAACTACGCTCCCGTCAGCAGCAGTCCAATGAAATGACATTTCACATTTAAATGAGATGAAACTGACAATTTCATTTGAAGGAAACATAAAAACACACTCAGCGTCAGAGCCCTCTCGATTTTATCTCCCCTGAAACACGGCCATCCTTTTTGGGGACTGATTTTCGTTAGAGGAAATCACAATGCATAGATAAATGAATGTTTATTTATTTGTGTTTAATTTGACGGGAAGGCGTTAATGAAAAAGCTTTTTTATTCAACAATGTACAAAAGAAGGAAGAAAATGCTTTTGCTTTTGTAAAAAAAGGTTTTCAGGATTTCGTTTTTTTAAACTTATCAGCAGGCACCTTTTCCTTCTGTCTTTATCTCTGTCAGTTCGTCAGTTTCTGCAAATTCCGCTTTTTTAAACATTTGGATTTAACATCATTGTTAAAATACACAATTGGACTATCTTAAATTCACTTGTAAATGGGGGCAATATTGAAGAGTACAGGGGAAAAACCAGGTGTGTTACATTTTTATGAAAAATCAGATATCATTGCCATTTTGTAGGCAGATGCATATACTATATGATGTACACTTACACCAGACAGAAATCAGAACAGTCACGCGTATATTTAATATTTTGTTTCTTTTGCACAGGGGAAAAATCAGGATTGTTCAAGCGTGCAAGGGAAAAACAAGGTATGTCCATCAAGCGAGTTAATTTTATCAGTTGCTACTAAGCATTTCAATCGGTTGTGTGCTTTTGTTTACGGTCTTAAGGCGTGATTTTTCTAATAAGTAATAATGGATAGGTAATGGCGAAAATATGTCGACGAACCAACCTTAAAGTTTTGGCGCAGTTTTGTGGACCAGAGGGACGAGCCTTTTTCGAAAATATTACATTTTTATAATAATGTATTATATTAGAAATTAGAACGTTTTGTGTTACTTACACCTAATAATAAAGGCAGCTAATATACCATGACCCTATTTTCTCTAGGAGCGTGCGGAAAAGTACTCTTAAAAGTACACTTTCCCACACGCAATTTTGTTTGAGAATTTGCACTTTTCTGCCCGTTTCGGTATTGCAGAGAAATAATGCATAAAAGTGGGTTTTCGTACTAGTACGGAGAAATACAACGTTCCAAATAGAAATGCGTGCGAAAACATACTTTTTTCCGCAAGCTCGTAGAAAAAGTTCTTATGTTATTTTCTTCAAAAAACCGATAAATAGGCAGTTATAGTGGTTATACTTTGGACATACCCGGTTATTTCCCTTTTTATTTAAACAATTTCATTTATTTATTTATTATGCCATTTTTTTAAGTGATTTGCAACACTCATGCCATTATAGTATTGTTGCCAATACATACAAGATTTAGGAGAAAAATAAAGTCACCAAACTATCGCATCTCTAACTGCGAGATACAAGTTTCCAACTTTAAAATGGCTTTTTCTCCATTATAACTTAAATGGACAAACCTGTTTTTTCTCCTGTAGTCTTCATCTGTTCTGTATTATACAGGGTGTCTCCAAAAGGTGCGGAAAAAATGCTACCACAAATTCCTTATGCTTAAATATGACGATCTAACCCAACTTATCTCAGTCCAAAAGTTGATGATTCCGGAGATAGACAGGGCCAAAAGCTCAATTTGGTTTTGGTTTATCATAAATATTTTTTTAATAATTGGGGGGGTGAAAAATTAAAATCTGCTCTCATTTTTATTGTAAAATTTAGAGGGCGCCACCTGCTGTATTCTCTCTGTATTGTAATTTTAAATAAACTTTCTTATTCTTCAACATTTTTTACCTAAAAAGGTTAAGGTATTAATCATCCACTTTTGAACTGAGGTAAGTTGGGTTAGATTGTCATATTATATCTTCAGGAATTTGTGGTAGCATTTTTTCCGCACCTTTTAGAGACACCCTGTATTTGATACTACTAATTTTTTGTAATCAACTCCCATTGATAAAATCCTAACAAAATTCACTGCGTCAAGTTTTCGCGACATGATCGTTAATTCTGACAAAGCTAAATTCGATGATAATTTTGTTATCAAAAGCCCTCCTCTGATCACTTCCGACAGTCGGTAATTTTTCATATCTGAATTACTTAAATATCGAATTAGCTTTGCATGTCGCTTTTGTTCAGAGCGATCAACAGGTGGCGCTGTTGAAACTTTGAATATGCATGCGGTAACACTTTTAAAGTTGTTTTATTGCCAGTAAGTATTCGTTTTATTTTTAATAAAAAATGACATGCATTTAAACAGAGGGTCTAGTCGAATATTATTTAACAAGTTGCAGTAACAGTTAATATTATGTAAAAGATTAATAATTACATTATATTAATATAATAGTTTAATTCTTATTGAAATATTTAAAGTTTTTAGGTATGAATTTTTCAATATTAAATGGTTTTTTCGCCAAGTTTATATTTTTGTAGAATCTTGAAACTTTGCTTTAAAGAAGAGTAACTGATTTTATTAGCAAAACCGCCAGACTGGCCAAGGGTATTCCCATGTAAATTTTGTTACCCTCAAATATACAGTGTGTGTATAAAGTCTGGAAGCGGCTTAATAACATCACAATTTACTGGCCGATTTAAACCAAATTTGGTACAGTTGTGTAAGAGGATCTAACGCACCGAATGACGATATTGGCGTTGTTGCCAGCTTTTTAGTTTGTCTGGAATTCGAACGAATTTTATATTTTTAAATATAACACCCAGTATATTTTTACATTTTTAAATTCCACATAAAATTATAATTATTTTTTATTAAATGCATTATTAGTCTATACATCATAGTTTCCGAGATATTGACTCTCGAAAAGTGACATTTTTGAACTTTGACAGCTTATAACTTTCTAACAGTACGTCTTAGAGCAAAACGGCTTACATGTCCATATCTTTAATTTTTATTATCTTCCCAAAAAAATCAACTTCCGGTTAAACCGGATGTAACTCGAAAGCAGGAAATATAGTTGTTCCGGTTTAACTGGAAGTTGATTTTTTTGGGAAGATGATAAAAATTGAAGATAGGGACATGTAAGCCGTTTTGCTCTAAGACGTACTGGTAGAAGGTTATAAGCTGTCAAAGTTCAAAAATGTCACTTTTCGAGAGTCAATATCTCGGAAACTATGAAGTATAGACTAATAATGCATTTAATAAAAAATAATTATAATTTTATGTGGAATTTAAAAATGTAAAAATATACTGGGTGTTATATTTAAAAATATAAAATTCGTTCGAATTCCAGACAAACTAAAAAGCTGGCAACAACGCCAATATCGTCATTCGGTGCGTTAGATCCTCTTACACAACTGTACCAAATTTGGTTTAAATCGGCCAGTAAATTGTGATGTTATTAAGCCGTTTCCAGACTTTATACACACACTGTATTGGCGCTCCTATTAATTTTACATCAAAATTGTATTAGACTTTTTTGAAGACGCCTGTATGATGGACTCGCACACGAAATTTTATTATTTTCTAATAAGCCAAAAAAAAGTTATGTAAATTCTCAAAAATTAAATATACCTCAATAAAACCACCAGTAACAATAAAATTAAGACAATGTTAAATTTTACTAGATTTTTTTTTTTGAAGAAATAGTCCATGCTTAAAGCGGAATTGAAAGTATGGGAAAGAAAGAAAAACCAAAAGTCTTTCTTCACAAAATTTAATAGAATAAAAATTTTCTAGGGGTCTCTACATGTTTCGAACGTAGAAACGTTCATCATCAGGAGACAGAAAATGTATTTAATGCTGATGGTTTTAGCAGAAGAAAAATGGTTTATAACCTTAATGGAGCTTTTATGGAATTAAAAAAAATTATGTGTAGAAGGGACATAATATGAAGAAAATTGATAAAAGTTAAAACATACTGAGTATTTGAAAAAGTTAGTAAAGGGGGTCTAAACCAACCAAATAAACTAGGGAAGAAGAAAAAATCCTTCTAGAAAGAAGGTGTCGAAGATTGTTTAAAATTTTTATAAAACATTTTTAAGTATATGTCTGTATTAAGACATTATACGGATAAAATTAGTCATAATAATTATGAAGATATCACAATAAAATTACATTCCAAAAAAAAAGTGTTTTGTGGGGTACTAAGGATTAAAGCTCAGTAACCCCGCAAGCGCTTAATTTAAAACCAATAAAGTAAATAAAAGTTAGTTAGAGTTCAAGAACCTTTTGACCTCTAACTATTTTAAAACTGTGCAACTTGTTAATTAATTTTATTGGTTTTAAATTAACCGCTTGTGGGGTTACTGAGCTTTAATCCTTAGTACCTACCTCACAAAACACTTTTTTTTAATCTAATTTTATTGTGATATCTTCATAATTATGACTAATTTTATCCTTATAACGTCTTACATACATATACTTAAAAAATGTTTTATAAAAATGTTAGATAATCTTCGACATCTTCTTTTTAGAAGGGTTTTTTTCTTCCCCAGTTTATTTGACTGGTTTAGACCCCCTTTACTGACTTTTCACATAGGTACTCAGTATGTTTTAACTTTTATCAATTTTCTTCATAATATGTCTCTTCTACACATCAATTTTTTAATTCCATAAAAGCTCGATTAACGTTCTACACCATTTTCTCTTCTGCAAAAACCATCAGCATTAAATATATTTTCTGTCTCCTGATGATGAACGTTTCTACGTTCGAAACATGTAGAGACCCCTAAAGAATTTTTATTCTATTAATTTTTGTGGAGAAAGACTTTTATTATTTTTTATTAAATTCAACATGTTTCACATTATTCAAGATAAAATAATGATTGGTACTAATTTAGTAAACGCAAGTACTTAAAACGAAATAATAAGAACTTTATTTATTTCAAAATTTTGGAACAAGTGGAAAAACAACACAATAACCTATTTTAAGACAACTAATTTAAATAAAAACTTGTTTTTTTTATCAGATTCTCAAACAGTCCTCCGTTTACTGCCAACAAATATCCTAAACGGTCAAAAAATTCAGTACTCACGTCGTTAAGTTGATACGCAGGCCTTCGGTTGTATACCAGTACTTGCAATCTACAGTTCTTTCAAATTTATAAAGCGCAAATTTTTATAAATAATACTTTTTATATGGGCCCTACAGCGTAAAGTTGTTTGGTGAAAAATCCGGAAACCGAGCTGGCCAATTTATGGTGTTGTAATTTAATTCTGTTATTCGTCCATCGAAAATGGTTTGGACACATTACCTTACTTCTCGTGCATTGTCCATTCGAAACCAAATATCTTCATTTTCAGGAGCAACTTCTTCTAATGAAAGTCCAATGTGGGTCTGTACAAACTCTTTTCCAAAATTTTGTTCCAAAAAAACATCCGATGTTCAAAAATATGACCGCTAAAACAATTACCTTTTTGAAGGTATTGGGTCCTTGTTTGTACTAATCTGCGTTCATTCTCTGTACTCTAATGTTAAACAGTTTCATTAATGTGAAGGTCCATTCGTTGGTAAAACAAATATTGCATGAGAATTTCCTATTGTTATTTAACCTAATAGAAAAGAGGTCCTATTCCCAGAGGATGCTCTGGTATGCTACACCGATGGGTCGCGCATGGCCGGAACGGAATCCTCAGGAGCCGGAGTATATATTGAAAAGACTAACACCCGAGAGAGCTACCCACTAGGACGGCTCGCAACAGTCTTTCAAGCAGAGGTGTTTGCCATCTTAATGACGGCCAGCATGGCAGAGGTCAGGGACTGCGAAGAGCGTGCGATATATGTATGCTCCGACAGCCAAGCTGCCCTAAAAGCCATCAGTAAACCAAGAGTCACAACCAATCTCGTCAGCGAATGCGCCGATGCCCTGGAGAGACTCTCGAGGAGGAAAGAGGTAAACCTGGTCTGGGTCCCCGGACACCAAGGGGTTCAGGGTAACGAGATGGCGGACGAACTTGCCAGACGTGGAGCTGAGACCCCATTCCTTGGACCAGAACCGGCTATAGGAATAACAAAAAAACAGGTAGGATCCGCACTCAACGAGTGGGCTGAACGCCGCTCTAAGGAGCAATGGCGGACGATCCAAGGGTGCAGACAAGCTAAGGACTTTATAGCTTGGCCAAGCAAGGCTAAGCTAGATTGGATTCTAAATAGAAGACGATGTGTCCTAAATCCCCTGATTGGGATACTGACAGGACACTGCAAGCTGAAGAAGCACCTAGCACTGATTGGTGTCGAAGACGACCCAATCTGTGCCGGATGCCTGGAGGAGGAAGAGACTCCGCTGCATTTTCTGGGTACCTGCGAGGCCTTGGGAAGACTCAGGCACCAGGTCCTGGGATCGGCGGCTCTCCAGAAGGAAGAAATCACAGCCCTGGCCTGGAGCGACATACTCGACTTCATAAAGAGGTCGGGACGCTTTGGCGGGGGCCAAGGTGGTTAGTGTGATTGGGGGAAGACTCTGGGGTAGGCAAAAAGGATCGTGGTTGGTCTACTTGCCAGGTTTTCGGAACCTCCCCTCAATTACTACTACTACTAACCTTTTCCTAACTTCAAAACAAACCTTCGAACAAACAAACCTTTCGTATTTCATCACCTTACCTCAATTCCTGCTGTTTTAAATATTTATACCTATGTAATTTGTGCAGTACTGTAAAGTGATGCTTTCCTACAGTTTTACCAAGAAGCCTGGTGCTTATTCCATTATTTTCTTCTACATAAAGGAAAAGTTCTAAATCTGCATTATTTTCTTGTGTTCTACCATCGAGTACGTAACCAGCTGCATTTATGTATTACAGTACCTTTACTCTTAAAACAACGAACAATATTTAGGACTGCCGTTTTGCTTGGAATTTGGAATGGGTCTGTCTGAACATACCGCAGAGAACATTTCGG
The DNA here is from genome assembly GCA_963969555.1 of Polydrusus pterygomalis. Lineage (NCBI taxonomy): Eukaryota > Metazoa > Arthropoda > Insecta > Coleoptera > Curculionidae > Polydrusus > Polydrusus pterygomalis. The sequence continues at coordinate 3,160,518 of OZ018378.1, read as the reverse complement.
ATACTCTCTGAGAACTATTTTTTATGTATAATATCACTTAATAATTGTTATTTTTTTAATACCGTATAACATAATGAAACTAAGTCGGTTTAATGACCGCTGACCGTTACGTCACGACTAATGCTTATTATATAATATTCGTAAACTGGGTGAGATAGTAAATTTGCGTCAATAATGAATATCGTATAATTTTACCAGTAAAAAAAATTTTAGTGTCATTTTTGACAATGACATTTCTAACCAACATTATTTCAAAAATGTCACGGTATTGTCAAAGAGAACAAGCATTAATTTTAAAATTATTTGATTATTTTTAAAGAGAAATTCATGCCGGAAAGACTTTAACGCAGTTTACGAGGTAAGTAGATATAATAAAGCAGGAATGGGCCTTTTCACTAAATTTTGATTTTGGTAGTAGTGTATAAAGGAACAAAAAATAAAATTTTCTGTGTTTTTACTTTTCTATACTTTTAAGCCATAACTGAGAAAATAAATAAATAAAAAAACTCCTTGAATAAAAACACGGACCTAAACATACCTACGTCATCGCGCCGGAAGATTGGTGCACAGAGGAATGATAGGAATAGCCGAGTCGCTGGCTTAAAATATCAAGAATTCACAAAATCAGCAGCTTGACAGTGTTGCCGATACTCTCAAAAATCATATATTATAGTACCAGTGTAATGGTAATTGACTAGCAATTAGTAATTATAATATACCAGTTTTCCATTCAATAGCTGCGGAATGAATTATTTTACCAGTATTATGTTTAAATTTATTTAAAGTATCCAAATAAAGTTCTAAGAAGAAAATGTATTATTAAGATTATAAAACTTTCTACATATGGCAACAGCGGCTTAATTTGCCGATGACAGTTCGACAGATCAGCATTTACGCATGTGCGAGGTTAAACGCATGCGCTCTAGCAAGCTTTAAACATATCTACGTCATGAGTCGCGCCTGTTTTGAGATTTTCAAATTGGTTGAATTTTACCCGGTTTTTACTGTGCTGAAATAAATTAATGTTATGACCTAGCAATAATTTTATTGATGAAAAACACTTATTATAGCACCGACTAAACAATTCAAATGCCAAATGTATCAAATTTAAGAATAGTGAAAAGGCCCATTGTAAAAACGTAAATAATAAACATGAAAAATAGATGGCAATGTTTTTATAAATACCTATCTGTTTTAGAGAGTTTCTGATGCTTTGGGAGTTTCGTGTTTCCCTTAAAACCTGTTTTTTTTTCTGAATGAAACATGGATATACAGTAAAGGGGCTTTTAAGCGAAGTTGGCAAGATGATACTCTTCATAGTTAAAAAAAATCGTTAGAGGTTGTACGGTATATTACTCTACATGCTGGTTCAGAAAATGGATTTGTGAATAATGCAAGTTTGGCCTGAAATCTGGTAATTATCGCGATTCGATGAATAGTGAAAACTTTGAGAAGTGGTTTGAAGAAAAATTGTTACAAAATTTTAAAGAACTATCGCAGTCTGGTACTTTATAAGCTGTCAGTGTAATTGCATTGACTTCTTTATCTAAATATTAAACTTTTTGCAATATAACGGACTATTATCTTTTTAATAAAACATTTTTTATTGATCGTTAACATTTATTGCCTTTTTTCCTTAACATTAATTATTGTTTCTTGCTGTATACGATCAATTTAACGATCAAAAGCCCAAGAAGCTCAGCCAAATGAACTTGAGACATTCTCAAGAATATATTTATAGCAACAGCGTCGAAGTACAAACCCGATTAGTCCACGTCGCGAAGCTACATCATCTCGCATTCTATTTACTTCTTTTTTCTGTTATCATTCTGCTATTTCGCCCATAGCATGTATTGTTTTCAAACAATATACTTTAAACGATTTCTAAGCAGATATTTCTTTAAACATTTAATAGCACCAATGGAATGTTAGGAAAAAATAGTTCCATTTTTGACTTGGTTGTTATTAGTAGATGCGACATTTATACATTTTTTACCGATAAAGGCGATAATTAAAACGCATACCAATAACGTTTGTTTTCTTAATGTCCCAAACCGTCCCTTTCGCAAAGATCTTCCCACGTACACAAAAAATAATTTATCAGGGAATCGAGGCAAATCGATAATAAATAAAAAGAGGGATTTTATTTAATTGGCTTCGAACTGAGACCCAAAATGGAAGCCATAAATAATTTCGACCACTTGTTTGCTTCCTCGGCATCTGTCAGCGAAGACGAGGCAAAGGCAAAGCCATGACTTTTTGCTCCCATCTCGCGTTCTGAGACGAATCTAAAATAAGGACGAGGCCAGTGGGTTAAAGTCTTTTGAATATGTGTTTTATTTTTATGCCAATAAAAGTATATGTATGTGCCTATATTCTAATGACTTCTTTACTCCAAGAGAAGCTATGCCACTTATAAATGGGAGACATAAATAAATAATTCTAAACTGTGTCCTTAAATTTATAAAATCGTATAATTATTAAAATCTTATGGTGGTTGTCTCAAGTGGTATGTTAATCAACAGGTATTTGGTAAAGACTTATGCTGGATTGCACAAAAGTTTTTAATAATAATCAACTAACCAGGCAACTTTGACAGTAATGACATTGACAAGCATAATTTACTCACAATCAAAATTATTCGGTTAGCTCTAGTACAAGTTTTTACGCACTTGTACAAGGTTATACAAGTTTTGTTCGGGTTTGTACAAACTTGTATAAAATTTGTATTATGAGAAAATTATGTTCGTCAATATCATTAATGTCAGTCAAAATTGCCTGATTAGTGAATTATTGTTAGAATTCTTGTAATGCAACGTAAGTGTCTGCAAAATTCCAGCTTCCTGTGCCTTACCATTTTTAAAATAATGCTTTTTAATATTGACATTAAATTAGGCTCCCCCCTGTGAAAAAGGGGCGGTCCTCAATGTATGTATGAACTTTGTGGTAAATACCAATTGCCTGTAAAAGTTTAGTCTCTTAGATAATAGTAAATAATACTTTCTCCTCCTAATGCCGATTCTGGTTTCAATTCCTAATACCGGACTATAAGAATAAATATAAAACTATTTGCAAAAAAACATTTTTTTCTCTTGCTAATGTCATCGCCGGGCTCTTCAAAAATATTTTTTTTATTATTATAATTATTATTATTAACTATTATTAGTATTATTATTATTATTAATTCATTATTTAGAGATTACGAAGCTTCTCAGAGTGTTAAAATTTTTAATGAGAAATGAATGAATATTATGCTCAAAGTTGTTCATACTTTTATCCACTGTGCGCTTCGAAATGCAAAAAGAATGTACTGGCGACAAACTTACAAAAATATTCCGAAAACGTATTTCGAGACGTGTTTTATAAAACTTAACTGATGAAACTTTCGAATCTAACTAAATAAAAAAAATTGAGAGCGCAACAGCGCCAACGGTTGACCTAGTTCTTTTTAATTAAAGGCTTTCCAAGTCTTATTGCGTTTTTATCATGAAGTCATCAAAATTAAAGACAAATAGAAATAATAGACTGGTAGAAAATAGACAATTAAGCGCCTTGCAGAGCCTATTTCGGGGTCTATTTTACCAAGTAACATAATACAAAATATAAAATACTACATAATATAGGATAGTTAATTTACATCCAAAAATGGTATTAACCAATAACGTTAGGAAAAGCCGTTTAATTCGTTTTACCTTAGTTTTATAACTTTTGTATTTAATTATGCTAGAAGCGGCTCTGCGAACTTCGGTGAGAAATGGAGGGTCAGGGACGAATTAAGAATTTTTTATAATTTAATAAAACCGACTAATAAGAACGGAACTTTAATGCTGGTCTGGTAATTTTTTTAATTTAAATTCTTACACTAAACGGTTTTATCATCTGAGCAGTTAGGCATCCCGGAACAGCTGATTTTGTTGAATGATGGACTAAATTATGTAGCAAAAATGTAAATTTTTAAATCAAGTAAAATATCTTTTAAAATAAACATGATTTAATTACTTTTCGGGGTTAATTCCAATTAGTGTAAAAGTATTTGTGGTCTATCAGTGGCGTAAAGTACACCTCGGCAGGCCCAACTATTTCGGGGACCAAAGAAACCAACCGCCACAAAAGAGACAAAAAAAATGTAAAAAAAATGTTTAATCATTCATTACGTAAAAGATCTGTTAATAAAATCTCTAAAAATCCGAAAAACTAATAAAACTTTCAAGTATTATTTTGTATAAATATAATATATTATGTAACCTTTGGCATTAAATAAAAAAAATATCTCATAAATATTATATTCAAAACACAAACCAAAAATATCGTAAATGTTAACATGATTTTTTTTTAATATTAGGAAATTGTCCTAAGCCGTCCCAGACCCAAAAACAATCTAGAAGAAAATTGCTGGCGTAAAAGTCGTTGTATAAGTAAAAGTGCTTTTAAAGTGAAATTTGGCCAAGATGAATATGCAGAGGTAAAATGAGAAAAACAATTGAAGCAATTAATCCAAGAAAAACTAATCAGGCGAGATAAATTGCTGGAGGGAAGTTTGCGCAAAATTACTTTATAGTCTTGATAAAATACCAACCTAGTTTAATTGAGAGTAAAGTTCATTAAACTATTATAAATGTTCTTTTTGTCAATTCACGGTTATTTGTGTCTTAGTATGTTACCTTCCCTATAACTTGTACTACCTTTCTTGCCTTAAACAGGAACAAACAGAGTGTTAGTTTAACTAATATTAATGAAAGAGTGCTTTTTATATTATAATTGCTTAGGTATTTTTTCAAATAGGGGTGACTAACTTGCGTTTCTCATCGGTTTGTTAAAAAATGTAGTCATTTTTGGAAATGTTGTCTAAGTAAAATCTATAAGCTAACTCTTATGTAATCTAATGCTCTTTGGTTATTATTATAACTGCAACTGCTAACCAAAAAGAAATGTAAAAGGCTGGTTAAACAACGGCAATGCATAGGAAGCGTACACTAAATGTATTTTGTATTAACACAAACGTAACGTTTCTTATCAAGTAAAATTGCAATTATTAGGAGTCCACAGTTTGAAACAGAGATGGCGCAATGCAATGGAACTCTTTTTGTATAAATTATTGAACGGTATATTAGATTGCGAATTGCTACTAGCAAACATTTATTTTATTATTCCACTACTCGTCTAAGAAACGTATGGTCATGAAAGGTCACACCCCACAAATTGCAGTTTTCAGCGATTTACTGACTTGAAAATTATAATAATTATTTCAGGAAAACTGAGAACATCTACTTTGTCACGTGCATTGTTTTTCCACATATATATAGTATATTTTGTAACATCGTCTTAAATTACACGGATGCTAGCAATCTGGTTTAACCAAAGCCATATAGCCTAATCACACGCACACCCTTAATTTCCATTTAAATTAATTTAATATATTTTTTTCGTATTGATATTGCTGTACTTGTAGCTCATTTAACAGCATTTGGAGGACCTTAATTTGTAGTGTATTTGCATGTAGGTAAATAAATAAATATTTATGGCAATCGATATTCATCGTTTCTACTGCTTCGATTAAGTACTCCGTAATCCATGCACAGACTATAATAGCTCTAATTAACTTGCTTTAGTCCTAGGATTACTGGAAATGCCAGAAGCTATCTACGGGCTCGACGATACCATCCTGAAATATTTTACAACGTTCTTCATTCACCTTTAGAAGAAAATAATAGTTATTTTAAAAATTATGTTTTGGAGACTATATAGATTCCTAATAAAATAATTTGTGAAAAATTCGAAACCTAAACTTATTTTACCCGAAAGATGCAGCAGCACTAATTGAAGTTAATCGAGCTCGCTGCTGCAACAAACGACGCAGGAGATCGCGTCAAAAACTATTAAAGCTAAGTCTTTAATTAAATCCAAATGATAGTATTAGAAGTTGCCTCTTTCAAAGGACATATATGGGTGTGTGTGTGTGTGTGTGTTTCGAGCAGATAATGTAACTGAATTTTGTGTAAAAAGCCGGGCGATGAGCGGCGGTGCACTAACTGCATTAGGGACAGTACATTTTCGAAGTAATAGGCTGCTTTCAACTCAACTCAGTGTTCGGTAATGGACTGTATTGTGTCGAAATACTGCTATGAAATATCCCAAATGTCCGCTTTAAATGCTGCGAGGGTAAAATCGGTTTATTAACAGATGAAGTCGCCGTATTGTGTTGAAGTTTTTATTCAATATAATTTGTTTCCTAAAATTAAAATTTTTTGTCGCAGTTTTTTAAATATTTACCGAGATTGACTGAAAATGTTTTGGAACAAGGTTGTTTTGCACCTGCAGAGGAAGTATCGCATTAGTTACTTCCAGGATTATGGATAAACTATTTGACTTTGACTTAATTTGTTAAACAGTTGGTCTAAATTAATATCCACAAGCTTGATACAATTTTCAAAATATAAAATTTGCGTTATTTTCAAAAATAAAATTTTTAAAGAAAAATTTGATAATGAAGTTTTTGGCTATGTATTTTAGTAGATATATCAATTCTCGGTGACTTTTTAGGTAAACATTTTTTGATATTATGCATATTAATGAATTAAAAGTGGAAATAAAAAATTACCATTGTACAATCCCCTTAAGGTTGAATTCTCAACGTCATTCAAACTAATGCCAACCTATAACCTATTTCGCGTTGATTTTTTGAGTTTATTATTTTAATAACTAACATTTAAAGAAAATCAATATCGTCGATACATTATTTAGGTAGTGTTTGATATATTACAAAAATATCAATTTATTTCATTGCTAATTTTGGGAGAATTGTATAGTGAAAGAACAATGAGTGACAATGACATAATAATGTTAAAAAAAATCTTACCCGATATTTTTCGCTATACAATTCTCCTAAAATAAGTTATGAAATTCCTTGATATTTATTAAATATGTCAATTATTACCTATAGAATATCAAGTCGATACTGATTTTCTTTACATTTTGTATAAAACCTAGAAAACATAAATAAATCTACGCGAAATAGGTTATAGGTTGGCAAGCATGTTGATACTCCTACCTTAAGTATACCGCGGATGCAAATCCAAATTTGTTGCCAAACTGAACCGCTAGATAGAAAATGTCGTCATTTAAATTGATTTTCCACATAAGAATCCTTTAAGCATAATATAAGCATTCGTCTTTGCGTTTAACAATATAATTATAAATTATTACACAAAAGCGTTCTTAATGAAAATATTTTCTTATTTTCCATCGTTTTATTTTAATGTATGCTGGTAAATTCATTATATTATGAGAATTTAATAAATTGTATAATTTACCGAATTTTTTTCTCAAAGCCCCGAAAAGCATTGCGAATTTAATAAAACTGCTATTCTCCATTAACATTTTCTTATTATTAAATATCAGATAATTTCGAGGGCGAAATTCAAATTTTCGTCTGAAATTTTAAACAAGTATCTTACTAGCCTAAGATGAAATTCAAATGAAGTTGCCTTGAGTGCCCAAAGAAATGTGAACCGAAGCAAAATTTAAAACGAACTTGAAGGTTAATAATTGCCAGCTAATTGGGTTTTTTATTTTTACTTTAAGACGTGCTACTTCTCGGCCTTGCCGCGCTTTCAGATTTAACTGGGCTTCGTAAAAAAGTACTTACTTTTTTACTGTTATTTTAAAAAGTGAAATAAAATGATGGTAATGAAAAATTTTATGAAAATTGACTGATTATATTTTTTAATAAATTAATATTTTAGCAATAAAAAGAGTTTGCATCGATCGTAAAGTTCAGGAATCACTACACTGAGAAAATTGGCTCAGCTAGATTTCTGTGCTAAAAAATTTTACTAACCACAGCTTAAATAATTACAGGAAACACTATATTTTATTTGTTTTAACTAAACCCGATTACTTACCGACAACTTAGTATTTTGATGTAGTTACTTTCATACCCAACTAAATATTATTGTAGTTGTCGAACATATAGTAGCGGCAGCAAAGGAACGACTAGTGAGAACTAAAAATTGACTAACACTGGTGTCTGCACAGATTGTATGGGACTACCAACAGATGGCAAAAAGGCTATAATACAATAAACAACTATGGATATGATAGCTTTTAGGATAAAAGGTTTTTCGTGTCGAAGGTGTAAAGGATGAACACCTAACCCATACTGACGAGAACAAAAGAGTTCGGTATAACCTTGCAATCTGAATCAGTATTATGTTAATATATCTATGATTTAGTGACTGTGCTAGACTAAATACAACCTTATTCAAATTTCAAATTCAATTTAATATTCAATATATTATTCAATATTTTCACATGTCAAATAATTAACATAACATAAGTAATATAAATATATAGAACATAAATATAATACACATGTACAGGGTCTTCCAACGAGGACTGAACAGGTGCTCAATTTTGAGCTTCCTTGTATTTAAAGAAAAATCCAAAATAGCCAATCGATGTACTTTTTTCTGCAAAATTCAAAAATGAAACCAAAAATTTATTTGAACCAGAAACAAAAGAGTTACGCTATGGATAAGGTGTTTTTTAAATGGAACATAGCTTTTTTATACGATTTTTGAAACGAGTGATTTTTTTTTGTTCGTTCTGATTAAAATATTTAATATTGTGACAGCTATTTTTATTAAATTTTAATGTTTTATCCAGCATAATTTAACTTTAACCTGTTTGAAACATACACTAGGTAATAAAGGTATAATCACCTTTGAATCCTTCAAAGTCAAAAAATTTGACAAATTTACTATAATATTGCCGAAATGAAATATGCATTAGATGAGAAATTGCAGATTGCATTGTAGAACAAGATAACAATCTGCAATCTCTCATCTAATGCATATTTTATTTCGGCAATATTATAGTAAATTTGTCAAATTTTTTGACTTTGAAGGATTCAAAGGTGATTATACCTTTATTACCTAGTGTATGTTTTAAACAGGTTAAAGTTAAATTATACTGGATAAAACATTAAAATTTAATAAAAATAGCTCTCACAATATTAAATATTTTAATCAGAACGGACAAAAAAAAATCACTCGTTCCAAAAATCGTATAAAAAAAGCTATGTTCCATTTAAAAAACACCTTATCCATATCGTAACTCTTTTGTTTCTGGTTCAAATAAATTTTTGGTTTCATTTTTGAATTCTGCAGGCAAAAGTACATCGATTGGCTATTTTGGATTTTTCTTTAAATACAAGGAAGCTCAAAAATGAGCCCCTGTTCAGTCCTTGTTGGAAGACCCTGTACATAGTTGACTTGGGGAAGAGTCAGTTCTTTGTAACCATCTCTACCTAGAACAGTCACTGGCAGCGCCGGCGGGGTTTGTGATGACCCTTTGGTTAATTAAATTGACTTATTGATCTACTTGGTTTGGTCAGTTCCGTGATTTCTTTACTGCCATGAGAGAATACTTTGTTTATGAAAAACTTAAAATGATTTTATTGCTGTTTATGTGTGAAAAATTTCTGAATTACTATTAACTGGAAAAATAATCCAAAAAACCAGCTTGATGGACAACCTTATTTATTGTATAAGGATTTTTCAGGTTAGAAAAATTATGGTCTCCCATAATTTGAGTTGGCCATAACGGTATAAAAGAATGACTAGAGACTAAAAACTTTAATTGCTGGGGCGGCTTCTAGGGAACGAAAATATAGCGCATATAAATAACTCCCCCCCCCCCCCCCCCCGCTATGCCCCTAGCTGCGTCACTGAAAGAACTTCTCTTATATTCAGTACTTTGTAGCAAGAATATAAAACCTGAAAATATAATATATAAACATTTAATACCGTTCTAATCCAACGTACCTAAAAATATCGCGCGCATCTTATTGAAAACGCAATATTTCGCTATATTAAACTCCAAAGAGAACGTCTGTTGAGAATGACAAAATATTCAGTATTGTTGACTTGAAATAGCGCATCCGAGATTACAATAAAAGATTTCCATATTTACATTGTAGATTGCTATAAGCTTGCATTTTAAAAGCGTGTATTTTATGTCAGATTATTTTGTAGCGCATCATTTTATTATTGTGTTGGGTTAACAAGAATTTTTTTCTCCTTTAGTGTTGACATTTCATCTACTAATATAAGAAAAACATTCCCTTTTTTTGATAGATCACTTAACAATGTGGTTTCTACAAATGAAAATATAATAATCCGAACCTGGTACTTTCCAGCTGGAAGCTGCGACACAAGATTTCCAAAAATTATTCCTAGTGCGTGAGTTGCAAACAAATTTCGATTTACCGGATCATACCCACCCGAAAAGGACAATAAAATTTATTAGTGCATAAAGATAAAGAGAGAAACCTTAGTAAACGGGAAGTTGGCATTTTTGAATACAGAATGAAAAACTAAGATACGCTTGTACAAGAGGTTTTAACATAAATGAGGTGTAGCATGTCAAGGACTTTAGACGGATAGTTGCGTTTGTTTAATGTTTAGCAAAGGTAACGTTTAGTAATTCATAACTAATTTGTGTTGGGCTACATGCTTTGTAAAACTGTTGTTCCATTGCACAGGAGGTAAAAATAATAACTACTTGTTATGTTTCACAATTTTAATCAGTTTCCTATAAAATATAGAAAACCAACTACCACAGATTTCGTCACACCCGCAGATTCAAAGCACCCCCAACAAACAAAACTAGCTGAGTCCAATAGTATGGTACATCGACTAGTTAACATTCCTCTCCCAGACATCCAATACAAACAAGAATTAGATATCATAAAAACAATAGCCACAAAACGGTTACCCAACAAAAATCATACACCAAATAATAAAGAAAAACAAAGAGAAAACACACAAAAACTTCTTTACAAAGAACATCCCACTCCAATTAAGGACAAATAATGCTCAATATGATATACAGGGAACACAAGCCAAAAATCTCCAATCTCCTTCTCTCTTTTTCCTATTATTTTTGTGCAACTGCAGACAGACCATTTTTTTTTCACAAACCTCATAAAATAGCATACATAACCTCAGAAAATATATATGTATGACTGAAGTTGGTAAGAGGTGAGAGGATTCAGGGTCTCTGTAGAGCAATTGGCAAAGCGTTCGACATGTAATCGAGAGGCTTTGGTAACTTATTCCATTTTGATGCTAGTCGTACAGAATTTGGAATATCCTGCGATTTCAAACTGAGGAGAGGGTTATTAAGGGAGAGGGACTTACTCACGACCACTGGCCATTATGATCCCTTTTTATCTTTCATCCAAGCTTCGTCAACATAATATAGCGATATTTGCAGGAATCGATATTACGCCTGCTAGTCGTAATAATTTAAAATGAAGTTATTTCAGTATCTGTATTAAATATATATTAAATATAATATAAATTAAATATTATATAAAGATTTATTACAGAAAAATAAATCTTAATGATTAGTGGTCGTGAGTGAATTTCTTTTAATAACCCCTCTTGAAAGCGCAGATGATTTCAAACTGTATACAAGTAACATCAAAATTGAATAAGTTATATGACCGAAGTTGGTGAAAAAATTTCAGTCTCCGTATTGAAATTGGTAGAATGTTCGACTGGTAATAGAGAGATTCCGGGTTCCATTCTCCATGGAGCATAAATCGCTTTCAACTTAAAAAAAAAACTTTGTCTGAACGCCTCTAAACTGTTTTTCTATGATCTACAGATGCTAAAACATCGACATCTGGATAATAACTGTAATTAATTTTAAAGAACGCCAGGATTTGGAATGTATTTTTTTCTTACAAAGGCAGTCACGTATTATACGGTCCAAAATTAAAAGATAGATTTGTCAAGCTGGCAATTAAAAATTCAAATTAAATCGACCTTCTGTAACAAAATAATTTGTTCTCATCCGGGCAAAAACACTTAATAAGAAAAGAAAATCCTCAAAGAAGAAAAATGGTAACGAATCGTACGACAAGGCGGGACGGGACACAAAGTTTAATAAATACCTTGCGAAAAGAGACTACAATTTCCACAGTACAAGTTAAAAGTAATTTATTTTATGCATGACAGCAACAAAATTTTTGAATAACGTCGAGAGTCCCACTTTGAAGTATTTGCTTTGAAGCTGGAGAGTAGTAAAAAGATTTAATCTTCCTTTATGGAAAAATGTAAGAGCTCTAAGCTAGTTACAATATAAATGGTCCGTCGTAATCAAATTTTAATATGGAAGGAACCGATTGAGTTTTCGACGTTCATACTTCTTCTGTTCGGGGTTTTCGGGGTTTGAGAGCGCGCAATTTCTTTTCGAATTTCGTTTTTCTGAGCACTGAGAGAAAACCCTATTGGTCGTAGCTAGAAATCTCTTAGTAGTAACAAGAAATCTGCATTAAATAGGCGCCGAAAAAGCAACTCTGCTTTAGCTACTATGTTAGTTTTTTTTAAATTACTTTTTAACCTCAATATGGTCGTTTTTTAAATATTATTTTTTACCTGCTAAAAGACATTTCTATTGCTCTAAAAAAATAAATGATGCAGTGGTAAAAAACATCTCGTATTTATAAAAAAATATTATTTTGTGATTAATTGAGATCATGTAGTTAATTTTTAATCCTAAAAATTGTCGGCCAGCTATAAAAAAAAATATTTTTATTATTGGTAGTCTACCTAGCTACTACTAAATTACCTTGTTCTGAGCTCCTTTTTTTAGGATGGGCCCTCAGTGACGTATTCAAACTTCTACGCCATTTTATTATATTCCTTTACTTTAGCCGAATTAAATCTCTGTAGTGACAGTGCCCTTTTGAGGTCTCTATCTAGGTATAGGTACCTAGTCTTACAGAATAAAATGAAAAATCATTATGGCCAGTTGATGGCCTTATTTTAAGTATAATACTTTTAATCTATAGGTATTTTGCCGCAGACTATCACTCGTCATGTTTATTTTGAGAAAATAAACTAAGGAAATCATAATAAAAAATAAAATGGCGTAGAAGTTTTCACCTAAAGAAACATATCAATTGAGATAAGACTTAATAAAACACAAAAATTAACGACAATGTTTTTTTTAAGAAAAAATTTATTTTTACAACCACGTAAAACCAAATAATATTATAGGAAAGAAAGAAAAACTCAAAGTCTTTCTCCACAAAGTTTAATAGAATAAAAATATTTAACACAAGTCTCTACATGTTTCGAACGTAGAAACGTTCATCATCAGGAGACAGAAATTATATTTGGTGCTGATGGTTTAAGCAAAAGAGAAAATGGTGTAGAACCTTAATGGAGCTTTTATTTAATTAAAACTTGATGTTTAATGTAGACATGATATAAAGAATATTGAATAAAGTTTAACCATATTGAGTATGTGAGAGGTCAGTAAATGGGGTCTAAACCAACCAAATAAACTGGGAAAGAAGGTGTCGAAAGTTGTTTTAAAATTAAAAAGGATTTTTTTTATAAAAAAAAAAATTAAAACAACTTTCGACACCTTTTTAGAAAAGGTTTTTTCTTTCCCAGTTTATTTGGTTGGGTTATACCCCATTTACTCACCTCTCACATACTCAGAATGGTTAAACTTTATTCAATTTTCTTTGTATCATGTCTACTTTAAACATCAAGTTTTAATTAAATAAAAGCTCCATCTGCTCCATTAAGGTTCTACACCATTTTCTCTTTTGCTAAAACCATCAGCAACAAATATAATTTCTGTCTCCTGATGATGAACGTTTCTACGTTCGAAACATGTAGAGACTTGTGTTGAATATTTTTATTCTATTAAACTTTGTGGAGGAAGACTTTGAGTTTTTCTTTCTTTCCCATACTTTCAACTCCACTTTAAGCATGGACTATTTCTTCAAATCAAATAATATTAGTTTTTATTGAGTATAAAGTATGTTAATAACAACTGAGGATCAAGTTTATGGTTAACGAGAAAATAAACACAAATAGTAGTTCACTAAAAGTACACCATACCATCAGACATCAATCACCCACTAACAACTCCAATCAAATGATATGTTTTAAATTACTCCATTCAACTTAAACCACGCGGAGCAACGACAGATTATTGTTTCAAGTTAGTTCGTCCCTCTCTGTTTCGTTGTAGTAAGGAAAAGACTATATAGCGCTCGCTGAAAGTTACCTAAACGATTTCTTAATATTTTATACAAGGAACTATTAAGTTCCTAATAAGTATATTTTAGTTATAAAAAGAGGATTTACTTTTAGGTTATGTTTCGGATAATTAGATAACGTTGTAGGACTTAAAAAATCATCTATTAAAATTATTTTATTCGATACATATTTTAATGCTTAAACGATATTTTCTTACAGGAAAAAAATATCGAATAAGCGCAAAGATATATTGTTAAAAAACAACCTCGTCTGAGTGAAACTTGAAATTTCGGTCGTGAAATTAGATATTATTGGGCTCGATAATGAATTGTCTGATAATGAAATTTTAGATACAGGGAAGTGAAAAAATAATAATTTTTGATCTTTATTAAAAAATTAAAAGAAACGTAATTTTTTTGAATACGAAGCTACGTTGCTGCTTCATTTAATGGATAGGCGGAAACATTTTCTATCTATCCACATAGGGTTTCCCTATACCTAACTAGAATAGTTTAAAACTTATTTACCGTTTTTCGCAAAATCCTCCAAATATCAATGTCCTATTGATTTTTGGCAGGAAAAAATTAATGATAACCTAATTCTTATAGGAGGTATGAAATCCTGACGCACTATTGCAAAACCCTGTATACCTACTTTTTTTTATTATTATTGAAATATCCAGAAAGTTCCTAAACTCCTTGTCGTCTGACCTCCTTATTTATTATCATTATTTTATAATAACTATTAAAAATATTCGTGTGAAAGCAAAGTAAAAGTTTTTATCTACTTTCATTTAGTAATATGAATTTTACAGTTCTGTAAATCGTTTTGTAAGGGCATCTTTTACAGCACTAGTGCTGTAATAGATGCCTTTACAGCACTAGTGCTGTAATGGAAAAAACGGTTTTATTAACATTTTGCTGTTAAATAAAACCACACTTTCTAGAAGAATGATTTTCTTTTTTCTTTTCAAAAATGCGATTAGTTAAAAAAATCTGCTTATATCTTGATTTTTCTTGACTGAAATCATAGTTCTCAACATTGAGTAGTGAGTCCATAGTGTAGATGGTTTCTGGGAGCGTTGCTTTCCGGAAAAATAACCCAAAAGGATTTTCTCAGACACCTCCTTTATTTTGTTAGCTTTGCACCAATCTTCAAACTTTTGGTACTCCAACTCATACCGCGCCTTGGATATTGTCGGAACTAAACTTGAGATCGCTTCGTTTGCCGCTGCTTCTATATCGGAGGGTAAACTTCCATCAGAATCGCTCATTTTGAAAAACGCTTTTAATATTTTTGAATTTGTTTGACAAAGTTTCGACAGTAACCATGCAAAACAGTAACCATGCGAAAGGTAACATAAAAAACTTGATTAGTAAACTTAATAGCAGGTGCATTTTTTTGGTGCTTTTTTATTTTTAAAAATGCCTTTTGCCAAATATTTTTATTTATAGATGAAAGTAGATAAAATTTTGTACAATATTCTTGTTGTAAATTCATATTACTACACTCGATGTTTTATTAAACTCGGCTGACGCCTCGTTTGACAACTTTAACATCTTCTGTTGTAATATGAATCCTTACAACACATATATCGTAAATAACTATTACCTTCATTCACCCTCGCGAAAATAAAAACTGAGATACAAAATTTCATATTAAATTTCTATCCTCGAATAGGCACAAAAGCTCTATTCTTTTTTAAACCACCAGTTGCTGGCACCGCTGGCGGCACTCTTGGCCTGTTGCTCCAAAAACTATTTCTGGCTGACGTGATTTACCGCCCGCCAATAAGCCGTGGCGAAAGGCACAATTGAACGTTTAATCGACTAACGCGGAATAAGAAATGAATCGGTTTCCTCAGAAATGATTCAAATGAATCGTTTTCCTTTTCCATTATTAGGGAAATGCTATACAATGTGTTGCCGGGGATATCATAAATCATTTCGTTTTTGCGGCGCGCTCGACGGGATTTCGCCCGAGGATTTGTAACTGCTTAAGCTTGACGGTCACAAATTATACTACCAAACGACGTTGTCAGCTCCACCGACGATCAACTACGACCAATGATTTTAATCATAAACGTGTTTTTCTATTTCACGTTCATAATAAGCTCAGTACGATACACATTTGCGTATCGTATAATGAAGCTATTTCGATACGCGTTTTTTCTTTATTTGATGTTGGTAACATTTAAATGTTTTATTTCATTGACTTTCGCGGCCTTTGTGATTTATTGTCATGTATGTTGGTTGCATAAATCTATAAATCAATCTTTTGTAGATGCTTCAAGCTATCATTTTCTGCCAAATCCTATCCAAAATTTAATCTACTAACCTTCCAATGTCCATTTTTACTTCAACTTTGTTTGAATTTTCCATCTTCCCTATACTAAATTGCAATGCCGTGACGTAAAATCACGTCTTTTGAAATTCGAAAAAAAGTAGCAAAATCTCCCGAATTTCCGAACGCTCTGTATATGTACCAAATGTACAAGGATCACACAACGTATTCCGTCCAATTTCGAATCTCATATCGCTAAAATAACTTTAGAATCTCGTGGTGAAAATGGGTCAATAAATCAAAAAATTACAGTTCGCAAAATAATTTTTGTTGTCCAGAGGCTACTATGATAAAAAATAGTATTACCAACATAAAATTTAGACATAAAAATTTACAAAATTTAAAGGATTTATTTTCTTTTTAAAATGTATTTTTCTTGATTATAAAAGGTGAAATAGAAAAAAAATTATAAAGTACATGTTTCATAAGGCGTTTTAGCGCACGTGTCAATCAAAAAACTCGCCACTTTGTGGCTCGTTTTTTAAAATAGACGTATGCGCTAAAACCGCTTCTTATGAAACGTGTACTTTAATATACTATTTTGGCTTTTGCGACGCGCATACAACTCACTGTTGATAGAGGACATCATTCTATTGTATAACATATTATAGTCAGCAGTACTCTAACAAGGACGTCATGAAATCATTTGAAATTATAATAAAAAACCGGAGTTTCCAAAATTGTGTGTATATAAAGAAAACAAAAAATAAAAAATGGCGAATTATTAACAGCCTAAAAACATAAAAGTTTTGCCTATCAAGTCGGAAAAAAAAACGGGTTAAGTTTTATTTGTCAAGTTAGATTTAAGGTAGGTTCCAAATTAAAATATTTACATTTTTGATACGCAAGAGGTCGCATTCGACATCATAAAAAATGTAAAACTAAATATGATCTTATTTATTAAGCTTATACTATCCAAAAAGTATTTGCGGTAAGACAGTAATTAATTTAATAAATTACATGACAACGAAGCAGAAAAAATGAACATAAAACCGGTGACTTAATAAACAATAAAAAGTGTAAAGGGTTCTTCCAGAAACCAGTAAAGCTAAATTTTGCAAAAGGTATAAAAATAAAGAAAGTACAAAAACCTAAAGTTTAAAAAGTTCAAATTCACAGTTTTACTCATCAGAAGTATCATTATAATCCTCTATATTCCTCAAAAACTGAAATGACGACCATGGGGTTTACTTGGACACAGTGGCGGCGGTAAACATTTGCCCCCCCCCCCCCGCAAAATTATGTGATATTATACATAAATAGTAATTGTTGTTTGTTTTTTTAATATTAATCTAAAATTTATAAATACGTCAGCTAGGCAGGCGGAGTGGGGCCCCCTCGGAGCCGGGGGCCCCCCGCACCGCGGGCTTGCGGGGGCCTTATCGCCGCCACTGCTTGGACATCTAAAACTATTTCTTGATACCGCACCAATACAAAATTATATTTTCTTTGTATTCCACTACTTTCTTCCAATAGTCTTGGTGATATGTTCTAGAGAGTCTTGCCATACCCTTTCAGTCTCGTGAGATGAATGTTCTTTACCAATATATATGTTTCTCATAATAGGATTTTGCGGCAACCGATATTTATTCTATGGAATTAAATGGCAATGGTAAGGTGGCAGGCACAAAACATCATGACCATATTTCTTTAGAATTTTGCATTCATTCTTGGCTTTTTAAAACACTTTACAATTGCAATTAGTTCTGTTCTGTTTTGCTTGATTAATTTGAGCATTATGATTTTTGGGTTATGATTTTTCTTTCATTAGTCACTAAAAAATGTTCCTTTTTTCCACCAGAAATTGGGTTGTTTGTTTAATATCCGAGAATTATAAGGAGCATTGTCTAAGTGAAGATTGGTCTAAATTTGGATTATATACGCATTTCTTTTAGCTACTCGTGACCAGTGATCCATGCTGTAGTGGTAATCAGCGCTTTTTGAGGTGGTAGAAAATAATAAACAGCACCAGGTACAACAAATCCAGCGGATGAGCCAGCATGCAAAGTAATATACTTCGTTCTCTAGCCGAAACTTTTTTCCGGTTTAATAACGTTTAAGAGACACAAAATTTTACCATTTTTACTCACATTTTTATTATCCTTTATCTTTTTTATCTTTGAATACCTACTTTAGATGCGGAAAACACGAAAAACTTACAAAAACTAGTTAATTTTGATATTTTCTCATTAATCGGATATTTCAAAAAGGATTTCTTAGCAATAAGCGACAAAAATTATCAGAATGTTTATAAATTTCGTCATGTCAATTTCAAAGCCGTTTGGCTACAAAAGGTGTATCGGGACTTATACTTCGTTAACAGATTTTCTTTTTAAATTTTACAATATTACCGATCAGTAAAGGCAGATTTTGAAAATCAGCAACAACGGCAGAAAACCGTATATGAAATTAATTACCAATTAGAGTGACATATTTCCTTCAAAAATGTATTGCTTGAGTTCCTCTGTGATATGAAGATTTTCAGGCTATTTCCAGCATTGGCAACATTCTAAGAAAAAATCAATAAAATGTTATGAAAATATAAATGTTGCCGATATTAAACTAGGTAATTATTTTTCGAAAACTATTTAATATCCAGCAAATTTTCATTTACAAAACACGAATAGGGTGTAGTACAATAATATGTTTATTTACCAAAATGATGAGCCTCTTAAACGTTATGGACCCTTTTTTTTACCTGATTTAAATTATCTTGCCAGGATTTGGACCCACTTCCATTGGAAAAAACCAAGTTTGGTCTAAAAATGTTACCTTTCTAAACTGGGAATTATCGACGTATTTTCTTAAAAAGGTTACTCGTTAACTTGTAATATTTGGAAGTTCACACAAATTTTTTATATTTTTTTTTTATCAAAATCACAGATTTTTAAAAGGCCATTAAGATATTAGTAACGATTTTTTTCCATATTAAAATTTAAAACATATAAACACGAAATAATTTGACTCTGACAGAAATATCAAATATGACAACCCTTAGGGTTAAACTAGATTAATAACCATCAACCAAATAGCAGCGTTTGAATAAAATTTTCTTAAGGAATTATTAACGTCATTCAATTTATTGCCTATAACCTATTTCGCCTTATTTTTCTTATTATTTTATTGACTAAGATTTAAATAAAATCTCCAAGCTGCTCAAAGCTACCAAGGGCTAGCAACAACCCCGCCGGCGTTGCCAGTGTGAAGTCCTGGGCAGACCTGCTCAGTGAATCGTATACATATATATTATATTATATTATATATGGTAAATGTAGTTTTGGCAATAAGTTGTAAACACTTTAAACAATAAAGATATTTTGAAAGCAAAAGCGGGCGTTGCAGCCCGGCATTATACGAGGTGACGTGAGATAATAAGGCGAACAAACCTCAAACTCAACCGTTTGCCGGCCCGTCCACAATTCACATCCATGCATAAAACATAGTCTGTCTTCGTCTATTCTGGCTTCGGTGCTTCGGATCGATCGTTGAACGGGCCGCGGACCGGTTAGGTTGGGTCGTTCGTTCTCCTTACTCTAATTTATCAGTATTTATCAGTGTTTCTCTATAATATTATGCATGTATTATACATAAAAACCTTCCTCTTGAATCACTCTATCTATTAAAAAAAACCGCTTTAAAATCCGTTGCGTAGTTTTAAAGATTTAAGCACATATATAGGGACAGGACGGGCGATAGCGACTTTGTTTTATACTATGTTAAGATGTTAATTATTACCTATAGAATATTATGAAGACGATATTGATTTTATTTAAATATTGTGTAAAAGTTAGAAAAAAATAAATAAACCTACGCGAAATAGGTTATAGGTTGGCAAGCATGTTGATACTCCCACCTTAAAAAGCGTTTGGAGCATAATTAACTCAACAAGGTCAATGATACTTTAGAAAGGCAAATACTGTTAAAAAGAAAATAGACGAGATAATAATAAAAACACTGTTTCATTTTGACATTATTGACGTTGTTTTTAAGACGCCGCCTGTGGTGGGCCTCATTCTTCGGAGACGCCCCCCTCCCCCACTTAAAATCGAGAAGGCTAATGGTGTAGATTGTTGGTAGCCACTGAAAACTATCTTTGGTTTTCTGTCTCGGATAAATTTCCTTATTCTTCTGCACCTGTATGCAAACTCAATATATTTTTCATTTAAGTATTTTTACTTATAACTTTAAATTGCATGCGAAAAAATTCAATTAAGGATTTATCCAATTCATAAATTAGTTTTTGTAAGTCTCGTTTTGAAAATAAGACTCCTTCCTCTTATTAAAGTATTTCTTTAAAAACTAGGCAACGTGCAAAATTGTGACTGCCGTGACGTAGCCGCTCGACGTGATTTTGCCCGAGGATTTGTAACGGCTCAAGCCGAGCTAATCGTACGCACGCCTTGACTTTGCTGCCGGTAAACCGCCTCGTGACTTTATTTGTCCACCTCTTCGTTATTGGCTAATTTTTATGATTTATAGAGTTCTTTTAGTTATTTATGTGGCTTAATTATGAAACAATGCAACGTGTATATTAAGACCGTTTATAGTGTCGGCTATTTTTTTTTATTGCGTGCAATCTTAATAACAGTTAGAAATCAAGGCCTTCTGAAATTGGAAGTGAATTAAGGAAAACAAAGTAAACATTTGATGTGTACCAATATGCATATAAATACCGCTTTTTTTGAAGCGAAAAGAGTAAGAAATCTATGACAAATATAGGATTTTTGACGAGATATCAAATTCAGCAGCACCTGAGAAATTCATCAGAAAATAAGTACCTCATGATGAAACTAGCCACTTTACACTATATTGAGTATATTTGGGGCTTGCCCCAGAGAAGAGCTGTGCAATTTGACAATAGACAAGGACAACATCGAGGATTTGGATACTACATTAGTAGTGAACATTCCAGATACCAAAATTAAGGTTGCGCGAACTTTCACTGTAGGTGAAACATTTTATTTGGATTTGAATAGATTATTTTCTTAACGCTCCTGTGATTTAACCTATGCAAATACAGAGCTTTTCAGCCAGCAGCCTCTGGTGCGAACCTAAAAACTCAAATATCAAGACACGACAAACGGAAGTCCTCAACACTAGCAGAAGGATATATTGAAAACTCACCGGAAAATAAGAAGCGAATTGCTAAAAGCATTCTTACGACTTGTCTTCCAGTACTATTATTTCCATTTCCTCCACAATGAGGTATACAAAACAACAGAACTCTGATTAGTGGAACTGCAGGAGGAATAAATATTTCTGATTGCTCAAATTTTAGAATAAATGCTTACCAAAGGCCCTTGTATTTATTTTTAACACCTTCGTTATAAGAAATCCACTTTTAACACTAGTATCATAAAATGATATTTTAGACATTGGCAACATCGTTAAAAAGCCTACTTTTAATAGTCTTTGTATAGATAAATTTACTTATCGGTAAAACGATTTAGTTGCAAAAAATCAAATTAAAGCGAATATGGCGTATTAAAATAAAGTACTGTGAAAACACAATTTGGAGACTATGATTTGATGGACTAAATTTAAACCTATTTCGTGACTACGGGTGAAAATGTTTACAGCTGATTTAAAACTAGTTTACGATGATTGGTAGTGGCTTCAATAAAATATTGCAAACAATAGGAAATTGCTAGCTGTAAAGCGGGTTTTAGGGCTCAAGAATCAAGCTATTTCCAGGAATGTTTTGTCGACGCCTTAGAATCAGTGCGTTTTATGTGACATAGCCAAGCCAAATCCAATTCGTTTTTGTACTTCTTTTAAAAAAAATTTAACAAACTTTATTTAATTTAAAACGAAATGCTTTTTATAAATCTATAAAAGCTAGATGAAATAAAGCAAAACTCAGGGCTCATATCAGAGCTGTTACTTTACCTTTGATTTAATTATAGTTGTACCGATACCGAGGGCACATTTTAAACATCCGCCTCAGCTCAATTTGTTTTGTGAAGAGGCAAAAACTAATTTTCCCCTAATTTGTTTATGCATGCATCCCGGAAATTTTGTTTAAAATAAGCACTATTCAGTACACTTTAGCTTAGTCAGTATAAAAACAACTTTATTAAAGTTAAAATTTGTTTTACTGAAGTCCGAAAGCAAATTCTGTTTTTAGGAAAACATCTAAAACGACACAAAGACGTTTTTATTTAATAACGGTACATAATAGATGCAATGACGTAACCGTATTACCGATGTATGATACTAGTGTCAGTTGCATGGTATAATCGTTTTGCGCCGGTTGTGTTTCTCTAAGCGGGAAAAGCCAGTTAAAAGAATTCGGCTATTTTCATGTTAATTTTGTTGATTTTTTGTAAGGCTTTACCTCATTGGTAAGTAGTATTTATGCAGATTATTTTTTTAGTAATATAGCCTAGAAAGTCCTTGCAATTTGGCAAAATTTGAATTTAATTTTAAATCTGGAATTTGGGGTGAGAATTTTATTTATTTATTTTCATTGACAGTGAATGATTTTGTAAAATATGCCAGGAGTGCATTGTCGAAGATATGATAAAATATATTAAGTATGGAAAATGGGCACACACTAAGAGAAAACTCTATTAGCCGTAGCTAGAAATCCATTAGTAGCATTAAATAGGCGCCGAAAAAACAACTCTGTTGTAGGCATTAGGTTAATTTTTTTGCTACTAAAAGACAACTCTATTGCCCTAAAAAATATATATGATAAAAAATGCAGCGATAAAAACCTCTTTTATTTCTATAGAAATATGATTTTGTGATTAATTAAGGTCATACAGTTAAAAAAGTATTGCTTTTTAATCCTAAAATTTTTTTGCCACCTATAAAAAAAAATATTTTTATTTTTGGTAGTCTACTGCTACTACTACTACTAGGTACTACTACTAAATTACCTTTTTCTGAGCTCCTTTTTTTAGGTAACGTATTCGCCATTTTATTTCATTTTTTATTATATTTTTTTTACTTTTCTTTAAAATTAAATCTTTGAAGTGACAGTGACGTTTTGAGCCAGTTATCTAAGTATACGTAGGTACCTAGTTTTAAAGAATAAAGAAAAATTAGGACGGCCTTATTTTAGAATACTCTTTAATCTGTAGGTATTTTAGCCCAGACTATCACCAGTGATGTTTATTTTAAGAAAATAAAGTAAGGAAATCATAATAGAAAATAAAATGGCGTAGTTCTGAGCTAAAGAAACATATCAGTTGGAATAAAGCTTAATAAAACAGAAAAATTAATTACAATATTTTTAATATGAAAACATTTAATTTTACAACCACGTTCAACCAAATAAGATTAGTTTTTTTATTTATTATAAAGTATGTTAAAAACAACAGAGGATCAAGTTTATGGTTAAGAAAAAAATAATCACAAATAAATATATTATACATCTACACAACACATATCATGAAACACAAAATTAGGTTTACAGTTAGGCACCTCGCACTTGCACTATATGTACACCATACCATCAGACATCAATCACCCACCAACAACGGAAATCAAATGATATATTTTGAATTCATTTGTTTAACTTAAACCACGAGGAGCAACGACAAATCATTGTTTTCAGTTAGTTTTTTCCCTCTCTGTTCCGTTGTAGTAAGAGATAGATTATATAGCTCGCTCGCTGATAGTTACCTAAATGATTTCTCCATATTTTAAAAAAGGAACTATTTAGTTCCTAAAAAGTATTTATTTTAGTTATAGAAATAGTAATAATTTTTAGGTTATTTTTGTGATAATTAGATAACCTTGTAGGAATTTAAAAAATTATCAATTAAAAATATTTTATTCGATACATATTTTAATGTTTAAACGGTTTTTTTTACCCGAAAAAAATATCAAATATATGTTGTCAAAAAAACAACCTCGTGTGTCTGAACGAAATATTTGATGGATTAAAGGATTTCTTTTTTTGGTAACCCTGATAATTATATATTCAAAAAAAACTTGTATTAAATAATTTTCCTCATTCTATGAAATGTGTCTCAACCTGACACGTCTTACTAAGAGCGAATAAGTGTGCGATTTTTGCTTGTAACTTTGAAATTTGTTAAAAAAAGTACTGACATTTGGTAGATTTTGAAATGACTATTTTTTTGGTACAATACTTAATACACAACCGGACCACCCCTCAATTACTACTACTACTAATACACAAGACAATTTTGTGCAATATTTTTTTCCTTGTGAACAACAAACTGTCTTAATTTTCATTTCATATAACAAACCCAAAAGAGCACTATGGTATGATTTAACAACTCACTAGTACGATTTAGGCAACAAGTTTCCCAAATCGTACCGTTGCAGACTCGTACAGTAACTACTGTGTCTTAGAAATTAAATAAGAAATAATATTTTAGAAATTGCAGTTATGTGTCGAAAAGACCGATCTATTGTTTTAAACTAAAAAATATATATTTCATTTACCAGTTTATAAGAAAAAACCAAACAGTTGTACGATTTAAGCAACCTTACCCTACCTATTTAAGATACTGACTTTTAAACTATAAAATACCTCGTTACATTGCCTAAAAAAATATCTAAAAATTCCTGAGGCCCGTCCTTGTCATTGGACACCTGCCAATTACTCTGTTGCATGCAACTTTTATATTTTCTTTAGGCGCCGTCACCGTCACGACCCGAAGGCCACCAGTTGCTGAGAGTGGTGCATCTAAAAAGCCTGTTGCTGTAGCCGTTTATATTAGCTTTATCAAATAGAAAATTTAATGTGTACGAGCTTGTCAAATCTACAAAAATCGTTTCCATTCTTAAAATAAAATTTACTTGAATTGATATATTTAGTAGGTAGACTTTTGAAGTTACGAAATATAATACAGGATGTGATGGCAATAACTTTTATATTTATAAGTAAAGTACATACAATATTAACGCAAAATTATCGCATTTTTTATGTTTTGGAGAACGAAAGTCTCTCGCAAAAACATCATGCAAAAAACATAATAAAGAAGCCGAAAATGTCACCTGCAAATATTGCACAGGAGTGTATTTAGTATATTCATTAATAGTTTATTTGCTATATAATGGTAAAAACAAATATTTTGTAATCATTTGCAATTTTCTGGTAAGGAATTAATGTTTTCTTGGACAAATTTTGACATGTGTGCTTTTCCCCATGATTTATTAGGAACTTTTTGAAACTGCCTGAAGCATACAATATACCCAAAGCAAAATTTGTCTGTAGGTACAATACTTTAATTCATTAATACTATAATGGTCGTTTGGTTTCCATGCAAATAAGAAAATGACCGAGAGTAGCGAGGTGTATTGCGAAGTATGTTATATATTATTTGTGTTTTTTAATAAAAGTATTTTTTATATAAATGGATAAAAATAAGTACCTCTCTAATTTAATAGTAATATTACGAGATTATTTTTTGCAACAATATATATTTTTACTATTTTTAGTGGGTACATACGGTGGTAGGTAAAGTTATCATTGAATGATCGTCAAACTTGAGACTGTTCTGCGAAGACTCAAAAGGTTTCCAGATATTTGCCATGAGTATAGATTGCACTGTATAAAATAAACAAAAAGTCATAAGTCCTACAGACAAAATCAAAACTACCAAACAGAACTAGGTACCTAGGTATATATACCAACATACCATTTTTCCAATATGATAATAAAAAAGTTACGCCTATTAACAGTACTAACATTTCAACTCTGATGTTAATTAACCAACTACAAAATGCAACAATAGAAAAATCCACAAATACTACTCTGGAAGTCCACGTTGACTAGTACTGTCTCTTTTATATTATATACTACTCAAATTCTTATTTTCCAAATAACCTCACTTTTTACAATTGATTGGTCAAATCGCAGTAAAATTAAGTTCCTATCGCAACACTCTACTACTCGGCCTTAATTTAGATATTTTTCTCCAATGTGGCTTTCATCAAAGAAAAATGGTCCAATTAAATTATTTTGAACAATGCCCGCCCAGACACTAACCTCTTCCTTATACTAGGTAAGATTTTCTATGAACCAGTGAGGATTTTCCTGTGCTCAGTATCTGTAGTTTATTAACCTGATCATTAAAAAAAACGTTCATCTGAAAAACAACTTCTTTGAAAAACGGCTTCAAATTATTTCACAAAATTGCTCTCGCCTATCGGGATCGGCATCATCGTCCAATAACTCTTGTAAAATTACTGGTTTGTAGCTATAAAACTTCTCTTAAAAAAAAATTAGGTATCGTGGTCACGCCCAGGTTGTGTTTTTCAGCTATGATAATATTCTAAGTAATAGTAATAATATGCTTATTTTTTTTTCCCTCAGTTATACAAAGGACGACCACTTTTAACACCATCTCAAACAGTCCAGGAAGTTCTTCACTTAATTGCTACCCTAGGCATTGTCGAATGGCCCATAGATGGGCATTCATTGAACATATCTCCACAGCCCAACATAATTCCAATTTCTATGCGTTCATCTTCAGTGAGGACATTTTGGATGTAATATCAGTAGAGCAAAATTCGAATTTGATTAACATTCATTGACATTTTTTGGCGTCTCAAACCGAAATAGCAAATAGTCATTGCCTTAAAAATTGTTGCTTCAGTTCAGAACGTTGTCGTGAAATATATTAATGGTGCATCATGGTACATTAAAGTGTGAATATTTCGTAAAAGGTTAAAGATTTAGATAGGGCGTGTAAAAATATACACTATTTCTCATTAAAAAAATTAATGTTGATACACGTAGAATTTTTATGATCCACCTTGTATAATATCTTAAAAAAAAAATGCGTTCAAAAAAGATAATTTGACGGATCCAAGCAATTCTTTATTAAGTGGGCGGTATTCTATATAAAATGTTGATCTGTTTCTTTATTATAATATTATAGGCATATAGGTAGCCAAAAAATGCTATAATCAATCTAAATATTTTTAAGCGATAGCACTACTTTTTCCTGAAAAAAAATGCAAGGTATCTGTCCTTCTCTCAGATTCTGCCTCATATTTATGTTACACCTCATTATAAACTTTCCTGGAGTTAATTTTATTTGAGTCGCTTCATCCTGTGGATCCCCAAACATCGTCATTGCCTCGGGTTCGGAAAATTCCTGCTGAGTACAAGGAACAAGCACACAGACGCAAATTAACGTTAACGCAAGGCTACGGCCCGGCCTGCCTGCCAAACTGCGGCCTGCGGCTTTATATTCTTAATTGGGTTTGTTATAAGTGATTTTACATACACTGAAAACTAGGGCGTGGATAAAGGGTTAACCTTAAATTTGAATTTGGAATTTGGGTGAACATTTGGGTAATTTTTTACATTTAATGATAAAAACCAATAACGTTTTAGTAACCTTTCAAGTTCCATTCAGGAATGTGCAGGAACCAACTGTACCATACCATTGC
Organism: Polydrusus pterygomalis; assembly: GCA_963969555.1. NCBI lineage: Eukaryota > Metazoa > Arthropoda > Insecta > Coleoptera > Curculionidae > Polydrusus > Polydrusus pterygomalis. The sequence continues at coordinate 3,132,721 of OZ018378.1, read as the reverse complement.
ATTTAACCTTATGCTGTCTTGCTCTTATCTCTAATAATCCTTATTGGGCAACAAAACCAAAGTAAATTTATTTCCAAGTTCTCATTAACTACAACATGGGGGTGTTTGTAAAAATTTTCAAACCATCGTTCCCTTTGAACACGAGGCGCTTGGTGTCTTGTGACGGAACCGCTCTAATCATGTTACATCTCATTGTCGCCTTGAGTGAGGAGTGAAGTAAGGGAATAATTAAATTAGAAGTGCGTTGCGTTGTCTTAGAACAATGAATCCCTAAGCATTGGTGTTTTGTAAAAGGCCTATCTTGTATTCACACGAACAGAAGGGGTGGCGAAGTTTCGAATAAAATTTAAGGGTTTATTAAGTAAAACTTCTTAATTTTGTTTTAAAATAATTATTTTGTTTTGCGGATTATTAGATATCTAGTAATGCTGGAATTTTTACCCTTTTCTTACTTGTTATTTAATGTATATTTACTTACTCACACTTATTTATACAGATCATTTCTTCGAATTCTGGTAACGGATATGAATTAACAATCATATTTCCCACAATGGCAGTGTGTGCGTTACTCATTCCCACGTATCGTTTCTGCTACTAGTGGAGTCAATGAGGCGGAGAAGTATGCAAATACCTTATATATACCCTTCAAGACCTTCAAGACCCACCAAATTTGGTAACTCTTCTGTAAGAGGTTAAATCATTACGGATCATAATAATTATTGTGTGCCTTTCAAGTCAGTTGATTTCATCGATAAGTTGCAATTTTTCTGTAGGAAACTTAGTTTTTAATTTTTTTTTTCTTAAAATGTTTATGCAAAGGTTAGGTTTCCAATGTTTAATTTTTGCATTATGTAGTAGTGTATAATCCTTTTCTGTTTCAAGAAAAATAAGTAGAAATGAATTTTCTGACTGACACACCTGGCACCACTAGGATGACCAGATCCAAAAAAGAAAAAAATAGGATTGCCTCTATAAAATTATATGAGATGGTAGAAAAATATATGAGATTTTTTTTACTGAAAAAAATAAATCATTAAGCATTTTAACTAACTCTTTATTATCCTAAACAGTCACATTCATCATCAGATATAGACCTATCACAGATAATAAAAACCCTAACAACTAAAAAGACAGTCCTAAATCATAAGGAAAAAATTGGAAAAAAATATACCTACTTAAGTGCTAAGTAAAAATAGGTAAGTATTAATTTGTTTTTTGGTATTCACATTTTAAACAACTGCGGCATTGCGATAATAATTGTAGATCTATTTGCACATAATCATAAAAATCATTGCAACTAGGAAAATCCATATTTAATGTAACACTAAGTTCATTTTTAATTAACTCAACAGAGTTCTGGCGTTCTGGGTGTGCTCTGTGAGTTCTGTGACGTGCACAAAACTCGATAAACAGTGAAAATATGAAAATATATGAGAAAAGTCTCATATTAAATACTTGAATATGAGATAGGAGAATGGGTTAAAATATATGACTCATATTAAAAATAGGAGGTCTGGTCACCCTAGGCACCACGGCATAGCCTTAAAAAACTGATAATATGGGGATTTCCTTGATAGTAAATTTAATATCGAACTGAATTCAATTAGTTTATGTTAAACAGTAGGTATAGTATATTTCATTTATAGGTATAACCTAAACGAATAAAACAAATGCTGTAAATGTGATTGATTCAGTTAATTAGTATTTTCGAAGTTTGGGTTATTATAGTATATAGTTTTTAACTCTATTTTGACATTTTATCTTTAAAAATCATATAAAAACTTATGTTTAATATAACCCTTAAAATATTACAATTAGTATTATTATTAATAATGTTTGGCAAGAGTAAGCGGTAAAACCGAGACTATCGCTTTAATTGTTTTAGAAGGTATCAATGCATATTTTCCAAGTCCGGTCCTGAAATTCATACCAACTTATAAATGTTCAATAGACCAGAATTGACAGAGTGGCACGTGACTAACAATATATCTTGCGAGAGGAATTAAAATTTTTACTATATCTGTTGCTACCTGTCCCTTAGGTAAATGTTTTAGACATAAAGTTAGCACTGTAAATTTAATATAAAATTAGGCAACTATTAGAGTTAATTATAATATAAATCCATGACAACAGTTTGTAAAGTTTGGAACAACTAGAGACTCGAAACTTCCCGAAGAATCTCTGGTATGACGTGAATAGATTTGATGACGAACCAAATAGACTCTGGATTTCTGACAAGGTAAAGCTGGAATTCGAGTCGCTGTTGCCAAAATTTAATAAGGCATTCTCTCCCAGGCGTTCGTCGCGAAAATACGTGAATTTCATTTCGGAAATATGAATGTTGTCAGGGTCAAAATAATATTGACCTATGATAAACGTCGAGTAGATAAGGCAAAGGGATTCTAAACATTTTTTTCCCTAAAAATGATTATGGACGATTTCTTAATGAATTGTATTTGAATACAACTTAAAAGTTTTCCAGATATTATAGCACTTAATGACAAATGATTAAATAATAGCTAGTGTTTCACTCTCGTCTCGTTTTTTCTCGTCTCGTCTTGTTCTCGTAAGACGAGACGAGATATTTTTCTGCGAGAATCTGGTGAGACTAGGCAAAAATATGCGAGAACGAGAAATCTCGCAGAATCTTAAGATTTTGATTAGGATTTGCGATAAACTTTAAAAATAATCCCGTTAGTATCATTCGAAAAAATGATTATTTATATTTTACAATATTGCCGCTGTCAATCAAAACAATATAGTATAATTTTCACTATTTACATACAGACAATGATATTATTACAAAATACAATATTATAACACCGACATTCAACATTGTTTTTTGTTCTTAGGTTATTACAGACACACATACGAAACGAATATTACGACGACCACTAACACCTTTAATTTCGACAATGGTTTAGAGAAGAAACCACTAGAAATCGTCCCGGTTAAAGACCATTAAACTATAATTTATAGTATATATTAGTTACAACATATTACACATATTTTTTTAATCAAAACATGGCACTGTAAATTCGAGTTGGCCAAAACGGTATATTTTGAAAAGAAAAGTCACAATCTAAAAACCCGTTACTTGAGGACCACAAACTAAAGTAAATCGTATGTCAAAGTTTTGGTCGAAAATTCGATGACAGCGGAGGACAAAAGTCCAATTACCTCCATTAATTCCACGTTTGTATTTTAGTTAAAATCCGATTGGATCCATATTTTGTTCTAAATTGTTATCATCAAGTTTCTACGCCTCAAGGAGAATGTCACACGAAATCTTGTTATTTATTTAACGGATCAGTTATTCTCTATGTCGTTCATTCTCTATTATTAGAAACACGAGCTTCTAAACTAATCATAAGACACCGATTGTGTTCAATTTAGTTTGTTATTTATGTACGTAATGAAACTAATGATGTATCATTTGACTTGTTTTATTTAATTTCTTGTAGTTATTCAGATTGAATAACTATGGCCGTTTTGAGTAAGTAGTTATACCGAGTGTCCCACTAATCAGGATTTGGTTGTTCTCTTTTACAGAAGGGATGGTAACCAAAGATTTACAAAAAGTCTAGCTCCAAAAATATAACTCTCTACCAAAAAATATTAGTAATCATAAAAAGTTTGCTCAAATGTGTAAGCCAGTGATTTTTGCTAATTATCGAATATTCCTCGAACTGCTCTAACAAGTTGCAACATTTTTATTTCCCTGTCTTCTTCAATCGAATTGGACATGGAATTGTTCAGCTTTTGAGTTTTTGCTCAAATTAGAATTAAATTAAAATATAATAGAAAAATTTTATGATTTTTTGCACACTGATTGCTCGTGATCTAGGTGCAATAATTAATATTTGTACTTTGTTAAGACTGTTGTGATTTTAATTAGTAAATTGTATTTGTTAATTGTTATGTTTGGTATCAATAAATTGAATTGAAATTGAAAAAAAAAAATGTCGGCGAGGTACGATATTATAAAAGCCTAATGTCGGGTTGCATGAAAATTTTAATAAATAATTAACAAACCAGCAACTTTGACTGTGACATCAATGACATTGGCGGAAATAATTTTCTCACAATCAAAGTGGCCGGTTAGCGTAAATCATGATTTACTAATCAGGCAACTTTGAGTGTGATAAAATGATGATTGTCAATGTCAGTTATGTCACAGTCAAAGTTGGCTGGTTAGTTAACTATTGTTAAAAACATTGTGCAACCCAACAATATAAACCTTATGTCTTTGGAAAAGAAAATGTATTAACTAAATCAACTGATAAAAATTGATATATTTTTATGTTTCCAAAAGGGTATACTATGATATAACCAAACATTCAAATTTCTGCGAATAACCGCTGTTAAGGCTCTCCTTAAATAAAGGATATAAAATTATCATTTATTTTATATATATTATTATTATCATTATTATATATTATTTATTTTATATTACAATATGTTGTTCCCGAGACTTTTTCGTATCGTCGATAATAAGGGAATAATATATAGAATTAGATTAAAATAACACAATAAAACGCCACTAACAAAATGTGACTTACTTGAAATTTTTATTTTTTTGCCCGGGTTTCTTTTATACCCTGTATAATAATAAAGTACTATAGGCGTACTACGCTACTAATCTGCAAGAAACGATCTTTTAAACTCTGCAAACCGCATTAAAATCTGTGATGTAGTTTTCAAACTACAGACCTAAAATAAAGGTGAAAAAAAACAATTTAAAGAGTTTTGTGATGGGCAGTTTGGACTAAAATTGAAAAAATTACTAAATGATAAAACTGACCATTTATTAAAAAACAAAAATTATTTATCATTATGTTTACATATAAAAAAATAACTTTGTCAATAAGCTTTTCAAAATTGAATTGTCCCTACCTAATAGTAAAAGTATAGAAAATAGTACTAGCACTAAAGAATAAAATATAAATAGTCAACTAAACCTGTCAAAATAGTTCAGGTGTATAATTATTATTTCTAATTTAATCGAATTTAATCACTTTATCGCCACATCAATTTCATTTGTATTATAAATAAAATTTTATTAACGAAGTAGTGAAACATTTTCTAATTCTGTTTGTTTTAATCAACAAAATTACTCCATTATTTGCTTTAACCGGATAAACAGCATATGCATTAAATTTATTAAAGGTTCTGCATGAGATATATAGCATAATAATTATTCTGAACAGCGCTGTGTTTAGTTTGGATGTTAAATATTTGTTTAAAATATGTCGAGAAATTAGCGAAACTATCAGTCGTTAATGACCGATTAAGCATATTTGTAAAAAAAATTATATATCAATCACATTTTTGTGTGAAATTTTATAGACATTTTGAAAACATAACCCTAGTGTTAGAACCTTCTTAATTATTATCGATTTATTTACGTAACAAGAAAAGGGATTTGCTTATGTAAGGACATTTTTTAGCCAACTAAGAACCGGACGCTATCGGTCGGGATTTAGCTGTCGACTTGTTTTTCAATTTCATAACAACAACATACTTAGCTGAAGTAAATTTATGAAATTAAACCTATTTAGGTTTACCCCAAAGGGGAAAGCAGTATTGATGTCAAATGGGTTTGTTCGTTTTGGTACTGTATTGTGTATTTTTTTAATTATTTTCTAATAGTAGAATAATTACTTAAACTACGTTCTTCAACAAAAAAAATATTCCGGTTCAGTTTGAAACTTACGCAATACCAATTATTTCCTAAGAAGTTCGCCGTCTCTATGTATTCGCCATGGCGGAAATTGCTATCGATCGGTACGAAATATTGCCGATGTTTGATCAGTGTAGAGAGGTGCTTTTCCGCGAGCCGCCTTAATATATCGGTTAGGTAGGGCGCCTTTGAAGTTACTTTATATAATTTAGTCTCAAGGGCTTCTTTATTAGATGTTGATAAGAGGTTTCCAGGTTGTTATATGCTATACCAAGTTTAATATGTTTCCAATAACAAGTCAAAAGCAGAAACTGATTGGGAGTTTGATGCAAAATTGTAATTACGCTGTTACAAGTTTTTAAGACGTTCTAATAAGAAAATCCTAATATAATCCTGATGGAAGTTTCTAAATTATTTACTTAAATATCGTTTTTTAGTGTTTGGTGTGAAAAGATCAATAATATTTTTTTCAAGCAATAATAATGGTAATAATTTCTCGTGTAACAGATTGTCAGATTAACTAATATTTTTGAATAATAGTCAGTTTCTAAGTGTAAGGTTAACTTTACTGATAAACGTGCTATAGTCAGATCTGGTCTTAACGTGCGGGTCCAAAGGTCACTGATCATATGCGTCAAATCAGACAACACAGAGGCTATCAAAATGTTGTGAGATTATTTACAAATATACCGAAGGAAGGAAAAATAGTTTCATTATTTTAGCTATCGCGAAGATAGCCACATATACCTAATATTATTAGTTTTGTAAAAATTATGTACAGGGGAGTTGAAAAAGTTACAAAAAAATTATATAATCGTTAATTATATACCTACTGTACCCTTTAATTAAAAACGACAATAATAAACAGTGCAATTTATTTTAACAATTTTACTACTAAAACCTAAAAATACAATGGCATTTAGTCTGATAAACTATTTCGATAATGAAAGAAAAAGTGTAAATTCGCAAACCAATATGCAGAAAACCGTAATAAAAACACTGGGAATTAGTTTAAGGACTATGCAGAATAATGTGCATGAAAAAATAGCATAACATAATACCCAAGAATACTAAAAAATGTAAACGAAAAACACCGTTTATAATTATAGCCTAAAAACTCTCATCGTCACTTATAAAATCTGAAAAGTCCTCGTCGTCTGAGTCGTCTTCGAATGGAGCAATTATCATTGGCGCTACTTCGACATCTAGTACTTGTTCTCGATCCCACCAATCCCTTATTAATATTTCTGTATGTTCCACCGATTTCTTCCAGTACTCTTGTGTAATACGAATAACGAATCTTGCCAAACTATTTGTACTTGGTCGGATTTAAGACCATCACCTACATGTTTTTCATAATAAGACTTTGCACCAGCCCATATTAATTCTATTGCGTTAAACTGGCAATGATATGGCGGCAGTCGTAGAACCTCATGACCATATTCACGCAGTATTTCATCTACCGCGTATATTTTGGGTTTTTTAAGAGACTTTGCTATTGATAGGAGTTCCGATTTAAGCATATTTGGTAAAGGATTTTGGTTGTGTTTTTCCAGCCACTCAAATATCACTTTTCCTCCAAGATGAAGTAGGCTGTTTATTTAAAATTCTTGAATGATATGATGCATTATCTAATACAATTAAAGACGGAGCATCCAAATTTGGTATCAATTGAACTTTTAACCATTTTTCAAGCATTTCGCAATTCATATTATCATGATAGTCAGCACTTTTTGATGTTGAAGAAGAAATTAAACTCGCACCTGCAACATATCCTGTTGCAGAACCGGCATGCAAAATAATAAAACGCTTTCCCGCACCCCTTTTTCCTTTTAACACTTTTTACAGACTTATCTTGCCAAGATTTTGAACCACTTCCATTCGAAAATATCCACGTTTCGTCTAAAAATACCACTTTTCTAAATTTCGTTTTGTAATTGTCCGTATATTTTTTTAAAAACTGAACACGCTGACTCACTATCTGTGGCTGCTCACATAAAAATCTTCGGTTACAGTCTTTTTTATAGCGAAAACCTAAACTTTTTATTAATTTTGATAACGTTTCAAGTCCAATTTCTAAAACACCCCGAATTTTTAATGTTTTTTGTAAAACTGGAAGAGTTACATTGGTTTTTGATTTGTATAAATCGTAAATCACATTTCGAACTCCCATTTTAATATTTTCGCTTAAATCCTCAGTCTTTGGCTTTCTTCGTTTACACTTTTTAGTATTCTTGGGTATTATGTTATGTTTTGTTTCATGCACAATTTTCTGCACAGTCCTTAAACTAATTCCCAGTGCTTTGGCTACTGTTTCCTGAATATTGGTTGGCGAATTTCCACTTTTTCTTTCATTTTCGAAAGAGTTTATCAGATTAAGTACCATTTTTTTTTATTGGGGATGCAAAAACCCAGAAAATTGTTTCATTTTGTCACAAACTGTCAAAGTCACAAAACTGGCATATTTAAAATAAAACGTAGCTGGTGCTATTATTAGCTTTTTTAGAATCGCTGAAAGTAAATACATATCCTTTTTTTTTTTCATGTCAAAATGGAATAAGTCTGTCTCATTTATCTTGCGTATTTTATTTAGAGGGTAAAATTAAACGCAAGTAAAGAAAACAAAAACTGAGAGTATGTCTTTCTTGAATCGTATGACCCGCACGATAAGACCAGATCCGACTATAATTAACGCTGTACCTGCTCCGCAGCGATTGATAGCGATGATCCGTCTCAAAACGTTGGCCTAAATGTTTCTTTCCCTTTGGTCCTAGCTATCATAATGTTTACTACAATGAATTATCAAATGAACGCTTATCATGTGTCTGGAAGTATGATAGTTTAAGTAATAACACTCAAATTGAATAAAGTTATATTGCCGAAGTAGGTGAGTGTGTCCCCGTGGCGCAAGTGGTAGAACGCTCGACAATTTTGTTTGTTTTATTCAACAAATTTTTAAAGTTTAAATACTAACGTTTTTAGATGAATACTAATTTATTTATTTTTTAGTTAAATGGGTAAACTGCTTGCTCTCGTCTAGGAATATAAATTGAAAAATATTTTTATAAATATTATATGTCTAAAGTATGCGTCTATTACCGAAATGTCAGACGCAAAAAGAAATAGAAATATTTGAAGAAAAAGTAACTTTCAAAAATGTTAAATTTAAAGATCGCTATAAATTTTTAATGCAGCTGACAGGCTCATTTCAGCGGAAAACATAAAATCTTTATATATTTTTTCAATTTTCTCTCTGCTAACAAGAAGACAGACAGAACGTATCCCTGTCGATTTTAGTGAAGTTTGATGTACAAGTAAAACATCAAAAAATGGACACGCCACGTCCATGGATACAGTTAGAGCATGGGGGATCCAAAGAATAATTGCTGAAGTCAGAAAGCAACACTGAAAAGATAGTTCTACTACGCCGCAGGCGAGAATTTAACACCATGTCGACAAATTGTGCAAATTCTACAATAAAAATAAAGAATTAAAGGACCACACAGACTTCGGCTGTGCTGGCTTTTTTGCTCGACGAACAATTCGCGTAAAAACAACACAAGTTGTATGTTTTACAATATATAGGAAGCAGTAGCGTAGTAGCCCACAGACTGCAGGTTTCAACTAGATGGCATCTACCCATCTACGTAAAAACTAACTGATTTATTTTTACTTTCTAATGTTTGACTTTTTTTAGTCAAATGTACAAAAATTACTTTATTAATAATAAGACAAATGTAATAAATTCGATAGGTTTAGAAGGTTTCGAGTAAATGGTATAGATGTCGCGAGTAAATGCAATGGTAGACAGTGGAAAATACGCAACAGTGTTGTTGGACTATTGCAAACTTCTTACGAAAACTAATCCAGATAAATCCTGTAATAGCCACTTAAACAAAGACCTCTTTAAATTATAATAATTGAACGACAATCATTTCGACACTCAAAAGAGGTTTATGGAAAGTAATAATAGTAACGAACTACATAAAGCTGCCTTGTTATAAATTTACCAAATGGTTATTAGTTTTAAATTAAATTGCAGACTAAGGATTTAAGCCCTCGGGCATGTATTTACTTTATTATTGAGTTATTAAACCTAATTAGTCTATTTAGGGACGATATAAACATAACCAAACAGTATTAATGATGTTTTGAATACAATGTTATTTGGTTTATAGGATGGCCGAATATAATGAAAAACATTTTACAATAATTAATAGACCATGCGGCCATGGCATGCGTAAAATAAATACAATTTTAAAGGTGTTTTTTTACGCAAACCTTTGTGTAGTAAAGAGGCAATCTTGTTCACACGGCATTTCTTAAGGGTCCTATTCACTGGGTGATTACCGAGCAACCTAGTCGTGCAATCCAATTGCTTAAAAAAATCCTGAAAAAATATTTTTTTTCTATGTTATGATCATTGTCCTTTTGACTTATATTAAAACAAAACCACCAAGAGTTAAACTACGACATGACGACGAAATCAATCTGACAGGAAAATACACACATACTAATAATGTGAAGGAAGTGGAGCGACCCGGTTGCCGACGTCCATTCAAACAGCAGCCTTCTGGCAACAGCGGCCATAATATGCGACTTCCGGTTATACCAGAAGTTGTCTCAAAATTGCTTGTTTTAAATGGAGCACCCTGTATAATATTTTTTATGTGTTCTTTTCTTCATTTCCAATAATTTTATTAAAAGTTTTTGGATCGTACTCTAACCGTTTAAAAAGTTAGTTTTTCTCAAATTTTTACTAATTACAAGGTGTCACCTAAAATGGAATATATTTTCTAAGATAACAGAGGGAAACTTGAAATTCCTCTTGTGAAAATGAATTGTCGTTTTATAAACAGGGATGTGCATAAGTTATTTTTTTTGATGTTTATCGACCAATTTAAAACATCCTTATTTTTTAAATACAATGCTGCATTGCTTATTTAATAAGATGGCACTATAACTAACTAGAATAGTTTTTAATCTTATTTACAGTTTTTCGCAAAATCCCCCAAATATTAAACAGTCTTATTGATTTTTGACAAGAAGGCCATGATAAAGAAAGTATTAATTGCAATTAACAATGACACGCGTATGTATAACAATTTTTTTCTCAGAAACGAATAGAGTAGGGTAAAATACTTTTGATAAAAGTTATTGGAAATAAAAAAGGTACACAAAAACATATACAGGGTGTTCATTTGAAAACTTCCCACATCGATTTTCCTGCTTTAAAATGAAAATGTGGAAAGTCGCTCGGACCCGTCGATTTTTATTTTGAGGGGGACATCTTTTGCGTATATTGTCAATCTTGTTACTTCAAGCCCCTAGGAGGGAGGGGGGTAAGATCTAAATCTAAAATGGATACCTCTATTTTATATAATTTTTTTGGATTCTGCATAAAATTCTGAACATTTTTTAATAGAAGCATTATTAGTCTATACCTAACAGTTTCCGAGATATTTACTCTTGAAAAATGACATTTTTGAACTTTGACAGCGTCTAACTTTCTAACTGTACGTCTTAGAGCAAAACGGCTTACATGTCCCTATCTTCGATTTTTATTATCTTTCCAATAGTGTAAACTTTCGGTTAAACCGGATGTAAGAAATATAGAACTTCCTGTTTGACCGGAAGTTGATACTATTGGAAAGATAATAAAAATCGAAGATAGGGACATGTAAGCCGTTTTGCTCTAAGACGTACAATTAGAAAGCTAGACGCTGTTAAAGTTCAAAAATGTAATTTTTTAAGAGTCAATATCTCGGAAACTGTTAAGTATAGACTAATAATGCTTTTATTAAAAAAAGTTCAGAATTTTATGCAGAATCCAAAAAAATTATATAAAATAGGGGTATCCATTTAAGATTTAGATTTTACCCCCCTCCCTCCTAGGGGCTTGATGTAACAAGATTGACAATATACGCAAAAGATGTCCCCCTCGAAATAAAAATCGACGGGTCCCAGCGATTTTCCACATTTTCATTTTAAAGCAGGAAAATCGAGGTGGGAAGTTTTCAAATGAACACCCTGTATATTATACTCTATTTAAAATAAGCAAGTTTGAGACAACCTTAATATCTAAATTGGCAAGATTAAGAAAGCATTAGTTTCAAAAATATTCCAATGGAACGATCACCATGTACTTATATTTGTGAATAATTATTATAATACAAAATGTAATCTGTGTATTGTAGTTTGAGAAACGATTGATTGTATTTTCTGTGTCAATATTTTAAAAATCTAACTTTGTACAAAGGGAAGGGGCAATTGTCCCCATTGCGCCTCCCCCTCCCCCCCTGAGATCCGCCACTGCCATCTGGAGATTTAAATAGTCGCTCAACAACCAAAATATCGCTTGCAATACGATTGACAATGACATTGCCCACTAACGGGGCAATTTTTTTGGGAAATTTGATCGCAAGCGATTGTCAATCTGGTGATTTAGTAATCACCCAGTGAGGAAATTTATTTTAGTTCGACGAAAAACGGCAAATTCAGAGCCTTTGTGGCTCGTGGATCATTCACTAACTTAGGTTTATAATTATTTCTTATGTAAGGAGTAGTGTTCTAATACTAATAAGTATTGGACGTGTTTTCCCCAAGCTCACTATGATTATTTAATTAATATTTGGAGAATTAAACTAAGAAAAAGTCGAGACTTTCCCACTACCAAAGCTGTTTGTAGACAGAAAGGCTGTTTACGGCTTGTCGAAGAAAAAAATTCCAAGGAAAGCGCCGCCACACCGAAATGATAAACAAATAGAATATCCACCTTTTGTGTCAATACATCGGCCGTCATAGCCGCAGACATGTAATATAAGAAGACAAAACAATCCGTTCATCAAAAATCATTTGTTAACAAACAATCAGACTTTTAAAGTTTCAGATAAGTTAGAAGATAAATGGTTTTAAAAAATGACAACACTATGAGCTGCAAAAGCCCGCTGTTATCCTTACCGTGCATTGGCATGTGGTTTTTTTAGAATCAAAAACAATCCATATATCTTGCAACATTTGCTTAAAATACAGAACTATCTACACCATTGCCTTTAAGCTTAAAAATATAACCTAAATAACCTCCGTTACCCCCGAAATATTAATCCGAGGTTAGAATAGTCGGGTCTCTTAAGGCCAATGCACAGTACCGGTTGCGATTTTACAAAATATAAACTATTATAGCACAAGACACGCCCCCCAATTACGAAATAACAAAATATAATCGGCCTCAGCACAATCCTGCAAAATCTAATCGTTTGCAGCACAACGTAGCTGATCCATATAAATAAATCTTTATGAAATTCCGTCGAGAAGGTATATTGGCAACCGGTTTGTTCGTTGTTACCCAGAGCATTTTTTTTTTAATTTTATTTTTATAAAATAATATATTGGGTAACAACGAACAAACCGGTTGCCAATATACCTTTTCGACGGAATTTGTCTAGCTAGGACTCGTCAGGCGGTGGGACACGTGCGAAAAATATTTCTGCCGTCGGTCATGCTACAACAAACACTCTGAGCTACAAACGATTAGATTTTACAGAAATGTGCTGAGCGGGATTATATTTTGCAATGATTCAAAGGGCGAACGTGTCTGGTGCTCTAATAGTTTATATTTAGTAAAATCGCACTGAGGCCGATTATATTTTGTTATTTCGTAATTAGGGTCGTGTCTTGTGCTGTAATAGTATATATTTTGTAAAATCGCCTACCGGTTTCGATCCGATTACGGTTCACGATTGCGATTCTGTTGTTACGTTTAGGTTGAGTTCTATTTTCAATCGGATCGTAGGCAACCGTAGCCAATAGCAATGCCGCGTGCAATCACGTGATCATTTGTTGCTGCTCCTCATCTTCATGTTCGAATTAAACCCTTTATTTTTCTGTGGTTCGAATCATAACATTTCAATTTTCAGTAAAAAAGTCGTGTATAATAATAATAAAGCAGCACCAAAAATGCCATCCAAGTCTACAAACTGGACTATTGATGCGGAATTAGCATTTATACACGAGGTACGAGGCAGGACTCTGTAATTTTATAGGTTATATTTAGTGCAATCGTGAAACGAACCGTAACGATTGTCACTGTAGTGTGGTTCACGAACGTGCAACCGTCACCGTAATCGTGAATCGGGATCAGATCGTAACCGGTAGTGTGCATTGGCATACAATTGGCGAACAAACCCGAACACACCACGCACTGGCGAACCTTGTGAATGATAATAAATAACTAAAAATTAATTGAAAAACCCAACTGATCACAAACACAGCTCGCTAACACTGTAACGTTAGATAATGAATGAACATTAAAAATTCGACGTCACGCGTAGTAAAAGCGTGATTTCCCTTAAGCATTATAATTTGATATCATGAGAAAACTATAAATAATTTGGCCAGTTGAAAATTTAAAAAACACACATGTATTTGGTTTAATCTGCTTACACACTTCATGCGGTGTTAGACCAACAACGCCTTTGTTGGTTAGACTCTTAGTAAAAGGTATGCACAAGTTGAGTTTATTGTTAAATTAACAATATAGCAAATATGCAATTCAATGTAAAATATTTAGCATGTAATATGCCAGTTGTATGCGTATTTCCATTATTATGTACAATTTGTCATTGAAATATTTTCACAATTTTCACCTATACCTCATGTGCTACACGTCATTTTTCAGTATGACAAAGTAATAGAATTCCCTACATGAAAATGATATGTATGCTTTAAAATACATTTCACATTATATTTTAGACGGCTTCGAAATGTGAGGTTATTATATTTTAAAAGCGAAATGGGTCTTTATTTTACGTTTTCAACAGGCATTCATCCAGTTGACAGAAGAAAAATTTAAAAAAACAACATTTAAAGCATGGAAATTTTGAATTACATTTTTTTAAAAAACATTTAAGAGTAAATTTGGTATTCCAGCAATAAGTATCGGTAATTTTTTTTTAATGATATAATTATTAGTGTTGGGAAAAATCGACCACCGAGAATTCGAGTGATTTAAAAAACCGAATTATAATCTATTTTTTTTTCACTCAAATGCTAATATTAATTATTAATATTGGCGGTTTATCGTTCATGTTGATATACAGCATTTGTATTGGGAATAACTGACTCGGTGTTGTTAATCGATTGATTTTTTGCGGATTATTAAATGTAACGGAGATATTTGTGGATTTTTTGGCATGGTTCCCAGTTCCCAGATCTTACAATTTAATTTAACAACTTGACTACTTGACCTTGAGATGTCACGATATTGCATAACTCATGATATTTATGAATACTGAATACTCACCACTAAACATTAAGTTTTCAGTAGACGCCGACGATTTAAATCTAAATAAAATGATAAATCTTATTATCCTACGCAGGCAACCCGTAATGCAGTATTTAATTTGATTTATATCGCCAATAATAACCGAAACCACTCGGTGTAGCCGCTCGCTAGGAGATGGCTCTGGCCGCAGTGAGTGATTGACAGGCGGGCAGCAACTTTGGAGACGCGTTGGAAAATAAAAAAAAATCATATGTTCGTCACTCATTTCGTCACTCGAATTATTTCCGAAGATAATCGAATAAGTGATTGAAAAAACCGAATGATAGGTTATTTTTCACTGGAGTGATCCCATCACTAATAATTATTATGTCCGTAAAAATAATTAAAAAGTACCTAGTAGCATTTCTTTGGGCGTGATTCGGTTCTGATCTACAATGATGCAGACTTTTGCGTAACCGTTCCCTATACTGAAGTGTGTTGCACTTCGTAGTTTTATTTAGTTGGATATCTTTCGATTTTATTACAAGTGAAACTACCTTTTATATTGGAGTTGATTCTACTATAGAAGGTCTATTTATGACTGAACTTTTGAAAGGAGGCTTTAATTGCGTGGTGCCGTTTTCTGTAAAGTTGCTTTGGGTTATGGCCTTCGGTAGAGTCTTAATAAGAACGAAACGGCTGTTGTGGTCTACCCACCTCAGGGTATCCATTATGCTAGTATCTCTGTGTACAAAATACAGTTACACGCTTTTCCGATATGCTAACACTTTTTTACTTTTAATTTTTTTTTTAAATATAACCGCTAGTTTAATTTAAAAAAGTATGACTAGCCATTTAAACATTACATCGATAAGAATAATGCCTCTATATAAAAACGAGATAAAACAATTTTGACAGATTTAATTAACACTTTAATTTAAATACCGAATTATTAAGTAAAGAATTTTCCTTGCCATAAAACAGTTTTTTTATAAAACAAACTCCGAAAGATCAGCCGAAAAGCGGAAATGAAATTCTCTAATTACAATTTTAATTAAATCTATTTGATTTGAGTAAAAGCTTTAGGTACTTTATTTTAGTCTACACTGTAAAAATCCTTGTTAAACCTGACCTATTTTACAATAGTATTTTCATTGTTTTATTTCCTTGCCATTCTTTAATATTTAAAACAAAAAAGGTGTCTTCTTCATATTAGCACTCGTGTTTCTAAAATGTCCTGCAGTTTAAGTAAAATTAAAACACAATGTTGGTTTTAGTGACAACGAGATTATAGTAATTTGCGATCCTAGACAAAAATTTTAAGAGGTGGAAAAGGGAGGGGGGGAGTTTGTAATAAAACAACATAATACATTTTTACCATTTATAGTTTTATTTTACGTTTTAGTCAAGGGATATTTGAAAAGTGTATATCATACTCTTTAAAATTATAAATATACCTATATAAATGTATGTCATAGTTTGATGAATTGTGTAACTATTAGAAAAACTGAGTAAACTTCATTGGTTATCAGGAGTTTAAACAAAATTTAAATTGTATTAATTTTTTCATTAGCGTCGTTTTACTTAGCCCGATTTAAAAATATGGGTTTTTATTTTTCTTTCTCACATATACTGTTATTAAGGTGGGAGCATCAACATGCTTGCCAACCTATAACCTATTTCGCGTAGATTTATTTATGTTTTCTAGCTTTCACACAAAATTTAAATAAAATCAGTATCGACTTGATATTCTATAGGTAATAATGGACATATTTAATAAATATCAAGGAATTTCATAACTTATTTTAGGAGAATTGTAAGCGAAAAATATCGGGTAAGATTTTTTTTACATTATTATGTCATTGTTCTTTCACTATACAATTGTCCCAAAATTAGCAAGGAAATAAATAGATATTTTTGTAATATATTAGATATTACCTAAGTAATGTGCCGACAAGTCTGATTTTATTTAAATGTTAGTCAATAAAATAATAAACTTGAAAAAATAACGCGAAATAGGTTATAGGTTGGTAATGGATTAAATGACGTTGAGAATGCCACCTTAAGTAGCTTTTCTAAGGTCGAAATATGTCCTACCGCTTTGTTCTAATGTACTTTATGCTCTTTTTAGGTATTTTTAATTATTAAAAATATTTTGTGATTTAGACATAAGGTTATAAACTACTAACATTTGGGCATATAGTACTTTTTCAAATTGAAAAAAATATGTACACGATCCAAACTAGAAGACGAATAAAATAATAAAATTTCTTCCCAACAAAATCTTAAGGAACATTTTTTGTTTACATTAGGAACGAATGTCAGAATAAAGGTAACCGAAAAATAATTTAATAAATGTGTTGTAATATTACGTACCTATATCTTGTCAAATATAATATTAACAAAATTTCTTTTCTTGCGATAATAACGCATGGCGTTTAAATCATCTGATCTAGCTTCCGGAGTATAAAAAAATCAAACCGAACAACATAAATGCGCGATTTTTCAATGCGTCAAAAAAAAGCGTTATGAAGTTCTTCCCAAAATTCTAATATAATATAAACCCTTCTTGCAATTCCCTGCATCCTTCGTAAATATCTGAATTTTCGTTTTGTTCAGGAAGCAAAATAGGTCACCTCGTGGGGACCAAAATAAATGAAGTATAAATTCGAGAGAATAAGAAGCATCCAAAGGAAACACAATACATTTGCTCTTGTGCACTCTGCTACAATAAAAGAATTTTCAAGTGTGAATCCGCTTTTCTTTCCGGTATGGTCTCTTTAACTACTTGTTTGAATGCATAGAAAACTTTGAATGGGACAAAAGGGGTGTCTTATCCTGGATCTTATTTAAGATATTTATCTTTAAGTTGTGGCTTTAAGTTTACAAATAGAAGAGATACATATTTTATGGCCTATTTGCTTTACTTTCCGGTTAAAAGTTTAAATTTTACACTGCTACTTACTCCTAATTAGTATTTGTTATGACGCCTTTACCTTCAACCACTTAAAGCTATTTTACCAATCTTGTCTTTTTTTAATTATTAGAATTCCATCACCTTTTCAAAGGTCTAGCTGGTGCAAGCTATTTCGGTATAAAGAGTTTTGGTATCCAAAGGAATTCTATCAATTTTATCTGTAAACAATTTCTGATCCTTTAACCAGCAGCGGCTCGCAAGGATTAGCGAATAACTAACTAACGCACTAAAGACAACGACGACGACAGTTAATAAGAGTTACAGTGTACCTATAATTAGACATTTTATAGATTTGAGTCCTGGATTCTGACCCAAAGAGACCCAGTTGTAATCTAGGAGACGAAAGCACTACTAGAGAAAGTTTTGGGGGGTAAAAGAGTTAAAAACGGATCATGAAGAAGACATATTAAGTGAGAAGTAAGGGAGGCGTATAATGGGTAACCAAGACATAACTCATTGGCAATGACAGATGGCATACATTAATTAAAGAAACAAAAGTCATGCCGAAAAACGAAGTTACGATTGACCTGAGAAGGAATGGACTGAACGGTGGCGGAGGACAGACAAAGATGAATAGATAAAGATGTCTAGTTAAAAAGATAAGAAGGATAAATGAAAACAAGCAAAATCTATTAAGACATACCTTGTTGTTTAAGCTGATATTATATACATCGTTTTACAGCGCAATATCAAATATTCGTCCAGTGTTCGTTAGCTGGGAGCTGGGGCCAGACCGACTGAAGAGCTTCGCGGAGTAGCTCGTCGCAGGGCGAAATGAAAAAAGACCTATCTTCATATGACAGTGATTTTTTTTATTGTTGCAAAACATAGAACTTCTTATTTTTCAAAAATAAACTCCACATTAATAACGATTTAATGCGTCTAGATAGATAAAAATCTTTATTGTACGCCATTGCTCCGGCTCTTTAACGCAAAAGGGAATTCTCCATTCCTCTGATAATTTTCGTTTTGTTGGTTTTAGGTTCTCATGCTTGAAAAAATACACGATCTAAAGGTTTTACATTTAAATCGAGGATTCGATTTTTTAAATAGAGGTGAATACATCGATGAAATAGAAATTGAACACTATCTACACAGTTTAGGATAAAGGAAAGTATATGAATTAATTTTGGATGGTTTATAGTTAAACCTATTTATTTAGATAAACTTAATATAGTCCATAAAAGAAAAGTATCAATTATTTTATTAATTTTAACATTTGAGAATCCTATTGTTTGTCAAAAATTAGGCATTCATATAAAATACACACAAAAAAAGTTACTAGACACGTTGTGTAGATGTCTCCTTATATTCAAGGTTTAATTCTGTTTATTTTCCCTTAACCATAAACATGATGATCCTCTGTTGTGATTAACATACTTTAAAATTAATAAAAACTAATTTGATTTGATATAAAAAACATTGTTGTTAATTTTTTTTTATTATTAAGTCTTATCCCAACTGATATATTCCTTTTGGTTAGATTTTCCACAAATTCAATAAAGAAATAAAATAATATAATATGTGAAACATTGAACAGCTAGATATAAAACCTCCCTTATTATCTATTGAGTTAGCATAAAAAATGTATTATTTTCAATTGGCCTTAAACCCTTCTAATATATAAAGAAAACCAAATTTATAGCATTATGCATAACCCCAATAAAAAACCCAAATACGCTTATCCCATGAAAGAATAAATTATCGGAAGGTCTCCCCATGGAGAGCATCAAGTAGCACGAGTTCGTGTTTGTATCTAGCTCTGGACTTTTTTACCGGAAATTTAATACGACCCGAAGGAGAGCCCGTAAACGCTATTCGGAGGCATAACAGCACGCAAGTGCAAATTTAAAAATTATGTCTTTAAGGATGGAAATAAAACAATTGTGTTTTACCGTTGTTTCGAAAAAAAGGAGGACTGCTCCACTTTTATTATTTAATACTCCCTGTAATTTCTTCCCCAATATTTTGTTGTAAATACTTGCTCTTTGAATTTTCAAAAAGTTCTCAGAACTAGAGTTTTTTCTTTTATTTGATCAGATCCATCCTGACGAAAATCCGACGAAAGAAAGGAAGCGCAAAATTCAGGTGGAACCAATACAAGAAAGTAGCGTCAAAAGGATGTTGCGCTAAGCGCCATCTAGTGTCCAACCTCGACACTAGATGGCGTTTAGCGCTTCTTCTTTCGTTTATTACTCGGGAAAAAACATTTGCGCCTGGTTAAGTTTTTGAGGTATTACCAGATGTCGCCGTTTCCTATATCACCAATAATGCATATTTCCGTTCGTCTGTCTGTGTCTATTGGCACGAACGATTAAAAACTTCTAGACAGAGAATGACGAAATTTCGTATGTGGATTAACCCTGGTCAAAATCGGATATGATTCGGATTTGTTATATACAGGGTGAGTATCAGAAGAAAAAATTATTCCACTCGTTTTTCGTTTAATTTCTATATTATTGCTTTGTTTGACTATATTATCAATGTATCTTAATACTTCGGGTACTTTCAACGAACCCATGTCTACAGGGTGGTCATTGAGTACGCAGTAAATGCAGTAAAGTACGATAGCTGCGTTGTTGTTACGCAAAAAATATTAATAAAAAAGAAAAAGAATAACAAATAGTGAGAAACAACAGTTGGTTATCACCTTGCAGAGGTTGAATTACAAAGATTTCCAAACTACTAATTGTTTACGGTGCCGTTTGTTATAACCCATTTACCGTTATGTTATGTGTCCTTATTTTATCTTTTTATTTTTTTTTTTATTATAGCTCGTGGACCCCACTTTAACTAGCCCTGAGCAAATAAACATATTTTCCAAAACATCGGCAAATTAAAACTTGGGTTTCATTTGCTCCCTAAAATACTTCAACCCATAAAAAACATGTGCATACATGTCTATTGGATAATTAACAATTTTATTTTATAATCACAATTTATGATCAATAATTCAATATTGTATAATTTTTTAAGTTCATCTTATCCCCTATTTGTAGACTCCTGGCTACACTTTTGTAGATTACTGGTGACATTTTATCATGCGTTCTCCAGTCGTACTGTTTCTACTCCGCAGAGACACGAATACAAAAAATCCGGGATTTATTTCATATTATTCCTAATTACATTACATTCCGACGGGATATTTTTATGCTTTGTGACACCTTGTAGTATTCGCAGCCTTCACTTGACACTTGGCCTCACTACACACGTCTAGGGATGGGTAAATTGTAATTTTATTAGTAGATCGATACACTTAATATCAAGTATAGCCGTCTTGATTTTAAAGGAGTGAGTGAAACAGTATTATTATACTAACCTCTTCACAAAGGCACTTTGACGGATTCAGGTGGGAGGGCATCTCCAAGGGGTGAGGTCCACCACAGAGTTCAACTAAATAATTTGAGGTTATTTTTGTTTTCCAAAGCTTGTTGGTCAAATCATAACAATACGTCATATTATAGAAAAATCAACTGCCATTTTGGTTTGCATCTCGGCTATATACAATTGGCTTTTTTAATAAATAGGTCTGTTTTCTATTTCAGTTACTCCTCCTTGAATCCCAGAAAGTCTTAGTATTGGATTTTTTTTTTTACGTCGGCCTATTTCCGCAACGAGGCCAATCACCGACGCCAGGGAATTTGTCACACACTATCTGGTAATTTTGCCGAATCCCTCTTTGTCGAGGGTAGAGTTCTTTAACGTGCCAACATCCATGACACGGGACCCACAGTTTAACGTCTCTTCCGAAAGACGGCGCAGCTCTTAAACCAAATTCCAAATTTAAGATCGACGTTTTTTTTTTGCTGGCACCGGGGAACGAACCCTGGCCTTCGTTCTGAGAGGCCGCTGCACTGACCACTAGACCACAACGCCGATTAGTATTGGAAAATAATAAATATAATTAACATCATTACAATGATTATCATTTAGCAACATTTTCAATTACTTTTACATTAAGTCGCCTTATATGACAAATACAATGATAATAAGGTTGTAGAAATCCAGGAATTTATTAATATCGTCATTATCTAAACACCATAATGTCCAACTTTTTCTTAACTTTTTTTATGCTTCATAAAGTTTTTTTTGCGGCGCAGGACGTTTTCAATATTAAATAGAAAGTGTCGATGTCTGTGGCCATCCCTCCATATGTCACAATTATTTGCAGCTAGTTCAAGCGTGCACCTGACAGCTGTCTTATTACCGAAATGGCAAAAATGCCGACTCATTTTTCCACCTTGACAACGAGATCAATAACGCATGGACGCGTTATATACCTTTGTTTTTACATTTTATGATGTAAAATCACAGAGCGTGACGTGACACTTTGGATAAATCTAAAACCTTTTTCTTTTAGGGATTTGTATGAAGAATTTTTAATAATATTTCATAAAAGTGTCATTTTTATAAGGGCTTCTAATAAGTTAATGACAGGATCTTAAAATCATTCTCTTTGCTTGAATGAAGAATTTCAAATTTTCCATTTTGTTATAAGGATTCACAAAGTGACTTAAACAAAAGTAAATTCTAAAATTATCGGAATTACTTACCTTAGGAAAGAACGTCTTGATTTTATTCTTTTCACCAGAAACATTTTGGGTTATTTTTTGGTAAGCTTATTGCGGTTCAGGAAATTCATTTACCCAAAACAATAATCTCAACATCTCAAAATCATTTTTTTTTATCAAAGAGTAATCTATGTTTGGGAAAAAATCCACGTGGCTATTGCCATCTTTTGTTGACTATATCCATAAACAGAATAGGTAAAGAATTATTTTATTATTTATGGTTTTATAAAAAAAATCAGATAATCAAGATAAATGTTTCCCGTAAAGCAAGTGGAGCTACTTATAATTTATTTGATTGTTGTTTTTGTACAAAATTATGTTTTTCACAAATAACATTTGTTTCTTCTTTCTTCCATAATTTACTATTAACAAATAATATTTTTAATGAAATTTGATGTAAAATGTTTATATGAGGGCTAGTAATTCAATTTTAAAACTCACTTCTCACGTTCATAACAGTGGCCGAATAGTATATTATGTGACAAGTCTTGAAAGTGATACTTTTTAAACGGAGACGTAGTTAATATGAGGTGTTAACCGGGTGAGAAAATTCTCCGAATTTAAGAATATCACTTTCACACGAGTAAATTACATTACAAGCATTTGATATGTATTCAATATTAGGTAGGTATATACAACCATTAAGCTGAACAAAATATTTTCAAAACTTTTGTTCCCTCACAGTCTAACTCACCTGTTTTAAATACAAATAATAAATTTTTCTCCTATTTACTTTGAGTAAGTCATTACTATCAATTCTAGGTGCAGTGTATAAATTTCATTTATGTTTTAGCTCCTTACATTTAATTCAAATAACTAAACCATGCATTGCAAATTGATATGCGTAAATTTTTTTCACTTTAAATTATTTTTTGACTTTAATAACAAAGTAAGGTGATCAAAACAAAGACAATAGAATGGTAGTAAACACGACATAGTTAGGTTAAAAAAAATTTGGGTTGTTTTAACCCCAAACCTTTCCCTATGACTGTGTCACTGGAATATCAAAATAATAATGAATGAGGTTACTTTTTGTAACTGCTGATTTTTGCTTTTGTATTTTTTTCTTACTCCTGGAACTTATACATAACAAAAAGTATCCAATTTTCTAATGGTTCATTTCCGAATAGATTATCGTACATGGATCATGGACAAAGTATGATATTTTATCGTTATTTGCTCTTTTATATGAAAAAAAATAGGATTTGTATAAACCTACAATTTTTGTAACATCACATCAATTGGCCAAATGGGTAGATGAGCTAATTATGCATGGCCGAAACAACATGCATTGGACGCAAAATTTTATGAGATATATTTTATGTTACAGTAGTCAAAGATTCTCTTAAAAAAATTTATTCAGCGATAAGTAATAATAATTTTGCCGAAGAAACTACTTAATTTAGTGTTTCACCAGATGAAAAATCTCGCACTTTCTAAAAAACTCTTGTCTCGCGTCGCTAACATCTCACACGATGTTTTCTCGTCTCGTCTTGCGAGAGTCTGGTAATTTCTCATTCTCGCAATATTATGACGGTATAAAAAAATTCTGCAAAAGCTTCAAGTACATACGGTTTTTATTATTACCATTATCATGTGAGTATTATAATTACATCATTCTAAAGTTAAAATCTGGAAGTTCTGGCACAGAACTCACTCACATTTAACTCACACATGACTAAAGTAATAGTACTTATATTACCTAATAAATTAGCATGCATTACTGGAACCGAATTCAAACAAAAACGAACAACTACGGTGTCCCTCGCGGTTCACGCTGTTGCCTTTAAATTTGAATCGTGTTTTAGGGTTGCATATGTATACAAAAATAAAATTTAAAATATTAAAAGTAAGATAGACACTTTTTGAGCATTCAAGGCACAAAATGGAAATGCTGGTTGCCTGCACGTGGCGGAACACAATGGACGCAAGTGCAAAATAAGGCCAGTTACCGGCCTCAGACTAAGTACTAAAAACACGGGTCCGTTTTGTTTATCTGTCTTTTTTGGTAAAGAATGTGTGGTAATATGTTTTAAATATAGTGTAAATTATAGATTAATGTTGTTTTACCTGGATAATTAATAAACTGGGACGTTTCCTTGTTTGTTTTTTTCATAAATCATTGTGTCTTTATTGCTAGTTGTAATATTCGTTTCGTATTTCTGGTTTAATAACCTAACAGTAGAAAACAATGTCAGTGTTATAATATTATAGTTTGCGATAATATTATTGTCTGTATGTAAATATTGAAAATGACGTTAGATTGTTTTGATTGACAACGGCATTTTTTTTAAATAATCATACCGAAAACAATACTTGCAGTGTTCCAGGGTGCAAATAACATTACCATAGCTCCTTAAAACAAGGTAAGAAAAGTTGTCTACCTTAAAATTTCCGGCCAGTTATTATTTATAGAAAAAAATGGCTAAAAGAAATTCTTAGGGACAAGTAGACACATCAAAATAGTATGTAGTTACTCCTTACATTTTGTTGAAAGTGGCATAATATTATACCAAATTTACGGCCAAATCGATTATTGTTTATCAAACGGTTCTATGTATCAAATATTTCGACAAAAACTATAAACGTTTTAAAAAAAAACGGTTCATTTTTTCCTTTGGTCGTGTGGAACGTGTCCTGATTTTTCCCCTGGCCACCTTACAATATCGGTAATAAAGAGCTTTTTTATCAATTGATACTAACTGGATTATTTTTAAAGTTTATCGCAAATCCTAATTTAAATCTTAAGATTTTGCGAAATTTCTCGCATATTTTTGTCTCATCTCGCAGAATATACTCTTGTCTTGTCTCACAGGAGACCGTTGCACTCTTGTCTAGTCTCGCAAGAACGAGACGAGACCAGAAAAAGCAAGACGGAAGTGAAACACTAACTTAATTTATAAAATTAATTAAATGATTTTTAAAAAATTATCATTTAACACTCAGTATAAAAACTAATTAACCAAAAACATTAATTTTGTTATTTTTGATGTATGTGCGCACGTGATCCCGGCCGCGGGCATACTGAAAATTCTGTATGAGAAAGATATTTTATGGAATTATTAAAATTTTAGGTAGCTTGCTAAAACAGAACTAAAATATAAAATAGTCTGGTTTGGGTTTTGTAAAATAATATTCATATATGAAATTAAATTAAATTTCGAAATTTTGTAGGTTTCCTTTATTTCTCTCAAGAGAATCGTTACAATTTTTCTATATTTTTATCATCAGATATATGGACGGACTTACGGCTTCGTTGGCAGCTTGACGCGACGAGACTGCAGTTTTGTTTATCACTCCAATCAAAAAACTACGTTATCATGAAGACAATATATTTATTTATTAGTCATAAAAACAAAAAGACACAAAGTGGGCGAAGGAATGGCTTTTGAAGAGAAACCAGTTTTCCCATATTAACCTGTTAAACGTGCTAAAACTGGACCCGGGAGATTGGTTTAATTATTTGCAAATGGATTACTAAACCTATTGTACTCTTAAAATTAAAAATCCCTCTTATCATCAAGACACGCAGTTTCGACAAACTATAACACCACATGAGCGACTTGCAGCAACGTTAAAATTCTTTTCTGCTACAGGCAGAAGTTACGAATATTTAAAGTTTACAATTATCATCTAACTCAAGCTTTGGGAGGATTATACCAGAGACCTGTAACATAATTTAATCTGTTTTAAAGCAGGAGTATTTAAAGGTAAGGACCAAAATTGCCATTTTTATTGTGTAAAAATTTTGAATACTCTCGCAAGATGGAGGCAAAGTCACGTGACACTCTGTCAATATTGGTCTATTAAATTTTTATAAGTTGGCATGAATTTCAGGACTGGACTTGAAAAATTATACATGTGATACCTTCTAAAACAATTGATGCAATAGTCTCATCGGTTCATGGAAACCCTAATTTAACAGTTTTTGACTTACGTAAGGTACGAAGACCCAAATAAGGTTTTTATAGAATTTGTTGGTTATGATACAGTTACATTCCTAAACTTGTATGTGGGCTAACAAAAAGTTAAAAGCTTCAATTTAGCCAGGGATTAAATTTTTCTGTCAGTGAAAACCCTACTTTAACAGTTTTTGACTTACGTAAGGTACGTAGACCCAAAAGTGGTTTTTATGGAATTTTTTTCGTTAAAATGTAATTTATTGATACATTTACGTTTTTAAACTTGTATGTAGGCTAACTTAATGTTAAAAACTTTATTTTATTGCCATGCAAACAATACTAATAGTAATATCTAATAATAATTTCACTTATGTAAGGTCGACCCAGAAAATAGAATTATATATTTGTTCGCTATCCTATTACATATTAATATGTTACCTTTTACAACTACTATATAGGCTAACATAATGTTTAATAGTTTATTTAACCTTACTATTGTCAAACAATAATAATAATAATAATAACAACAATAAAAATAGTTTCTTCGAAATCAAATAGCTGATTTTTATAGGTTAATAATATTGAGAGCTGTTTTGGCATTTGGCAGAACTACCGGTTTTATCAACCTACCCGACTTTGTCCAACCCTCCCCTACCTACCTAAGTCAGAGAAATAATTTCTACTTATTTTTCTTGAAACAGAAAAGGATACCTACCTAGATAATGCAAAAACTATACATTAGAAACCTAACCTTTACGAGCAAACATTTTAAGATAAAAAATTTTACAAACTAACTTTTTGACAAAAACAGCGTTTAGATGAAATGAAACTTATTACTTATCGATGAAATTAACTAACGAGCAAGACACACATTAATAATTATGATCCCTAATGAAAAAGAATTAAAAAATTTTAACCTGTAAATTTTTGGTCAAATGAATATTAATTGTAGGTACTTACCTACCGGCCACACAAGTACTTAAAATTCAATGAAAGTAGAAATAAAAGGCACCATAAGGACAAAATATTTTGAAAACGTAATTAAATGTAACAAAAAGCACAAAAACGCAATTCACAGCTCATTACGGTCCAGTACTGATCTTGGGATATTACTATCTCCCAATATCAGCTGATCGATGACAAATTTCTGCTGTCATCTGTTTTAAAACGAGACTATTCGTGCCGTTTTCTATATAATATCGGAGTTGTGGCATTTTTACGCATACATTTAGAAAAGCAGGGGCAGAACTGAAAAACAAAACACAATATCGCCAACCATTAAAAAATATAGTTTTGTTTTTATTTTCTTCTTGATTGAAGTTAATTAATGTGTCAAATTTAGGCAAAATTGATGTATTTCGTCTTCTGTTCAAGTTATTATTTATTCAAATGTCAGGTTAAAAAGTAACGTTGCTTTTTTTTATAGGTGGTCACAATAAAAATATGTTTTATGCCAAAATCACACTAGAAGTAATTCGTAATTGTTAATAAAAAGATATAGAGAATTATTACAGTTTTCCGCACTAATATGTTATTTTAAATATAAAATTGTGCGGAAAAGAGATATTTTTGCACACCACCCGTAGAAAAAAAAGCATTTCATCACGAAATTTTTTCCACCTAGCCCGAGTGCGAATGCCTCAAAAAATAATTACCCAAAACATTTAATTTGTTGTTTTTCCATGGGTTTCCACACGTGATCTTTGCCTCGGGCTAAGGGTTCGAAATTTTATATGGGAAGCTGTGCAGGTTGTTTTATAAACTAATTTTTCGGGTATATGTAAAGTGGGATATTACGTGGATGAGGTTAATGTTTGGGATTTAATTTTATAAAGTATGCGGAGAAAGTTGAGTTTGTTTTTACAATATTTTCTCTTTATAAATATAAAATTAAATAACGGAAAATCCTTGTCAAAATTAGGTTCACGTTGTTTCAAATAAACCACAAGGCTAAATATTCCATCGTATTTTTATAAAATTGGTATAATGTGAAATTAATTAACCACATTTATGTGATTGTATCATTTATTTACCGACAACAGACACTGAGCCTAATATAGCATCCACGTTGCGGTATTGACTAGTCGGAATTAATAATATTTAAACTAAATACAGGGTGGCCCTTTAGTGTGGCAAAGTACAATAGCTCCGTTACTATTTCAAATACATTAAAAATATTAATACAAAAGTTGAAGGGCAGTAAGTGACTTATAACGTAAAATTATTTTTAACTCTATAGGGTGGCTCAAAAAAGCGGAACAAGAAAAAATGTACTTTTTTCAAATGGAACACCCTGTATATTTTTTCATTTTTAAATTCTACATAGAATTATAATTATTTTTTATTAAATACATTATAAGTCTATACTTTATAGTTTCCGAGATATTGACTCTTGAAAAGTGACATTTTTGAACTTTGACAGCTTCTAACTTTCTAACAGTACGTCTTAGAGCAAAACGGCTTACATGTCTCTATCTTCAATTTTTATTATCTTCCCAAAAAAATCAACTTCCAGTTAAACCGGAACAACTATATTTCCTGCTTTCGAGTAACATCCGGTTTAACCGGAAGTTGATTTTTTTTGGAAGATAATAAAAATTAAAGATAGGGACATGTAAGCCGTTTTGCTCTAAGACGTACTGTTAGAAAGCTAGAAGCTGTCAAAGTTCAAAAATGTCACTTTTCAAGAGTCAATATCTCGGAAACTATAAAGTATAGACTAATAATGTATTTAATAAAAAATAATTATAATTTTATGTGGAATTTAAAAATGAAAAAATATACAGGGTATTCCATTTGAAAAAAGTACATTTTTTATTGTTCCGCTTTTTTGAGCCACCCTATAGAGTTAAAAATAATTTTACGTTATAAGTCACTTACTGCCCTTCAACTTTTGTATTAATATTTTTATTGTATTTGAAATAGTAACGGAGCTATTGTACTTTGCCACACTAAAGGGCCACCCTGTATATACAGAGTGTTCCAAATTTAATTTTCACCATTGGTATCTCGGAAACCATAAAAAATACAGCAAATGTTAAATTGGGGCAAAGTTGGATAATTTGGAGTTTAACGTTTGAAGAAAAACCAGTAAGAAATCAATACAATTCTGACTTCTTCCGGAGATATTAAAAAAAAAACGAAAACTTTATTTTTCGTTTTTGTTCGTTTGTGACGTTATTTATAAACATTAAAAAACGGAAAGAACTTTGTACAGGCACTTTTTACTACGCATTTAAAGATAGTTTCTAATTTATGCACGAGCGTTTCGGTTTTCATATATCATCTTTAAATCAAAATTTTCAAATACGAACCTAAAATTTAAATATTACTATGTGAAGTATTTTGTTCCCTCAAAACACAAATCAATACCATTTATTAATTATATCAGGACCGAATTGCAAAAAAACTTTAAGGACGGATGATGTATTCTCGATCGGTTCTCAACAATGAAATTTTGGCAAGTTATTTGTTTATATTTTAGGGGATCTAAATACTTCACAAAGTAATATTTCAATTTTAGGTCCGTATTTAAAAAATTTGATTCGATGGTGATATCTGAAAACCGAAACATGTCTGTAGAAAGTGCTTCCTGTTTTTCATAAATAGCATCACAAAAAACAAAAACGGAAATGAAGCTTTAAGTTTTTTATCGAATATCTCCGGAAGCAGTCGGAATTTGCTTAATTTCTCACTGGCATCAACCGAAGCTCCAAATTACCCAAAAGCATTGATTTTACATATTTTTTAAATCTAATTATTGACATATCGAACATTCTCATGCCTTAAGAAAGCCAATGATAGGCACGAGTCGCTCTAGAGATAGAAGACTTTTTTCCATAATTAGTATTTCTAAGTGGAATATTGAAAGTATTTTAAAGTCAAAGGCTCTAGCTAACCCGAACATTAAAGCTTAACTTTGATCTAAATTTGAAGAAATAGTCCATGCTTAAAGTGAAGTTAAAGTATGGGAAAGAAAAAAAAAACTAAAAATCTTCCTCTACAAAATTTATTAGAATAAAAAATGATTCAAAGGTCTCTACATGTTTCGAACGTAGAAACGTTCATCATCAGGAGACAGAAAAATTTATTTTATGCTGATGGTGTTAGCAAAAGAGAAAATTAGAACCTTAATGGAGCTTTTATGGACTTAAAAAATTGAAGTGTAGAGGAAACATGATATGAAGAAAATTGATAGTGGTTAAACCATACTGAGTATCTGAAAACGTTATTAATGGAGGTCTAAACCAACCAAATAAAATGGGGAAGAAGAAAAAACCTTTCTAAGAAGGCGTCGACGACGAGGAAGACTTTTAGTTTTTTCTTTCTATTAATCAAAATGTTGGTGAATCAACAAAAAAGTTCATCTATTTGTAAATCATAACAAGATCGAAAACCATCCGTTTTTCAGTAAATGTTATTATTCAACATTTTTTTATAATATGCTTAGTGTCACACTTTAGATTAAGAAATGAACTCTGCTAAACATTTAAAATTTTGTAGGCTTTTAACTAAAACATAGATCTTTAGACTACATTACTTAAGTTTCATGTTTTGCATACAGGGGGTTTTTAAGAGTGTGCCAATGTGGCCATTTAGATAAATGTGCATAAGTCAATTTTTGCAAATGGAACACCATATTTTTTATTTTAGTGACGTGTGGAGAATCAAATTTACCATCTAAACGTTTAATATGTCAGTATCAATATTTTTAGTCGTTTTGAAATTATGAGCAATTTAAAAAAAATATCTGATTTTTAGGTTTTTTGTGGTCTAGTTTATAATAGAGACCCTAATATTAGCGCCTTTTAATATGTAATTCTGGTAAAGTTACATACCTAAACTGTCGTTGCTATCCTATGTAATAAAATAGTGTTTCAAAAATCTAGTACCAAAAAAAAAACATATTAAGCCAGCCCTGTTGTGCTTACATGATTCACAAAATGATGTAAACTGCGCAAACTCCGTATCCCGCTGTAGTCAGAACACAATATTAATGTGATATTAGCGATATATTGGTTATATATATGCGGTTGGTGCCAGTAGAAAGCGTTTGGTGATTGTATTCTGACTTTCAAATCTCACTCACAGCCAGTATTAAAGTATTAACGTGAGTGTCACCTCGTACATAGGAAAGACATGCACAAACGACATAATAACCAAAGAACGTCACTATAGCCCATAAAGTTGTACTAAAAAACCAACTGCTTTGATGTATTTTTGACAGGTTTAACCCAATTTAAAAATTAAAAACTTTTTTTTAATACCTTACTTGTTGAGCATCGTTCATCTTTTAAAGTAAAACTCGACGTCCATCGGTCCTTCCACAATATTTCCCATTTTATGCGGCGCCGCGCCGGTGGGCGAAAAAACAAATTGAATTTTTCTGTGTAATTAATCCCAAGCATGGAAAAGCATGCTTGAGAGATTCACCGAGTGAGGAGCGCCGCTATATTTGATGTAGATTTAGCTTCGAATCACTGATCTAGAATATTGTAAACATGGCGAAGTAGTGGTTTACGTTTGGCCCAACACCGAATTATCAACCCAATCCCATCAACTGTGTTCGCGACGAACACACATAGCTTTGATCAAAGAGATATCTCTCCCTTTTATCCCCCTTTACCCCTTCCTCCTTTTCGGATCCACCGTCCGTGCGTTTCGATTACTTGGAGGAAAATATTGTAGCCCGGCTTCTTTTATATATTATTTTGAATAAAAAGGTTTTAAATTTAATTTTTTAATGGCGTGTGATTCATTTAGTTGAAAAATGTTATTATTTTAAGACGTATCCTTAAAACTGTCTTTCTCATGAAAATGATTTTCAGATTAGAAGTAAGTACGAACCTGGATTTAAAATTTTTTTTTTAAGGTACGTTTTACCCCAATCACTAAAGTCTATTTATTTATGTTTCGGCATAAATTAGACGTTGTCAAATATTTTTTTTGTTTGCCTGTTTGCAGTTTTCTGGTAAGGGACTGATTTATGTGTAGTTATGGTAAATAAAGTGATGATACCACTATTTTTTTCCATTATGACAAAAGTAAGTAAAGACGATTGTTAATTCTAATAATCAATATTTATTAAAACAAAAAAATATATATATGACCCAATTTAATGTATTAAATCTAATGCATGTGTGGTTTTCTTCCAAATAAGGAGAGGACAACAGCAAGGTAAGTGTATTTCGAAATATATGTTATTTTGTGTAGAGTATAAGTTGATGAACGATGTTCATTCACTTTCTCTTATTCACGATTAATTTGCGTGTTTAATTACATCACTGGAACAAATAAACGGTCTCCAAAGTTTAGCATTGTCACTAAATGGTCTCCAAATTTAGGACTGTTCTATAGACTCAAATGGTATCCAGAGATATACCATGATTGCTCGGTATAACAAAAAAAAAGTCAAAAGTTCTACAGACAAAGTCAAAACTACCAACACACCATTTTTCAAATAAAAAAGTTACGCAATTGACAATACCATTTACCACTATAAAAGGCAACAACATAAAAATACTCAAATACCGCTCTGAAAGTCCACGTTGACTAGCACTGGGGCTTTTCCATTCCAGTACTCAAATTTTCATTGGCCAACTAACCTCACTAATCAAAACTGATTGGTTAAATCACAGTAAAATTAAGTTCTTACCGCAACACCCAACTAATCAGCCCTCTCGTAAAATCATCAAACTTTACAGCAGCAAGGATTGCTTATAGTACATGCCTTATCCTTGTTTGTCTATAAAAACAAAAGTAAAATAGATACGATAACGTACAACCCTTATTATACCATAGACCACGCGCTTTAAATTACTGTCTGGTCGACGCCCGACGGGCGGCGGGCGGTGGATAATCCAAGATAACGTAATATTAAAAAGTAATTTTAGCACTAAATTAAGTAGTATAAAATGAATCTAAAATATTCAATAGATATTTAAATAAATGTGGAACTTGGCAGTAAAATTTTTTTTTTTTCTAAGAATATATGATTTTAGATAGTTTTTTATTGGCACTAATATTTTTTGTTTTAAAACTACTTAGTATCTAGTAATTGATGGGGGTTTCAACGCCAGATTCCGATCATCCCTTCTGCGCATGCGCCAGCAGTGCGCAGGATCAAAGCTGTTCTTTAGTCGTTCAAAGCTGTTCATTAGTCGTTCAAAGCTGTGCAAAAGCTGTTTAAAAGCTGTTCAATTCAATCAATATAGTCGTTCTAGAACGGCTATAGACGACTAATGAACAGCTTTGAACGACTAATGAACAGATTTGAACAGCTTTGGAACAGCTTTGAGGTGGGGTGACCGAACTCTGTCGTTGAAACCCCCATCTATCACTACTCTACTACGCATTTAAAAATAAAGTTGACGATGATAACTCACAACTGCTTACGCCATTTTGTGGAGGCGATAAAAGTTTTCATTTAAAAACCGTTTTTGTAAAATTTTCAGTTTTAGGTTGGAAATCCCAACGTCATTCAGTCTATCGTTAACCTATTTCACGTTCCTTCTTAAGTTTATTATTTCATTACCTAGCATTTAAATAAAACCGATATCGTCTGCACAATATTTAGATAATAATATCCTTAATAATATTAAATTATTTTATTGGTAATTTTGAGAGAATTATTACTAAAAGAACATTGCCATAATAGTGTTAAAGAAAATCTCACCCAATAATTTTCGCTATACAATTCTCTTAAAAAACTTTTTCCCTGATACTTATTTAATATATCATTTATTACTTATAGAATATGCAGTCGATATTGATTTTACTTAAATTTTGTGTCAAAGCTCGATTGAAATTAATAAAATTTGTGCTGTTAAAAAGGGACCAACACGAAATGGATTATTTGGGATCTATACATTTTCGGTTAATAAAAAATAAGGGAACATATTCTATCCAACATCGCCACTAGTGCACCTTTCTACTGGTTCAATTACGTTCAACTTTGTGTTTCCTTCTTTCATCGGATCCTAGCCTTACTATACGAGACATAATATGAGGAATGAAAGGAAAAAACTCTTGTTCTGAAATTATCTCTCATTTATATTCGCAGTTTCTATTTTCAAGAAAAGGACGGGTATTTAAATAGTAGGTATTCCTGAAATAACGCGCCAGCTGATATAGAAAGTGCAATTATCTCACATTTTTTTCGGCAACGGTGGAACGCTGCAATATTCATTCTTTTTAATTAAGAAGGTTCAAAACAAGGGTTGCTAACCTACAACAGTGGGTTTGCACAGCCGCAATAAAAACAATACGTACCTATTTAATTTTATGTATCTTACTTCGAGTTCTCAGACCATTAAACGCATGATACACATACCTCGACCATAATAATTTATCCAAAAAGACTAAATAGCCCTTAACGGCCCCTAAAAGTTGTCAGCCCTACACATTAGCCCTTTATAAAACATCTTGACCAACTTTTTCGAGCTGGGATACACGCGTATAGGTAGACAAGCACTATTTATTTTATTATTGTTTCTCGCACGTATGGAGAGGCCATTAAAGTTACAGCCTAACAGCCGTATAAAAAAAGACCCAAACGACCTGCAAACTACATCGTTATAATGTTTTCCAGGGGCGACAAAAATATTATCATCTAGGGCATGACTGGCGAAAATTTTGCTGCCCTTCTATAAGAGTGACGCGGCGTTGCCAACTCCGTTGTTTTAAGCTCCCGATTGAGTTGGGAAAATAAAAAATAGTCGTTTTGCATAAATATAATGGTTAATTATTTATAATAATATTGTTTACTTCTTATAACAATATCTACATTTTGTACATGCCCCTGGCCTTGATAATGATACAATTAAAACAAGATAGAACATTGCGCGTGTGGGCGGAGTATACGGACGACGAGAACCGCGTCATGTGGCGCAGAGAAATTGAATATGAACTAGATTTATCAACCCCTAATCCTGGAATCATGAAATTTCGAGGATGGCTTCTCCCTATAACGTAGGCATTCACTATGAATGGATTTTTCGAAAATCAACACCTAAAGGGTTTAAAAAGGGGGTTGCAATATTTATAGGAATTTCTGTATCTCAAAAACTACTACAACCGGTGGAGGTTTAAAAACTGGTACATAAGCTTTAATAAAATAATAATATACGTGTCTTGCCATTTTTTTTTAAATTTTTGAAAATGGTTGGAAAAAGGGGTGTAGTCTATTTCGAGGGGGTACCTATACCTATCTATAATTTTAAGCTATATTGCTGAAAACTGGTACTGTGCTTAGTCTGATAAAATAAGCAAGTACGTATTTTGATGTTTTGGGAAATTTTGTCCCTAGAGGGTGGAAAAGGGGTATAAAAGTTTATATCGGAAACTTAGCCCCTCCATTTCTACCCGCTAGGGGCAAAAAACATCAAAACACGTTCTTGCTTAATTTAAAAGAGTAAGAGTAATGAACCAATTTTCAGCAATAGAGCTTATAATTATTGAAAGTTATATGTACGCCCATTAAAATAGCCCCTTGTTTCAACCACTTGGTGGATTTTGAAAAAATATCCTACTACAATTCTCATACGAAACGACTTGCTTTAGCGGTATTTTTAACACAACTTGACAAAGAGCAAAATTGTTACCGTGACGTCCTAGACGCTCGTGACAAAAACTGCCATGAAAACAACAAAAATCTTTAGGAGAATTCAATAAAAACGTACTTATATGTACTTATCCGGGCCGGGGAAGGATTTTATAGAGCAGTTTGTCAAGCAGATTTTTATAGGCTTATATTTTATGATAATGTGCTATGATCTTTATGGTGCCGGCTCTACACATGTGCTCTATTTATGACCCTTCTTGTTACACGTACACCGGTCTGTAGACGTTTTTAGGATTATCTTAAAACTTATATTTACAGAAAATGTCTATACAGGTCATTTTCTTTAATTCTGGCCTGGGTAACGCTTTAATAATGCTCCTGGCGTAGCGTATAGGTAACAGCGGGGGTGGGGCGAACACCATTGCCCTCGTCCCGCCCCTATCGGTGTTTCCTGATGTGATATTTTACCTTAAATAGGGGGGCCCTTTACAGTTTTGTTGTATGCGACCCTTCCCCCAATTTACTGTGTCTACAACTAAAGGAAATGACCTGTATACGTTGTTCTGTCAAGCTGTTTCATTTTCTTAAGTGACCCAATCTGTATCTGTATCCCAAGATGTATCTAGCTACGTGTACAACAAAAATGACTTTATTCTAGTATAAAAACTAATAACTAATTTTCTTTTTTTCAGGTAAGTTATACGAATTCAGCAGAAATAGCAGTTAATTTACTAGCAAAACTATAGTAGAAAGGTACGTATTTTATTCATATGCTCGAAACTAAATATTCACGTTTTATTTCTATTCTCATATTAGTTCTTCGGATTAATAAGGTACTTGCAAGACGTAAAGATAAATACAATATTACAAGTTGCTCTTACTTCTGCGTTGTCTGATGATATTATGATTTCCTTGTTTGCTTGTAACAAACCTAAAAACTGCTGCAAGCTGCAAGCAAGGAGGAAACCTTTTTAACGAGATAGGTAGTTGCTGGTGGCTGGAAATTTTGCAAGAAATATCGACACGAAATTCATGAATATCTGAGAAGGTTGGAGCAAAAAAAATACCGGATACCGGCATGTTTAGACAAAGAAGATTTTATACATACGTGTTCTTTTACTTTATTAACCCTATTTTATATAACATTGGTTAGATATTAATAAAGAAAAATAGAAAACATTCAGCTGCCAATTTATATCAAAAAACTACATGTTTAAGAAGTTTGCACCCTACAGAATGTAACCGCACTTACTGAAAAATTATAAGTTTGACACAAGGACACCTGTCGTGTCGACGGACGATGCCGTGGCTTATCTTCTCCTGCCAGCCTCCTGGAGCGCCCCTTTTTTTCAGGATGGGCATGAAAAATAACGGCGTAGCTCCTGCTAAGGACATTATCAACATCTGACTAAACATTGTTAGAATTTCAGCGCTTAAATACCCGGACAAATTGTTTTATTGGATGGTAAAGGAATTATTCTGGATCGTGGCAGTCTCAAGTTTTCCTGTCATACGAATAACGCTACGTTGCTAGAAAGAAAGTTTCCATTTTTTAAGCCATTCATAGGCTGCAATATCGAAAGAATTTAGTCTACACCAATAAGTTTTTTCAAAGATAAATTATAAAAAAAAGTTTAAATGTGCTGTTACAGTAATTGCAGGGGGTGGGGAGGGATGAAGCATATAGAATGTTAAACCCACGTATATATCCTATAGATTAAATTCTCCACATTTTCCTAAAAAAAAGTACCTAAAAAACCTGTTTTATAAGACCGATTTTGGGGATGAAATTTACGGTTAAACTGTCAGAGTACAAGGAGGCAAATGGAAATCTACGTTTCTGAAAGTTTCCCAGGTATTATATTACCAGAGTAAGGGGGGCGAAAAAACTTCATTTACGTCGGTAGGGTGGCGAAATTATAAATACGATTAAAACTTTAGTATAAATTTACCAGAGTGAGGGTTAATTGTGTTGCCGAACAGTAAACAACTTTGAGTTTTCTAGCGGATATCGTGTTTCTTTTTTGGAATACGGACGTAACCCTTTAGATAAAAGGGTCATTGGAAAGGGGTATTTTTGTGTTAATGGAAAAAGTTTTACTTCTTTTTGAAGTTTATGGGGATGCTTTAATACAAACGTTTGAAGCTACGAAGGACTAAGAAAATAATTTTGTAATTTCTTTACAAATAGGGACTTAAGTATTGTAGGAATCTCTGGTTAGCCTTTAAATTGTTAAAGTTTTCGTAAATCTGGCCGTTTAAATACGAGGGGAAGTAGAATGTTTTGCCGACAGCAATAAAAACGGAAGACTTTTTTACAATGTTATGTTGACATGTCTTTTACAGACTGACACGTGTCGTGTGTGGGCAACACGGTAAGAATGCACTGCTTATTTTACACTCTAGCATTTCTTAAACTATTAAAACCATTGTGAACACAAATACTAATTATATTTGAGCTTATATTGGTTCAATGTGTAACTATTGCGAATTTACCAGTACTATGGAGGCGCGTAATGCCGATTTAAAAAAAGCTATTGGCTGGCAGCCAATTAAAAATTTAACTTTACAGTCAGAACAGTAGGTATATTATTTTAGAATTTTCTACGTTGGTGCCATAGACAATTTACCTTTAGATAAACAAACAATAATCACGAATGTGGCAGTTTTATGGCCTCGCGCATGTAAACAAAACTGGGAACTATTAGACATGCGCACTGCAACATTATCGTTTGACGAATGGGAAAATAGACAGGTCCGGGCTTTAAAATTCAAATTCTTGCTCATATGCCACCATAGAGGGTTTATTTTACCCCTATTTGGGCATAATACAATTATACAACGGCTGCAACTAGTACTAGTCATTGTTTATATTACATTCCGAGTCACTAAAAGCACAAACACAATTCACTAACTAAACTACACAAAAACCAGAAATCCATAAATATTAAACACCAGTCCCACAATCCACGATAGCCGATCCGATAGCTGAAAACTTTAGAAAACTACAAGGAATCCGCAGAGAAGAGAAACCTTAAAACACAACAACAAAAATGGCGGCCGAGCCGGTTCTGGAGAGTATTCTTGAGCGCGTCGATTATTGTCGATAAAGTAGGAAGGCCGATAACACGAGGTTTGTGCGCATGCACGAAGGTTCCCCGAATGAAGACAGCTGACCGACGAGTCATGCGCTCGGACGTATTTTTTCACCCATAAAACGTAACTTTTGTTTGCGCAGGAGATAAGCTGTACGTATCTAAAGGTAAATTGTCTATGGTTGGTGCAGAGTCTGGGAAATGCGACCACATCTGCCACCTAACGGTAGCAAGTGAAAACAAGAAATGAAATGACAATTTTGACATTCTTCATATACGTGTCATATGATGATAGAATGTTCTCTACAGGGTGAGTTTTTTAAAGTGTTACAAGGCGATATCTCGAAAACGGTTCAAAATATTTTCTTGACATTTTAGTGAGGGAATGGGGAGATGGGGGAACTTATTTAAACATATTTTTAATGTATACCCCACCCCCTTTCCCCATTTTGAGGGGTGGGGGGTAACTTTGGAATTTTAAATGAGACAATGTACTATTTTTTGGCAAATACGAACCTACGTAAAAAACTATACGTACGTATACAAAAAATATTTTGATTTGCTCCCCTGGTTACGAAATTATGATTTATTAGGTTATAAAACACAAAAAATACTTTACTATTTAATTTCAATTTATTTATCATCTGTCATGCTTCAGAAGATGTTCAAAATGTCTCCCTTCAACTTCCAAACACTTTATCACTTTTTTTCAGAATAAATATCGTACCCGTTGTAACATTTTATGTCTCACTAATAAGCATGTAACGCGGATTCGGTATTTCATATCATCTAAAGTTGTTGGTGTAGCCGCCATCACTTTTTTTTTAGAAAATTAAAAATAAATAAAGGAAAAAGGGGGGTCAAATCCGGGGACCTAGCAGGCCGTTTAACGAACCAGCTCGACTTATCCACCGGTTTTCAAATAATTCGTTCAACTCATTACGGGCCTGTATCACATAATGCGGTGGAGCTTCGTCCTATTGAAACCACATGTCAGAACTTATGTTTTGGTTTAATAATTGGGGTAATTGGTTTTTAAAAGAATTTCGAAACCAGGGGAGCAAATCAAAACATTTTTTGTAAACGTACGTAGTTTTTTACGTAGGTTCGTATTTACCAAAAAAAAGTACATTGTCTCATTTAAAATTCCAAAGTTACCCCCCACCCCTCAAAATGGGGATTGTTTAAAAATGTCCTTCCATCTCCATATTCTCTCACTCAAATTTTAAGAAAATAGTTTAAACCGTTTTCGAGATATCGCCTTGTAACTCTTTAAAAAACTCACCCTGTATAAACAGTAAGTTATCGGCTCGGCGCAAAAGTACGTTTATGAATGGAGTCTATATTTGCTAGGTCGTCGTTGAAAAATTTCTAGTTCTCTTACACGTGACGTCAAAGGGCTAACAAATAAACACTTTTGAACTATCATCCCTCTGTGGTGTATCGTCAGCAGATAAAGCCATTAAATATAATGTCATATACATATCACCCTGTATATTTTTTAAAAATTATTAAAAATTTGTAGATATTAGTTTCAAGCATTGAAACGATGAGATGGTATTTCTGCTAGTAAAATACTATGCTTTCAACTTTCCGATCATTCCCAGTTTACTGAAACAACATCCAGCGAAGACCAACGAAATATTTTAATCTCGCGACTAAAATGAACAATGCAGAAATGAGAAAGCAACTAATCCTGTTCGGTTTTGGGTTAAACCATTAATTAAACCACCTTACACATTGTTCAGCAAATATAATAATCCCGTCAGTGAGAATATAATAACTACCGTAATCCTACGTACATATACACATCATTCCCAAGTTTGGTCGAGCCCGACCAGGTAGTTTCCACTAATTAATTTCTTTATAATAACTCGGGAATAACATCACAGCTCCATCAAGAATTATATATAAATGTACAGAGCCGTATTCGAATAGGGCAGAGATTTCGATCGATCTGATCCTAAAAATCAGTTTAATGATCCAAGTGAAACAAGAATAGTTTAGTAGTATTTTATAAGCCTAAAGAAAAACAAGTTTAACATATTTTATTTCCAGTCTGTTCCATGCAAAAGAAATAGTATTTACCCAGATGGGTCTAAAAAGACGTTATTCACTTATGCATCACAGTTCATTCTCTTAAAAAAAGACATAATCAAAGAATACTAATAAATACCCAACGGAAATCTAGAATTAGAGATAGAATGGCAATATTACTTACAAAATGGCGAATCAAGTGTACTTCATTAAAATGAACAAATTACCCAGTTATCTTTATCATAAATTGATCAGAGGCATTGATAACACCTTATCGAGGTCTTTACAGTCTCTCCAGACATATTACCTTGTAGCCTTGTATCTACGTTCATTTTCTTACAACGCAGTCTCGACCTTTAACCCTATTCCCAATGATATCAAAACAGTACAATGTCAATCAAACTACAATGACTACATCAATAGCATTTGCTCTTAAGGAAATATACATTATATCTTTAGACAGATGGTAAAATAAATCGCTTTTTCTAACCCGTTATAATATGAAACGGTATTTTTTTTATCGACATGTAACCATGGACGTAACGTTTCTCCTCTTGTAGACTGTTATCGTTTTCGCAGATGCCTAAGGCCATATGGAAAAGCATCGTGCGTCTCCATTTCGTAAAACGTAAACAAACATTTATGTTTGCTCAGTGCTCCAAGAAATCTTCGGCAATGCATATAAAATTCTGATGTTTGGAAAGCTACGGTTAGTACGCAACGGGAAAGTAGAACTCGTAAAAAATTTTAGAAAAAAGCTTTTAACAATATTTTCGTCCTTTTTAGGTAGTAGTACAGATTTACGAATTTTATTTGTTGTACCGAAAAATAAATTATGGCTCGTAATTAGCAACCAAAAAAAATACAATTATTTATTTTCATTGTTATTTGATACAACTCATATCTTAACGTTGTCTGGATTTACTGATGTTTCATAATAATATGTCATTCTCCGATAACAACAACATAGTAATATAGTCCACAAACAAACATACTTATTGGGTTGCAGAATATACAGCTACGGAACTTGTGTCCTCTATTCGCTCCAACCCATATTAATAATGGGCTATCTCCATCTATTTCTACTTAACACTTAACTTACCAAGTTTGAACACGATGGTCTAAAGTCGTCTAAATGAACGACGATCAGCCAAAAATAGACAAATCATTTCAATCTTAAACGTACTCACTGTTTAAAGCGGACATTCTATCATATGACAGATCTATAAACACTGTTACAAATGCAGGCACTAAATCATTTTAACTCTACACCAGTGTGAATAATATTTCTACTGTTCTGTAAAGTTATATTTTTGATTACCAACAACTTTTCTTGAAATAGGCATTACGCGCCTCCATAGAACTGGTAAATTCTCAATAGTTATAAATTGAGTCAATTTATGCTCAAACAAAGGGATGAGTCTTTGGCGTCTTCGGCAAGTATTCTAGATTCTAGAGTAATAATTGTACATTTTCACGTGGTTTTATTGTGGAACTCGCGAGGAACCTGGTGGACTTTTGCATTTGACCTTTTGTCAGCTTGTTATAATAAAAAAAATAAGTTGTCCATCCTGCTTTATCATTGGTCTACTCTAAACAATGGTCACTCCACATCTTAGAACGAAATGAGTAGTATTGCTAATGGGATGCTGTGACAATCTCACTTAAATGCATATGAGTATATAGCTACTAGTGGCGAAAGGTTCATGGAAGCGATGGAAGTACTGTTTCTCCTGCTTGCCATGGCCGAACAAGTTTTCTGGAACATGTTTATTTTCACATAATTATCTGCCCTGTCAGGCGAAATAAGGTACTAAAAGTACATGGTACGTATTATCCATATTTTAGGAAAAGGATTTTCTATTTGCAGCATCAATCATCAACCGCACGCCACTAACACTTACGTAACATATTGACAATATTTGTGTATTTATGTAAATAATCAGTTAAAATCCCTAATTGACAAACTTTATTTTATTACTTTCTTTCAATTTTTTTCTAATAGTATTGTCTACATGAAGGAATAAATGAGTGTATAATAAAAAGCATACATGCTGGGTATTTATTATGTCTACTGAGAGGTGGCTGAACCTTATAGATGTGTCATAAAGCTACAGGCCGTAGCTTTCCAATATCGTTTCAACCCTACGAACAAAAATGTTTGTTATTTATGCTGTTGAACGTGCGCGCCATCTAGTGAATTCCTCAGGCATTGTCACGGGCACGTACAGCTCATTGTCCGAGCGCTTCAATCACGTCAGATGATATCTGCGCCATACGACGAGACGACATTTTTATTTTTCATATTTTTTTTAAGATCGTCTTCTATTGTGTACTTTTTGCTTTTTGTTAAGATGTCTTCGAGCTGTTGCTTTTTAAGTAATTTTCCGAATATACTGCAAGTAGGAGCAGCAGATAGCCTTTCCTATACTAATATTTTTAATTTGTTCCTTCGCAGAAAGAAATGCGTTTTACGCATTTGTTAGTATCTTACCCGTATCATTAATACAATTGTCTCCTTTTAAAAGTCCTTGAGCCACCTTCAACCTCTTACCAGTAATTCTTAACAAGAAGAAATTTGAAAGGAAAAAATCGTTACCACAAGGCCCACTATAATTTGTATTGGATTAGGCTTAAGTATGTTCCCGATTCCTGTATCTTCCCCCGAATCGACTCATATAAGTGGAATAAATAGGATAACGTATCCTAGAGCGCAAATTAAAGTCGAACGTGCTCCTGCTGACCACCAGAGGCAGAAGCGAGGGGGTAACGTGCTGTAAGGACCGCACGTCCCGTGGCGATTCAGGGCGACGTGACGTGCAGTGACCACACGATCCCTGTTTATTTTGAACGGGGGAGGAGGAGGGAGTGTAATGGATACAAGGCATTGTAAGTGACGAGTTCATAAAATTTAAGAAAAAACACTCAAGTGTAGTGTTCCGTGCCAAAATGTCCGCCATTCGTTACAGTCCTATTTCTAATGTACTTTTTGACGGAAGAGTTAAGGGCCTCCATAGTAAATTTATTAAAAGTAACGTTGTAATATGGCCATGGACATTTTTATTGTTAAAAATTATTTATAAGGATACTCTTCATAATTTTTTAAAGCTCGCAGCAGGTACAAATTCACCAGCTTAAGCCTTTATACGTTTTTAACTAAATTGAAGGGACCCGCCATTTCATTACCACTTTCATAAAATAAAAAAGTGAAAAAACTGTCCCAGAAAGACCTAATTGCAACGAATATAACCTAAAAAACTCGCACCATACTGGCCTTATGAAATTCTATGGCTGGATATTCCCAGATGGACACTTTTGTGTTTATTGCGCTGTCGTTCGAAGCACGAGAGCCAAGAAAATTATTTTAAATGAACATTGGGGAACATGGGGCATATTCGCCCTTATTGCGTCCATTTTTTACTTTGCGAGACTTTTCCAGCTACTAATGAATTTTGTTTAGTTAATTTTATGGGGTCGCATTCGGATATAATGGAATTTTGCCCTGGGGTATGCATGCAACTAATAAAGTCATATACCAGTAATAGGATAGGGATACAATTTTTTCATAATTTCTTTTTAAAAATCTTAAAGTAATATATTATGATTAAAAAAACACACACTTAAAAAATAGAAATATATTCTTATTTTCCATCAATATTGGTATGAAATACTT
Organism: Polydrusus pterygomalis; assembly: GCA_963969555.1. Classification (NCBI taxonomy): domain Eukaryota; kingdom Metazoa; phylum Arthropoda; class Insecta; order Coleoptera; family Curculionidae; genus Polydrusus; species Polydrusus pterygomalis. The sequence goes on along the minus strand of OZ018378.1, from coordinate 3,087,959 downwards.
ATCTTATTTTTCCATTAATTAAGAATGCACTTTTGAAGCGATAACATTACGGAAAAGTTTATAAACCCCAAATAACAACTATACCTAATTTATAGTTTACAATTTTAGATGGACCAGTTCCTAGCTCGAAACATTGCACTAACTTTGATTCGAAATTGAGTTAGCCGCACTATTAAACATTCAATAACTGTTAAGCCTTATTTTAAGCATTAAACTTTGCAATATAAATCGATTGGGTTTTACAGCCGAGGACTAAAACTTCTAATTCGACGAGGGGGTTACTGGGAAAGATATAAAAAATACCATAGAATCGTAACTTTGCCCAATAAAATAATATATTTTTTCCACTATTAAGCTATAAACCAACCATTATTCTATTGTTAACCGGCGAAATCGTTTTTTTTTACCTATTATTTATTGAACATTGTTAATAATGAAAATAATCTCTTTGAAAGAAGGTCTAACTTATTTTTTGATTCAATAATACAACGTGTGCAATTATAATTTTTCATAAAACAACGAGTGTACGTATGAATTCGTAATAATTCGAATATAATTAATATACAGGGTCCTGCAATAGTCCGTCGGTCTTCCATAGCTGCTATACGAATTAACATAGAAATTTTATTCATATGCCGACTTATACCGTAACATGGAACACATTTTAGGAAAATATTTTTGCATATACAGGTGGCTCAAAAAGTGTGATAACATAAGGTTGTATTTATTGGAACACCCTCTATTTTTTTTTAGGTTTGTATTGATGTCCTTTATAACTGTTTATATTTTATTGAATTTGCTTTAGTAGTTTAAGAGGTAAAAATAAAAACTAAAAAAAAAGTTTTGCAGCCATGGAACAAAAAATCAAATAAACAATCTGAAAGCATTTTTTGATTTACGGCATTATATTACATTAATGACAAGAGGTCAAGAGTTACTGCTAATAAAATATATTTTATCTATTTCATACAGGGTGTGCAAAATAAAGTCTTAAAAGCTACACACTATAAAACTAATTTTCCTCAAGTTTTTCAAAGGGGACACCCTATATTTTATTGTACTATTTGATTTTTTTAAAGAAAGCATTCATATTCATATATTTTTTTGAAATACACAATGCGAAACAGTATACGTCAGCATAAGAATGAAGTTCCTAACTTGATTCGTATAGGAGCTATGGAAACCTGACGCCACTATTGCAGAACTCTGTATAATAATCTCGATCTGGTTTTATTAAATACCTACAACTTTCGGCATGCCCAATAGGTTTTTGTTCTATTTCACGTTCATAATAAGCTCAGTACGATACGCATTTGCGTATCGTAATGAAGCTATTTCGATACGCGTTTTTTCTTTATTTGATGTTGGTAACATTTAAATGTTGTATTTCATTGACTTGCGCGGCCTTTGTGATTTACGAGAAAACCCATTTTTCGCAGAGGAAAAATAGCTTAATAACTTACTTTTTTATTCTGTGTGGATAACAGTCATGTATGTTGGTTGCATAAATCTATAAATCAATCTTTTGTAGATGCTTCAAGCTATCATTTTCTGCCAAATCCTATCCAAAATTCAATCTACTAACCTTCCAATGTCGATTTTAACTTCAACTTTATTTGAATTTTCCATCTTCCCTATACTAAATTGCAATGCCGTGACGTAAAATCACGTCTTTTGAAATTCGAAAAAAAGTAGCAAAATCGCCCGAATTTCCGAACGCTATGTATATGTACCGAATGTACAAGGATCACACAATGTATTCTGTGCAATTTCAAATAACTTTAGAATCTCGTGGTGAAAATGGGTCAATAAATGAAAAAATGACAGTTTGCAAAATAATTTTTGTTGTCCAGAGGCTACTATGATAAAAAATAGTATTACCAACATAAAATTTAGACATAAAAATTTACAAAATTTGAAGGATTTATTTTCTTTTTAAAATGTATTTTTTTTATTATAAAAGGTGAAATAGAAAAAAATGTATAAAGCACATGTTTCATAAGGCGTTTTAACGCACGTGTCAATAAAAAAACTCGCCACTTTGTGGCTCGTTTTTTAAAATAGACGCGTGCGCTAAAACCGCTTCTTATGAAACGTGTACTTTAATATACTATTAATATCATTAATCGATGTTTAATATTCGCCTATAAAGAGTCCACTATAATAGCCCCTGTTTGATTTTAGAATAAAATTTTCTACAGAAAGCCTTTCAGAGCTTTGTAAATTATTTAGTAGTGTAGTTAAACTGGATTAGCACAGCTTCAAAGCTCGAATAATGAAATAAAGCTGACCAGTTTTAGACCTTAGAAGCTGCTTAACTTCTAGAATAAATTAATTCGATTTTGGGTCAGGTTTAAACTGATTTCGTTGTTTGATTTATCTCGAAGGGGTAGTGGTATATTTACAGAGATATGCGAAAATTGTGTCTAGCAATCTTTGAAGTAAACAATGTCGAGTGGTAAAGTAAAAAATGCATATTATATATATATTGTATACATAACCTAGGTACTTGTGCACTGGTACACCTAAATTTAGTTATCTTTAGGAAAAATCATACTAATGCAATTAAGCATACCTTGCTGTCAGCTGCGGTGTATGAAAATCCACTCTGTTGGCAATACGATACACTGGACATTAACTTCATGGTTACTGGTCCATATTTCACACATTGTCTCATGCACTAATTATCTCGTACCTATAGATGGCACATGTCATTCATAAACGCTATTGTAGAAGAGAGGCGGTGAAGAGCTGGGTGGGGCAGATAGTGGGGTTTGTCCCAGAGTAACCTTTCAATGTGACCTTGATATAGAAGAAACCTAACCTACAAATTACCCAACTTTATATTTTCTCATCCATAAAAAGTAACTTCAGAGTTAGTATTTTCCGAATTCTTACATACCTACTTGGTTCTTGCGACTTATCTTTATTAGACTTCAGAAAATCCCACAAAACACTAAAAACAGAGCGATTATAACACGAAATTGATAAACTGAAGAACATTTCAAACCGAGCACCAAACGGAAATAAGGATGTTCGATATACATCGATGCATAGAAAAAAATCGAGATTTTTAATAAAATGCATCGTTTTTAAGCGATGCATCGAATCCATTTGATATTTCGCACCTTTAAAATTAAAGTGACACAATCCAAAAAATAGAGTTTTGCAGAAAACAGGAAAAACTGTAAAAATATTGGACCCCTCTAACTGTTTTGTCTCCTAAGCTCAAGTAATAAATTAAATGTTAAATTTGGGGAAGCATTAGCTAAATGGTTTTACTAGAAGACAGTTATTTAAATTTGATATTAAAACCTACCCTTAATAGTAAAAAAAAAATAAAATAAAACAAAAAAAAGTTAGGTCTTTTTACTGTCAATTTTTTTTTAACAACGAACGAATTATTTGGATTTATGCCATTTTAAAATTAAAATTGTCGTTGTATTCAGCGACTCATTTTAGAATAATGGCCTTTTTTTTATTAAAGACCAGTTACTTTTTGTAAAATCTTTGGAATCAAGTCAGTTTAGACTTAAAGCAGTGTCAATTTTCCGTCGCATGCGACAACATACTGAAATGATACTCGTTAGTATTAAAAAGACGCGTGAATACGGTTAATATGAAAAAGGCATAAATAGGTTTTTCTAATTTGGGAGAAGCGATTTGGTATTAGGTCAAGGGGCAGGTATTTAGTGCCATTTTATGATTAAACCTAGAAATATACAATTTTCGAATTGTGTCACTTTACTTTTAAAGGTGCGATTTGTCGATGCATCGATGTATTAAGCCTTAATTTTATTGGTAAAATAATTATTTTGCCGTTTCCTCTCGAAGATTTACATTTCCCCCATCATGCTAATACTTTTAACAGCTAAATTTAGCAAACAATTCGCATGTTGATTTACTTCGGAATGAAATACGGTTTTGCCAATAAGTTCATTTGTTATTGTTTCATTTTATTGTATCAGATCATAGATGACTACTCTAGGTGAGAAAATATTTACTATTTTTTTACTTTTCTAATTGAATCACCTTGTTCTCGTACCTACACGTGTATCGTACTTTAATCCCCATACTTCCATATCGCCATTCTACAGTTTTATTGGAACATCACTGATATATTGCCTTTCGTTACCCGTCATATTCATGGAATCCGGTTCGCCTATTATGAATGCATGCACATGTCTGTTTCACCTCTAATATATGTCACAAACGCGTTTATTAGAGATGAAATACTCTTTGGGAATTTTATGTTTATGGTCTAATAAACAGGTACGTCTTTAGGGACAAACCAAAAATCATATTTGACGAATGGAGTTTATTAATAGCTCTGATTTTTTAACATATCAGAAGTGGGATAAATAGAATGTCACAAAAATAGGTGTTTAACTTTAAGTAATATACCTACTTTCGTTTATGTGGTAAGTAGGGGTTATAAGGAAAAATAAATTCATAAAAATAAGCTTATATGTAATAAATGTTTTCAAAATTTATTGTCTATTTAGGGCAGGTTTATCAGTGCACGGCTAATGTTTCAGCTTCATAGCTGCCAGTCAACTATAATTGGTTTGACTTTGAGATGGCCAGCAGCTAACACTTGAGCAACAGCTAAATTACATAACCGTGCACTGATAAACCAGACCTTAAGGTAGTAAGTAGTAATTTTTTTTTACCAATATCCCATAAACTGTTAAATACAAAAACACATTTGCAACATTTTACAGGAAAAGGTTTCGTTGAAAAGTCATTATTTCTACATCTGCACCTGTGAACTGTGAAAAGTCATTATTTTTACACTTGCACTTGCCTTTACTTTATGACTTATTAATTACCGTCCATCATGTCTAAAACTGTATGCATTTTAATAGGTAAATTCTCTAAATCCTACCCTGTATTTTTAGACTATGGGTATTAAAATGTTGAAACGAGGAAATAAACCTATGAGCATCAGGGTTTCCGTGGTTTTATGGGTGTTCTGCTTTTATGACCACATTTGAACAATTTGGTTGGCAAATTTGCGATGTGATCAAAATCCATAAAATCTAAAAAAGTGGGTTTATAGAGAAGTTTCTTCTAGACAAAACAGCTTTATTGTTATGACCTACTTGTTAATTTGGACGCTTAAACTAAGTATGTGTTTGACTGAGTTTCTATAAATTTAAAAATATTTAATTAAATAAATATGGCTTATTGTAATTTAGGAAAGTGTGAAAAATTACAATTAGCGGCCTATTAGACCTATATAGGTGTTGAACATGGCCATATTAAAATAATATTACATATCAAGGACTATCACTACTCCATGCTTACTAGAAATACGAAATACCCGGTATTTTACCCCTATTTGGGCATAATAAAATCATAGGACTTTCGCTACTGTAGTCATTATTTATATTTATATTCCAAACCGAATCAATAAGTAATCAATTCAAAGAAGCGCAAACACAATTCATGCACTTAACTACACAAAAACTAGGAATCCGTAAATATTAAACACCCACGTCCACAATAATAAACAAACCGTAACAATAAAGATAGCGACGAGCCGGTTCTTTTGTTTGGGGCAGACTAAAGACGATAAATTAAAAGGGTAGAATTTCAATCTTCGCCACTAAAAAAAATTAAAATTCGTTTACAAACGCTACAGAAACGAAAACTTAAAACACAATAACAATATTTGCGCCAAGTCGGTTATGGAGTGTATTTTGAGGATGTCACTAAACAAGGAAAACCTTATAACAAGATGGTTGTGCGCATGCCCATCCTGTGCCCATCCTGTAGGGCGGCAAGACGTGTGACTGGGGAGCTAAGCGTACAACCGCATTTTTTCACCCTTAAAATTAACTTTTGTTTGCGCACAAGATTAGCTATATGGATCTAAAGGTAAACTTCTACGCTGTATCTTCGTAGCGATCGACGCGCGCTGACTTTGAAAATACAGGGTTATATTATCTGGGCTTGTTAAAAGGTCAATAAAAATAAGTAATAATATCTGGACATCGCCCGGGCAGCACAACAGTTTATCATAAACAATTTTTAAAATTTCTTTATGATATTTATACACGGTTCCCCATTGAAAACGAAACAGGCTAAATATCTGGTTCCACGTTAGTTTAAAAAAAAAACGCTCGGACCCGTCGATTTTTATTTCGAGGGGGACATCTTTTGCGTATATTGTCAATCTTGTTACTTCAAGCCCCTAGGAGGGAGGGTAAAATCTAAATCTTAAATGGACACCCCCATTTTATATAATTTTTTTGGATTCTGCATAAAATTCTGAACATTTTTTAATAAAAGCATTATTAGTGACCTTTGACTGCGTCAAGCTTTCTAACTGTACGTCTTAGAGTAAAACGGCTTACATGTCCCTATCTTCGATTTTTATTATCTTTCCAATAGTGTCAACATCCGGTTAAACCGAAAGTACTATATTTCTTACAACCGGTTTAACCGGAAGTTGACACTATTGAAAAGATAATAAAAATCGAAGATAGGGACATGTAAGCCATTTTACTCTAAGACGTACAGTTAGAAAGCTAGACGCTGTCAAAGTTCAAAAATCTCATTTTTCAAGAGTCAATATCTCGGAAACTGTTTAGTATAGTAACAAGATTGACAATATCCGCAAAAGATGTCCCCCTCGAAATAAAAATCGACGGGTCCGAGCGTTTTTTTTTTAATTAACGTGGAACCAGATATTTAGCCTGTTTCGTTTTAAATGGGGAACCCTGTAATATATCTTCATAAAAGAATACACCTGTTGAAAGATATATCCTCTGCCGCACTTTTCTAACTATAACACAATTATGTACTAAACATAGTGTCATAATTAATACCTATTGTTTTGAAAGTTTATATATCACAAAAATAACAACAACAAAACCAATGAACACCACAATAAACACGAGAACAAATTAATAACAATAGGCTTGATTGGTTCGCCGCAGACTCGTGTTTTCGGTTGCCGTTAATATTATTTCAATTGGTTACCAACTTTTTTCTGGGTAAAAAACTTAATCTCTCGGCCATACAGCCGTTCCTAAAGGTGCTTATTGTAATAACACAGATCTTAGGGGAATAAGCATTCTCCTTTTTTTTTTGATAAGGCTGTGGTTCTAAAGAACATTTATTAGAACGTTTTTTTCCACCCTTTCGGGAAAAAAAATGATGACCTAAATAAAATACTTTTGCATACGTCTGACGAGCCAACAAAACAGATAAAAAAAAGGCTGGAGGTAAAACTTTTCAACGCCTGTTTTTCCAAACGGTCGGTCGGTGGTAAATTTGCTCGACCACAAGATGGATGACAGCTATTAAATAATCACCGCGTCACTCCATAAGCTGTTATTCTGTTTCATTTTCTACGTTCCAGTGATAAATCCAAAGTTGGCGGCCGCCCATTCTGAACAAAAATTGAGAACGTGTGTTGCTGATCTCATGATGGATGATTTGAAAAGGAATTACGAAAGTTTACAACAAAAGTGTATAGTTTTATCGGGGGAAATCTCCAGGCAATCCCGCGAGATGAAAGATCGGTCACGTTTCTCAATACAGCCGTATATATATACGTAGATATATAAAGTCTGGCCAGGCGTGAAAGGTACGGAAGTTTGTAAAAGTTAGGGACTGATATCGACCGAGATTCTAAAAAAAATCTTTTAGATATGGACTGAATGCCTAAAGGAAAATTCTTCACGAGATTTATTGCATAAAAACGATAGAAAATCGATATACTCGATTTTTAGGAATTGTTGTCCGGTGCTTAATCATAAAACACCATTTGTTTAATACGGAGGGCAATAAAAAAGTTTTTTCTGTAACAAAAAAAACCGAATTTTAGCTTTTAACACAACCCAACCGGACGGGTCTTTCATTCTGAAATTTTTATACCGGAAACTCCGCTAGTTGCCACCAAGTAACTTTTGACCCACCTTAAAGCGATCAAAGAAACGTTATTTACGCGTTTGTTAAATTTTAACCCAACAAGCATAAGACTCGGAAATCGTATTCGTCGGTGAAGTGGAGTGTTTATTTTAACAGGTGGCCATTATATAAAAACATTTTTACTGATTTCTCAAAAAATACAAAAATAAATTAGAAATGCATTTTTTTAGATAAAACATAGCCAGCAGAAAATACAAAAATTGAACTGAGCCAAATTAAAAATCTGGGGTTATTAAAATTTAATTTTTAGTTTATTAATGACTAATGTGGGGTATACACGTAGGGAAAATGTTTGTCCGCCCATCTCTTAGTAGTAAGTTAGAATAGTACAAATATGAAGTATCGCAAAGTAAACTGAATAGGTAGATTCTCTTTCCCCCACTCCATCGCATCGGATCTGACTGGCTCGATACGTTTTGCTTGATCCTGATCCTTTCATTCAGGCGGCAACGTACGAAAGAATGAATATTTATTTGATATTTATAGAATCGAGGCGGCGCGGCGTGCCACCAGCAAGTGCCATGAGCGAGATGCAATACGATGGAGTGGGGGAAACATAATCTACCTACCTCTGTTTGCTTTGCGATACTTCATAATTTGTACTATTCTAACTTATTACTAATAATACTTAACTCAATACAAGTATTTTACTTCTGAATTCGGAATTGATAGTTTATCCAAAAAAATATATATTAACATTAAATGTAAAAAAAAAATATTTGAATAAACTTTTATTATTATTATTATTATTATTATTATTATACTTAACAATTACTGAAATGCTAAAAATAACAAATATAAAAATAAAATAATGAAAAATCCCTTTACATGTGCTGCAAAGCAATACTTTCGACACCCGTTAGGAAACCTACTATTACAATTCACAATTCGCAGTCGTTGCAAATGTACAATATCGTGATTCGAAAATGGAACGTAACTATGCTATAACAAATAAAATAAAGCCAGTCTGAAGTTGCTACGAAAAATTCTAGTAACAGCGAATGGGTTTCGACTTTAAACCCAAGTCAGAAGGATAATTCGTTTTTATACTAACACTGGTATAACCTCTGAAAACAGGACAGGCTTTGCCTTTTTATACAATAAAGCCGAAACTTAATTTCAATAAAGTTTTGTTATATTTCAAATGTGGTCGCAGCCTGCATCTCCAATCTATGTCAAAGTTATTTTTTTTTTAACTAAAAAATGTTAAGCGGAGAGCGGATAAATTTTTTAAAATTAAAAAAGTTTTATGTCTGGGATTTGAACTCAGAACCTCTGCCGCTCTACGTTTCTTAGTTATATAGTTAATAGAATATACACTAAAAGTATTTTTTAATACGACAGTGTTTGACCGAACTTGTAAAATGTTGATGTTTAAATAAAAAAATATTTTATTTTATAATTTTTTTTCTGGAATTTCGTCAAAATGTGATTTTTTAAATGTTAGAATCGTACCAACAGTAGGATTTATAGGTGAATACGCAAATGCTATAAAGTAAAGTGTTATTTTTTAAAAGTTGTATATTTTTCGTTCCGCATTTTTGAGTACAATTAAAATAGTTTTACATTCTAGGCCATTTTCTATTTTTTAACTTTTGTATAAACATTTTTACGTATTTCTAATAACAACTCAGCTATTGAACTTCTTTGAAAATACCTAAAGTATTTTATGAGCAAACACTAGTGACGCATTCGCCATTTTGTTTTTGATCAATATTTCCTTTTATCCAAAAATCGGTAAATATGTACCAATTGGAGTACAATTCCCAAACAGTTTATTTTATTAATTTATTAATTAATTTTTTTAACTGGTAGGTAATTGCTACCCACAGACAGGTAGGCTATATGGCAGCTTCTTGCAGAAAACCAAAAATAATCAACTATTTTTCTGTAAAAAAAAAAGATAACGAGACAGCTATTTTTATGCGAAAACGCCCTGTTACATTAGTCATTCCTAACAATGTTGCCAGACTTAGTATAAAATATAAATTGATAGGAAATTAATTTTTTGGGTCAATTCACGAAAATATTGGTTGAAAAAATTAAATAAAAAAAATGCTTTTGATAACAACAAAAAAACCTGTCAGCAATACACCTTTTAGAACTGATTAGAGAGTATGTAAAGTCCCTTTATGTATAAATTGAGAATGGATTTGACAACGTTGCTTCTTTAATATGACAATCGACAAGCTGTTGAAAACAGTTTCGATATTTTTTGGTTAAAAGAAACCTGTTTTGATATGATAAATTAATACGAAGGTCGTAATTTTATATTATCGTTAAAAACAATCTTGTTAATACTTTAGTAATCTTTATGGATATAAAATGTGTAAGAAATATACCATAATAAAGTACGCTTGCTGTTAAAAGCATCACATTATCACATACACCTCCTTGTATGATTTTTTGCTAATAACTGTGTAAAAAACGACTAATCCATCCAAAAAATTTATGTAGAATTAATCAAAATTAAATACTCTTTCAGTTTTTCTTTCAAAAATTGTAAAATTTCGAAGGTTCTAAACATCACCTAGAACTAGACGTTATTTAATGTAAAAATGCCTTAGGAAGTTTTTTTTTATTAAAGCCTACTCTGAACTCAAGTCAGGACGTATAATTTTCTTTTATAGTAACACCAGTATCACCCCGAAATGCTTATTCAAATCAAATGATGCGAGAAAAGGGAAAATCAGAAGTTTCCTTTATTTTTTAAGAAAAGAAACGTACCTACACATGTTAAGTTGCAAATTTTACGCCTATTTGGTAGTATTAGATACTTTTTTAGATATTTTAAATTTAAAGAACAACGGCGTTATGTCAATCATGAATCCTGTATTCAGAATTCAGATTTGATATTTAATTATTCAGATAATTCGGCTATTATCAGGTATCAGTTCAATTGTTTATTGCAGTTGCATAAAACATTTTATCTACAAATACTGGTTAAAGTAGACTTTAGCGCTTGCTGTTTAAAATGTAGTTTTATGACACTAGTATTAATAGGCACAAAATTCCTATGAGCCAGTAAGAGAGGAAGTTTTTGCGGTGCCAGGAAGTTTTAGCACCGTTTTTCGTTAGGCATCAACGTCTCAAATTCTAGATTATTCACCAAAATAATTAAGCTTCGGAATACAAAATCATTAGTATGAATAAATTATTTGGTATACAGGTAGGTAGGGCCATGGTACTGTTGGTACTGTTTCACGAGTCGAGAAATCCCGTACTTTTTAAAAAACACCCGTCTGGTCTCGCAACTTTTTCCAAACACACCATTATTTTTGGTGCGTTTGATTATTCTATCTACGTCACTGGCCAAATGCAATTAAAAATCTCAAAACTCTATTAACTCCAAAGCAGAGACCCTTTCAATTCCTAAATCCGTTTCCAAAGTATTTTAAAAATAGACCTTATACAAGAGAAGTTTTGAAAGTTATTTAGCAATTTGCCTTACCTTCATATTTCCATCACCTTCTTTAACTAAGTTTAATTAAAGGATTTCTTTAAAAAAAACTTCTGCAAATAAAATGCTTTTGAGTTTTCCTTACGCCCCGCGCTTCAGATGTTTATATTTCATAAAACTTTGTTGTGTTTGGTATTTTGGGTGCTGACAAAGTGCAAAGGCCAAATTAAAATTATAATTTTCGTTACTGGCGTTTTCAGATTTGATGTTTCTTTGGGGTCGGCAGACGTAAAAATTGAGTTGAGGAAAAAATTATGTAATTATTTGATTGGGAAACCTTTAGATAAAATAATTCTGGCAAAAAAAGATAAGGCACGAAAAACAACTAAAAAGCTGTTTCGAACGTTTGATTTTTTAAACTGTTGATATGGGCTTTGCTTTATTTTGGAAAGTTATAATTGTAATAAATATTGGGTTTAGAAGATTTCCTTATATTGTAGTATAGGGAATATGTTGTTATATTGAAAGCGTTTTTTGTTAAATTGGAAATAATATACCAAGAGTTTTTCCTATGGACGTTTATCGGCGTTTGTTTTTAAGATAAGGTTAGGCCTTTCTTTCACGTAATATTAAATTTCAAAGAGAGATTTGCAAGTGGCTACTTAGTTTTTCGTACGTAATAGCATAAGTCCATGTAATATTTCCTAAAAAAAAATCAAAAACACACGTTTATTTTTTATTAATAATTACATTCGAAATGATCTGGTTCCATCTTTTGTAACTCTATTCCCAGATGATACGGATCCTGATTTACCAAGTTTATCCTTATGGTTTCAATCGGATGGTGCTCTCCCGCATTATGCTTCTGATGTAAGGAGTATCTCAATATAATCTTTTCTGGCGGTGGACAGCTTTAAACGACTTATGAACAGCTTTGAACGCTTTACGAACAGCTTTAAACAGCTAATGAACGGCGTCTGAACAGCTTTGAACAACTAATAAACAGCTTTTAACCTGCGCACTGCAGGCTCATGCGCAGTAGACGTGGTGTAATCTGGCGCAGATTGCATGACCCTTCTTACTTTACTTGTATTTAAAAAAAAAAATTGACGGGTCCGGGCAATTCTTGATTAAGTGAGCAGTATTCTATATAATAAGGCTGATACGTTTTTTTTTTATCATAACGCTGTATATACGATTATTATATTTTGCAAGAAAATTGTTTAGTGCCGTTTCACCTCTATCCTAGGAAACAAGGAAACCACCCCATTCCTTTTTAAGGTAATCTTATTTTTCTATCATTCTTGTTGATATCTGTTGATAAGTTTTGCCGCGGCAAAATAAATCGAAAAAACTGCTTGACAGAGGCCGTGAAGCAATTTATCCAAAAATACCCAATTGTGGTTAGTCGAAAATTGAGCGAATAAAATTATCAGTTTAAAATATATCTTTATTATAATAATATATTTACGCATTTCCATTTTTCTGTCTTAAATATACCTATATCTAGAAATAACTTTAACATGTGGTTCATTCCAAAATCGATACTCCTATTATCCCATTTGACCAAACTTTACGGTTTAATAAATAAACAAAAATTCTTTATCGATAGATCACGTATCGACCAAGCCGCACCATCCTCATTAGGCAGAATTTTTATAAAACGTTCTGGCGAACTGCCTCCAGTTATACAGCTCTAATTGGTTTCGTTCCTGCGAGGGGAACTCCGCAACGACAGGAGGCAAATCGTAACAAACGGCCTTAACTTAGGTTATTGAGGCTTTTTTATTTGTTGATGGCAGTGTTTTTTTTTTTGAAATACAGATTTGTTAGAAATGTATAAAATATTTTTTTTTTAAACTCAAAAGGTTTTAATTTTAGAAAAAAAGTTCTTTAAATAAAAACCGTTCACTTTGATTTTAAATACGGACCTGGATTTTATATTTATACAGAGTACGGTTTACCCCAATGCAATGATGAATCTATCACTAAACCCTATATGTATGTATTTTCTGGACTTGTTACGTAATAGTAATTTACCTAACAAGCTTGGAAATTTTTTTTTCGGACGAGCCGTAGGGGAGCCAGGAAAGTCTGCGAGTCCAAAAAAACAGTTTTTGAGCATGTTGTGCCCTATTTTTTTTGCAACCCCTTCGGACAGGGAAAAACCGTCCGGAACGTACCCACTTCCCGGGCGCTTTTGTTATTCCCGGACTAGGCCGAGAAGTGCTAACTTTTCAAAGAAAAAGCGTCCAGGAAGTGGGTAATTTTCGGACGGTTGCAGTAAAATAGTAATTTGTCTCTAAAATTCGGTAGGAAATTTATTTTGGTAAAGATTATATTTTAAGTAAAATAAATGTCGAGAGGGGTAAGATCTGGAGATTCTGCAGGACGTTCCATTTCGCCTCTCCTCCTTCAAAAATTGACACACTTGTAAAAAAAGGGCAGGAGGCCATCCTGTTGATAAATAAAATAACATATACCAAGTTTATATCGATGACTTCAAGCTCGATTGAGTCAAAGCGGCTTGTATAAGCGACTCGAGTTTCTCTAAACACAGCCACGGTTCTTTTCAGGCAATGATAAAAATCCCCAGCATAAAAAGCAACGTTATTAAAATGTTCGTGAAAATCGTCCATGCACAAGCCCGGATTGTATTGCCACTCACCATTTACTCTAACCCAGTTTCGAAAATACGCTTCAACCATGAATGTTTTGTGCTGTTCCGTAAAGCCCATTGTGTGAATTGTTCAAGAAATTGGAAAAATTAGCGATGAATCAAATTACTTATAAATAACGACTGTTAAAGATGACGGAATAACTGATTGATTGTTAATTCAGGTAGTTACTGACACCCAACAGCAACATAGCTCTACGGCTAAGCATTACGTCCTTAGATGCAAGGCCCTCTTTGCTGCAAATAATTTTTGCTCGCACGGTACTACGTTTTCCACCCCCTAAGGGCAAAATTTCCGAAAACATTAAACAACCCGAACAAACCCCCCGTTTTTACCCCTTTATACAAAAAATCCCTTCTTAGTGGATGCCTATACGTTATGAGGAGAAGACATCCTCGAAATTTCATGATTATTGGATTAGGAGTTTAGACTGGGCGTTGATGAATCAGTCAGTTGGTCACTTTACAATTATATAGGTATAATAGTATAGATAGATAGGTAATTCATATACCCGAAGTTGAATTTTTTATTTCCGAAAATTATTTTATTCTTTAATGGCCACCTCTCAAAAAATTGTAATTAAAAGTTTTTTTTTAATATTTACAATATTTTTTGAAATGGCGGCTTGCATTCTATTTTCGGTAACACCTAAAATAACACCCTTACAATCTGATAAAGGGAAAGTGCAACATACCAAAACTAATTTGTAATTTTTTCCTGTATTACCGATTACTGCTCCAATTTTCATGCCCTAAATTTTTCTTTCAGAAAAGGAACATAAAGGAGCCGAAAATTTACATCTCAGTGGCTCCGAAGCACAAAAAATACATGACAGCATGACCCAGATAAAAATCTCCGAAAGTCACTGTGACATGGTGTGTGTATGTGTGTGTGCGTAGGTCAATAACCCGCCATATCTCACCCTTGCTTCAATGGACACCTCCCCTATACGTACGTGTTTAAGGGTGGAATTGGAATGCTTGAGTCGAATGGGTCCTGTTATTTATTACATTTTGCATTTTATAAAGGCATGGAGACCTTGTCTATGCTTATTGTTTAGGGTATTACTGTGTCTAGACAAGGATACAGAATGCCAGAGCTCTGAAATATTAATTTCTTTTTCTGCAGATTTAATAATATTCAGGTGCACTTTCAAATTGAATTTTTTTTTCTGTATTTTGTGACATTATTCTTATGATTTATTTAATCCTATGCACGGGTGGAAGCAGTAGCGGCTCCTGGGAAAAATCTTAAGGTGTTCTGGAAGTTTTCAACCCATCATTAGTATCGGACTTTATAATCTAGGTATGGACGAATTTCACTATCTCAGTAAATCATGTTGCATAATAGATAATAATATGCAAGGTTAAACGACAAGAACAATATTACACTAGAAGCTATTTAAATTTTTGAGAACTACAGTACTGATTTTTAATGGTAAGTATACGCTTTATTAACCGTAGCAGGCAAATATTATCATGAATAATGTCAAGTTTCATTACAACTGCCAGTCGAAACTAATATAGTATATAACACCAGATTACACCCCCAATAGAACTTGATAATTACTGTGAGTATTTAAAACAATAATGGCTATAAACTATTCTATGGTAGCATTAACTCCTATTTCCTATTGACTAAATTACCGTGATATTATCACTACACAACGGTCTAGCAATTTTCGTCGTCTTGCAGTAGGAAAGCGCGTTGCTGTGCATGTATAGTAATAAACAGTTGTATAAAGAGTATGTGAATTCTTATAAGAAATAGAAGGCTTTTTTCTCAGTGTATTTTTATATTTGAAAAAATCTGGGTCTATTCTATACTTACAAGGCGAAAAAAATTAGATATCACCGAGGAAAGTGACGAATAAAGGTATTTGCCGATTTTTTAAAATAAAATAAAATAATCCTAAACTGTATTTTTTTGGTTTTACATAATAAAAAAAAGTTTTTAAATAAAACATATTGTATCTTACAACAAACATTTTATGTTATTCCATGTTCTTCCAAAAACTAACTCATACGGAGTGTATCGTGTTTCTGTATGAACGCTATTATTGTACGAAAAACTCCAAAATTGAAGCCAAGTGCTCCAAGTTTCGGGATTTTTAGTTGTTTGTATCCTTAAATACGCATTTAAATGTTTGTGTGTATTTTCAAGAGAACCTAAGGTTTCATGGTGATACGCTGTAGAAAACAACTGTTTTATCTTTAAAATTTTACAGGTATCCTTTAAAGTTGAACACAAAAATTCCGAACCTCTATCTGAAATTATACACTTTGGTATACCGTATCGCAAAATAAAATTATTTACAAAACTTGTGGCTATGGTTGTAGATTCTTTATTTGGTAAAGGATAGCATTCAACAAACTTTGAAAGCTCGCATTGCAAGGTGAGAACGTATCTATTTCCTTCCTTGTCCTCTTCTAAAGGCCCTACCAAATCTAAATAAACATTTTGGAATGCTGAAGAGGCAGTCGTAGTGATGGACATAGGTTGTACATTAGGCCTAGAATGCTTATACCTTTGACATGCATCACAATGTTTGACTAGCTTTTCGACATCCAAATGTAAGTTTGACCAAAAATAATATTTTTTGATATTATTATACATTCGGTTTATTCCCGCATGGCCTCCGGTGGGCAGGATGTGAAAATCATTAAGAATAATTCTTTGACGTTCTAAATCAGTTACTTTTTCCACGTCTTTAACAATTGAAATTTTAAAGTATTTATTCGACATGTCGTTCATTTCACTATTCCTTATAACATTTATTAATCGCGCGTTTTGTTTATTTTTTAGAATAATTAATTCCGGAATATTGTATTTAATACATATTGAATCCAGGTCTCTCAACGATGTATCTCGTACGAACGTTGATCGAGGATCCTGTTTCATAAAAATAATTTTTTGATTTGCTACGTAAAGAAAATCACCAATAGTAAAATCGAATTGTTTTCCTTGTATTAATTTTTCAAAATCTATTTTAGAGAGTGAATTAAGTTCATAAGAGTTTTTTGGACGTTTTAATAATTCAACAACGCCAGGGTGATCAATCCTGTCATTCACTGAGTCATTAAAACTTACCTTATTTCCTGCTTGCTCTCTAAGGACCTTGCTCTGTTGTCTAGTTATAGCAAAAATAGTTTGGTCAATCGTATTAGACATATTTTTTAACTCATCAGAAGAAATTGGTATTCGTGAAAGAGCATCTGCAGTAACATTATCCTTACCTTTTATATACCTTATATCAAAATCATATTCTTCTATAAGTAATCTAAACTTTGTTAACCTACTTGAAGGATTCGTCATACCAAACAAATAAACTAAGGGTTTATGATCAGTATAAATAATAAACTTTCTACCGTATAAATAACAAGAAAAATGTTTGATACCAAAAACAATAGCTAAAAGTTCCTTCTCGATAGTAGAATATCGCCTTTCCGCCCTATTTAATGCTCTACTTGCATAAGCTATCGGCCTATCATCAAAATTTGATAGAACAGCGCCTACACTATCACGTGCAGCATCAGTTTTTAAAATAAATTTATTTCCGGGTGAAAAATTTGGATATTGTAGAACAGGTGGGTTAATAAGAGCTGTTTTTAAAGTTTCAAAAGCTTTTTGACACTCTGAAGACCAATGAAATTGTATATTTTTTCTTGATAAGTAGTTTAATGGAGCTGCAATCTCGGCAAAATTTTTAATATATTTTCTGTAGTAATTAGCGAATGCAACGAATCTTTTTACTTCATTTGCATCCTTGGGCGCCGGATACTCCTGAACCGCCCTAATTTTATCAGGATCTGGTAAAACCCCCTCGCTTGATACAACATGCCCTAAATATAAGAGTTCCCTTTTTAGAAATTCGCACTTGTTAGGGTTTAATTTTAAGTTAACGTCTCGTAATCGTTGAAAAACTTTTACTAAATTTTTATTATGATTAATGAGATTACTACCAAACACAATAAGATCATCTAAATAAACAAAACAAATTTCGTAATTAAGACCTGACATTGCGATAGTCATGGCTCTAGAAAAGGAATTTGGGCTTATTTTTAGGCCCATGGGTAGGCGAGTCATCTGAAATTGTCCCTTGCTACCTACCGTAAAGGCTGTTATAGGTCTGCTAGACTTTTCCAGTTCTATTTGATAATAGCTTTGTGATAAATCTAAATGTGAAAAATAAGTTGCGCCACCTAGCGAATCTAAAATTTCAGTAATACAGGGTAAAGGCCACTTATCGTCTGAAATAATTCTAGAATTCAAAAATCTGTAATCAAGTACTACTCTAAACCGTTTATTACCATTATTGTCGGCCCGCTTTGGAACTACTAAAAGTGGAGAAGACCATTCAGACCTGGCCTCCTCAATTATTCCATCTTGTAGCATTTTATCAATCTGGTTATTTATTTCGTGTTTTTGGGAATGAGGCAATCGATATTGCTTAACATAAACAGGAGACGCATCGGGTTTTAAATGAATTTTTTGTTTATAAATATTAGTTGTTGTTAAAGGATCGTTATCTAAGAGAAAAATATCGGAATATTTGGCACATATTTTTTGTATAGAAAATTTTTCTTTATCGTGCATATGATTAAATTCTAATAAGTTTAATAGCTTTTCAACCCTAGTAACTGAATTATTGTTAGTAGCGCCGAAATGACAGATTTCGTAATTATCTACTAAATCAATTTTTGGCTGAAAATTTTTCAAACTAACATCCTGATCACGTACATTAAGAAATTTTATAGGTATCATATTATTTGAGGTAGGTCGGACTACCGCTCCAGCTGTGAAGATACCTTCTCCTACTTCGTCAGCAAAAACAACACAATCTTTATCTGTGTCTACATAAAAATATTTAATTATTTCGCTGCGTTTAGGAATTAACGTAAACAATTCTCGTTTAGAATGTAAAGGTGTTACTACTTTTTGATTATTAAAGTAAAATGAAAAACAAAACTTTTCGAAGTCTATTGTTGCTAAATATTTACAGAAAAAGTCTGATCCTATTACACCGTGACAACTCTCTTCAAAACTGTCAATCAGCAAAAATGTATGAACTACATTTATATTGTTTACTTATAAAGTTAAGTCTAATGAACCTTGTGAAACTATTGACCCAGATATTCCATTAATTTTTATCTTTTCTGAAAAATTTATTTTTTGAAATTTATTTACATATTGCTTAAAAATTACGCTAACAGACGCTCCTGTGTCTAATAAGAGATTAATATAATTTTCTTCATACTTTACGGTCACAAAATTTAAACCGTTGGCATTTAGTAAAAAATGTGTATTAGGAGCCTCGAAAAAACATTCTATTTGGCGGCGATTGAGTGGAAGTTGAACTTGTACCTCCCTTGTCCGTAGTTATGTTTTGCATAAAATATCCCCGATTGCCATAACGATTATTTGTCCCCCGACTATTAAAATGATTTGAATTCGAAAAACGTGGGTTTTGCCTATAAGTAGGTTGCGGAATATTGTTGCTAAAGTTATTCTGCCTACTATTGTTTCCTCTAAATGAATTTCGGAAAGAACCCCTTGTAAAATTGTTATTAAAATACCGTCCACGATTTACACCTCTATTATTTGAGTTATTGCCTCGGTTGTTGCCATTTGAGCGCATAGAAAAAATTGGTCTTGAGTTGTTTATTGACAACTCTTCGTCCTTAGCACCCCTAATCGCGTCATTTAGATTTAAATAATTTCGTGCTTTTATAATCGTTCTTAAGTCATTATTATTAAGTCCGTTCGCAAATGAATTTACTGCAATTTTTTCGTTAATCGGTCTTAAGATGTTCACATTTTGCTCATTCCCGTCGGCTTGCGTTAAGGTTAGATCAACTAGTAATTTTTCCAGAGACCTTCCAAAGTCATCGATTGATTTTGAATTTTGTTTCGAGTTGTTTAGTTTTGAGGACAATGCAGAAACAGATTTTTTCGAAATGAAGTAAGATTTTAAATCGGTAACTAAAAGTGCATTAGTCGCATAGGATTGTTTAAGTCTAATTTTTGCGCCTTCATTTAGTCGAGTTTTTAACACATAGGTAGTTAAAAGTTTTTTCCCATCATTATCCAATAAAGAATCGTACAACTCTATAGCATCTATAAGTTGTTTAGTGGAAGCCTCGGAGCCGTCCATTACTGGAACCAAGCCAGATGCGGTTTTTAATTCGAACTTTTCAGACATTTTGACTTCTGTCTCACTATCTGAAGAATTTGAATCAATGTTTGCCACAAATGGTAATTCCAATAACTGAGACTCTGTAAGTCTTTCTTGTAAACTTTTTTCTATATTCCCTAAATATCTATTTATTTCGGTTACACATAATTTAACTTTCTCTACTAAGTCGCCTACATATGATTTACTATTAAATATATCCTTAATTTCATTAAATTTTAATTTAAATTTATCTAATTTCCTAAAATAATATCCTAGTACCTTAGAATTATTCCTTCGTTCTTGATTATCTTTTCCAATGTTCCTATTAAATACTCTTACTTCTTCCAGTAAGTATCTAAATTCGTCAACGTCTTTCGGCATCCCATATCATATTTCTTTTCCATACCAATTTTATTTTTAATAATATCCATTAATATATATTAACCATATCCATCATACCATATTATACCATATTATACCATATTATACCATATTATACCATATTATACCATATTACACCATATTATACCATATATACCATCTTTTTAAATTGTTTCAGTACTCTGTGCTGCAAGTACTGCTCTTCTAATTTTCCTATTTAATGTTTTTTTGCAATGTCTATAACCAATCCATAATACTACTGTCAAAGCTAGAATAGTTAACACACTACTCAGAACATCCTGGATGGAACCAAATTTTCCGGATGTGGTTTGTCCACCACTGTTTCCTGCTTGTGCTATTATAACTTCTTCCTTGCTTTGTGTTTTTCCCATTGTTTCATTAGTTAATTTCCATTACAATTAATCCATAAAATAGTATGTATTGCCTAAATATTACTTTCCATATTCAGTTCTTTAGGCAGGATCGCCATGTAATATGTTATGGGTAATTTTGGAGAAGACGTCATCAAAGAAACAAGTTGTTAGTTTCATGTATAAACTTATTCTATTTTCCAATCATCAATATTCCGTGTCACGAACAATACATCATTTTGCTACGTTAACACTTTTATAAAATATATACAAGCAAATAGTTAAACATGAACCTCTTTTATGGGTTATTCAACTATTACACAATTTCCTATAATACTAACAGATTTTGCATTATTTAAAATAGATCGTAATAATAATAATTTACAATTTTCTTAACTATACTATATTACAATAAATTAAGTATATTTAATTAGTCAAATAAAATACCTACACACATTTAAATCCTACTAATTTGCAAGAAAATTTAATAAGGTAAAACATGGTTACGCGTGGTTTAAACATTTCGCAAAATTAAACTCTGTTAAACATGATGACAAAGGTCACTTTAGTTCTAATTAGATTGTGAGGTATGTCGAAAATTTATTTCTATGAATACTCGGCTAAAAGGGATTTTAAATTACATTTTACAAGGTGAAGTTACGTATGTTTGGGGGAGCGGAATTTATTAAATAAGTTTTTTGTATGCTTGAAAATTAGGTTTGGATTTGTGTGTTTTCTGTGCTTGCTAAAAGCATTGTTAGTTACAGCATAATTATGCAATAGTTTTTACAATAAATTTATTGTTAACATGCAGCAGGTTTACCTTTCAACTTTAAAAGGATATTATCCATGTTTCACAGAGATTATTTCATTAATTAGAAAAATAATCATCGTGCCTGTTTGTTTTATGATTGAACATTTATTTTTCTTTATACTACAACCAGGGGAACGGTACTTCAAATTTGAAACGTCTTAATTCAAAAAGTGCAATAGTTTTTGACGTCACATTTCCATAATGTTCACTAACTCACTAAGCCTTGTCCAAAAATGCGACGTTGCACGAAACGAATACTTTTGGATGACAGTGCCAACCGCCATTACATGATTGTATTTAGATTCCTAATTTAAGCCAAAATTGATAAAATCGGTGATAAAAAGTACTATTACCTAGTCCAAAAAACTTAATTCTCTAAAAACACGAAAGACATATCTAGTCGGTTATAACACCTATTGGATATACCTTTATTAAAGCGATAGCGAAAAATGTTATACCATTGAACGTTAATAAAGTGAGAGGTGAGAGCTATAATTATTGTCTTAAGAATGACGCTTGAAAAAAACGCCTAATTTATTAGTAAACTTTAAAAAAGTGCAATTTTACAGGTTTCCAGTATCTAACCCCTGAACGAAAATTATTCATCCCGGTTATTTTTGACATTTCATATCTTATTCTAACCGAACGGATCTTATTATCATTTATATTAAAAGCAAACACTAGTGAGCGGCCAAATACCCGTTTTTTGGGTTGCAGTTCCCTACAGTTTAAAGTTAAAAAATATTTAATACATAAATTCGTCGGTCTTATGACATAAGGCCCTATCTCGAGATAGGGCCAAAATGCGTTAAGGTCATAGAATATGTTGTTTTAATGTATACTTGTTTTTAGCCAAGGGTCCTATCTTGAAATCATTTTAATTCTTTATAAAAGCGACAAAACACTTGGCCCTATCTCGAAATATAAACAGTTTTATTACAGCATAAAGGCGAATCTAGGGATAGAGCTTTTTGTCGTGACAATTTTCGATATAATCTTAACTTAGGCCCGTCACAGTTGGTTCCAGTATTTCGCTTGGCAAGGCCAAACAAGCCTTATAAAGTTTACCATCTAAATTATGATGACTTTTTAGATTATAAAAAGTTAAGCGAAGATCTAAGAATCAAATCTATGAAAACGGATGACACCGGAAATTAATTTAAATGGTCGGATGTATTTGAGTTTTTTGTAAAAAAGGAGATTCTAATAAAATATTTTTTAAAACTAGCCACGTAGACATGCAATGCCGTTCAATTTCTTTAAAAAGGCAAATGCTACATTGTTTAATGGTCAAAAAATTAAATAAAGAGCAAAGGCCTATATCTATGTAAAAGTATGAAAATACAATGTCCCTTTGTTCTGGCATTAAGCCTGTTATTTCTTTGCCTAAAGATAAATTATTTTACCGCTCATTACCACATACTCAAAAATAAAATAAAAGTTTTTTGTCGTATTTTTTTTACTGTTTATAGTATTTTAGGCTGTAATAATAAAGATTTAAATTTTTTAGAGATACATTTTTCGTTTTTTATGTTAAAATAATGACTATAAATTCGATTTGTTCCCGAGTTTATTCTGTTTTCGTTTTAAAATAATATTTTTAATCATGTTTTTTAAATATGAAATTTAGTTTTTTTTTATTTTTGTTTTTTTTACTGTTTTGTATTTTACTTATTATAAAAAACATGCGTAAAATCGGTCATTTTATTTCTACTTCGAAGGGCCTATCTCGACCAAAATATACCACTAACATTTTTAGTGTCTTTACTAAAGGCCCTATCTCACATAAACCATTATTACAACCAAATGTTAATTTCTATTTTGAAATGTGGTATTTCACAAAAAACTTACATGGTTTGTTCTTCATAATTCCAAAAAAATATAGCGAAAATCGGTATAGTTCTTTGTATTATGTTGGCGTAAAGATATTAGTTTTCTTTAAATTGCTCTCCTGAAAACTTGCAAAAAACGAGATAGGGCCTTATGCCATAAGACCGACGAATTAATAAAAGCATAAAACGAAATTGTGTCAAACTTGCGCATATTTCATTTTCTACTTTTAATAACATAGAAATCCAACCCTTTTTAACGTAAAATTGTAAGTAATAGTACTCCAAACATGGGAATTTGGCCGATTTTTTAATTAAACAAAGAAATAACAAAATATTGATCAAAAACCAATTGGCAAAGGCGTCACTAGGGTTTTCCCTTAAGTGTAAAGCATGCCCTTCCGTTTAAAAACCTGAAAAATGGTTCAAATGATTATTTTTTTCTTTATGTTACCGAGAGTCATTTAAGTTTTCTCAGGCCAAACCATTGTTTTTGCATAATCCATTTTCACTATTCCAGAAAACAATAAAGAAGCAGTTTAAAATTCACCCCCATGAATGAAATGCTAAACTTCTTTAATATAACCCCTTATACACTTTCAATTTCGAATTGCGTAAAGATACGGCAAAGCAGCGGGGGTGAATAAAAGCAAACGGACGAACGGGCTACCGAATTGCGAAAAGGGTCACTTTTCTCAATTAAAATCTATGGGTAAATCTGAAGTGCAGGCAGCTCATTATGGGGTGTAAATTCGTTGCTAAATAGGTTGTTTTTTCCTTGATTAAGGAAATTGGGATTTTGAGTGAGGGTAAAGAGCAAATCAAAATGTCGCAATTATTTACTCCACAGGATGTCCATTGTGTACGTTTTACCATTGGAGTTTGTTCTTATTTAAGAAAATTTACATTTTTGGATTGGCGCAGGCACGTAGTTAGCTTTTCTTTCTGGGATGGATCCTCCCACACACTGCTGTAGCTAGGGTTTTCTCTTGGGGTAGGGGGAAGTGGCAGACAAGGCACAATTATTACCTAAAGAATTAATTAATGTCTAAAGTCGATGTTGATTTGATTAAAATTTTCTGTAAAAGCGAAAAAAAAAATCTACGCGAAATAGGGTAGGTATAGATTGGCAAACATGAATTACTACTTTATCACGTATAAACTAAAAAAAAAATTACCACAATAATTAATACAATTTTTTTTGAACCGTTTATTTAAGAGAAAACATTAGTGACGCATTCGTCACCTCATTTTATTATCAACGTTTCGTTTATTTTTTGCTTTCTTCAAAAAGCGACCAAATTCCTCTTCGAAAAGCAATCACCTACTGTTTTAAGTTAAAAAAAAAATTGATAAAATGAATAAAAGCAAAAGTATTTAGTACTTTAGTAAATACATATTATTATGTATTAAGGGTCATGTAACAGGTCAATTAAAGGGTAATTACCCCCTAGCTACGCCGATGCTCCCACAAAAAAAGTGCTATTATTTTTTATAATGCATTTAAAAAGTTAACATAGTAATAATGGGGTTAATTTAAGCACTTATTGATGACACAAACTGGCTTTGGGGCACTGCCCCCCCCCCCCCCAATATCCCCACGTCTTATCTACGTGCCTGGATTGGCGGGAATAATGTAGAATGTACGGGGCACGTTTTTAATTTATATCAAGGATATTTTTTTATCGAGGACTCAATGTGCTTTTTCACTAAATTTTGCTTTTTACCCTACCGCATAGAGAAAGAAAAAATTAAATTGTCCATGGTTTCAGTTTTAAAACTTTAAATTATTAACTGAAAAAAAAATCATTAGTTTCTTGGTTTATATCCTAAAGAAATTTTTAAGCGAAAAATTGTCCCTGATCGGGGGCTATTCAAAATATTTGTACATTCACTGTATTAGCCTGTATAGATACACTATTATGTTAATTAAAAAAAAAGGCTGGTTTAATTTTGTTAGTTGTCATAATGTTATAAGCTTTAGCAGAAAAATTATCATAGGTAATATCATGAGTGTATACCAAAACTTGCCAATTTTAAAATTTATAAGTGACTGATTATTACCTGCAGAAAATGTTACACTAGTCTGTATATTATTTTGATGTCTTGCTTTTTTTATGGGAAAAGATAATAAGTTATTTCAGTCTAACAGTTCTGGCAAAAATAAAATGTTTATCAAAGCATATAAATAAAATCTGTATAAACATTCCCGGAATAACTTTAATAACAATAAACATAGTAATAAAAATAAACATCAAAATAGACATACTAGGTATATTGATATTGACAGGCAAATAAAATTTTTCAAATAAAAAAAACTTTGTTTATTTTAGTCCACAGTATATAAAGTATGTTCAATGACCGCTGACCGTTACGTCATATTCTCCATATTTGCGGTACGTCGTATATTATTAAACAAAAGATGCCCTTTAACAACGACTAGCGAAACCAGCGATCTACGTCATAACAAATTGAACAGTCATGGGGACTTGGACTGAAGGTCGACCCGCCGGCATCTACCTGAATGATAATAACATCTCGCGTCCAGTCTCCTGTTCTTGTCTATTTTAAGTTATCGAAACAATGATAACGATATAATCGACGGCAAGAGCGGCAAATAATAAATAAAAGAATTGCACAGATAATGGGATGACGTACTAAGTATCTGATCTCATGTCTTTAAACCTTCTGCTTTATAGTGGCGTCTTTTTAATTGTTTCTAGAGAGGCTCGACGAACATTCTATTCGAACAAAAAAAAAACACAGAGTATAGATAGCAGTAGCGTAGTAGCCCATATACCTACTGCCACAAAATATAGTATAGCTACGCAGCTATATATTCAGTGCTGCCGGCGGCATTAACCATAAAAAAGAAACGGACAAAGTGGGCGAAGGAATGGCTTTAGAAGAGAAACCAGTTTTCTCTCTCTTTCTGTGATACAGGGAAAAACAATAAAAAAAAATTAAAAAGTCAAAATTTGGAAATTGAAAAAGTTAATTTCATTTTTAGGTAGGTATATACTAATATCAGGGGGCTGATTAGCGATATGCCAAATAGTTTAAGCCTCGCGTCTGTTGGCTACTTTGCTTCTGCTACCTATATTGTAAAACACGCATCACTGTGCGTTGTTTTTGTTCAAATAGAACGAGCGAAGCAGCCAGCAAAGCCGCATTATGTGGACTTCTTTATTAAATAATACACTTTCTGCTCAAAAATTGTTTTAGTATTGTCACTACAGGAAATTAGCTTTTTATTTGTATACATTTTTCCAAACAATTGACATTAATGGTAAACAATTAGAGGCTAAAACTTTGATACAATAAATTAATTCTACCATATTATGAAGAGAAGAGAAATTAAAACGCAGATCAGGCGCAAAGTTGCAATTTATTCAAAAATCCCACCCTGCTATTATTGAGTCAACAAAACTTCATGAATATCCTTAAAAAATCGCATCCAGACTCTATCTCCCCAACTCTTCGTTAACTCTCCGCCGCTCGAAACTCTATCTCTTTGACGACGGCCCGCGATCGATGTGACAGCGTGGATGAGTGCGTGAGCCGGACGCGCGCCATTGGCTCCTTGTTCGGCTGCGTACGGCACGTTCGGCTCCCTTCAAAGGGCCCGATGCGTTGCGTAAGCCCTAGCCCCTAAGCCCTAGCGCCCTAGCCTCGCACTCGCGAAACAAGCAACCCTCAACGCGCGTCAGACGCACTCCGTCTGCTGATCTGTAACACGACCGTATACGAATCGCACACTGAATTCTTATTTTAAAAGATACAGAGCGCGTCTGGTTTCACGTTATATTACGTTTTACACCTAAAGTTTACCTTAAAAAGTTGTATTTTTGTGGAATTGTACTGTTGAAGTTTGGAATTTAAAGTTGCGGAGGGGAATTTTGTTGAGTTTGTTTTTGATTGAACGAGAGAAATAAACATCTTCCATATGGTGCAAGTTTTGGAGATGGTGCGGTCGAACCCATTCGACTATACGATTCAAGTAAGTTTTAAAATTTTTAAAGATTTTTGTGTCTTACCTTTAAATGCGTGGTTTTGCCTATATTAGACAAATATAATTAAATATTGTAAAAATTTAAGGGTAGAAGGTTAAATTTTATTATTATTTATCGCATAAACAATCTATTCACTATATAAACTTGGTCCACACTTTAATTTCTAGCTTTTCGCGCCAAAAGTAACATGCGATTGGCCGATAAAGCAGTTGAAAGAGGACCACGTCACAATTAGACTTCTTTCAACTTGTTCCATAATTTTTAAACCAGTTTTTAAAGGCAAACATGTTTAAAGCTATATTATTATTTAATATTTTAGTAACATGGACATTTGTTTATATTGGTGTAATAACCGAAAAATATGGGTTTTAAAAGAAAGATAACGCTTTTCTTGCTGAAGCGGTTCATTAGGAATTGTAGAAAATTCTTAACAAGTTACAAACTTCAAAAGAAAATTAATTTAAATGAAAAAATAAAAAACCTTTAACACCTAATTTTTTTGATAATAAATGCTCAAAATGTTGTCCATTCACCATTTTGGCAAGTACAACTCGTTTTGAACATTTCTAATTACCTTCGGAGATATTAATGTATTATTCGTCCTTTCAACTACTCACATTTGACAAGGAATAAAATTTAAAATTTGGTACTTATGTAGGTATACCATGAAATCAACAAAAAACTAGGGTTGCCATTTAAAAAAAATTATCTATATCGTCGTATCTTTAATTTCAGACACAAATGTATTAATATTTTTTTTTCTAAAAGAGACCACAACTTAAAATATTTATAGCCGTGCCCAAGAATTTTTCCAAAAGAAAAACTGTTTTTGGATTTACTGAATTTATCCCCAGTTACAAACTTTATAAAATAGACGGCTGTCACTAAATTTACAGTAAAATTTAATAAAACAGGTATAAATTCGGTATCACTGGATAGCTTAAGGTCCAAACGTTGTTTGTCTTGTAACATATTTTAAATTAAGGCCTTTTTTTTGGAGAAAATAATTTCGAATAGGTTTTGTACTAACACAAGTTTTCGTATATTTTGAAAACGAGAAGTTAATCGGAAAATCTGCCACAAAAGAAACACAGTTTAAGGATAGGTCTTTCCATATTCTTAAATTAAAGTAAACCGTATGTGCATTTCGGAGAAATTCGGTGACAGCAAAGGGCAAAAATTAGGTTTTTTTTTAAATGCGATGTTGCACCCTTAAGTTCTGTACCATAAACTAATGTTATATTTATTTACACATTCTTTACTTATTTATTTAATTATATCATATTTAATTCCGAGTCAACTTTTGCAGACCCAAAAATAACCAACGTACCAGTTGCCAAAAAAATGCTGGAGCTTAAGTAATTTTCTACGAAAACGTGACCGTTTTAAATGAGATAACTTTTACCCCAAAATCGAAATAACGAATTTATCTAATAGCTTGGAAAGAAGCGGGTCCAAATAGGCAGATAACTTTTTCAGATGTGAAACGAAAATTTTATAAAAATTGTATTTTCATATACTTTTAAAAGGCTGAAAGGAAATTTCGACATTATTAGACGCTGACCAGAATGCAATCAATTTTTTAAAGTTAAGTAAGTAAATAACAAGAATAATTTGTTGTAACAAGGAAACACATGTCGTAATTTTTTTGTCCAACTCACAATTTAATAGTTACACTGAGAAAAAAGCCTTCTGTTCCTTATGAGCTTTCACATACTCTTTATATAACTGTTTAATACTATAGGTGACAGCAATGCGCTTTCCTACTGTAAGACAACGAAAATTGCTAGACCGTTGTGTAGTAATAATATCACGGTAATTTAGCCAATAGGAAATAGGAGTTATTGCTACCATAGAATGATTTATAGACACTATTGCTCTGAATACTCACAGCAATTATCAAGTTCTATTGGGGGTATAATCTGGTTTTATGTACTGTATTAATTCCGAATGGCAGTTGTAATGAAACTTGACATTAATCATAATAATATTTGCTTGCTACGGTTAATAAAGCATATACTTACCACTAAAAGTCAGTACTGAAATTTTCAATAATTTAAATAGTTTCTAGTGTGATATTGTTCTTTTCGTTGCAAAATATGATTATCTATTATGCAACATGGTTTACTGAGCTCATAGAATTCGTCCATAGATTATAAAGGCCAATACTAATGATGCGTTGTGCAAAATAAGAATCTTCTATTGGTTTATCTGATACACAGAGTAAAAATAAATTAATTGGAACACGTATTAGTACGATCAGCAGAATTCAAATTCAGACAGGACAGCTAGAAGACACCGAACTCCGATTGCTATGAACCCCGAATGGCACCAGTTCATAGGTTCTAGCGAATACAATTCATTTTTGGGAACCCTGTTCTGGTTTCTTAATTGTAGAGAAAATGCTTTACTAGGAACCAAATGCGTATCGCATTGATGAGAAGATGCAATTTATTTCTTAACAAAATTGCCGTATTAAAAGTAGTAGTACCATTCTTCAACAAGACTGCGCTGGAACTGATTAGTAGTTACCAATAAAAACACTGTTTTAGCAAATCTGAAATTGATATAACACTAAAGCGGGTTTGATACAGTAGTAATTTATTTATTATGGGTTCATAAAAAAGAAGCTATCAATACAAACTATGGCTTAGCAAACCTGTTGTATTAGATCATTTTCCTCGGTAGGTATATTTAGGATGTTATTATTGTTAAAAGTGTCATTTTATTTTGCAAGAAAGAAAATTGGATAACGAGGGTAGCTATTAGTGATCCAACTCTTCGGACAACATAAAAACATTTTTTACTCGCGCATCATACACTATTTTAAGTACAAACACTAAAATGAACAAAAAAACTATTTAAGAGCCAAATTTACATTTTTGTTCTTTATACTCATCATCATAACGGCTGATCGTTACCGAAGACACCAAGTCGTTACGTAGTCACGAAATAATGATAAAAAACGGAAATGGCAAATTCGCAACTGGTGTTTGCTCTTTATAACTATTTTACCAAATTCAAAATTAACGCCATAAAAATCAAATGACTTTATTTCTTTATTGTTAAGGCGCACTTACACCTCGTGTTTTTCATCGGTGCATCGTGACAGTTTAACCCCCTGCACTTCGGTTTTGAGAGTGCCCTTAGTTAGATGGCAACCTATGTGGATTGTTGGTAGTTACGGAAAAACTTACTGTCAATAACTTGATACAAAGATTGAGGCTACGAGATATCTTTACACTTATAATACAGATATGCCCGAAATAAACAGTACTGAAACTAAGTTGGCGGTGTTTTTATGCGTGCGCTGTCACACTCAAGTTAGCTAGTATAGACCTGTCAAGTAAACCTCAAACAAGTAATTAGTAGGGCATAATTGTTAAAAATGGTGTTAAGTACAGAGGAGAAAGTGTTTCTGGTAGAGCATTATTTTCGCTCATACGGAATGGGCCGACATAATGGTGCAAGTTTGCTATACGTGTCTGATCAATTCACACAACGGTTTAATAAACGTTCTCCAAGTAATGCTGTAATTTTGAAGGTTATTGAAAAGTTCAGAAATACGGGTAGTGTATTGTGCCAACGAAAAGGAAACTCGGGGCGTCCCAGGACAGTTAACAACAACAATAACCATGAACGTGTTTTTGAGCAAATCTTACAAAATCCGAAAGCCAGCCAGGCAAAGACAGCGTTACAACTTGATTTAAAAAGAACTTCCTCAAATAATCCTGAAGGAGCTGGGTGCATTTTCGTACGTGATTCAGGTACATCAACAACTACATCCTCGGGATTATCGCAGTAGAGTGGAATATTGCGCCAGAATTCTCGCGTTACAGTATGAAAATCCTGAATTTTTGGAAAATGTTTGGTTTTCAGACGAAGCACACTTTCACTTGTCAGGCTATGTGAATCGTCGCACAAATCGATTTCTGGGCTTTGCCAGACCCGATGAGGTTCAAGAGGTTCCATTACATAGTGCAAAAGTGAGTGTCTGGTGTGCTGTGTCCGGACACGGAATCATTGGTCCGTACTTCATCGAAGAGAATGGTAGGCAAGTCACACTTAATCAACAGAGGTACAGACACATTTTAACACGATTTATCCCTGATCTACGTCAATTCTGTCATGCACGTAACTTGGCATTTCGAAACCAATTTTTTCAGCAGGACGGGGCAACTTGCCATACTGCTGCCGCAATTCGTCAATTTCTTCAAGAACATTTTCCAAGCAAATTCATTTCACGATTTACTGACTTCCCTTATCCTTCACATTCTCCAGACCTCACACCTCCAGACGCATACATTTGGGGCATGGCTAAAAATGCCGTTTTCAAACAGGCACCACAAACCATCGATGAATTAAAGGATGCCGTGAGAGTCTTCTTCGCAGCTCTGAGACAACCCTTATTCAATAACATGACCAGAAACTTAGAACATCGTTATGAAGTGTGTCTTGAACGAGGAGGTGCACATTTAGAACATATATTAAAGTGTCAATAATATGTATTTTTTAAATATATAATACGATTACAAGTTCAGTACTGTTTATTTCGGGCAATACTGTATTAGGTATGCAAAACTATGTATTCTGGTAACTAATATGAAGATTTAAATACTTTTAATCACTGCAAATTTGCGCAAATTTATTTATTTATTAAATTAATGTATGTTATTTAAACAGGAAATAAGTTTCTGCCACATGAAGAGACGTCAGATACATCTAATGAGCATTTTAAGATTAAGAAGGGAGAGATAATTATTTTCAGCGGGGAACCCTATATACTTTAGAAAATAATTAGTTCTGGGTCACGGCAAAGTTTGGAACATTTTCGTAGAATTTAATGGTGCGTTTAGACCTGGAAAATTATTGCAGAAGATTCTTGTGCTAGCAATTTTTAACGTTATTAATTTAACTAAATTAAATATTTCTGCAGACAAGCTATAACAGGTGCCCATGATGCAAAGAAAACAAGATATACTAGATCGCACTCATAATTTCGTCCGTCTGGCGCACGACGTCACGTGACGCTGAGAATTTCAATTCGAACTGGATTCATCAACGCTGACTCTGAGCCCAAACTTGGTAGTTAGTTCTCTGGCCCAAACCCCTAATCATGAATTTTTGAGAATGTCCGTCTCCTTATAACGCAGGAAGAAGAGATTTTTCGAAAACCAAGCCCCTCAAGGGTTAAAACGGGAGTTAAAACGTTTATAGGAATCTCAGAAACTAGAACTGGTGGAGTTTTAAAAATAGGTTTATAACGTCCTTTAATAAAATATTAATATACGTATTTCGTGATTTCTCCATAATCCACCTGGGGGTAGAAAAAAAGGGGTGCCGTCTATTTTGAGGGAGATACGTAGCATAACTTTCCATAATTTTAAGCTATATTGCTGAAAATTGGTACTATGCGTCCTCTGTCAAAATAAGCATGCAAGTACGTGTTTTGATCTTTTGGGTAATTTGGCCCCTAAAAAGTAGAAATAGAGGAGTGTTCAATATAAACTTTTATACCTCTTTTCCACCCCCTAGGGGCAAAATTTCCCAAAACATCAAAATACGTATTTGCTTATTTCAACAAAGTGAGCATATTACCAATTTTCAGCAATATAGCTTAAAATTAAAGAAAGGTATATGTACTCCCTCAAAATAGATTGCATCCCTTCTTTTTAACCACTAGGTAGATTTTGGAAAAATGACGAAACATTTGTATTATTATTTTATTAAAGGAACTTTTATACCAATTCTTGACCCTCCACTAGTTGTAGTTTCTGAGATACAGAAATTCC
Organism: Polydrusus pterygomalis; assembly: GCA_963969555.1. Taxonomy (NCBI): domain Eukaryota; kingdom Metazoa; phylum Arthropoda; class Insecta; order Coleoptera; family Curculionidae; genus Polydrusus; species Polydrusus pterygomalis. The sequence goes on along the minus strand of OZ018378.1, from coordinate 3,054,562 downwards.
TATAAAAATTTCAACCCCCGTTTAACCCTCTTAGGGTTTGGTTTTCGAAAAATCCTTTCTTAGAGTAGATACCTACGTTATAGGGAGAAGAGATCAACGAAATTTCATCATTTTAGGATTAGGGATTTAGGCTGGGCGTTGAAGAATCCAGTTCACATTCAAATTCTAGACTCCACCCACATGCGCAATGTCATATCTTGTATGATCACAGGTATCTAGACTTGCAATACTTACTTGTGTTACTTGCAGGTAACACTTTCCTGCAATTTATTGCTTATATGTGTAAAAGCAACAATCATTTTCACCATTATTTTCTTGTATCCAAGTTTCTTCGCTACCCTAATATAATAAAGCAACTTATTTCCAATGTTATTTTATCGTTCATCTAATCTTTATAAGTAAATCACAAGAATTTTACTAAAACTGTTTTTAATCGTGTTATACGCATAACATAATCGCAATATAAAATCAGGTTGCTGGTCGGTTGTTTTGTCGCCCCGTTCCCGTTAATAATAGATTTTTAGCTCATACACTCATGAACAAAAACATTGCATTTACATAAAATTCTGTTCAGTACGTGTGTTGAAATAAAACACAGCAAATGGCTGACGAATTTGACAGCAAAACTATTTAAAAAATAACAAACTTTCGGAACCCTTAATAAATTTGTTTATAAAAACTTAAGGAGTGATATTAGCCGCGTTCGGCAATTACCTCAGACGTTACTCAGACCGCTTGGATTGATCTAAATCGTTCGTTTATGACATCTAAATGTAGGGGAAATAAATCTCAACAGTTCGGCAATTAAAATCGGAGCGCTCCGAGGATAATCTTTTTGCTCGGAGTATTTTGACCGAGGAAAGCGATTAATCTCAGCTGAATTTGTGAGGTTAAGTTTGATGTTTATATTTAGGTTTAAAATTTTGGTAGTTTGATTGAGAAAAGCCTTTATTTTTCTATGATTTGACTGAAAATAATATGCAGGAAGTGGAACTATATGATGTGGAAGAACAAAAACGCTATACCATGTTTATTTGACCATAAATACACAGAAATATTATACATGTTCTATAGACGTCCCAGCAGGTTGACTTGGTTATTCCAAATCGATCAGCGACTGATCTAAGTTGAAAATACACATTAGGCAAGGCTAAGGAAGGCATAAACTCTGGTGGGTTTTACCTAAAACTTTCCATATTTGATAAACACCAGATTGCTATCATGGTCTGTTTATCCAATAACATTTCCGGATGGCCAGCACCTACAGCTATCAATCTTCCCTCTGAAACTGCATTTAATTTATTAAGCAAGTCTTCAAAGGTAGTTGGGGACAATCTAAAAGTGATGTCTGAACTGGTGATGTGCAAATCGGGGCACCATTTCTTCGTCAAAGCCGTCTACCTTTTCCAAAATCTTGACGTCTTCCTCATTATCGTCTTCAAACATTAGTTGATAGCCTCCTTCAATTAAGGCCAATACAAAGCTAGGAATACTCATTTTTAGTAACTTTACCAAAAGGGAAAACAGGTTAGGTTTCTTAGATCAAAACAAATATTACATTTTTGACTTTGACAGAGGTCAGCTGTTAGGTACCGTTCGTTAATCACAAAATTCCCCGACCGATCCGAGGTCACGTGACAAAATATTCATCGCATCGCAGATGTAATTGCCGAACGCGGCTATTTAAGACGTAATATTTTGTTATGTTGCTGTTTGGTGTGGTTGAACATATTTATGCAATAAAAAATGTGTTCCCTATTGTTGCATGTATTCGTTGCCATCGGAAAATGGTTTGCACAGAGACCATCAGCCGCATGCAAAACGATAGTTTCGGTTTGAGCTTTTCGTGTATTTTGTATTACCATTGTAGAGAATAGTTATTTACACTACATGGGAGGTAAGCAGCACTAACCAGTAATACTATACGGGAATCTGGCTTATTCAAAAAACGTTTTTAGGGCACTCTTAAACAAAGTCTCGCTCACATTCTCGTCGGTATAATAGGTTTATTTGTACAAATACAAGTATATATGTTTACATGGACACCGTTAAAATATAAAGTTATATTTACCGGAATCGTATACACCCACCCGTTCTTGTCGGTATTGATTGAAAAATTTAAAACCTCTAAATAATAAAATAAGTTTTAGGACCAAGCGCTTTTTATAAACTTCGAAAGTTCCTTTATCTCTTAAATTATAAATGTTGAAAAGTTTATTTTTAATTGAAGGACTTACTTTTTTACTGTTATTAAGAGTGTCGAAATTATTGAGGCGGATAACTAAATTAAGCTTTAAACGCTATATATACGGTTGACATACAATATACCTCAATAAAACCACCAGTAATAATTACCCAAGCAGACACATTTTGGTAAATGTTTCCGACACAAAAACGAAACTCTTGGCTACAAATTTGGAAACATTTTCGAAACGTACACATTTTAAATGCCTTATTGCACGTGTTTCCGAGTGGTTAGTACCAGCTGTGACTTTCGCTGTTTCGACGTATAATCGAAACTTTTATGGAAAATGTGTCGAAAATGTTATATCAAATGTTTTTATTCTCCATTTTAAAGGGCGCTGTTTGAAGAATTCAAAATGGACACAATAAGGAAACAAATAATTCGAATTACTTGCATGTTCTGAAATAGGAGGAAAAACAATATAAAGATGAAGAAATAAATTGAGTAATTTGGCTTTATACTTTTAAAGCGCTCTCAATTTATTTGCGTTTACAGAAAAAAGTTTATTTTGCGAAAAAATATAATGTGACAACTTTACGGTTTTTCAAAAGAGGCAGGAATTTAACTTAAACAAATTTTAACAAGATAAAAGTTCATTGGTCAAAATGGCCTCCAGAACGCCAGCTATTATTCTGGTTCAAAATGGAGTCGAGACACAATCATTTCTAGTATTGGGTTTCTATAATATTTCGTATAATATGAATTTATAAATAATAGACACATTATCGGAACAGAAACACTGTTTCGATAATGTATCGAGAATAATGCAAAACAAACGTAGCTAAAGTAAAATCGACTTGCATAACCTAAAACAAGAAGAGCCCACAAAAATATTTGATATAAGTCACAACAAATAATATAAAATGGTTGATAAAGTGATTGAAAATAAATAAAATCAAACATATTATGTATTTAAGAAATCAAACTGAAAACAATTTAAAAATTATAATAATTATTGACGGTAGATATTAAAGTGCTGTCCTGTCCTTAAAAATTTTAGGTTATTGTTATTATAATTTGTTCCGATCGACGAGCAGTTTCAAAAATTATTTTCTTTACAAGTTTTGTAAATGAATGAACATCATTGTTTGGAAAACATTTCGAAGCAGAAAAATACCAATTTGTTTTGCTTCACTTAAATTGAAAATGTGTCGCTACGATTTGGAAACGCATGTGTCATACATAGCTTTACAATTTTATTAAAAATTGAAAAGAGTTCTCGGAGAGTATTCGAAATATTCTCTGCGAGATTTCCTAACAGACCCACTTCAACCAAAACAACAGTACTGAATATTGTTCGTAATTTTAAGACTAAAGGTACTGTAGTTTGTAAATGCAACTGCTTAGAGTAAAATAATGGCGTACTCGATGCTAGAGCACGAGAAAATAATTCAGATTTAGAGTTTTTACTCCATGTAAAAAAAATAGTGGTACGAGGCTTCTTGGCATAACTGTAGGACAGCATCACTTTACACTACTTTAGAGTAGTGTGCAATATACATAACTGTAAATATCATCCGTATAAATAGCCAAAAAAAAAATCCGGAATTGCGAAAAGGTGATGAGATACGAAGAAAATCTTTTGTGTTTCCCTTATGGAGAGAGTAAATCACGATAGAGAATACTCACGCAATGTTAGTTATAGCGACGAAAGCACCTTCACATTAAACAATGAACCAAATTTTCAGAATTGTTAATATTGTAGTAAGCAAATGAACACGCCAGTTTTAAAAACAAGGACTCAATACCCTTAAAAGGTAAACATTTTTGGATATTGGATTATTGGACCTTATTTGTTGGAACACAATTTAGGGAAAAAAAATTTGGAACTTTTACAAAATCAAGGGACTGTTTGAGCATCTGATTATTAAACATTAAGTATCCATTTAAATTAGTTGTCTTAATAGATATTTTGTAAAGTGTTGTTTTTCCACTTGTCTTCAAATGAGTACAACCCTTAAAAATAAAGCCAGACTTACCACACGGAAACACATGTTTATTTCTCACTTCGACTATGTTTACGCCCTCATGACACATGTTTTCTGGTTTTGTTTATGACGGAACGTGTAATCATATTGTGCATACGTGCACCACCCGTCCGCATTATACAAACAGTTTTTTCTACACTGAAACATTTATGTTACTTTACGTTGCGTTTCCTTGTTTAACAATGTACAGGGTAGCCCAATCTCAAATTAATTACATCAGGTATTCTATTTAAATACTATAAAACATCAACCTTGAATGGAACATTTTTTTTTTAATTTATAAACATTCTAAAGTATACTGAGGAAATGGTCTAATACAACAGGTTTGCTAAGACATAATTTGTATTGATAGCTTATTTTTTATTAACCCATTATTAAATAAATTGTTAGTATATCAAACACGCTTTAGTGTTATATCAATTCCAGATTTGCTAGAACAGTGTTTTTAGTGCTATTTAGCAGTTCCATTAGCAGCACAGTCTTGTTGAATAATGAACGAATGAAACTCAATTCGACGTATTTTGTTCCCAGTAAAGCGCTTTCTCTACAATTAAGAAAGCAGAACAGTGTCGCCAAAAACGAATTGTATCCGTAAGAACCTATAATGCACAAGAGGTTGGTGGGGGTTGGTAGCGATCGGCAATCGCCGCGCGCCGTAGTATTAGCTTCAATGTATTTGTTGCGCAGGTCACATCGTTGTTTGGAGTATTCTAGCTGTCCTGACTGAATTTGAATTTTATTGATCGTGGCGATGCCTGTTTCCATTAATTTATTTTTACTTTGTATACTTATCTAGTTTTCCTAAAGTTTGCATGTTAAATAAAGCAATAGAAGATTCTTATTTCATCCAACCCATCATTAGTATTGGACTTTATAATCTATGGAGGAATGTAACTATCTCAGTAAACGATGTTGAATAATAGATAATCATATACAATGTCAAATGACTAGAACAATATCACACTAGAAGCTATTTAAATTTTTTTGCTTTATTAACCGTAGCAAGCAAATATTATTATGAATAATGTCAAGTTTCATTTCAACTGCCAGTCGGAACTAATAGTATATAAAACCAGATTACATCCCCAATAGAACTTGATAATTAGTATTATAAGGGCTATAAACTGTTCTATGGTAGCAATAAATCTTATTTCCTATTGGCTAAATTACCGTGATATTATCACAACACAACGGTCTAGCAATTTTCGTTGTCTGACAGTAGGAAAGCGCGTTGCTGTCACATATAGTATTAAAGAGTATATGAATTCTTATAAGGAATAAGAAGGTTTTTTTCTGAGTGTACCCCAAATTACGAACTTCTATTTTCAATTTTAATTTAGGAATGAATATACAATCCTCTGATGCCTTAAGAGCCAAAATTACGACGATGGCGTAAACACTGTCACCATTATTTAGCGTAATGCTGCATCAACCTAAAAAACTAAAAACGTTTTTAATAAATCCCTTAAAAATTATGGTTACTGCGGAAAAGAATTAAGATGTCATAAAATGAATATTTAATACTCTTTTTAATACTCTACTTTGCTTTCGGGAAAAGTCCTTAATTTTTGAGGATTATTTTATATATGGCCTTCCTTATTTCAGCGAAAAGGCTGCTAAATGTGGGGAATTAGTATTGAAAATATTAATGTTTTTTAAGATAAGTCTCACCTTTCTAAATAAAAAAAAATATTTCGTAAAATTAGATTATTTAATGAAACCGGTGCGGCTAGTCGTTTGGTAACAATTCTTGGACCAAGCTTAGATTGTATTAAAAGTTTCGTATGTGAAATTTACTTGCAGGCTTAAACGCAGAATATATAGTTAGATAGATAGATAGATAGAGGTTTGTTCATTAACCAGTAAAAACTGGTGAAAATGTATGACGATTTATGGAAACTCTGTTGGAAAATTCTAAATGGTGTCTTTTACCTTTTACTTAGCCTAGGACATGCTGTATCACTCAAGGACAGGCTGTAGCTTTTAAATAGTACACCTGAGAAATTTATTTTTATTTTAGTTGTTAAGAGTATACCATCGCTTTTACTCGCGACATTAACACCATTTACTTGAAACCCTTTAAATCTATCGGATTTATTGCAATATATATTTGCTTATTTAGAAATAAAGTAATTTTTGCACATTTGACATATATACTATTATTAACGATCGTCAAAATAAAAAGTTCAAACATAGTTGCAGGCAAGGGCGTCGCCAGCCAGTGAGCTAGGGAGGGGCAGCATAGAAGAACTGAAGAAAACATTAAGATAGAAAAGTTTTAATTAAAAAAATAGTGCGTAATTTTATTTTTATTTCCAGTAAGCCGTATTTTTAGAACCTCTAGGGGGGGCTTCTGCCCCACCCCTGCCCCTCTCTGGCGACGCCCTTGGTTGCAGGCGCTCAGCTGTAACTAAATATCAGCAGTAAAATTTAATTAAACAGGTATAAATTTGGTATCACTGGAAAGCTAAATGTTCAATCGTTTTTTGTTTTGCGACCGATTTTTTTATTTAGACCTTTCTTGGGAAGAAAATAATTTTTAAATTTCGCCTATATTTATACTAATACAAATCTTAACATAGTATAAGACAAAGTCGCTGTCTCGTCTGTCCCCAGCTATATGTGCTTAAATCTTTAAAACTACGCAACGGATTTTAAAGCGGTTTTTTTAATAGATAGAGTGATTCAAGAAGAAGGTTTTTATGTATAATACATGCATAATATTGTAGGGAAACACTGATAAATTTAAAGGTTTGTTCGGGTTTGCATTTATAAATCTTGACGTGATGGTGAACTCGCCTTATTATTATCTCAGAGGCGTATAATGCCTGGCATTGCAACGCAGGCCGGGTACACGCTAGTTATAGTATATTTTAAAATCAAACATGCAATCGGAAAATCTGCTACAGGAGAAAGTGAGTTTAAGGGTAGGACTTCCAATATTTTTAAATCGACGTAAATCGTCTGTGCGGTTTTGCAGGAATTAGGTGACAGCGGAGTGTAAAAATTGGGTACATTTTATATGCACTTTTAAATCTTAATTTTTCTTGTTAAAACGCCGAAGTGATTCCATCAACCTTTACCATAATATAACAAATCTTGAGAATGAGGTCATTTCAAATATTTCATTTTTTGGAGCAGTCCGTTTAACGACAACAATACAGCATCTCTCATGGTTATATAAATACAATCTTAACAGCTACCAAAGGAATAAAATCGAATTCTGGAAAGGTAGAAAATACGTCTCCAAAATTATTTTTCTAAATCGATGAATAAAAGTAATTTCAGCAGTCGAATGCCCACAATGTACTGTGGTCAGTAGAAAGGCGGCTTTCAGGCAACACTTCACTTTTATTAAAAGAGAGCGGTTGTCAGGCGCATCTTGATAAGGGTTTACTCTCGTAGAAACGTAAAAGGGGACTAATTTTATAAAAAATGTCCCGGACTCGCTTGCTTGGCTGGAAGCCTGGATGTGGAATAATATTCGATTTTTCATTTCCATGATTTAGATGTTACGAATTTTGTCGCGATGGGGTGAACCAAAAAGAAATAAACATTGCTTATTGCAAAGGCTAATAGGTTACGTTTTTGCATGTTATTTTCCAGACTGGCCATGGAAAACCCCATTGCATTATCGTTTCCATTGGTATACGATTCCATTATTCCACTAATGCATATGCTAATTCTGCGAGATTTTCAGCAGGCCTCTGGCGAGAACGTACCCGTCTCCCTAGTTCATCCCACAAATGTTCTATAGCGTTCATATCGGGGCTTCTGGCAGGCCACTGTAATGTGGTGATATCCGTAGCTTCTAAGGGCCAATTGTATAGGTTTGGGTTAACTCAAAAATGAGAGTTAATCGGGGGATAGGTATAAAAATACATTGTGTAGGCAGAGGTTATTCCCTATTCTAGGATAAACACTCAACTCGTGGGTCGGGTATGAGTTAACCTATACAATCTCGGGATTAGGGGGAATATTATTTAAAATTATTATGGAGGCATCTTTTCTTTCGGATGAAGATGATTTAGATATCATTGACCTTATATCATACTAAAGTTAGCAGCTAGTTCAAATAAGACTTGCTTAACACAAACCCATACAACTGACAAAACATTTTACCTTGGGATAACTCACGGAATAACTCTATTATTAAACTTAGGTTTAACCCTAAGGTAAATTCATACCTATACAATTGGCCCTAAGAAGTTTCGAACAATTGCTGCGGTGTGGTCGGGCATTATCCTGCATCAATATAAAATTATTGCCCACTAACTCTGCACGAGGTAAGACATATTACTGCTGTAAAATGTCAATATAGATTAGCGCTGTCATCGACTGCCTCAATGGAAAAGCATGAAGGGGTATCTTTCAAAATTCTATTAGACTCTTCTGAAGGCCCTTGTATAATGGACAACGGTCAATTAAAACTTAATCAGAAAAAGAAAAAGAAAATTGTGACCTGACAAAAACTTATCACATAACTTTAACTTAACATAGCATGGAAAATAAGTTTTATGTTTGCCCTCCGCTGTCTCCAAAATGGCACATACAATTTACTTCAACTTAAAAATATTAAAAGACCTGTTTCTTATGTAGCAGCTTTTTGGATTACCCTTCCGTTGGCAAAATATAGTATAATATAGTATAAATTGACCTTCTTTAGAAATTATTTCCTCCCAACAATAGGCCTAAATTAAAAATCTGTTACAAGACACCATTAGCTACCCAGTGATACCAACTGTATAACTGTTAAACTAAATTTTACTGGTGATATTTAGTAACTGTTGGACGGCTGCAACTGTTTTTGAAATATTTATCTTAGCGATCGTTAAGAGTATAGAAGTCAAATTTGAAGAAATTACTTTTAACAATAATTATATTTTGAAATAAATTCGATCGGTTTAAACTAGTTTAAAGGGTTTCGAGTAAATGGTGTAAATGCATGTCGTGAGTAAAAACGATTGTAGACTTCCCAGAAATAGATCCTATACCGAAATTCGAAATTTATATCCATTTTTTTTTGTAGTCAAATATTTACCATCCGTATTACATTAGAGATAAAACATAATATTTATAGATAACAGGTTGTATCTAGCAATGTTATTAAAAAATTGATAATACACCCTCTTCTAATCGGACTGATATCAATTATATTATCAATGCATTATGTAAACTTGTAGTATTGATTGCCGAAATAATTATATGGTGATTGGAGTTAAAATACTGATATTTTGAATATAACATATTGTGACCCACTTTCGCAATATTACATTTGAAAAATTGACAAATACTTTTGCCCCACATTTTTCTCTCTATTATAAATAAATATTTTTAATCGCTCAACCCACTGATCTGGTAAATAAAGATGACACATATCATTCATAAACGCTATTAAAATGTGTTGACAACATCGTTTGCGACCTTGCTACTATAGAAGAAACCTAACCTACAAATAATCCAAGTTTCTATCGACTCACCTATAAAAAGTAACTGCAGAATTATTATTTTCCTAATTCTCGCACACTTGACACTTGCGACTCAACTTAATTAGTCTTCAAAAAATATCATAAAACCCTAAAAACACAGTCAATTATTACACAAAACCGATAAACTGCAAAACGCTGTGAAAGAAACACCAAACGGAAATGGGGATGTTCGATATACATCGACGCATCGAAATCATCGATATTTTTAATGCGATACGTCGCGTCGTTTTTAAGCGATGCATCGAGGGCATTTAATACTTATTTGACGATGCATCGATGTACTAGGCCTTAATTTTATTTGTGAAATAATGCGTTGCCTCTCGATCTTGATTATACCTTTTACTACGTAGGGAAAATGTTTGTCCGCCCATCTCTTAGTAATAAGTTAGAATAGTACAAATATGAAGTATCGCAAAGTAAAGAGAAATAGGTAAATTATGTTTCCCCCATTCCATCGCATTGGATCTGGCTGGCTCGATGCTTTTTGCTTGATCCTGATCCTTTCATTCAGGCGGCAACGTACGAAAGAATATTTATTTGATACTAGCGTGTACCCGGCCTGCGTTGCAATGCCAGGCATTATACGCCTCTGAGATAATAATAAGGCGAGTTCACCATCACGTCAAGATTTATAAATACAAACCTGAACAAACCTCTAAATTTATCAGTGTTTCTCTATTGTCGTCCACGCGGTAACTTAACCGAGACGAAAGGGTAAGGAAATACAAAAAAATTAGTTTAAAATAAGAAGTCATATGCGTGCCTACTTTATTTTTGCTGTGCAGTTTATTATTTTTAATTGTTGATGTTTTTATCTAAAATATTATAAATAAACAATACACAACATAAATATTAATTCTCAACCAAGATAACAACTAAACAAATAAAATATAAATTAAATAACGTCTTGTTTTTTTAAATTTAATTTTCAAATCATGGCCCCACTTCATCACATACTCTATATACGTTTGCCACTACCTCCCTTGTTTGGCTATGAAGGGTTTTTCCTTGAAGATTCATTTTAACAAAAAACGCAGACAATAAGAAAATGTATAAAAATAATCTTTAAATAGTTAAACAATCCCATATATCCACCACTGGCATGCATGCATGCATCGCAATTAGTTGATCACATTGAATGACCTGCAAGCCTGTCGACTGTTTTGCGATGCAAATTTGTCTGGTCGACTATTATTTTTTTCAATCGCGCGAGATTTTGTACCTGTTGCCAGATATGACATTAAGAATTTTATTCATTTCGCCCAAATTAAAAGTGTTAAAATTTGCTTGCATTCCGGACAGTATATAATAATATTTTCTTATGGTACCTATCTAATATAGATAAATACATATTGTTTAGTCTTACGAGTTAGTAGGTAGATAGGTATTTTAGCATAAATATGATTTTCTTTATAAGTGTGCGAGTTAAAATGTTTATCTGGATTTATTGGTAATTAAACCGACAACACCGCAAACTTTTTTCTGCATTCCTTAGGTGGTTGCAGAACCGTGTGTCAGACAATACAATATTATGCATGTATTATACATAAAAACCTTCCTCTTGAATCACTGTATCTATTAAAAAAAAAAACGCTTCAAAATCCGTTGCGTAGTTGTAAAGATTTAAGCACATATAGCTGGGGACAGACGCGACAGCGACTTTGTTTTATACTATGTTAAGATTAATAGAATCGAAGCGGCGCACCGTGCCACCAGCGAGTGCGATGAGCGAGATGCAATACGATGGAGCGGGGGAAACATAATCTACCTACCTCTGTTTGCTTTGCGATACTTCATATTTGTACTATTCTAACTTATTACTAAGAGATGGGCGTACAAACATTTTCCCTACGTGTATATATAGGTTTCAGGTGTCGTGTTAGAATAATTAGATTTGTGATTTGCTTGTAATTCTGATTCTATTAAAATGTTTTTTTCGATGCATCGCAGCGCATTCCGCGATACATTTTCTGTGGACATCCCTAAACGGAAATGAATGAAACAACGTCACCATGGCCTCAGACCAATGTCGCGGCGGTCACATCTTTAAGGGCGGACCTCTTACTGATGCGTTGCCATACTATCGTTGTTAAATCATTATAATTTGATATCATTAGGAAACTATAAATAATTTGACTAGTAGAAAATTTAAAAGACACGCATATTTTAGTATATTATTAATTTGTACTAAATAGGTAAAAAAGTCCAATGCTAAATCATATCTTGCCAGTTTTTTTAAACTGAATTCTAAGTTTAAAGTAATTTCTCAAAAATATTTAAAAAAATACAGGTAACATTTTTATTTACCCAACAATATTTGGTATACCAGGTCTATCGTAATAAGATTAGAGTAGTGGATTTATACAGCTACCAGAACATGGAATATTCCATGGATCCGAATCCCCCCACCACAACACACCAACGAACCGAAAATCCCCCCTCTCCTACCCCCACTTCTACCCCCACTCCTACCCCCACTTCTACCCCCACTCCCATCCCTACTCCCACCTCCACTCCTAGTCATACTATTATTCCCTCCACTCTTAAACAATATTTAAACCCAAATACCGAATTATTTTGCAGTTAGTTATGTATCCCGAGTGGTTTCATATTACATTACATTAAGCTTTGGGATTGTTTTACATTATCATCGTTTAGTGTGCAGACAGTAAATATTTAATAGTAGTGCTAGTTGTTAACAGTATTGTGTGAATTGTTGTTAGATAAGACCAGTGAAAACAGCGGACGAACATGCGAAATTTTATAAAAGAATTAAAAGATGTTAAAATCAAAGCATAAAATAAAAGTGATGAAATTAAAAAAACATTTCGTTATCTCAAATTATAGACTTTTAGTAAGTAACTGCGATGATGAAGATTTATTGATGATGATTGAAGAAGGTATAATTTTATGTGATAAGATTCTTACAGGATCCGTTAGAGCTAAATTCTTTAACGATCATATACAGCTTATAAGTTTAGGATTGGAAACACATGTTTGGTTAGATCATATGAGAGAAAAAAAATTAATTGCAGAGGAATAATTATCAGTGTTTTCTCCTTTCCCTTCAGTTCTCCTTTAATCATACAAGATGTTCCAATGCAGTGATTGCAGCAAAAGTTTTAAACAACAATCAAATGTTTATAGACATCAAAGAGAATCCTGTCCTAATAAACCATCTTGTTCACATCAAAAAAGAAAAACTATTACTAAGTTATGTGATGTACCTACAAAAAAAATTAAAATAGAAGAAACCAAGAGACAAAGTGTAATACAACCACCAATTCCCAAACTTATTCTAACACGTTGTAAAGATTGTGATACTTGGTATGTGAAAAATAAACTTGTTGCCCATTTACGCTCAAACCAACATAAAAGCGGATTTAAAAGTGATGATAATGTGAAAATTATTACTTCCGCGTTTAAAAACAGAATTGTGTCGTATATGTTACTTCCATCCAAAAAGTATGTAGACATTGATGAATTTTTTGATGAGGTAAAACAAAAGTTCATAAGTATAATATTAGAACAATTAGTTAAGCATAAATGTGTAAAAATAAATGTAGAATTATTTGGACAATATTTGTTACAAACTAAAGAGACACTAGAAACTAAATCATTTAATACTAAAAATAAGATCATAACATCATCATCAAATTTAAGTGTAATTTATAAGGAGTTTTTATCAGAAATCAAAGAGAAAGTTTCAATATTTGCAGAAAATGGATCTGGTTGGGCTTTAGAAAAAATATTGCATTTAGAACTTAATGTTAACAAATATAATCCAATTAGAGCATCCTCATATATACCTCTACCAAAACAAATTTCAAATAAGCAAGGTATAATTAACGTTAAAAATAAGGACTCATATTGTTTCGGTTGGAGTGTGATAAGTGCATTATTTCCAGCAAAAATTAATTCTGCGAGAACCCATTCATATCCGAATTTTTTTGACTTTTTAAATTTTGAAGGAATAGAATTTCCTGTAAAGTTAAAAGATGTATCTAAATTTGAATCACTTAACCAAATTTCTGTGAATGTTTATGGTTTAGAGAGTATGTGTGAGGATAATAAATTTAAATATGAGGTTGTTGGTCCCATGCATTACACTAATAAAAAACTTCCAACACATATAAATTTATTGTTGATAAGTGAGGGTGAAAACAATCATTACTGTTGGATTAAAGATATGTCAAGATTACTATCATCTCAAATCAATAAAACAACTTATAAAAAGTATTTTTGTGATGGTTGTTTAATTTATTTTAGTTCAATGCAAACACTAGAAGTTCATCAAAAAAACGATTGTAATCATTTGTATACAAGAGTTCCAACCAATGATATCAAAATTAATAAATACGGACAACATATACCAGAAAATATACTACAGTTTGAAAATTTTCAAAGACAGCTTAAAGTTCCATTTGTAATATATGCGGATTTTGAGTGTTTTTTAAAACCTTTACATTTTGAACAACCAGAAAATGATTTGGATTCATATACACGAAACACGTTTAAACACGAACCATTTGCCTTTTCATATTTTATTAAATGTTCATATGATAATTCTTTATCACTATTGGATTCTTATTTTGGTTTAGATGCAGCTGAAGAATTTTGTAAACGAATTGAAGGTCATGTTCACAGAATTTATAATAACTATCTTAAACCTATAGTGAAAATGATCCCCTTATCCGACGAACAGAAATTGTCTTATAAAAATTGCCACAAATGTCATATATGTAACGAAAAAGTTGAAGAAAATGAAAAAGTTAGAGATCATGATCATTTAACTGGTGAATTTCGAAATGCAGCTCACAGCATATGCAACTTAAATTTCAAAATACCCCATTTCATACCTATATTTTTTCATAATTTAACTGGTTATGATAGTCACCTATTTGTTAAGCAATTGTGTTGTGAAGAAGATAATATTGATGTACTTGCACAAAACAAAGAGAAATACATTTCATTTTCAAAATCCATTTTGGTGGATAAATATAAAGACAAAGATGATAAAGAAAAGAATCTGTTTATCAAAATGAGATTTTTGGATTCATTTCGATTTGTTGCAAGCTCATTAGAAACACTTGGTGAAAGTCTAGAATCAAATCAATGCATTGAAATTAAAAAACATTTTCAAAATTCTAACCAATTTAATGAAATTAGAAAAAAAGGGATTTATCCATATTCTTATGTTGACTCATTTGAAAAAATGTATGAAAGGGAACTTCCAAGAATTGAACACTTTTATGATACACTAAGAGATGAATCCATAAATCCTTCAGATTATAAGAGAGCCGTTAATATTTGGAATTTATTTGATTGTCAAAGTTTAATGGATTATACAAAAATTTATTTACTATCAGATGTTCTCATATTAACAGATTTTTTTGAAACATTTCGAAATGTATCTATAAATAATTTTAAGTTGGATCCTGCACAATATTACACATTACCCAGTTTGAGTTGGGATGCAATGTTAAAAATGACCAATATCAAATTAGAATTGTTAACCGATATAGATATGTTGCATTTTTTTAAGAATAGTATAAGAGGTGGTATTTGTCATTGCAGCGTTCGAAAAGCTGAAGCAAATAACCCCCATCTTGAAAATTATGATTCTGATAAACCATCATCGTTTATTATGTATTTAGATGCGACTAACTTGTATGGACATAGTATGAGTCAATATCTCCCAATAAGTGATTTTTCTTGGATGCCAATGGAAGAAATAGAAACTCTTGATGTGATGACAATCCATGATAATGCATATTATGGGTATGTTTTAGAAGTAGATATAAAATACCCTCAAGATTTACATGAACAACATAATGAACTACCATTTTTAGCAGAAAATATTTGTCCGCCAGATTCAAAACAAACGAAACTAATATGTAAATTAAACAATAAGGAAAAGTATGTGATTCATTATCGAAATCTTAAACAAGCAATTAAAAATGGGTTAAAATTAACTAAAATTCATAGAGTAATTAAATTTAAACAATCACCATTTCTTAAACCATATATTGACTTAAATACCAATATGAGAAATAAATCTAAAAGTAAGCTGGAAAAAGATTGTTATAAATTATATAATAATGCTATATATGGTAAATCATTAGAGAATATCGATAAACGTGTTGATATCAGATTAATTACACATTGGGAAAATATTGGAAAGAAGCAGGGAGCACAAACGTTGATTGCTAAACCAAATTTTAAGAATCGTTTAGTTTTTAATGAAAACTTTGTTGCAATACAGATGGAAAAAGTAAAAATTACCTATAATAAACCTGTTTTTGTTGGATTTTCAGTCTTGGAACTATCAAAAACTGTTATTTATGATTTTTATTATAATTATATTAAAATCAAATATGGAGACAAAGCAATACTATTATATACAGATACAGATAGCTTAATATTGCAAGTTGAAACAGAAAACTTCTATCAAGATATTCAAGAAAATTTAGATAAATTTGATACCTCTAATTACAATGAAAACAATTTACATCATATAACTAAGAATATATCCGTAATAGGACGTATGAAAGATGAGTTTTCTGGTCAACCAATATTAAGTTTTTATGGAACAGGTGCCAAAGCTTACTGTGTTAATTTGGAGGATAAATCCGAAAAGAAAGCAAAGGGTGTAAAAAAGTATGTTATTCAAAATTCTATTACAAAAGAAGATTATAAAGATGTAGTGGAAAACTCAGAAATTAAGTTTAGGAAAATGAATGTATTTCATTCAATATTGCATGAAATGTTTACACAATTAAAAAATAAGGTTGCATTGTCTCCAAAAGATAATAAACGCTACATTATTGAAGATTCTTTTAGAACCCTAGCTTGGGGGCACAAACACATTGATATTTTGGAAGATAAATCCAAGACTGATGATAAGGATGTTAATAATGTTATAAATATCTTAAGAAAATTAGTTCATGGTGTGTATAAAACTTAGGAACTAAGAAAATATATTTCAATTTCAAAATGTTAATGCTACCAGTAGGACTTTTATTTCTCTCATCATTCATTAACAATACTCTGTTCATAAAAGTGGATCCTAATGTTCAAGATACGTTTATTTGTTTATCGATAAATAAGAAAGGAAATGATAGTTGGCCATCAACATGGAAAAGGATGGATATAAAAAGTGGATTATTTACTTATAAAATAAATGATCATATAATAAATAACTCTTCCACTGTAGAGTATAAATTAAGGGTCTATTATTCCAATAGATTGCATGCAGTAACAGAGAAATGGAATAAATTGTATAACAAAGTACATATGGATGAATGTAATATACGTACATGTATAATATTTGTAATCATATTTTTTATATTGTTTATGTATTTGTTGGGATATGTATTGTTTAAGGCATATTTGTATTATAAATAAATAATTTGAAGAATACTTTGTTTAATTAAATCAAGTTAGTATATTAGCTAATACGCAATAGAATAAATGGAGGAAATAAAGAAAACTGTTACTTTTAATGAGGGAAATAATAAAACACATATACTGTTTGTATGGAAATTTGCCTATAGAAAAGCAAGGGAAAGTGATTATGAGCAAAATATATTGGATAGATACCGTTTTCGAAATAGAATTAAATATGTAGAAAACCTTTTAAATGATGTGATAGAAGAACAAAATAGAAATAAAGTATACAGTGAACGTTTTATGTAAATTTTTATTTTTAAAATAAATTAATAAACTACAGAATATCTTTTTTTAATATCCAAGAATTATTTGAATTATCCATCCCCAACCATTTAACGTAGACTTTGTTTCCTTTTTTTCTCAAAACTTTCTCCACCAGAAATACATTTGGATGTGCTACCTTTTGGAGCTCCTCCTTATAAAAACGTCCTAAAATATCTTCCTTTTTATCATCTTTTAGTAAGTATGTTGTAGGATTAGTTAAATTAACTCGTTCAACAACGAAGATCTCCGAACTCCAGTTTGGTGTGTATCCTTTAGAAAACATTTCCCTATGTTTACTTATTCTTACAAAGTCACCCTTCTTAAATTTAGGAGTAGCAGGATTAACAGTTTTGATATGTGTGTAAGATGATTTAAGTACATCTTTTTCATTACTTTTACTTATATCAATGGGTTTCAATCCTGTTGTCCTATGTTTTCTATGATTATATTCTGAAACTATCTCAGGTAATATATTTAACCACTTATAGTTACCTTGCATGCTAAATTTTCTCCACATTCTATTTTTTAATGTTCTATTTACTCTTTCAACAATACTAGCTTTTAAATTTGAAAACGTACTATAGTGATTAATTTTAAACTTCCCCATTAAGTCCTGAAAATCTCTGTTAAAGAATTCTTTCCCTCGATCAGTTTGTAAATTTTTAGGGGGAGATTTTGCAGCATTTAAAATATTTTTCATTGTTGAGGTTACATCTTTACCAGTTTTTGATTTTACAGGTAATGCCCATACAAATTTTGAAAATGTGTTTATAACAACCAAAATATATCTATACTTTCTGTTAAATTTTGCATATGGTTGCATTTCAACCAGATCAGCTTGCCATAAGTCATTTAGTCCTTTAATAATAACCCTACTCCTTTGATAATTCTTTCTTGCAGGTTTATGTAACTCGTTAACAACCGTTTCCTTAATGAAAGACATTACAATTAATCAAATGATTTAAGAAAAATAATTGTCCCAGTAGCTTTTATACGCATCATTCCATTCCTTAAGCTTTTGAGATAAAATTTCTTTGTCCCCTTCTTTTAAGTATTCCTCAATTTTAACAATTTTTTTTCCTACATCATCAAGATTATCTTTAACTTTTGTATTCAAGTATTTCAACGATGTTGGATTTATTATAGTATCTAGTTCACCCATTCCATTATCTATTTTATTTAATTCATCATTTAATTTCTTAGCAATACTTTGTATGGAAGAATGAATACCAGTAATAATTTGTCTTTCTATTAATGGTAGTTCATGTATTTGTCGCCCATTAAGAAGACTATCGACTATTTCTTTTTTCGTAGTTATTAAAGTTTCAACATATTTTTTAAATCTTTTAATTTTTTCTTTAGCATTAAAGAATACTACTTCCTTAATTTTTGTTTCCATTATTTCGTTTATTTTTTCAATATTAGTTCTTAAAATTAAATTTTCATTTTTAACAAAGTCTTGCAATGATTTAATATCCTTGATAATTTTATCAATATTTGCATTAATATTTAAATCCAAGGTTTTCAGATTCTTAATTTCATCAACTTTTTTTTCAAAATTTAAAATGTTTAATGAAATATTGTTATTTCTTTGTAAAGTTGTTTTAATCTTTTCCATTTCTTCTTTATTTAAATTTTCTATAGATTTTAATTCCGAAATTTGTGGTAAAATTATGTTAAGTTGTTCTTTTAATGCTGCATATTCATCAATATTTTTTTTGTGAAGCATTAGATGTACATTTAAATTCTTTTCTATTTTTTTTGTATTCTTATCCATCTTATCATGTGTGTGCTTAAAATGATCTACTTCCATTTTAATTCTATCATAAATTGTAGTTGAAAACGTTTTAAACTTTGAAATAAGATCATTTGTAAGCTTTTTTTCAATGTCATCGATTTTTGACGTATCAGATATATCAGTTTGTAATTTAAGTAACACCTTTTGCGTTTCTTGTTGTAAAATGGTGATGTCACCCATCTGTTTTTCTACATCAGCCAATTTTAATTCTGAATTTAATATTTTCACGTCGATATTTTTTATAGTTACTATTCTATTGTTTGCTTCCTGTTTAAATTTTTGATCTACTGTTGTAAGTTCATCTTCACAAAATTTTAGTTTTTTCGTTATATTTTGAATATTCTCAGCATTTTCAAGTACACGCTTATTTTGATTTATTAATTCTTTTTCGAAATTGGAAATCCCTAATTGATTTTTTTCCAATTCATATTTATAGTGTTCAACTACTTTGTTTTCAATATAGTTTAAATTATTTGAAATATTATTGGATACTTCATTTTCAACTTTTTTGACAATATCTTTAATATCTATATCAGTTATTTTGTAACGTTTTGAGATATGTCTAGCAAATTTGTCCACAGTCATTTTAAAAATGAACAATAATTACATTTACTATCCTTTTATAGTATAACTTTAGCTTCCTTTAATTCTTCAACTATAGAAATTATTTCATTATTATGACCTGTATGTCCAGCAGATGTGGATGCCAACAGAAGACGCAATCTATCAACAAGTTCATTTATATTATCCCAATAAACATAGTCAGTATTCGCTTTGTTAACTTTCATTTTAAGACCTTTTCCACTTCGTTGTCGGGTTTGTCGATAAGGAGCAATAGGTTTACTAAACGCTTGAACAAGACGTTTTGCGGGAGTGGTAAGTTTAGATTTTGTAATTCCATTTTTTTGTAGATATGGACCAATTATTGTTACATATTTGTTTGATGAACTTCCTTGAACCTGCTCGTCGGGATTAAAATTTCTGCGATATGCATTAGTTATCTTTAAGATATCCATATAATTATCTAAATCTTCTTTTTTATAACCCATAGGGTTTTTCTTAAAGAGCAACTCATATAAACCTACAGTACCTGAATATAATTTATTCTCAACCTTTATATCTTTTCCAATAATCTGAACAGGTTTTAGAGTTAAACCTAAAAAAAATTTATCCCGTTCTATGTCGTGAACAATACCATAGTTATGATCAAACGCGTGTTCCGTATCTTTCACACCTTCATCAATATACATTCGAGGTAATTTATCAAAGTTTTCTAGCCACTGTTCGTACCCTGGTGTGTCCACGTAGGTCATAATTGTTTGTCTTGTCTGTTCTAGGATATCTGAAATATTCTCATTTTCAATTGTTTCATTCGAATCGGAAGTTGGTGAAGTTTCAGCTATAACACTAGTTTCATGAAAATATGGAAGCTGACTAACGTTTGGTAGTTCACTAAGGGACCCTATTGATGTATCAAAAAATGATGGTTGTTCAGCTGGTAATACAGGTGTTTTTCCTGTTTTTCTTCTGGATTTTAATTTTGTTGGTGTTGAAGTCTGATACGGTCTTGAAGTAAACAATTCCTCTTTGAAATCTATAGGTTCTTGTTTAAAGTCAATCAATTCACTTTTACCAATTGTGGAAATTAATTGGTTTAATGGTTGTGTTAATGGTTTATAAGTTTGTTCCAGTTGAGATTGTGTAGTAGTTGCAGCTAATTTTAATTTCTGAAATTTTTCTTTAACCGCTTTTCTTGATTTAATAAGCTCTCTTGCTAAACGTTTGTTCATAGCTGATACTTGAAAAATGTTCAAGAAAACTAAATTTCATATATTTATATATAAATAAAAAAATCAAAATGTTTTCTATATCTACCAGCGTTTAATTCACAATCTTTATCAATAACGAGAAAACCAAATGGTTCTTTCCAACAATAAGAACATATATTTTTGAACTGATCGAATGACATATCCATCATACAATGATCATCATATATGTGTTTTATATTCATGTTATCCTGTTTAAATAGAATCAAAAGATTTGTATTCTCTCGAATTAGTCTTTTAAGTATTGAAGAGTAACCTTGAAAGATAAAAAAGCAATCAGTATTTTTATGACGACCAAGGGTAAAATAATCTCTTATAATACTCTGATTTTGACATGGTATATCATCAAATATTATAACAGAATTAGGTTTAATCTCATTAGGAGGTATAATATTTTCATCGTTATCGTATTCATAGTATCCAATTTCCTTTACTGGTTTCAGTAAATTTCTAAGATATTCGTACTTGGGTTGTTGTAGTGATTTTGAATAAAGATATACATTCTCGAATCTAAGTCCATTGGGGTGTTCAAGCAAAGTTAACATAACGTTGGTTTTACCGCTACCACTACATCCCACAATAAGACTTCTTTTGGATCCTCCGCAAAACAAATCACCATGTTTTCTAAATTGATTAGTAAAACTTCTTTCATCATGGTTTGTTATAGGTAGTGAAAAATATTGTTTAACAATTCTCATCTTGATTCGTTATAACAAAATAAGTGATATGATAGACTATTTATAGCAGCTAAATAAGAGATGTCTATTAGTAGACAGTTCAACTTCATATAAAAACTATAAAATGATTCTACATCCATCACAATCAACTATAACTAACAAGTACTGCAAAAAGAAAGGATTGGGGTTATTAAACAAACTTATTAATAAGTTGCCTTTTGAAATTCATATTCCCGGATATCAATTTTGTGGACCGGGCACGCGTTTAGAGCAACGAATAAACAGAGGTGAGATTGGTATTAATCCGTTGGACGCTGCTTGCAGATTGCACGATATAGCATATTCAAAATCAGAACAGTTACCAACGAGACACATCGCAGACAAGATACTCGAGGAGAAAGCTTGGCAAAGAGTAAAGGCAAAAGATTCCTCACTAGGAGAAAAACTTGCTGCATTAACAGTAACAGGAATTATGAAAGGTATAAAGAAGAGTGGGAAACTAAGAAAAAAACAAATTATGATGGCAATAAAGAATGGTGGAAAACTAAGAAGAAAACGTATTGTTAAACCACCCAAGACAATAGGAGGTTTCTTACCCCTCTTGCTACCTATTTTAGGAGCATTGGGAGCTCTAGGAGGGGGAGCAGCAGGAATCGCGACCGCCGTGAACAATATTAAAACATCTAAACAACAGCTGGAAGAACTTCAACGTCATAACCAAGCAATGGAAGGGAAGGGATTATTTATTAAACCATATAAGAGTGGGAAAGGACGGGGGTTGTACATTAAACCATATAAAGGAGGATCTATTAAAAGAAAATCTCTAAAAAAAAAGTCCAAATAAAATTTCCTCTTAGGGCTCTTACAAACTTGGATATAATTCATATTGTTAAAAATTTAAGAATTCCACATTTTAGAGGTGTTTTTATGAGAGATAATCTACCAATTAAAATAAGAATAAAAGAAAGTGGTATAGTTAATTTAGATAGTCAACAAAATGAGGGTACTCACTGGGTTGCTTATATCAAAAATAAAAATAAAGTTCTATATTTCGATAGTTATGGTAATCTAAAACCACCTTTTGAATTGTTGAACTATTTTAATACTAATGGAAACATAAAAACATATTATAATTATGATGTAAAACAAAAAGAAAATTCTTATAATTGCGGACAGCTGTCTATTCAATTCCTATATAATAATATGGTGTTGGAAAAATAGTTTAGTGTTTTATTATGTCTACAACAATTGCAATATCAGGAAATACTTCAGTATTATCAGCAGATTTTAATCCGCCAATTTATTTGGATGATGATAAAGATTATTTCTTGGGATTGGCTGATTTCGAATCTTTTATGAGTATACCAAATATTGAACCAGGAAAAAACAAATTATATATAGGAGATAAAGTTATAACAATTCCAGAAGGAACTTATGATATAGAAGATATTGAAAATTATATAAAAGTTAATATTGAAAATATATTTGATGAAAAAGTTACATTTGTTTTAAAACCAAATACTAATACTCTAAAATGTCACATTTTGTGCAGTAAGTTCTTAGATTTCACCAAAAAAGATTCAATTGGAAAGATATTAGGTTTTCATAAAAGAAAAATTAGCCCGTTTGTACCTGATAATTCGGATCAAGTTACAAATATAAGTAAGGTTAATGCTATTTGCATTGATTGTAGTATTTGCGTTGGATCATTCAACAACGGTAAACCAGTTCATATTATCCATCAGTTTTTTCCGGCAGTTGCTCCAGGCTATAAGATCGTGGAGTCACCATTACCCATATTGTACTTTCCAGTGAGCGTGAAAACGATAAACAATATTACTGTCAAAATTGTTGACCAGGACGGAGACTTAATAAATTTTCGTAAAGAAACAATAACTGTTAGATTACATTTAAAAACAAATATATAATATGGTTGTTAGATATAATATACCACATCAACTTAGAGTTCAACCACCAACGAAAACTTATAAAAAGAGGAATTTGAAGCGAAAAACTAGTAATACGAATCACATCAAAGCGTTAACACCAAAAAATCGCAAATTTCTTCAATCACTAGGTTATAAAGTTCAAAAATAATGGATATTCTAAACGTTAATGAAAAGCTTTACGTCGATAACTCAATAGTTGGTTCAGAATTACACACCTACCAACCATTTATTTCTTCAAAATTTGATTACAATGATGAGATTCGCATACCGATACAGGAACTAGATGCTTTTACCTTACCTTCAGAGAGTCTTCTCTATATTGAAGGAACTTTGAAGAATGAGGATGGTCAATATACTGGGAAATTAAGATTTATAAACAATGGAGTTGCATTTTTGTTTAGAGAAATAAGATATGAACTTAACGGTATTACTGTAGATTCAGTAAGAAATGTTGGTCTTACATCAACTTTAAAAGGTTATCTTTCATTCAATACTAATGAAAGCTTAAAATTACAAAATAGTGGATGGTTTCCTAATCGAGAGGAAGCTGATAGAATTTTAGTTGATGAACATGGAAAATTTAATGTATCAATACCTCTAAAACTGTTGATGGGTTTTTTTGAAGATTACAGAAAAATAATTTTAAATATGAAACAGGAACTAGTTTTAATTAGAGCTAGCAATGATTTGGATGGAGTTTTCTTCAAGGATGATACGGAACCTAGAACGGCTATTGTAGAAAAACCAAAAGTTACATTTGATAAGATATTTTGGAAAATACCACATATTTTAGTTGACATACCACAACAACTATCCATATCAAAAATAATTGAATCCAACAGAGAAATACTGATAGGTTATAGAAGTTGGGAACTTGTTGAATATTCTTCTTTACCAGAAACAACGCGTCATACCTGGCCGGTAAAAACGAGCAGTAAACCCGAAGTTGTGCGTCATGCTGTAATTGCCTTCCAAGAGAACAGAAAAGATGATGTACAAAAAGACATGAGTCATTTTGATAATGTTGATTTAACAAATATAAGAGTTTTTTTAAACTCTGAGAGATATCCCTATCACGACTTATATTTAAACTATAAGGACAACAAGTATTCAGCTCTGTATGAAATGTTTACCAATTTTAGACATTCTTACTATGGAACATCAAATGAACCAATTTTTACACCTAAAAGTTTTAAAGAAAAGTGTCCTATTATTCATATAGACTGTTCGCATCAAAAGGAAACGATCCACACTGGTTCAGTAGTCATGAGAATTGAATTTGAAACAAACGAAAGTATTAAAAAGGATACATCAGTATACTGCCTTATTCTTCATGATAAAATATTTAGCTATAATCCACTAACAAAAATTGTTAGGCAAATGTAATCCGCATTTTTCAATATATGAATGGATTAAGTTTATTAATAGTCATTATGAATAAAGAATTGAAACAACGCTTATCTTGCTTTTCAAAGGAGTTAGAAAAACTAAAGCAGCAAATACGTGATTATTCTGAAAAGAAATCCATGTATAAAAAATTTTCTCTTATAAAAATATGAAATCCCTAATAATCGACGTTCAAGGTTTTTATATAGAAAAAAACAAATTTTTTGCAAAGGAATTAGCTGCTTTTGATGGAATAAATATTTGTCATTATGTATTTAAATCTCCATTTAATATGAAGTATCTTTCACCTGAATTACATAAACAAGCTGTTTGGTTAATGCAAAATCACCACTGTATTAACTGGAATGAAGGATTTACACCGATCCACAAATTTTCTGAAATTATAAAAGGTTTAACTGAAAATATGGAACGCGTTTATGTTAAAGGAAAAAAAAAATCTGAATATATAAAAAAATATTCCTCATGTGCTGTAATTGAGCTTGATGAATATCCTCCATTAGGAAAAAGTGAGTGGGTCCAATGTTTCTATCATTCGAAACCATCTTGCATCTGTGCACTCTCCAATGTTTTTAAACTGTATGATGATAATACTATAATGATTGAATAAAACAAATAAATATATTATTTAAGTTTTTTATTTTAACAAAAATTACACATTAGGTTTGAAATATTTCAAACATAATTTCAACAGGTACAAACGTTTTTACTTCATCGAGAAAATCTTCAAACCCCATTTCCTTTATTGAACACAGGAAAGTCCTTAAGTCGGATGTGTGTAAGTATATACTGCATGCTTCAGAAGCTTTTTCATACTTCATAGACATTTCCATACACTCATCATAGGTATAAAATCTATCCAATCCATATTCGGATTCATGTTCAACATCAAATTGCAAATTTTTAAAATCTTGGGCTAAATTCTCCACGGCAGTTGTCAAATTATGTGCAGATGTCTTATGTGTATAAGATAACCACATCTTGAATAATAATACTTGAAGGAATGAAATCAAAGTTTTAAATAAGTTATTTAGGATATGGGAGGGAGGAATAAAAGATATGGGAGGGAGGAATAAAACATAAAGTATGTTAAAAATTTTTTTTTTATTTTTCAATACAACTTTTTACAAAATCATTACAAGCAAATGATTCAACATCCTCTACTATACATTCAGGATAAAAATTTAATAATTCCAATACACAACAAACATTAGAACTGTTAATATTAGATGATACAATATCATAAACATTTCTTATTAAATCACCATTTTTAATTGAAACTCTACTTATAACAGTATTATAATATTTTGAAAATTCTAGTGATTTTAGAATATCAAAACGATATTTGACAAAATTTGATAAATTGACTATTTCGTTAATTGTATCACCAGCTAAGAATATTTCACCGCCTCCATCTTGAGTAATCTTGATTATTCTTGTTCCATTAATAAACACAAAATGAATTGCATATCCACTCCCATGCATTGGTTGCCATCCAAAATTGGTAGAATAAATAAAGCTTAACATTATTCCTTGATTATTTAAAAATGAAATCCATTGATCTTCATTAAAAATTACATTTTGATTATACTTGCTTCCACTCAGCTTAATAACAGGAGAATATTTTCGCTCCAAAGAAAATCCAACACTGACCCATTTGGTTTTACTTTTGTTTAAAAAGAACATGGATTCGTTTATTAGACTCCCATTACGATTTTTGCTAAACTCTTCTTGCTTCTTGGATTGCAGATTGGTTGATTGTTGCATTTTAGGTTATAAGAAAACAAAATGTGATAAACTAATGTTTAATGTAATCCAATTAGTTGTTTAAATAAGAAATATAATAAGGTGGTGGGAGGTAATTAATTTTGGTGGGAGGATTTTACCAATAAATTTGGTTTTAATTTTGTATCATCCATTAGATGTACTTTAAAAAACAATTTTGAAGTTTGTGGTATGTTGTATATTTCAATTTTAAATCAGCGACGCGCTTTTCTGTTATTTTATTAAAAACTTTCATAAATCGAATATCTCCATAAGCTTGCTCATTACGTTTAAACTTGTATGCTTTAATATTGTTTACATGATAGAACAAATCCGCGTTTTTTATTTTAAATCCAATTTTTCTTAATTTTTGTAGTTCTTGTTTTTCTACCACATCTTTAGGTATATTCCCATCTTGAACAAAATTCATTATGGTTTTATATTCTAATTTGTTTACGGTATCAGTGCTAAATTCCACGTTTTCTATATCTTTTAAAGAGTTCATCTTACTGAAATGATGAGTTTAAACGGGATACGCTTTTATAAATAAATAACTTTTAAGCATATGCTACTTTTATTCTGTCTTATTGTTTACATAATAACCCTAATGGTTTTATACGTTTAGCTGTCTTATTTTTTGAGATTTTTGAAATGTTCTTTCACTGTTCGATAGGTATGTTCATCTTATACTTGTTTACCAAATTGCACCCCTTCATCTTTAGTCATAAGGGAGCTAATCGCAAAAAACTATATCTCCCGAACCATTTGACCGATCGACTTCGGGTTTTTCAAAACGTCTTATTACATCACCCCGAACCCATATCATGTGTTAAATTCCAATTTTGATAATTGACAGGTGATAGGTGACCTTGACTTATCTTAATTGACAGACGTCATCTTTTCTAAATAGTAACATGATGTTATCCTAAACACATGACGTATATTAAATACTAATGCCAAAATTGTTATTGAATGCCTCATCGCCCTCTACTACTAGATAAAAAATATTTAAAAATTGTATTCTCTGTTTAAATGCTGAAACGATAAAACAATAATTGCTAATTTTGGGTATGAAACGATAGATTATTAAATAAGACAATGAAGTTGATTCACAATCTTTAATTTGAATGCAAATTTTTTATTTAATAACATTTTTAAGCATGCACTATTTTATTCTCTCAAACAAAAGGCTTTTAGTTAGGTACCTATTAATCGGTCATTTGTTTTCTCGCGCTTCGTAAATAGTGGTTTGGTCTCATACCCGTTTGCAAATGACGAAACGACTGAAAACAGTTTTATATTGTTTCCTAATGAAGCAGTTCGGTTCCGTATTATAATATATCAATCTTTTAGTTTTCTAGCGTTTTAAAAGTGATTAACTAATATGTTTTCGTACACTTAATTCATATTAAAGCTGTGAGAAAAATTGGAACTTTTAGTGGTCAAATAAAAACATCATTAAATGATGATTGTGATTTAATCATACAATGTGTTCACAAACAATATATTTTTGCTGGTGCATTTATGGGTTTTAAGAGGTGAGTAAAACCTATTTCTATATTATTCCTAGTCTATCTAAAAATAAATCAAAAAAAATATTTTTTAAAGGTTTTTTATTTGTTTTCATTCATTCATTCATTTATTTGTTTAAGCAATTCAGTATAACATGTTACAATCAAAATTCAAAACAGTATTGAACAACAAAATGTTACAAAAGTTAAGTTAATAAATGGATAAAATAGGTAAATTAAATATAACTAAACCCTTATTATTGAATGAATGAATGATTATAAAATTGCAATTTGTTCCTATTATATACGTTTTGTTAAAGACAAGAAGTTTCCCCCAGTCTCAAAGTTTGAAATTGAAGCATGTATAACATAGTGATAGGTCCGTATTAAGGGGGATTCTACAATACAATACTATATCTTCAAAATTAAAGGTTTCCGAGTTGATAAGAAAGTATTATGTTAAAGGTGAAAACATTTTAAAATAAAAGAGTTTTCTTGTTTAAATTTTTATTATATTTATTTAAATAAGTTAATTAATAAATAATAGACGTGTTTTGGACTTCCATTGGCTTTAGTTTTCCATATCACAACGTTTCAACTGGTAAATATCTCCAGTCGTCTTCAGGTGAATACTGTTAATTAATATTTTAATTAATTAATATTTTAATTAAAAGTATGTATTTTTATTTAATATATAACATCGCGTAGACAATATATTTTCTACTAAATTCAAAATGTAAAGATTGTAAGATAGTTAGGATGCAATTTTACGAAGACAAAGTCCAACCCTGTAAAATAAAAAACATTTCTTCTATCGATTACATTACGTCCTGCTCATGAAAGTACATCAAGCTATGTCTATGCCTATGCCTATAACTTAAAGTTAAGTTAATTTTGTAAGGTAAATAAAATGTATACTTGGAAATAAGTGGTTTCCTATTACAAGTACTACCTTATTTGTTATAGCTGTTCAGTATGATAGAATCTTTAAAAACAGTTGCCGGTAAGTAACGAAGTTGTTTTGGTATCATTATTTCCCAGAGAAGTTTTTACATTTTTTCTTTGCGATACTTGGAGATGTAATCCCGTCGTATACCTTCTGTTTTAATCCTTATTGCCTTTTAAGAATCATGTAGCAGATGTTATACCAGGAATATAATTTCCTGGTAAAACATCTGCCTTGACAAACAAATACCTACTACATAATTGGGAAAGGTGTAACTAAAATAACAACTTTTTATAAAATTATTTTATATATTTTTATTACTTATACAAGTTATATCTATACAAATTCAATATATAAATGTACATCTTCGGCATTTAGATTGACTGGATACTGGACCGTCGAATTGTGTCCCCCCAAAATTGTTGTAATGAAAATAACAGGGGAGAGTTGATTGTAACTGAACATTTGACTTGTAGGCAATCGGGAGTCGCCCCCAAATTTCTAGTAGAATATATGGTTCAATGTGTTTTAAATAATATTCCACAGGAATCAACTTTAATTCTTCATTAGATAAATCCATAATTTCCCTCTCTCCCTCTATCAATTTTAACATAAGTTGGGATGAAGGGCAACTCATAGTAGTGTTAACTTTAACCGTATTTAATTCCGCTTCTAATTTTTGGAATCTTTTTCTTTCGTTTTCTCTAAATTTTCTTTTTGCTGTTTTAGATAAATTTGGTGGTGTTTTTCTTAATATCAAATTATTTTGTATGTATTCGTCTGGATTATACGATTCGTGATTTTCAATATCCCATGAATGATCGACTAAATTCATTTTAAGCCGTTATTGTTTAATATTTGAAAATATATACATTTAACAAAAAGGAGGGGGAGGGCTGGGGAGGAGTGGGGGTAGGAGTGGGGAATGTTGGTGGGGAGGAGAGGGGGGATTTTCGATTCGTTGTGGTGGGGGGATTCGGAATATGAAACCACTCGGGATACATAACTAACTGCAAAATAATTCGGTATTTGGGTTTAAATATTGTTTAAGAGTGGAGGGAATAATAGTATGACTAGGAGTGGAGGTGGGAGTAGGGATGGGAGTAGGGATGGGAGTGGGGGTAGAAGTGGGGGTAGGAGTGGGGGTAGGAGAGGGGGGATTTTCGGTTCGTTGGTGTGTTGTGGTGGGGGGATTCGGATCCATGGAATATTCCATGTTCTGGTAGCTGTATAAATCCACTACTGATTAGATTTGAAGAAGCAAAAAAGTAATAAAATAATTAAGGTAGCTTCAAGAACTTCCAGCAAGTATCAGTAAAGTATATCAAATCATATTTAGTTACCCAACTTTTCCCGATCCAAATACTTTATTAAATATTTTTAGACAGCCGAAAAACTTTAATAACATCAACCGATAGATCAAGTTTATATCAGCAAAAATTCCAATAATTTTAGGAAAACTTTACCAATTTCTGTCCACAAATTATCTTTCTGAAATCCAATCTTGGTCTTTAGGGACCGAAACTACCCCAAAAATAAGTTTGATTACATTCAATCAAAATGCCCTGCAGGCTTGATAAAAAATTCTCATTAAGTAAAAACAATTATATTCTTGGCCGGATACATTTTTAATAAGAATGGCATGAAAATCCGATCGATCGAAGTAATAAAGAGGATATTCGTTAAAAAGAATGGCTGATTTTTACGAGTAGGCCATTCCCTTTTAATAGTGCAGAGGTGGAGTCGAATGCTATTTTTTTTACAATATACTTAGAGTTTGAACCTTTAAAAATTAAAACTTTAGAGTTAGGACAATAAATCAAACTATCATGCTTAATCAACTTTAGCCTATAATGTATCAGCGGCAGCTAGGGCAGTAGGGTCATAGTGCCATTGCCTACCTACCTATACACCAACCACCACCATCAAACTATTTATTTATATTCATAATTATTATTACTTTATCTCCCGACCCTGAATTATTTTTATGAATAATTTAAAATTTGAGAAAAAATTCCATATGCCTAGGCCTGGCCAGGCTGTCGCATAAAACAGAGAGAGATAAATATATTTATATATATTTTTTCTAATCTTTTTTGTAAATATTTTTTTGATTTGATAATTTTTTGGCCAGACCTTTGTTTTGACCCTAGCTATTTCAATTATCAGCAGCTGTCACTGTAATGTATTGTATTACCATCTACTTCGTTTTGTTTTAGAAAAAATGTACTTTAGGACCTTTGAAAAATAAAATATTGGATATTGACAGTGACAAATTACTAGTGCCTCATTTAAAAAATACCTGATCACATACCATGATATTATGAACTATACAATAATGACAAGTGTCGCCTATTCATAGTTTATTGTAGAATGCTCTACACGCTGTCTGATATAGACACATTTTTGTAAATACACTTCCAAAAAGCATCAGCTTACAAATAAATTTCAAGTCGTTCAAAATTTTTAAAACCATTTTCGAATAATATTGCTGCTCGAAGCGAAACATCGAGAATATACTATTATCCCCTTTTCAATGTTTATTCAAGAATGCCCCCACATTACGCCGTTCGATATGAAACACGGTCCTGATAACATCCTCTCCAGTTCTTAATGCCCTTAAAATAAAGGGGACCGACCGGCTCGTTTCCCGTTGAGCCGTGACTCACCATGGCCGTATACACCCTGTGACGTAATAATATTACGCAAGGAATGGGTTTGATGCTAAGAACATCGCTAGGGAGTAAGGGACTTGTCGCATGACGACATTACTGGAAGGAGGAGGAGGTGTGCTATTGTCTTTGAATACTGATTCCCATGAACAAGTTAATCTCTACATAAATTAAATTATGTTTTCTTCTTGTTTGAAAATGTTTTAAGAAAAGGTTACTAGGTATTTAAGTGACGTACTAAGTAAATGTCAAAAACATTCATTCACTCTATAGGTTGTGCGACCAACAATTTTGTTTGGTGGGTGTTTTTAATCTGTTTTTTTTTTAATGTATCACCTTGATCTATTTTATTACAGTATTTTCTATTGACTATCTCATAAGAATGACGTTTTCATATGTCAAACATATTTGCTAACATTTAATTTTAAAGTTCTTAGGTCAGAAAACATCTCGTTGACACAGACAATATGGATACATAAAAATGACCATAATATACGATAAAGATTCATATTCCTCATCTCGTCGTTTTAGCCAGAAAAGCATCAACAGGTGAAATATGTGCTGCACCTCAGATAGAATGCAGTGCAGACAGGCATATTTTTCTTGCGCCTTTGCATCGGCATCTGGTATTATTTTTTAATTCGGTAACGTGGGAAACTCGCAGAGCCGTCACCATCCAATTTTGATTTATGATGTTTAAATCAAATTTTGTTTTTTAGCGATATTTTTGTGTGTGGTTTCAGAAAGTGTTTTGCCAATCATTTGATTACTTTGAGCTTATAAGATCTTTTGGTAGTATATTTATTGGACTTTGTGCGTCTGCAAACTGATTATATTTTTCATGAAAGTAACTGAACATATTTTTTTAACACTTATCTATATTACACAAATATAAGGCCAACATTAATTAATTTTCTAGGAGCTGTAGGTATATGTTTTAGGGTGTAGATTACAACTTTATAGATTAATTTTGTTGTAGTTTTGCTTTTGTCCCTCTTTATTCTGCCACATTCTTTAAGATCACTTTCTGTTTTATTAATTTTTCAAATTACACCATTTTAGGTTTAGTCTGGTGTATTCATTTCTAAAATGAAATTTAAATTTTTATTTAAAAAAATTACCTTGTCGGACTTCCATTGACTTTGTTTTGTTAGAGATACTAACTAACCGAAACGTTGTGGTAAGTAACAAAATAAAGACAATGGAAGTTCGACAAGGTAATTTTTTTAATATTACTTCATTGTCTACCACTATAAGTTTTTTATTGTTTTAATATTTATAGGTAATCGTTTTCCAAAGTTATCGTCTACCTTTATGGTCTGTAAATATTTAGTTTGTCTAGTGTCGTGGGGGGTATGTAAATCATAAACATTTTGTTACTATAGTTTTATAGTTTTAACCTAACCTACAAATAACCCAACTTTTTATTTACTCACCTATGAGAAGTTACTGTAGATTTATTATTTTTCGAATTCTCGCATACTTGACACTACTTGGGACTCATCTTAAATAGTCTTTAAAAATTGTCACAATATACTAAAACCATGACAATTATTACACAAAACCGATAAACTGAAGAAACTTTCAGACCGTTGTCAAAGAACACCAAACGGAAATAAGGATGTTCGATATATCGACGCATCGAAAACGTCGATATATTTAATGCGATATATCGTTTTTAAGCCATGCATCGAGACCATTTATTATTTATAGATGCAACGATGTATTAGGCCTTAATTTAATTTGTAAAATAATTATATTGCCGTTGCTTCTCGAACTTGATTAAACTTTTTTACCTTTGGTTTTAGTTAACGCGTGAGCTTAGAATAAATAAATTTGTGATTTGTTTTGTAAATCTAACAGTATTAAAAAAAAATTTCGTACATCCCAGACATCGATGTTTTTCCGCAATACATTTTCTGTGGACATTCCTAAACGGAAACTAATGAAACATCGTCATTATAACCTCAAATCAATGTCGTGGTGGTTACATCTTTAGTGGAGGATTTCTTACTACTGCCTTGCCATACTGCCTACTTTTTATGAGATTTTAGACGAAAATTAAAATTTCCCCCATCATATATACTTTTTAACAGCGTAAGTTTTAACAAAGTGGAGGGGCGAAATTTTGTATGTTGATTTACTTCAGAATGGAATACGATTTTTTCAATGGGTCCATTTGTTATTGTTTCATCTTAAGGTACCAGATGATTGATGTAAACACAATGTTACTAGAAATGACATATGACAACGGCGGCCATTACATTCTTATGTGATAAATACTATACTATTGCTACTATCTCGTAATACATACTAGTGATTTTATAATAATTATTTAACTATAAATAAGTACTATTGTTTTGTTTTTAATTTGTGCTTCATGCTGGTAACCAATATAACGTGTTGTATAAAAACATTTTGTAATGATATGCGATAGTGGCAGTGTAGCATGGACGGGTTGAATTTAATTAACTAATTTTCGACCAATCCCTTTGGCAAATAATGGAGGAACGGAAACACATTACATGAAATTTACAGAGCAAAAGCCAACATGGATTACTTTTAATTTACAAATGGTGTTAAAGTACCGATATGTTTGTTATAAGCGCACGAAAACAAGTTTTACAAACATTGCTAAAATCCATCGAACTTTTTGAAGGTATTGTCTTTTGCATGACAGCTCCTGTCAGTAATTTTTCCGGAAAAATGTTTGATAGGTACTGTCAAAATAAAAAATTGTTTAATTTTTATCTAGTTATCAGTGAATGACTTTAGCAAAACAATTCCACATAGCAACCTAACAACGCTTTCATTTTAAATAATTTTTTCAGTCAGGAAATAATCTTGCCCAACATTATTCGTGCATCTAATTTTTTCTATGAAAAAATTCAAATAACTCGTTGACAAGTAATTTGATTGAAACAAATTACCTACTTGTCAACTCGTTTTTCCAATTTTTTTTCGGAAAAATTAGATGCACTTATGATATTACCCCCGATAATATTTTCCACGTGTACTGATTTATTGTTTTAATTTAGGCGTTAGGCATCATTTACGTAATTTTTCTGCCAAATTGTGCAAAAGCCAGTTTTAAAACATGTTCTGAAAATGTTATTAACATTTGGTTATTTAATCTCATAATCATGTTTTTTTGATAAGCTTTCCAGTGAGGATGCCAGACTAGGGAAATCGTCACTAGTTCTAGGGACAATTTTCGAGTTAATCGAATAAATGTTGGCAAAAATTTAAAATAACTGATAAGCCTCTATTTTATTATTGCAGTCTAAAAATCTGTATAAAAAATAATTTCTTCTGCTACCTATCCTTCAACACTGGTGTGGGGTAGTGTCATTTAAGTTAAGTTTAAGAGCGAGGGTGGTCCGTAAAATACCACATTTTTATCACTCACGTTCTAGTAGGAATAGAATTTTCGGTGTTTTGGTATTTTTTTCCATGTAGATATAGCCATTGTAAGCTTTCAAAAAGTAACCCTGCTCATTCGAAACCGGCAAACCATAACACTTATGAGAGAGAAAACTTATTAAAATTTTTATTCCCTCCTTTTTAAAATAATAATTTAACACTGTACTAACGTAATGTCTCGGCAAGAGGTAAAATTTTATCTAATATTGAAAAGGCTTTTATGGGATTGCTATATCGACATCATATCGGCCTTGTAAAAATCTGATTCCAAACCCGTATACTTCTGAAGGGAGATACGTATTATATATAGGCTTATTTTATTTGCATATATAAGATTCGACATGTCTAATCTCATTTCCTTTGAATCTCGATCGAAATAGGACGTTTTATTAGAGTTCCAAGGATTAATTCGATTAAAGTATTCTATAGGGCTGAAGTTTACTTTAAATCAGTACTCTGTTTAAAATAAAAATATTTGAGGATTTACCTCTAAATACCTTGTAAATTGTAGATCGGCCAATACAAGTTAGTGTCAATAAATTATGTTTCGTTATGAAATGTGTTCACTTAAATTTTTTTGCCGTCTAAAATGTATATGCAAATATATCAAAAATTAATTGAAATATCGAGTTTAATAAAACGAAAACTATAAACATTGCGGTAGGTGCTTCGCAATCGGAACGTATTTGATGCTATGGAGGGAAAATGTAGCGATAGTGGAATGTGAATCGCGTTCGAACAGACATTGGCAACGTTGAGTGTTGATGAATCTCTTTTTAACTCTCGCCAAGTCAATTTTGTGTTAATTTTTTTACATTAAAAGCCTCTCTGTACAGGGTGTCCCAAATTCGAGCCTCATCATGGGGATCTCGGAAACTATAAGAGATACAGCATCGGTCAAATTGTGGCAAAGTTGCGCAATTTCGTACTGAGCAATATGGCAAAAAAATATCTGAGCTATCTTTTTTAGTTTTTGAAATTTTTGCAAAAAACTAAAATTTTGAGTTTTTGTTTTTTTAAATTGCTCGACTTATTTTATCCGCTACAGAAAAACAAGCACAACATTGTTAAGGCAACTTTTTACGCTCCATATTGTGACGTTTTTAGAATTTCGTTACAACGTTTCGTTTTTGTGGAACTATTATCAACTTTAATTTTTTAAATACGGACCTGCATTTTTTATTTTATTTTTTGATAGCCCTTTAAGCCCTGAATTCAATCATGTACCACACTTAATTATATTTAGACGTTTTGATGTCATTATTACATCTTCAGGAATGTGATAATTATTTTTAAATACGGCCCTGTTGTTAGTTACTTAATCTTTTTACCACATACAACATGTAAATTGATCCGGAATTTTATACAAATAATTAACTATATTTAAGTTTTTATATAAATTGTAACAAAGTAAAAATAAAACTAAACAAAACAGTGGCTATGACAAGAACTTTTCCTTGATTGTTTGGCTTAATTATCTTGACAACTGCAGTCACCATTTATACTCAATATTTCAGCAAAATTATGTTTTCTGCTTTAGAAAAGCGCGACATGTTACGAGTTTATTATTCTTCCAATAGGAATTCACAAATTTCTTGTGACCGTTATTTACAGGACTATCCTGAACGCTTGCAGCCTCATTATAGTTATTTTTCTACGCTTGATACTAATTTAGCCCAGTATGGTAGTTTTAATAAACCAAAAGTCAAATATGGTACACGAATGGAGCCGGAAGAACTACAAAATATTTTAGATTCTGTAACCCACCAAAATCCCGCTAAACGATATTTCAATCTAACAACTAACACCAGGGCCGTATTTAAAAATAATTATCCCATTCCTGAACATGTAATAATGACATAAAAACGTCTTAATATAATTAAGTGTGGTACATGGTTGAATTCAGGGCTTAAAGGGCTATCAAAAAATAAAATAAAAAATGCAGGTCCGTATTTAAAAAATTAAAGTTGATAATAGTTCCACAAAAACGAAACGTTGTAACGAAATTCTAAAAACGTCACAATATGGAGCGTAAAAAGTTGCCTTAAAAATGTTGTGCTTGTTTTTCTGTAGCGGATAAAATAAGTCGAGCAATTTAAAAAAACAAAAACTCAAAATTTTAGTTTTTTGCAAAAATTTCAAAAACTAAAAAAAAAGCTTAGATATTTTTTCGCGATATTGCTCAGTACGAAATTGCGCAACTTTGCCACAATTTGACCGATGCTGTATCTCTTATAGTTTCCGAGATCCCTATGATGAGGCTCGAATTTGGGACACCCTGTACACCGAGGCTTGCCAGTACGGTATATTCTGCACCTTTTAATAAATGATAATATAGCTCTTACAGCGCTTCTAATAACAAATTCTTATAAACGATTTATTCATATATTTTGTACCAATTCACTTGGTCAAATAATATCATTATTAAATTTTAGGATTCGTTAAAGCTTTATATTTTATTAACGGGTTAAACGTCGGTCACTTTTGATTATCTGCCTCGTTCCATTAACGCCGCTTTAAAAATTTAGCGGTTGCTTCAATTATTCACGTTGATGACGCACTCGACCCTGGCAATTTTAACATATTATGCGTTATATAATTTTGGAAGTATTATTCACAGTGCTATAATATGGCTTTTCTTTAAAATTAAATTGGCAAAAAATATTTGTTACATTTTATTTTATTTCAAATTGTCCCTGATCTTCATTTTTTTATATCTGCAAGTACAAAAAAATATGCAAGTGTCATTACCTGACACTTTTCTCGCTAATTATAAATTTTAAGTGGTATCTAATAGACTCATGCCCGTTTGCACCATTACATTTAAGTATGACTTAGAGCTAAGTCAGTCTTAAATTTAGATATTTGTTAACAAATATTTGAATTTAAGACTGACTTAGCTCTAAGTCATACTTAAATGTAATGGTGCAAACGGGCATCAGAGTGTTTAAATATAAAGGATAATACAATAAAAAAATTTTAGTCAAAAAAAAAACATGTTAAACCCAATTATTATTATTATTATTTTTCCAGGACAGAGAGGAAGTACTGTTTACTACATGGCAAGGAAGCTTTTCTGGCTTTTTCTGGTACAAATAGCCTGAAAGGCCTAATTTTTCTAAGTGGGACTTGACGTTTTCGCATCGTCATAGCAGCTTCCATATATTTTCGCCAAATTTGAGTACTTGGTTTTTCCTCGTTTGGGTTTTAGAGGCGTTGTGTGTTAGTGGGCAACCTATATCAATTATAAAAGCTTTTTCGTTATTCTTTTCGATCAGATGAATATCCGGACGATTATGGTGTACTGTTTTATCCGTTATTATTGGCCGGTCCCAGTATATAAGAGTTATTGAGAAGATTCAAGAACTGGTTCGGGGGAGTATTGATAGTATGAAATTTTCTTTTAGGCCTAATTTCTAGACCAGATCTTCGCCATATACCTTCTTAGTTAAGCGTTGAGTGCCAAAGTACCACATCCGTAATATCGTCACCTTAGAGTTATACTGTTGTATGTCGCATTTTTTCTGAAATTTACTTTTTGGTGTTAATAAGTTGTATGTACCTCAAACTTGCATTCCAGAGAATTACAATGTTGTATGTTACACCATATGTCATTGGCAACCATAAATACATTGTTGTATCAACGTGAATTGCGATTTTTAGAGTCTCATAGTTGTATATGTGTCACATACACCTTTGTAATTTTATATTTTATTCCTATGGTCACAAATAATACACATACAACTTTGTTTTTATTTGGTTGGGTCGTTGAGTTAGTGTGCTATTGGATTCCTGAGGTGGATAAGACATACTATATGGCTATATATGCCTCCCAAAAATGATAATGCCTAACATATTTATTTCTCTAGTTCTGGATTATATTCTTATTTGTAGTTATTTTGTTTTTTTGTAACGTTACAGAGTTGTATGTTTTTATAATTAATAAAAAAATAGAGTTACATAATTGTATGTGTTTTTTCTAGTGCCCAAAATATAGAAAAAACAATGTATATGTGTATATTTTAGCCAGTTTTCGTTATACCTAATACATATTATAGAAGGTAAAAGTTCCCTGAATTTGCAATATATAGGGTGCTTGCCGTAAAAAGCATCACATACACTTCCTTGTATCACAATCTTTAATGATTTTTTGCTAATAACTTTGTAAAAACGATTCATCCCTAAATATTTGTCGTAACGGGTATAATAATGTTTAAATATTTATTTTTATTGGTTTTAAAACTAATATATTATTTTACTTCTTACAATTTTAGAAAATAATAATTATTTATGAATTTTACCTAATTACTGTAATTCGACGACTTAAACTACTTATCGATTTATCCAAATAAAGGTCATGAAGAAGTAGGTCGATTTTTATTACGATAATCACACAGATAACGAAATGTATTAAAGGCCCACTAAACCTATTTAGCTGAGCAAATGATGTCTTTTGATATTATCTAATAAACTAAAAATCATATATAGGCACATTTTCCCTTTTTAATGTGTTTCAACCACGAACAAGTGTGATTTATCAAGCTGTTTATGAGACCTATTTCCTGATTTTTTCTAATTAAAAAACCTATCATCCACTTGACATTATATAAAACACAAAAACATTTTTTATTTTTTAAATATGTAAATATATATTTATTATTGTAACAAAACGATGTACGGACAACCAATATTTAACCATTTATTTGACTACAATGTACCTATTTTTTTTAGCTAGGTATACCTCCTACTTCATCAAAAAAATAATATCTGCATATTTTATATTTAATCTGCTGAGGTTGGTTAAACACTTAAATAAAAACACTGGCATTACTTACGTTTCAGTGTTTTTTTTAAATTTGTCGTGTATAGGTTATATATTTTCCAGAGGCGCACGAAGGATGAAGCCGAAGAAATGAATTGTAATATATTATTAACCGTGTCAGAAAAAAAAACATTTTAAAAGTAATTTTTACTTTAACGCAAACTTAATCTAATTAAAATGAAACCTTTTCCGCGAAATATTGGCGACTTAATTATGTACGATACCAACTTAAACTAATTAAGCTATAAAAGTTAACCTAAAAATTATCTAAAAACTTCTTCATTACGGAGTAAAAAGCTTTAACTTGGCGTGTACTTTAAAGAAGTTTAGCCAATGAATATTGGAATAAAATGTATCCAAAGTTTTCCGAAATTAGTTTTAGTAATTAAATAACTACTTTTTAAGACAGAAATAGGCAGGGAATAAGGGTTAAGAAAGTTTTTGATTTATTTAGGGTTGTTTTGAAGTTAATTTTAGAAGCTGGTAATTAAATCTGGCTTTGCAAACGTTAGGAAGGTCGTAATTTTAACAAAAATGTTATCAGCAGCAAACTTGCTTCTTATATAAAAAAATGATGGCGATTGAACACAAAAATTACACATCTAAGATTTGGATACTATATGAGCTTTTTTTACTAAATTTTGATTTTTATCACATAGAGAAAGAAAAAAAAAAATTTTTACGATTTCAGTTTTTAAAATTTTAAATTATTGACTGAGAAAATCAATAAACAAGATACGCTTTTTAATAAAAACACGGGAATAAACTCACTGAAATCATATCTGTCTCGACCCATCGGTCCCAGTAATTCAGCTGAAATTCAAACGTCTGCCTGAATATCGGGCGGATTGTTGTCTATTTTTAAGCTGTTTTTGTCTATTTAGTTTATCAAAATAAAGATAGCAATATAATGCGTTGAGGCTGACAAATAAAGGAATTGCACGGAAAATGGGATGACGTAATAAGGTTTTGAGCTAATGTTTTTAAACTTTCTGCTTTCGCGCGGCTTCTTTTTAATTGTCTCTAGGAAAGGTTTGTGACCCTCTAGGAAGATTTCTATTATTGGAACGTATTAGCAATAGGTTCTAATTCAGAATGTTAATGCTGAATATGATGAACTCGGTTATAGTGAGAATGCCTATTGCCAAAGGCCTTCTTTCGATGTCGTTGTCCAGTACTATTGTTTCCATTTCCTCCATAAACATACAAAATGACAACAAAACCCTAATCAGTAAAACTGAGGAATTCATATTTCTGGTGGCTTAGATTGTACAATAAATATTAGTGTTAATAAAAAAAGTTAAAAACATCCTTATATTAATTTTTTGTTAACACTAGTGTTATAACGTTATACAAAAAAAAATAATTTAAACAACGACATACACCTGTTATTTGTTAATAACTATTGATCATATTCATATATCAAAAACGTCTTTTTACACGTTTTTTATAGCTCTATATATACAATACAAACCCATTTTCAGTTGACCTATTTAAGCCGGCGATTCTTATAATTTGTCCGAGAAAATGGACAGACATTTTTCCTTTGGTCCAACTTTTAACCCCTTTATGACCAACAATATCCCTCAGCTCTTATCCAGCTCGACACAGGAATTATGGAGTTGGATAACAGCTAAGACTTAAAAGATAAATAAAGACAAAATTTGAAGTATATTTCTTTGGGTTTAAAAATAAATAACCTTAATTGCAAATTGATCTATTATTCTTATAGTAAGGAGGGATTAAATAAAATACGTCTTTTTTAAATTAGACTATCAAAAAAAGTTATTTTTCGTACGAGAAAATGTAGTACACTTGTTGTATACCGCTTCCTGGTGTGTATTATACATTTTGTCGAGTGACTATAACGTCATGTGTTATACATAACTGTTATTATCCAATATGCGCTTATAAAGAAAAATCCAATAATTTTAAATTCGGTATTAATAGTACAATTTCGCTTCGCATATTCAAAATGACCGCCTTTGAAGCAGAACTGTTGGTGTGGTATTACAGGAATGCAGCGAGTAAAAGTGCCGGTTGACCAACCGGTTGAAGTGTAACTATAGAGAATATGGAGATAGCCGGAGAATTCCAGCTTTATAA
The DNA here is from genome assembly GCA_963969555.1 of Polydrusus pterygomalis. NCBI lineage: Eukaryota > Metazoa > Arthropoda > Insecta > Coleoptera > Curculionidae > Polydrusus > Polydrusus pterygomalis. The sequence goes on along the minus strand of OZ018378.1, from coordinate 3,012,226 downwards.
TGGACAAGAGTTTCACTTTAATTTCCTGTCATCAGAGTAAATTAGATTCATATTTGGTTGAAATTAGATTCATATTTGGTTGTGACCGACGATGGGGAAGTAACAGGGACCAAGGGGACAAATAACGCATTCGAGTTATTTAAAATTGCGCTCACAAAAACCAAACTTATACAACAGTAATAAAATACTTATAAAAGTGAAGCAAACAAAAGTCGTAAAGTTTTTGACACGTTCAGGTCAGGTTTTTCTAAAGTTTCAGTTCATGTTTTAAAATACTTTTAACATGCAAAGGATGATACTTTTCGAGTTTACTACGAGCTATTGTTAAACCCATACATATGCATCTCATTCATGAACATTTAAGAAACCTGATGGGTGGACATTCCAATTTTAGGTCCTGTCGGCTTGTTGTGACAAAGAGAATGCGATGTCTATCTTTGATCGATCGTCGTTGATTCTAGCTAGTAAGTATTTTAGAGGCCAAGTAGTATACCTCTAAATGGGGCTAAGAAATGATGACATGGAAATTTGATTTTATACATTTGTTGCACCGTAAGAACTTCCTGGCTCTCCATCCTGACGGAAAAAATCCACATAGCTAGGCCTGGCCAGGCTTATAATCGTACAAATAGAGAGAGGGGGATAAAATAAACCATAATAAATATATCTCCCTCTTTTACTGGTTCATAAGAAATTTTGTGCCCTGGCCAGATCCTCAAATCAGGCCGCGATTGGCGGATTTTTGCGTGTCATATTTTGTCTAGCTGGCTAGTAGCAAACGGGTTATTTTTTCGTCTTTGAATTCGTCTTCCTTATACCAGATGACAACTGTTTTTAAAAGAGCTTTCCTGTCAAAATATTAACTTGAACATAATATATTCTATCATAATTTAATTTTTGTATTATTGTTGCAGGTTAGGTTAGGTCAGTAAAACATTCGCGATTTCCCGCGCTTTCCTTAGAAAAAAATGGTGAAAGGTCGAAGACTTGGATCGTGCCTTGCGTGATTTATTTATAACAAACACTTACGTGGGCAGAAATTACGGCGTCCAAATTCTATGGAAATGTTTTTTCTATTATATGTTTATCTTTGGAATATCTAAAAATAATCTTTATTTTCTGTGTTTATAGGTATTATGCTACATTTAATTATTCGGTTTTTTTTCTAGTTTATTTTTATAGATTCTTTTGTCTAATATTTTGGTCCTACCTGTTTCAATTATAATCAGCCGCCACTGGACAAAAAATGTATACGTTTTATTTAATTTTCAATTAGTGTTAATATTGGATTGTACACATTAACCTACATTTTTAATCGTTTCTACTTTTACCATCAAACCTACATTACGGCCATCAAAGTTTTTATATCCAGAGTAAGTTTCGAAAATGATGGGCTCTTACTATGCACTCTCAAATTCACTCTAAATCTGGCAATGCCAACAGATAGCTCTGGCTATAAAGGGGTGAAACTCTGGATCAGGATAAATCTGTTCTTTTCCCGGAATTTAAAGAAACTAGCTTAAATGGGTCAAAGAGAGCTATCTTGTCCAACTAAATTTAATTTTACTTTTGTGGCTAAAGTTCAACGCCTCCAGAAGTGTTAATTTTATTTCGAGGTCAATAGGTTCTCAAGAAAATCTAATTTCTAAGCCAACGTTAATCGTCTTTTACAGTCCATTGCTTTCTTTCATTGCTTGAAGGATTGCGGGTAAGCGTTTATTAAAATATATATAAGTGAAGAAAACTTTATTATATTAAGTACTAATATTACTTAGACCAATCTAAATAAATCCGTGATGTATAACAAACTCACAAAAATATGTATTTGTTTTCTTTACTTTCTTTACATCAAAAAGTAAATAATGTGATAGAATTATAAACTGTATAATACCAATAAAATAAATATTAGTCTCATTCTAAGCTTTAATATTACAATAATAAATACCATGATTCTGTAGATTAATTTATATAATTTTAAAAACCCACCCTTTCGTTTAATATGGTGCGTAAATGGTTTATAATGATATATTTATTGTATAAACAATAATTATAATATAAAATATGTTGGCAAAAGAAAATAATAAATTATACAGTTTCTCTGGCGTGTAAAATAATTTGATATTACATTCATTATTAAATAATTTAATAAAGGTTTTTCATCGCTAAATAATGTATCAGATTACTTCTAAATATTTTTTTTAATTAATAGTTTACAGTACAATAAGAGTTGTGAAACTTTTTACAATTTTTTAAGACATCATTAAAAAAAATATAGAGCCATGGTTATTGGAAGCATACTAAAAAGCGACTCTTTCTGTTTTAACGTTTTTATTTTCTTGTTCTACAACTTGTTTTTGTTTTACTAGTTCCACTGCATTCTTTTTGTTACTGCTATCATCTCTAAAAGTTTTCCAACATGTTTGCATATTTTATATATTATATTCTTTACTTTTGTTCATTTCTCTCTCAATCTATTGTAACTTTCTTTATTCCGTTTCTTTTATTTATCTTTGTTTTAAATTTTTTTTCTTGATTACTGATTTCCAATTTTGAAAACACTGCACTGTAGCATTTTTTATTTCTCTTTACAATTCTTTATTTATTATATTATTATATATTATGTATGTGTTATATAACATGATTTTTTAATGTTTTTCTTATTTTTTTTTAGATGAACCGCCCTATCCAAGTGAAGCCAGCGGATAGTGAAAACCGCGGTGGTAAGTTGCCTATATTGTTCTTATTGTTGCTAATAGTTCACAATTTGGCTTACGTGAAGATTTTTTTTAAATCGGTTTAAAAACTGACAATCTTACTAGTATGGAAATAAATTCTTACATAATGTTGTTTTGTATAAATTCTTTTATAAAATGTTTAATTGTGAAAACAATGTAAAAAGTAAGTGTTGAAAGGTTGTGCGAAAGAGTAAAGATTTAGTACTAACATAAAAAATACATCTTGCGCTGCTAAAACATAATTATAATATTAAAATGATTTATATAAAGTATAGTCTATAGTTACATTAAATTTTTTAAATTTACAAAACATTAAATAGTTAATACGTTATTAAGCCGATTTATTATAGCTATTTTAACATATTGTTTATACCAAATAGTCTACCAACTTTCTGAAAGTCTGCATATTCAATTTGATACAAAATTTTAAGATTCTGTGTAAAGAAAAATTTTTAAAATACTAAGAGTAATATTTTAGTCAAAAGTTATCAACACGAAAAATTTATTTTACAGATTTTGACACAGAAAAAAGTGCAAAAACAGGCGCATTTAACCGGTTTTATAATAACGGGGATGATACCGGTAAGCAACGACGTAGTTAGAAGTTACACAAAACTTAAATTAAATTTTTTACATATTTAATTTTAATTCACTTTAAAAATACCCTTATTTTTGTAGATTCTAAGTTTTATTAGTAGAACAAAATACCTTTTTTAAAAAACACATATTATATAAATCTGTCTTACGAGAATAAGCAAAAACAGCTTCATTGTGTAATACATATATCAAATCAGCTTTAAAATTGTATGGTAGCAGGTGTGGTGCTGGATGGATATACCGGATGTTCCAAATAAGAATGCACTCTACAGGGATCTCGTAAACCGTAGAAGATACAGAGATAGTTAAATTAGAAAAAAGTTGCGCCCTACTAAATTCTGCAACGTTGTGTTTTCAATTCAAAAATATTCCGAATCCTTCCGAAAAAATTTGGGCGAATCAGAATTTTCGCGATTTCGATTTTATTTTTTCTGGCTCGATTTAAAGAGACATGTCAAAATAAAGGTTACATTCTTATTGCCATTCTTTCTCCTTTACAAGATGGTGTAATTAGATTTTTCATCCGACGTTTCGTTTTCTCACATCACTTTTTTTTTTAAATAGTCGAAAAATTTTGTATTTTTATATTCCCTTCCTCATTCCAAATTCAACGACGTATTGCACCTAGTATTACTAACATGTTTCGCAATTAAAGACTCATCATCAAATTCATGTTATTTAAAACTATGTTAGTGCATTTGTAACCTAAGTTAATTTTCAGCTGTCTAAACTGTAATAGGAGGCTGCGTCAGGTACTTGTTTAAATAAATTATAAATACTTTCTAAATGACAGATTGGCTCAATGTAATCGTTTACGGTGAGTGCAAATTTTCTAATTTAATCATCTCTTATCTCCTACGTTTTACGAGATCCCTGTAGAAAGCGTTTTTATCCGGAACACCCGGTATACTATGAATTAATAATGTTTCATCAATATGTGAGTTTTTTAGTAAATTTTGTCGGCAAAAAAGTAAAGAATTTTAACAGGAAGTAATTTAATTTAAATAAAATGTTGACGTATTAAGTATGTAAAACATAGTAGGTACCCAATCTACCCAGAATCCCGCCTGACATACTACTAAGCATTTAACTATATTCATTATTCAGTTGCCACTAACAGAACTAACCATTCTAAACAACAACTCTATGAATGTTTCATTTTAAAGTTTCCAGTTATACTGAGGCTAACTATTAACGTCTTTTAAACGGTAATTTTTACCAAGATAATTAACGTTAGAGAGAATGTGCCACTTTTTAAGCTTTTGGTTACAACGTCCCAAATGTATTTCTTTAATAACTGAAAAGTTACGTTTCGGCACAAATTATTACATAATCAGGAAAATGTTGAAAGGATTGTCAGTACAGTCGTTTATCAAACTTTACCTAAGTATAACTAACGTATAAATAGATACAAAATTTAAAGAATTAATCGGCAATTAAAAATACCAAATATTTTACTTAGTAATATAATTTCATAAAGTGCTGAAAATGTCCTCTATGATTTTTAATGAACACATTTTCCTAATGATGTATAATTTGTGCCGAAACGTAAGAAAATAAGTTTTAAAAGTTATACATCATTCTGTTTGGGATAAAAATAATTCCAGAATTAAGAAAACAAAAATCCAGGTCCGTATTAAAAAAAAAATAATAACTCAATTATAAGAAAGCAAACTGATGACATTTTGTATACAGGGACAAATAAATACAATTTTTTTTATTTAAAGAAGGTTTTTATAATATTAAAACTTTAGTTAGTAGTTATTAAAGAAGTTAGTTTTAGACATTTTCATCAAATTACCCTTTATTTCATGAATTAAAAACAATTCGGTAACACAGTTACTGAATCTTAGAAACCTATGAAAATGACACATTTGTTTTAATTTAATTACTTCTGGAAATTACTGTTTGTAGGATACCAATAATGGGCAAATAAATAGTTACCACTCCGTATAATAAAAGTAAGAAAAGTTATGCCACTGTTTATTTGTTAGTTAAAAGATTTATGTATGCACATGTGTTTTTGGTAGGATTTTATTAATTTCAATAATTTATTTTTTGTGTTTATTAGTAAGATAATTTGAAACAATTCTTTCGAGTTATATTTTGCGGTTTTGGCTTGTTTTGATTATTTTTACTATTTTTTAAATTTGTTTAGGTACCTATTTTCCAAAATTGGACAAAATCTTCTATTACTAAGGGTATACATATATATTTTGTCTATTATTCTTTAATTTGGTACTTTATTTATTGGATTTATTTAAGAAAAACCTACATTCATCGAAAAATTTGCATGCCATAATTAGGTCTAACTACTTGAGCAGTTGTGCCATTTTATTTAAGCCAATTAGGCATATTTTATGTAAAGTTAAGAACGAGCATTGCCAAAGAAAGCAAGTGAAGACTTTTACAAAAAATTAGGCTTAAAATTCTCTGGTGGCATGAATTACAATTCCATTAGGATTCGGTTTTGAGGAGTACCGTACTATAAAAGCGTCACAGTTTAAAATCAACCGGTTCGAAAAGTAACCTTTCTGTGTTTACTTTAGTACTCGTCATGCCATATTAAGAGATAAGTATCAAAAAAATAACCTTGTCGGACTTTCATTGTCTTTATTTTGTTAGTATCTCTAACCGTTTTCAAGTGTAAACCTAAATACCATCCTACGTGATTCTTAGAGTGTGAAGTTTGAGCTGTTTGTTTTGGACAAGGAGAGGCTTTCAGATATTGGGGATGTCTATACTTGCTTTACTAAATATATGGGTACCTATTTTGATTCATAAAAGCTTCCGTGTCCAAAACCTTGGCTTCTGATCACTGTATTATGTTGGTTGGTCCATACATGTTCCGCTATACCTGATCTAGAAGTTTCTCCTCTTTAAGTATGTTTCAGATGTTCTTTAACTCGTGCGGGAAGCGGTATTTTTGTTTCTCCAATGTACTAATCGCATTCGCAAGGGATTTGATGTGTGATAAATTATAAAAGCGGTTAGAGATACTAACTAACCGAAACGCTGTGTTAAGTAACAAAATAAAGACAAAGGAAGTCCGACAAGGTATTTTTTTTGATAATACTTCATTGTCCACCACCTTTAAACAGAGAAGGACGTAGTTGCGAGAAGATCGTTACCGTAAGTAAATATGTTATGCAAAATAACGTTACGATGCTTTTAGAAGAATATTCCAAAATAAAACTTAGAATGGATCTGACAACTTTACTACATGCTATTAGTCCCTCAATAAACATAAAATATGGGCACTGCAAAGAACCCGTAAGATGCAAAGTTCGGATTATGGTCTTCTCTCCATTGAAACATTATTTTACGGTTTATCATAAATATATAGTAAAATTTCCCTTAGTAGTGATAAAACTATTTTCAATCCATGTGAGAGAACAAATAGTTTTTGGAGTAGCTTCGCATAACAACTGTTAAAATTCATGTGATACACTTCTAGTATCTCCTAGTATTTTTATTTCGAAAGTTATGAATTTGCAAAAGGTAAATAATTCTAGTAGTAAAAGTAAAACTTTGATGATTTGACTTTTAATGAATTGTTTTAGTAAAAAATATCGAAAAATATAAGGAAAGGAAAGTTAAACACGTATCAAAGGAAAATAAATACAAATTTTGAAGAGTAATAATAATTATCTGAATCGGCAAAACCAACCATTAAAAACTGTACGTCATTTAAAACTTTCTATTCACAAAAAGGCGTTCGCATACATCTCCTTTAAACCAATTTACCGCTGTTAATGCGTGTAAAGATGAACATACACGTTCGTGTCTAACTAAAGAAAGGAGACGTAAGCGACAATCGCTGAATGCAGGTATTTACATTAATCAAGCCGAGATGAATCGGGATACATAAGTGTTTTCGCTGTTTATTTGTCATACTGTTCGTGTAATATTTGCACTTTGCTCTATTTTAAAACAAATATTATAGTAACTTTGGGGTTCATTTTGCTTCAAAATGCGCATTTTCTAAATTTACACCATTCCTGCTCTTCTCGATCTAAAATGATAAATAAAGAACAATCTATAATTAATATAAAATAATTCATATTTAAAAATTTTTTCCCAGAATCACAGACACAGCAAAAAATGTTTAAAACTTAAGCTATTCAGTTGAGTGATACCAAAGACCAAATGTTTCATTTTTAAAAAGCCAATTCCTTATTGTTTAAAATCTTATTGGAAATCAGTAATAGGTGGATTTGGATTGGTCCTTTTTTTGCATACTACACAAGCATGCACCATGCTTGTTTATTACTGAACAAGATTTTTCACAAAAAACAGACAAAAATCACCCAAATGGCCAATAACTAACGTAAATTACGTTGGACTGTTACTAATTGACGTTTTAAAGTACATATGTTGAAATATAAATTTCCTATGAGTATGAGGGAAATAATTTTACGGATTGCTCGTTTATTAAAGCAGTTGCTAGAGCTACTGGAATCACCAAATAACGGTATGATGCTTTTAAAAGAATATTCCAAACTAAACTTTAGAATGGGCCTGACTACTTTACTTACTTTGGGGGATTTATTTTTTTATATATACTTAACTGTTTCCTTAATTCGGAATATGCAAAATGAAACATTCTTAAGTGGTGAAGGGCACAGAGGAACCTTCAGGTGCTGTTACAGGGTAATTTCTCTAAATAATAAATAACCTCGAATTCCCACATTTGCTCCCGAGCGCGTGTTTAAGCCTTTAATTATTTATACGTTTTCAGATAGATAAAATTTAGTAAAAGGGAATCTAAATTACACAAATTGCTTTAAAGGAGTTTCCTAAATTATTTCTGAATGCATTTATAATTCAACAGCATCAAGGAGCTTCCGTTTTCCTTCACAGTTTTGTCTCCAGAGATGGGACGACTTTTTTTTTCGGTTTCTTTTGTGCCTAATAAATAATTGAAAAAGCTTATTTTGTTACATCTTTTGCCTGTTACAATAATTCCATTTCTTGTCAAGAGCCTTATTTTCAGAATATGAAATAGATAAATCTAATGGGCTAAAGTAGTATAAGATATAATATTACGAAAGATAGCAGAAATTGGATTATAATTTAGCTTTGATTTTTTTCAGTCAATTTCTGACCCTGCTTGGAACTCAACTTATAACGCTTTTTTTTGTAATCCACTTTATAAGTATTTTGGTTGTAATAGTATGCGATTCTTTGTAAATTCAAACAAATAATAATCTTACTGTCTTCAAAACTATCGTTTAACGTATTTATTATCTAACCCCAACACCACGATATTATTAAGATTTTATCTTTGAAAGTAACTGTCAGAGAAGTTACTCAGACATCCAATCTCCTTACGCATACATATTATTCGTAGGAAAGTTCATTTTTACGTTCTGGTGAGCACCCTTCTTATTTCCACGGGAACTTTTTGATAAGCGGTTGTCAATCACCGTCCGGGGAATGATTTTCATTTATAGGAAGAACCAGGGGAAGTTTAAAATGAGCTTGTTGAGAGGGGTTGCTTAAAATTTATATTAATGCGCATCCAGGTGAAAGTGTAAATAATTTAGGAATATAATTTTAGACGTGAGTTGAATATAGTTTCATTCATTATTTCATCAAACAAACCCTGGTGGGTTTCACTATATATTGGAATGTGATACGCATTTTTTACAATTGATTTACTGGCGCAACACTTCTTTGCCGTATTCATTTTAAGCTGTAAAAGTTGACAAAAGTGCTAGAACCTTTCTTCGGCCAGATTGGCAAACTGGAATAAATAATATGTTTAGATTTTTTTTTTTTTTTTTTATGATCGAGCACAAGCACTATAGGAAAATCCTTTAAGGCGCTCTGGGAGCGGTGCGTGTGCGAAGAAAGCGATTCACGTTTTTCTTGAATCGTTGGAGGTTATATTCGGTTGGAAACACGGTCTCAGAAAGGCCGTTCCACAAAGATGACGTCCTCCAAATGAAAGAGTTCTGAAACAATGATGTTCGGGGTGTACTAAGTTGAACCACATAGGGATGGGCGGCAGTGGTTCGTCGTGTGTTTCTGCTATGCATTACTCTAGGTGGAATCGAGCGGGCAATATCTGTCGAACACTTGCCATGAAAATATCTGTAGAAGAGAGTCAAATCACCAACCTGTCTTCGATGTTCTAAGCTGTCGAGGTTCTTAGTCAGCTCGTGGTCGCCGATTAGACGAACGGCTCTCCTTTGGATGGAATCCAACAACCGAAGGGTATGCTTCGGTGCAGAACTCCAGATATGAGAGCAGTATTCCAGTGATGGTCGAATCTGGGCTTTATAGAGTGTCAAAAGTTGTTGAGGTGTATACAACTTTTTGGTACGGAAAAGTATACCGAGCTTCTGAGAAGCTGCCCTGGCGATTGCCACTACGTGATTATGCCAAGACATATTTCCTCCCAGGTTGACACCCAGCAAATTAATAGACGAAGTCAGTGGAATTGCGTGTCCTGCCATAACGATATCGGGTTCTGCAATGTTGGCCTTCTTAGAGAAAACTGCAGCCTGGGTTTTTTGAGCGTTAAATTCGACTTGGTTACTGTCACCCCAAGACAAAATTTCGTCCAGGTCGTTATTGAGGCGTGATACCTCATGTTGTCTGCGAAGATGTGCATCAGTAGCCGATGTTTGAGGTTTCAAAGTAAAAGATGAGATAAGTGTGCTATCGTCAGCAAAGCAATATAATGGATTTTCTGTTTTCGCTAGAAGGTCGTTAATGTACAGTAAGAAGAGAGTGGGAGATAATATGGACCCTTGAGGAACACCAGCATTGATGGTGAAGGTGTCTGAGAGAAACCCGTCAATCGCCACTTGCAGAGAGCGGTCCTTGAGGAAGCTAGACAACCATGAACAAAATCGACCGGGCATACCATAAGAACGCAGTTTGCTTAGGAGCCCCTCGTGCCAGACACGGTCAAAGGCTTTAGAGATGTCCAGTGCAATAGCCCGGGACTCCCCATGATGTTCGATTGCGTTGCTCCAAAGATGAGTGACATAGGCTAGCAGGTCTCCTGTTGATCTGGACTTACGAAAACCATACTGATGGTCGCTGATAATTTTAAGGCCTTCCAGGTATTTTATAAGTTGTTGGTTAATAGCTTTCTCCATCACCTTTGATATAACTGAAAGCAATGCGACTGGTCGATAGTTGTTTGGCAGGGTTTTCTTGCCTTTCTTTGGTATAGGCTGGACTCGCGCCTTTTTCCAGCAAGATGGAAATATTCCTTTTTTGTAGGATAAGTTAAAAAGTCTACAAAATACTGGTGTGAGTTCATCGGCGCATTTCTTGAGCACTATAATAGGAATTTCATCTGGACCAGAAGCTTTTTTGGCATCGAGCCCCTTCAGAATTCGCTTGAGATGCCCGCAATAGAACAACAAACAGATCAATCAGTATTGCCGACGTAAACAACGCATGGCGAGGCGATCCCACGGTTAAAGAGAGGGGATCATTTGTGCTGACGAAATCAGCTCGACGAAAATTCAAACAAAATATTTTTTAATAGACCTGCGCTAAAAAATAAAATGCTGGTATGCACCTCACTTCTTAAATCTAACAAAAATATAAACCAAATGGCGCTTATTCATAGATTCTTCTAAAATTAGTTTAAAAGAAGTTCTGCTTCATAATGGCAACAAAAGACCCTCTATTCCTCTTGTTTATGCAGTTGACATGAAGGAAACGTACAAGACTATGTCACTTATTCTAAATGCAATAAGCTATGATACGTATATGTGGCAAATATGTGGTGACCTAAATGTCATAGGACTATTACTAGGGCTTCAGGGTGGATTTGCGAAATATGGCTGTTTTCTTTGTCTTTTGTCTTGCCTTTACCAAGTAAAAGAATGACTTTCGAGAGATCGATATATTATTCTAGATAAACCTAAAGTAAAAATATACCTCTTGTTGACCCCAAAAAAGTTCCGTTATCTCCATTACACATTAAACTGGGATTAATGAAAATTTCGTTAAAACATTAGATAAAAAAGGAAATGCATACCTTAAACAAATTTTTCCTAAACTAAGTCATGCTACGTTTAAGAAAGAAATATTTGGACCACAAATTAAAAAAACATACTAAGGGATCAACAGTTTGATCAAAAATTAAGTTTGTTGAGTTAGCTGCGTGGAGTTGTTTTAAAAGGATTGTTTCGGACTTTTTAGGAAACAAAAAAGCCGAAAATACAAAAACTTGTAGAAGAACTACTTGAAAGCTGCAAAATGGGCTGTCGTATGTTTCATTTAAATTTTTTCCCAGACAATTTGGGTGCGATTAGTGACGAATAAGGAGAAAGATTGCACCAAGACATACTAACGATGGAGCAACGCTACCAAGGGAAATAGGATCCAGTAATGATGGGGGATTATTGTTAGTGTCTTATAAGAAAAAGCGATCAGGAATATAAACGAAAGTCAGCATTTGCAAAAAGCTATGTACAAAAATACTTACTATAATTGAATTTTCATGTGTATTTTTGTAAATATATCCTTAAAATATCTTTTTTTTTTCCTTGGTTTAAATTTATGTATAAATATTATATAAAAATGTTTTTCTATTTTACGTTCATAATAAGCTCAGTACGATACGCATTTGCGTATCGTAATGAAGCTATTTCGATACGCGTTTTTTCTTTATTTGATGTTGGTAACATTTAAATGTTTTATTGCATTGACTTGCGCGGCTTTTGTGATTTACGAGAAAACCCATTTTTCGCAGAGGGAAAAATAGCATGATAACTTACTTTTTTATTCTGTGTGGATAACAGTCATGTATGTTGGTTGCATAAATCTATAAATCAATCTTTTGTAGATTCTTCAAGCTATCATTTTCTGCCAAATCCTATCCAAAATTCAATCTACTAACCTTTCAATGTCGATTTTAACTTCAACTTTATTTGAATTTTCCATCTTCCCTATACTAAATTGCAATGCCGTGACGTAAAATCACGTCTTTTAAAATTCGAAAAAAAGTAGCAAAATGTCCCGGATTTCCGAACGCTCTGTATATGTATCGAATGTACAAGGATCACACAACGTATTTCGTCCAATTTAAAATCTCATATCGCTAAAATAACTTTAGAATCTCGTGGTGAAAATGAGTCAATAAATCAAAAAATGACAGTTTGCAAAATAATTTTTGTTGTCCAGAGGCTACTATGATAAAAAATAGTATTACCAACATAAAATTTAGACATAAAAATTTACAAAATTTGAAGGATTTATTTTCTTTTTAAAATGTATTTTTCTTGAATATAAAAGATGAAATAGAAAAAAATGTATAAAGCACATGTTTCATAAGGCGTCTTAGCGCACGTGTCAATAAAAAAACTCGCCGCTTTGTGGCTCGTTTTTTAAAATAGACGCGTGCGCTAAAACCGCTTCTTATGAAACGTGTACTTTAATATACTATTGTATAATATAAAAATACTAATATATTCTATAACTCAAAATCTATACGTGGTGGAAAATTTTGGTTGTTTAATGCTCAATCAGGGTGCTTTAATATGTCATTATAACATCAGTCCCAATTTTTTTTTGTATTTGTTAACTAGCGGAATGTTTAACATCATAATTTTTTCTATCTATAGTTGAAAAACTTAAGTTTTGAAAGAAACTGTTCGCGAATTAAATTTCAACAGATAAAAGACGTAAATAATAAAAGGTTTGTTTAAACAGACTCCGGGGAACAAATGTGTGGGAATTTGAGGTTATTTATTATTTAGCGAAATGACCGCGTAACGGCACCTGAAGGTTCCATTGCGCCTCTTATTTCTTAAGGGTGTTTCATTTTGCATATTTCGTACCTGGGGATTAATTCCGTTGTTTGTTTAAGGCGGCGCTCGGCTCCTGTTACTGTTTTAATCCAAATTAGATGAATTCTCTTGGGCGAGATGCAAACTCTAACAAGACAAAATAAAGCTAGAAAATGGGTTTTCTGGTTATAAGGAAAATTGTAAAATATTGATAACAAACAAAGTACAATGCTGCCGTTCAGACAACGATCTAAGTAGAAATGGTTTATTTATTTCGGTAATAGCCGACAATAAGCGATTTTAAAGAATATCACTTTTTAAACAAATGAGTAACTTTTACAATGGCTATAAAAAAAGTGACAAAAAAATACACAAGAACATTTTTCCATAGCAACAATTAATGTACAATACAAAATGTTTTTGACTTTCTGCTGACGAAGAAAGAAAGGCACCTTCTAAATTCTAACAGGCACTTATTCTATAAGTTCTTTAAATTAAAATGTAAAATATTTATGAGATAAAATAAATTACCAAACTACATTTTAATGGGTACCATATATTATAAAAATTAATATAACTGGGATTAAAAAACTACCATTCAAAAAGCCTGATGTTAGCACAAAGAAGACGAAACGTCGGACTCAAAATGTCAGCACGTCAACTGATTTTTACGAACATCTTCGAAACTCCAAACTGCTCAACTTTTCAGCTATTTAATCTTAGTATTTTCTACTGTTTGCGAAGATAAAGAGTAAAAATATTACTAGATCGTTGATATTTGATTAAAGTAATATTACATTATTTTCATTTAAAAATGCATGCCTGATGATGGTACGCCAAGACGAAATGTCAGAATCAACATCTGTAGTAACTTGGTACAGAAAATAAAAAGTAGCAATTCAAATTAAAACACATTTATGTCCTTAACACACAGATTGTGGCTTTGTTGGCTACTCTGCTCGGCGAGCCGCTCTACGAACGATCAAGAACGCAGGTTTAAACTACAGTTACTACCTTAAAATTAAATAAATCGTTTTTTTCGGACTTTAAGTAGGAAGCATATCGCTCAAATTGTCAAAATAACAGCTGTCTGTGTTAAAGATAATATATTGGTGTGTAGTGGCGGTGGTATAAGACACTAAGAAAACAAAGGAAAACGGCCAAAGTGGGCAAAGAAATAGCTTTTGAAGAAAAACCAGTTTTCTTATATTAACCTATTAAAAGAGCTGAAACTGAAACAGGGAGATTGATTTATTTATTTACGAATGGATTACGAAGTCTATTGTGTTTTTTTTAGTAAACCCTTTTATGATAAAACAAGACACGCAGTTAAGACAATCTATTACACGACATGAGTGACTTGCCTTAAGGTTTCTTATTTTAAAAACTGAAACCGTAGAAAAGTTTATTTTTTTTCTTTGTCTCTGCGATAGGATAAAAATCAAAATTTAGTGCAAAGCAAATTAAAAATAAAATGAAGTCAGTATTATTCCGAAAAAAAAAACAAATTTTTAAATGAAAACAAACCCAAACCGACAAAGGAAAATAAACATGTTTAACCACACTTAACATGTTTCCAAATTGAAATAAAAGCAATATGAAACAAACGGCTTGGAACGGGATGATAAAGCTAAAGTTACAGATGCAATGGGGGCAGCGATATAAACCCGGTATTGCATATTTAACCACGGCAACGGAAAACGCGGAAGACCTTATATAAAACGGAGTAGCAGCGGGAGACAAAGTGAAACATCAGTCAGAAACAGTAGTCACCAAAATACCTAAAGTTTAACTAAATGACGGGCAATTTACCGAAAGGAATAAATCTTATCTGAGATATTCAGGAAGTTTGCCAGGAAGTTAGATTGCTTTATTTTATAGAGGAAGCTTGTCCGTTTATTTGGGCTATTTTATGGAATATCATAACTTTATTTAATTACTAGCGGGTGCCCGCGATCTCGCTCGTGTAATTTAATTGTAATAAATTTGATATGGAATCAAAACAGCGGGTACCATACGTACTGCCCAATAAAACCTTCAATAGGTACCCATATTATTTTAAGGAAGAAATTTTTTGGGTGCTTTCTTACATTATCTCTTTCTCTTTCAATAAAAACAAAGGTTAAAAGAAGAAGAAAGACGGTTGAATGGAAAAAGTTTTAGGCAATTATGTTAGCAGTTTATTGGTGCATGCGGATCGATTCTGGTTCTTTTGCTTTTTGAGATATAAACTAAAATGTTGCATTTCCTTAGATCGGTTGTAACTATGATATTTCCCAATATTTGTTAAATCTGTAAACACATTTTCGTAGCAACTTTATACCTAAAATATGCCTACTTGGTAATATTTTAGTTTTAACGTTTTGGTTTCCTGGAACCATCGTCAATAATTGTCTTTTTTCTTAAGATCGCCATATTGAATTTTTTATTTATCGAAAAGTACTTATTTTTTTCCTTTAATATGATACTAATCACTATTATAAATTAAATCTGATGGAATTAGGCGCAAGGAAGGCAACCATCTTGCTTAAACTACACGTTATTAAATTGATCATTTGTAAAATAGTTATAACCGTTTTACCTTAATTAAGAATAGTATAAACATATTGTTGGGGAAATGTAAATGAATACCTTTTAAATAAATTACAAAGAACTCAAAATAAAGCAATAAAAACAACATTCTCATTAGCGTGGTCAACTCCCAGTAAAGAACTATATCAACAACTCCCATTCTTAAACATCAGACAATTAAAATTTCTAGAACGAAGCAAATTAATACATTGTTTAAAATATGGTCTAATAAAAACAAATGTGATTATAAAAGAAACCAATAAATATCACGCGTATAACACAAGATCAAATCTAGACATTAGGAATAATCATGCAAGAACAAAGAAGGGCCAGGACTCTCCAATTTACCGAAGTGTACAGACTTTCAATAAAATACCCAAAATTACTTTTTCAGGAAAACTAAAAAAAGTATGCCATAACCTAAAAAAGTATATTAAAAATAGTTTATAATTTCATTTATCATTTCGTCATTCATTCAACTTTTGTTTTTCATTACTGTTTTTTTTGTATTAGGTGCTACATATGCCTATTGAATTTTATTTTTTGTTACAATATTTTTTAAGATAATTATTGTTATAGTTAAAATGTAACTAAAGGCCTTGGTGCCAGTATTATGTACTGTTTTGAGGTCTGAAATAAATACATAATAAGTAAAAAAAACATATTTTTGTTAAGTTAACTTTAAGTAAAAGGATCATCCGATAGGTCGGTATTGCCAAATATGTTCGAATTTTCCCTTAAAATGTTATTTTTTGTTATTTTGAGGTTATAGATTCTTAATCTATAATAGTATTTCGTATCATATTATAGAAACCCTGCATATCTACCTGCCCTTTTTTAGACTAACGAGAAAATTAAGGATTTTAAAGTCCGGCAGGACAAAACGCTTGGTACAAAAGTGCTGGCGGAAACTCTTCTACCAGGACAAATGTGTGCACGTTCCTTCATTAAAACAATCTTTTGTTGTCGTCGTCGCCAATCATCGGGAGCAGAGAATGGGGTTTATAAAATAGTACAGAGGGAAACAAAGGAAAACATCAGTCAGAAACAGTAGTCACCGAAACACAGAAAAGTTTAAATAAATGCCGGCCAATTTACCGGAAGAAATGAACCTTATCCCGGATATTCAATTCTCTTAAGGCAGACGATTTGCCGGATTCTGCTTAGGAAGAAAATTGTTTTATTTCGGAGAAAGAGTTCTGCTATCTTAAAGGCTTTGTTTTAAAATGTACACATATATCGTTTGGGGGAATAAAAACTCTTAAATAAATTGAATTGCTTTTTTTTCAGATTGAAAAAAGTGGTTGCAGTTTTGTATAAAGTAAAATATTAAATTGAGAAGTTAAAGCTATTAATTCTGTAGTAATAATTATTAGGCTCAGCCCGCCTAGGTAATATTTTTATAGGGTGGGTGATTCTTTTGAGAACGTAATCTTTATGTCCCTGGAAGTTTTTTTCCATATTATTTTCTATAATTTGTGTTAACACTGCTGAAATAGATAGAAAGAAAGAAATAGCAAATGCCTACCTGCATCAAGCATGATATAATAAGTTTTTTAATTTCTAATATTTTTAAAAAATCCATAAATGTGTCATATCTCACCTCCATGTCATGTCCCCAGGCATGGCTAGTTATATGCTAACTAACCCAATATTTTTTATCTAAATAAATATTTATCCTAAAAAATATATTTCTAGGGTCTATAAAAACTGAAAACCTTTCGAAAAGTTAAGTTTTTATATTTTTAAGACGTTTCATCTTTTTAATATTAAAGATGATTTGGTTGTCCCCAGCGTTTAACCTCACCTCCGTGGTTAAAGATATTAATTTAAGTAAAGGTAAAAAAAAAGTAGTGGGGATATTGCGCGTCGGTTACAAGTATTGGTTTAGGAGGCCAGTCTGTTCACGCCGGCGAAGGTAGACGTATCTATTTGTTAAGATAATATTTTGTGCGCTCATGTATTGGTTTTACTAAGAGGTAAGTTCAATTTTATCACCTGTGTGATCGATGTTTTATGAGTTTAAAAAATAAATTAAATTTTTTTAATAATTAATTCTAATTTATAATGGGTTTAATCATTTTATAATAAAATTAAACGAAAAACGGTTTAAAAATAACATACTTATTAGGAAAAAAGTCATAGGATCCTCACCTCCGTTACCAAATGGCGGTAACGGATGTGAGATCTGTTTCACAGAAGTGATGAATTTTGATTTATTGGTTAAAATTAACATTTAAGGTAATACCTAAGTATGGCAAAGGTGAAAAATAATAACGCTGCCAACAAGGTATCCGACAAAGTAAGGCTGGAAAGAAATGAAAAGAAAAAGTTAGCTATGCGTAATTAAGAGAAGGAATTAAAAATAACCAATTTAAATTTGAAGAGAGGAAAAAGTTAGAAAGAGAAATTTATTATAAAAGAAAAGAGTAAGGAAAAATTAAGACAATTTCTGAACTGGATCTTCGTGATCAAAGAGCATTAAAGAGAAAAAATCGAAGTAAGAAAAGCTTGGATCGAAAAAAAAATAGGGAAGAAACACTGGAGTGGACATTTGATCTGATAAAACATATACCTACATTATTTTTAAATTAGGGTTTTTTCTTTAGTTCTTGTTCATTGTATCTAGATTAACTAAGGTTTTTTGTGTTTCTTATTGATATTAATATAAAAATGTTTGATATCTGCTTATTGCATATTATTGTAGTTTTTAAACATTCCAATCTTAGTTAAAATGGTCACTGGTCTGTATTTAAAAAAAATATTAAAATGTCAAATTATTGGCTTTTCATCAGAGGAAAATACGAAAACAATTAAGTATTTTTTAATACGTAGAGGTATTATTGTGTTCGAAACTTCTCACCTCCGAGTAGTGTTCTCACCTCCGAATCACTAATTTTTTAAATCTCATTTTTTGTTAAAATTATCAATCTCAATTCGTGACCACGATTTTTCCCAAACCCCTACGAACATATTTAAAATAAAAATTTGAAAAATACTTTTTAAAAAGAAAAATTTTTTTAAATTTTAGCTGGAGTATAATATTACGTTATTGAGAGATACCCGTATATGTTTTTAGAACTAGTCCATTCTCTTATTGGTTAAATATTTAAATGGAAAAATAAAAAGTATGTCTAAACCACAAATATATGTAATAAAAAAATAATAATACCGATAATAATGTAATCGAAACTTGCAACATTCTTCAGGAGTACTATTCGGGTAATTTTGACATATTTGTGCTTGGCGGCGACGACAAACTGGGAAAGCCATAAAATGAAGCTAGTACGTAAGCGATTTCATAAATATAATCCACAAGATGTTGGTGGGGGTTCATAGCGATCGGCAATCCCCGCGCGCCGTAGTATTAGTTTTAACGAATTGGTTGCGTAGGTCACATCGTTGTTCGGAGTCTTCTAGCTGTCCTTTCTGAATTTGAATTTTATTGATCGTACCAATCTCTGTTTCAATTAATTTATTTACAATAGAAGCTATTTAAATTTTTGAGAAATACAGTAGTGATTTTTAGTGGTAAGTATATGCTTTATTAACCGTAGCAAGCAAATCTTATTATGATTAATGTCAAGTTTTATTACAACTGCAAGTCGGCGCTAATACTATATAATACCAGATTACACTCCCAATAGAATTTGATAATTGTTGCTGTAAGTATTCAGCGCAATAATGGCTATTAACCATACTATGGTAGCAATAACTCCTAAATTCTGGCTAAGTTACCGTGATATTATCAATTTACAATGGTCTAGCAATTTTTATTTTCTTACAGAAAGCGCATTGCTGTCACATATAAGTATGTGAATTCTTATATTATATCCATTTTTCTCAGTGCACATACCGAAAACTAAAGAAATGGTAAAAAAAAAATTAAGAATATTTAGTAAAAAAATGGAAGGAAACTACCCCAAAAGTACTAAGCTTGAAAAAAAATGGACTTTATGTATGTTTTAATAAAGTAGTAATATTTGTGGCTTAAATAATTTTGTGTAAAACAAAATTTAAAAAATTCTAGAAACTTTTTTCTATAAAATTTAAAATTCGGTGGGGTAAAAAAAACATTTGTCATGTCGACGCAAGCTTGTAAGAACGAAAAATTGTCAATTTAGTATACATCGAGCTATCATTATGTTATAAAGCTTAACCCTGTACTTTCTTTTCCCTTAATTGCTGATGATGACCTTCTCTAAGGTCGAAACATGTCCCCAAAATTTTGCTTTAATGTAAAGATTTTCTATAACCTTTTTTATTAAATATATTTGTAGTTTAGACAAACTTCTTATTTCTACACATAAATATTTTTATAGTTATTTCGTACTTTTCAGTGTATTTTTTCCGGTGTAAAATCTAGAAACAGAGGGATTTAGCACTTTTAATTGAAAGAACGAGATTTCCATTTTCAATTTAAATAACTGTCTATTATTGCATTGAACTAATCATTAGTTTCTGGAAAAGCATTTGAATAATTAATAAATATCAAATTTAAGCCCTTGTTGAAAACTTCAGAATAAATTAATGACTTTGCGGAGTTAGTGTTCATTTTCAATTAAAATGTTAATATATTCACAAGCTAACTTGAATTTTTGTCTTGAATAGACAGTGAAAAGTTGGTTAATGAAAATTAATATGGTGTGTTGACTTATAACAAAGGGTAGTAGATGATGATAGACTTGGAAATTATCTTTTTGAGAAAACAAAGTTTTTAGGAAAAAAGGGTAGTTAAGAATAAGGAAATGCATTATTTGGCGCGACGACGATAGAATAAGATTGACATCGCATTATTTTTATCATGACAAGCCGACAAGACTTTAAGAGCAAAAGTCCTCCAGGTTCTAGGTCTAGTTCCAACGTGAAAATATAAATCAATGTTTACTGTAGAATAAAATGGACTTTAATTTGAGCTTAATTTGACACAAATTTTAACTATTGAGAATTTACCAGGGCTATGGCGGCGCGTAATGCCGGTTTCAAGAAAAACTCTTGGCTGGTACCCAATCAAACATTTTAAAGTCACAGAAGAAAGGTAGAAAACGTCCATTGGATTTATTACTGGCATATATGTGCTAATTATACAGCGTGTATTCGGGAGTTCTTACCAAATGGGTATCTTTTTTATTATTAGTTTTACGAAAAAAAATTATTTTTTATAAAAAGCTCTGCATGGTCTAAGAACTAAAATGCAACCATCAAATATCAAAATTTTCCAGTCATATACGAGGTTTGTCAAAAAATGTGAATTTTTCCCAAGAATGTAAATTTTTCCCAAGAGTAAAGTACCTTTATTTTTGACATTATCAAAAGTTGTTATTAAAAAAAGTTGATCAGAACTAAAAACCACGTCTAAATATTCAATAACACGCATTAAATTAATTAAATAATTAAAAAATTAAATAATTAATAATAAATCAATAAAATACTACAGCGCGCGACGATTGCCGATCGCTACGAACCCCCCACCAACGTCTTGTGGATTATAGGTTTTAATGGATACAATTCGTTTTTGGGGACGCTGTTCTGCTTTCTTAATTGTAGAGAAAGCGCTTTACTGGGATCAAAATCTGTCGCGTTGAGAAGAACAATTTATTTCTTAACAAAATTGCTGTATTAAAAGTAGTTCATTATTCAACAAGACTGTGCTGCTAATGGAAACTGATTACTACTATTAATAACACTGTTCTAGCAAATCTGGAATTGATATAACACTAAATCGGGTTTGATACACTAGCAATTTATTTAATATGGGTTAATAGACAATAAGCTATCAATACAAACTATGTCTTAGCAAACCTGTTGTATTAGATTATTTTCCTCCGTGTACGTTACAATAATATAGTGACAACTAACAAGTACCTATAGGAGCAGGGTTGTAAAAATTTTATTTACAGGTTACTCAATGTGAAACGATATGTTGGGCTACACGTAGAATATAATAATATTTGTTTCCTTTGAAAGAAACTAGAAACCAGTTCCACTTTACACTTTTTAAACATACAAATTCACTTTTAAGAACCTTTAATTCGCTGTCTTTTTACTATGTTCACTAAAAGGGAAACCTTTGCCTCAGATCTTCTCAAAGACTTAATTAGTACAAAAAACCCTCACTTAATAAAGTCAAAAGCAATATCAAGAGGGCTGCGGCGCACATAAAACGTATGTGTCACAAGTAGCAGCTGTTTTTCTTGCAAACTCTCGACGAATTAGAGACTAGGTTTTTCATCTTTAGGCGTTCATTCGAGCTGCAGAATTAAAAAGGCAGCCAGGGACGGCTCGGAAGTTGTTCGTTTATTTATTCATTTTTAAAAGAACTATTAAGAGCACATCGGAGCGTGGTGGATTTAGGGGAGGGTGCAGGGGCGCCCGCCCCCTAGATGTTTGCATAAACGATTTGAAAATAAAAATTGTATAGAAATTAATTACATTTAATACCATTTTCAAACAGTTGCCATTTATATGTACTTATATAGTGTATTGTACAATTGTAGCGGTTTTAGGGGGGGGGGGGGGCGCGTACTCCTATCTAATATTTTTAATTTTTACCTATTTACACATTTTTTTACTAGAATATTCACTAAAACGCTGAGCCTTGCTTTTTCGAGATTAATATTTTAATACGGATTTTTTTTCCTCATATACTTAGGCTTTTATAAATACCTTTCATAGCTTTTCAATTTCATTGTCCTTTTCCTGCATTATGAATAAATTTGTCGAGTGATCTAATATATAATGATATAAAATACATTTTCTATGACCTACACAAATAGTTGACAGATACCTTTAATATATCAAAACCTATCAATATTTCGTTTATTTTTCTTTATTTTTAAAAAACGGTCAAGTTCTTTGATTGGGTAGCAGTTACTTACAGTTTTAAGTTTAAAAAATTTTTCTTGATAAATTAATAACAACAAAAAATGAAATTTTGTCAAATTTGCATATATTTATTTTTCTGCTCCTATTAATTAATAAATCCAGCCTTTTTAAAGTAAAACTGTATTCCAAAGATGGATATTTGACCGATTTTTGAATAAAATAAATTTACAATGAAATATTGATTAAAAAATAAGATTCAACAAATTTTCTTAATTTTTTTTAAATACATTTTTTGGAGTTTTTTCACTATTTTTTCAATCGAACTACTATCTAATTTTTTAAGTTTCCCTTCCCCTAATACCTAATCTAGATAACCCCCCTCCCTAAAACCAAATGCTAAATCTAGCCCTGAGCGTGAGAAACTACTCTATCTAAAAAATGACTTTAACAGTCCAAAAAAATTACAGTTTTATTATTCCTTGGCTAAACTATGCACTAAACTGCATTTTGCTTGTTACGATCAAAATTTGCCCCACCTGTAAAAAACTTACAGACCGCACCTGTTACGGACCCAAAATTTGTCTTAATAAATGATAAAATTTCTAATTCTATTTAAAATTCACAAGGAAACACGGCCATATTTTGCTCCGGAACTGGCTTAAAAGGAGCCATCAAACACTGCAAAAGAAAACCGAATCAGCGTATTGGCAAAGAAGCTTTCTTCATCCTTTTAAATTTATAAAGTAGATGGGGGGGGGGCGGTTTTTATACTTAGGCATTATAAAACTTTCATAGATCACGCGAGAAAACAATCGCAAGCGAAAAGTTTTTATATAACTTCTTTTCGGCGCACGGAGAAGTAAATAATACGTGTGGGGTGTTGTTCTTTGTCAGCGGAAGTTTGCCGGAAGTTTTGAGGAGTATGAAATTTTGACGACAAATGAATAATCGATGGGATGTGAGCGTAAAATTACATAGAGGGGAAGGAAAAAATTGTAAAAACATTTCTGAAATAATACTGAAAGCCGCAATGGCACTGTCAAATGACATGGCGTACTGCAAGTACTATTATAAATTGTTGGCCTCTCTGTTTTTTATCCTTTTTATTAACGAAATTTAGTCTGGCTTGCAGACGGATTATTTGCTTATGCTGACGATCTAAACTTTCTCTTAATCCTCTTAAATGGAATGTAATGATTAAAGACCTATGTGTTGTTTTTGATCCCAAGTTATCATTTGTAAATCATATCGAATACGTGGTGCTCACTTTCAATTTTCCGTAAATAAAAAGGCGGATGGAAGAAAATGAAGCCCTTATAATATTGTTTTCAACGTGTGGGGAAAAAACTTTCAGGATTTCGGAGAATTTAAATACTGGAATGATGTAAAGAAATAGTTGAGACAAACTTTAAACAATATTTAATTATGGTGACATTCAAAATGATGTTGTGCATTTGGATTTAAGCTAGATATATACCCGGTGAGTTCTCATACATCCGTTATCGGACAGTATGATGATCCGAAATTGCTCCTATTACCTAATGGAAATATTACGACGCCGAATGTTAACTGAATGATTTTAAGTTTTTAAGGATAACTTATTAAGAGCTTTCTATCGGACTTTTAAGTTTTTTAGGATTCATTACCAGTATATTTTCTTTGCTTTTTACGATGAATACTATAAATGTACATAAATTCCAAAAACGAAAACTGGTAAATAACGTATTGCTTATATAAAGTCGATTCAGCCAGTAAACCTGCAAGATGGCGGCGGATAATCCATTTCAGCGCTCTCCAATCACAAATAAATTAAGGCAAAAAGTTACTAGGATTTCACACCAGAAATGATTAAAATTCAATTCCAAACATAAGTAAAGGCAACTATTATTAAATCATATATCTGTCTTGTTTCTTCGTATTGAGTTAAATGCATGATAGAGAGAGATACATACCGGTGCTAACCAACACGAACCGTTATAATGATCACACGGCAGGCCAGGCATTGCTGTTGTAAAGCGCAACGAAGAGACCGTTTCCGAGGTTTCCAGGAGTAGCAACACGCAATACGTATTGAACGGAATATAACGTGTTAGACAGAGATATAATTATAAAGTAATATTCGAGTTAATGTTTAAGGTTTTAGTTGACATTGTTCAATTTTGGTGTTTTGATTTGTCGTTTTAATTCGTTTTTATCCATTTTTGTGCCTTGAAACTTTATTTAATTCTAAAAACAGTTCTTTTTAGAGCTATTCCATTGTGCTATTGTGTTGCCGGTAAGTATTTTTAGACATTTGTAATTAATTTTCATTTCTGACCTATTGCTGCCAATATTATTCTTACTAAAAATTAAAAAGCTTATGTCATATGACTTTTGTCATATGACATGTCGGCCATCCTGCAGGTTTACTGGCTGAATCGACTTTATGACAGTTGATAGAATAGTTTAAAATAATAATCCATGTCATACTTCATCTATCAACTATCAAGCATCACATTCTTGGGCGTTAGTTACTTGGGCATTAGCCACTTGGGCGTTAGCAAATGCATTAATATTTAATATACCACTATGTTTATTCTTTACTTGACTTAATTTTTTTTTATTCATAAATTTTGGGTACGATTTTTGAAAATATGTAAATTGCAAAATTTCGACGTACCTACATGATTTTTAAAATTTCGGACATTGTTCCGTCGAACAACGCATGTAGGAGAACTCACCTTAACATTGAACGCATCAATAAAATAGTTTGTCTTACAGTTGAATAATGTTTCTGTGGAATATTTAAACGAAGCAAAATTACCTATTTCATCGTTAAAGCAAAAGAATAATGTGTCACAAAATATTTTATAAATAAATGATTTCTTAAAAACAAAGTATTTAAAATTGTCAAACTCTTTCCCCAAAACGAAACAATCGACTTTTTAAACTCGAGTGTTTAAATTGCTCGTCTTAAGAGAATTAAATATCTCGAATAAGGTAGATTCTTTTACAGTAAATTGCTCTTCGTTTAGTTGAACTTTCGGTATTTCTGCGACTACTGTTCCTGATTAATGCCATCTTTTGTCTTTATAGAGTTACTGTTAAACCTGCAGCTCGGTTGATAATTTAACCAGTGCCGATGATATATGATTTCCATTTTAAACCTATTTTATTTAATATTTTAAGCCCTTTCATTTCCAGTAGTTCTTAAACAGTAAATTCTGCTAATACAATTAACAGTAAACTTAAAAAAAAGTTTTGTTGTTACCTAACGAATTTTTTTACCTTGTTACAATCAGACGTCCACACGCAGGTTTAAAATACTTTTTATCGTACCTATCTACTAAATCCACACGTAAACACACATACGATCATCTACATTGTTTCCCCCCAATATGTGTACAAAAAATCAAGCTCTCCCCTTTTTATGGCTATTTACATTAACCTGCGTGCTTATTGATTTTCTCCCTGAAAGTAAATTTAGTTGAAGTTGTTTTGTCAGTTTGCATATAAATAATAGATACTGACGCTTTGTGTATATTTGGATCTAAATGGAAAGAACCTATTGACGCAGGGCCGGAACAATATTTTTTTAAATTTCTACATAACGAAAAAATGTTTTCTTTTTTTTCGTCAAATATCCATCTTTAAACGCATTTTTTCATAATAATATCAAGATAAAAGAAAAGGTGCATCTACTAACTGTATACCTATGTAGGGTTGCAGATTTTGTCTATGGCCTTAACCTTACAAAAATCTGACTCATGTTGTCTAACGGGGGTTTACAAAATTGTAGGATCATTTAAAATCTAGTTTACATTTGTTTTTACGGTGGTACAAGAAAATTTCCTGATACGTTGAAACAACCGACTGGCTTCTTAATAGGCCATTGTCATGGACCCATTGAATGCAGACTTTTCGGTGAAGAGGACGAAACAGCCTTTTATAGTTATCATATACAGCTGCGAAGCACTAACCCGTTCAAAATCTTCGCAAATATTCAACGCGGCGACAACCTCCCGCATGGCAAAGTTGGTAGGAAACTATTGTCAAAGGAACAAACCTTTTCCAACTGGGGCGCACAGTAACCAAGAAGGCTGTAGTGTAAGGTCGCACACCCAACCCGCAACTTACCAACGGTGGTTCAACAAACAAAAAAAAATCATTTAAAGCTGGATTAACGGATAATCTCGGTTAAGGACGAGTGCTGCATACGAGACGACGAGACCATGTCACTCATCCTTTACGTGTACTATATAGATATGCAGAAAAAACTTCACATACACCAATGCGTTCTCTATCGCAAAATTGTTTTAACAAAAACATACCTCATTGCACAAAACAAGTCACTTTCAACAAGGTTCATTTTCTCCGTAACTAAATATTATAATGAAATACCAAATAAACTAAAAGGTTAACCGATTTGTCTTTCGAAAAGACTAAAAAAATATACTCCATTAAATAACGAGATACAATTTTGAAGTCTGCAGTTGGGGGCGACTTTGCTGTTATGTTATGTTGGAATAGAAATATAATAACTAAAATAAATAAATAAAAAGCGTAAATACGTAAATGAATGTAGCAAATAGCGACATCTAGTGGCCTCGATGCTAGACACTATTTGCATAGCATACCAGTACCTCTAAAAAAAGTTCATATAAAATTATGACAACCTTAATTCCTATATCTCATTCATTTATACTGCGTTTTAGATCAATACAAGAGTTGGCCGGCTTTTTTCTCTCAGACAGCTCAAAGGCTACGTCAAAGTATAATAATTTATTGTGGATCAATTATTTGTTTAGCTTGAAAATAGGCGTACCCGATTATTAAAGAAATGAAAAAAAATTTAATCTGATACGGTTCTGAATGAAAGTAATTATGCATTAACGGGGAAGCCTCGCTGTTATTGTCATTACTAAGTGAAATAGGGCGACAGAAATCAATTAGTCATTTTTCAATTAGAGGCAACCCTTTCGCCGCACGTAATACAACCTATACTTTTTATAGAAAACATAGTCCAAAAAGTAGCTTTTACGATACCTTATTTAAAATTAATTTCGGCCCTAATTTTTGAGATAATTGACACTTTTCAGATTTTAAGGGTACCTACTCCATATCTCTACGAGGGACACTCCATTTCATCTGACTTATATATATATAATATATAAGTCGGTCTAGAACGTCTTTCTTCGTTGTCCGACACCTAATCTCCATCCTCTTCTATCCTCGCAATCTTCTGGTGAGAGGTTTCTTTCACTCATGGACTTTTGTATGGTTTCCTGCCATTCCAGTCTTGGTCTTCCTCGTTTCCTTCTACCTGTTGGTTGCCAGTGCAGTATTTTTCTTGGCCACCTGTTATTTGGCATTCGCTCTACGTGTCCGTACCAGGTAAGTTTTTTTTTTTTCAATGTCCTGGACTATCGTACCTTCTATTCCCATTTGTTGTTTTATATGGTCGTTCCTTATTCTGTCTCTTCGTGAAATTCGCATGGATCTTTTAATGGCATCCATTTCAACTGCCTCTACTTTCTTCTTTTGTCTGTCTGTAATTCTCCAAGTTTCTTCTCATCTGACTTATTTTACTTAAAAACGTTTACAACGCTTGTAGGATGTAGACGCTAATCAATTGAACGAGGAAAAGTATTATAATAAGGAAAAAATGTTGCTGTTTGGTTGTTGAAACCATAAGGTTAAACTTGGTAAATCAGGATCATTATCATTTGGAAATAGAGTGGCAAAAGCTAAAACCAGATTGTTTCGAAAGAAATTTAGATATATTCCTCCAGTGAGGACCGCATTAAAGAAAACCTCGCACGTCGTTGTTTCTTATCCTTGATTTAAAAATTCCATAAAAAAATTTCTTTGGGTTTAAAATGTTTCTTTAGGTAAATTATTTTAGTTACTGGATCATTTTTTATAGTTGTAAAATATTAGTGTATTCGATACAGGATAAATATATATAATAACTAGGAAAGTACCGGCCAAGAGTATATACCGCTTTTTATTCTTGCATAAACGCTATACCTTAAATTTCATTGCCCGAAAACCGCTCATGCAAGCAACGTCCCTACTAACTCTGAAACAAATAAAAATAAGATGGACATAAACCGTTTGCCGTCGGGAAAAGAAAATGAACGTGCTTTTAACCTTATTTAACATGGTTTAAAATTGATCCAGAAGCATACGGTTCGGAAAGCCGGAGATAAAAGTTAAAGTTGCAAAAGATAAAAGATGTGTTTTATAACCCCGACATTGGTTATCAAGTCAAGGTAGTCGAGAAAACAGAGAAAAATCGGGGAAATTTCTTATAGAACAACGGGTAGTGGTAGTTGCATATAATCTTAAAAAACATAAAATGTTAGTATCGAATGATAAGGAATTTAAGACAAACTATAAACGGTGACAGCCGTATTCACTATTGACAGAATACAAAATCGGTTGATTTTACTACTGTTCTATATAAGTCAATGTTTGCTCCAGATAAGTCGTCCCCAAACCCAAAAAGCAGCAGAGAAACGCAGGTACAGGTACATACGGTTAAAACTGAAAACTGACAGATGTCTTGTTTATTTTTTTGTCAAATGAGCGAAGTCATATTTATAATTTAATTCCATCAACAGAAATTTCTAGGGAATTTTGACAAGATCGCAAGGGGGTATGCGGATACTTAGAACTTGTTCTATTTTAAGGGTAAAAAACGCTGCAACTTTCACTCACACTGAAATGGATAAACGTGAATCCCAAAGTGCACGCAATTTTGATGCAGGGTAAAAAATGCAATGAGAAAATGCATAGGTATGAATGAGCCCTAAGTTTGGCTAAACTTAAGAAAGTCCTAAATTGACAGTTCTAAGTGTTAAATGACAAGTTAGTGTTAGAATAAATCAACTTAGTCTTCTTATGTACATATTTTTCTGTGTTTTTTTTTTTAATTCTTAAAGAGAAAAGTTTTTGTATACTGTTTCCTTTAGTAGAACTAAAATGATTTAAATGAATAAACATGAAACCTTTTTTGGCAATAACATGTCTGTAAAACCATTTGGTAATAAAACGATTTAATTGCCAAAAAAGTGAAATTAAACACATAACTAGGAGACTAAAGATCCAAATATTTTGATGAACTAAATTTAAAACTCTTTGGTGAATACATGTGTCAGAGTTTAAAATGTTACGCAACAAAATAAATGTTTTATTCTTTCAAATTTATCATACTGAATCTTAGGATTGAGTTGGCGGCAAAAAGCATTCTGAGTTAAGAAAACTAAAGCCATTATGCCACAAAGTGGCCCGTCAAAATTCTTTAACGTTTTAAACGCATCCATAAAATTTAATTTAACGAATAAACTTGGAATAAACCTTATCTGGAACGTTCAATTCTTCTAAGTTAAGCGATTCGGCGAATCTCTCTAAGAAAGAAAATGTTTTAATTTACATACAGTCTGTCGATCAAGGCTTTATTTTATTAGATTTCCCGCTTTCAGTTAAGTTTAATTTTTAGAGTTTCTAAATTCGAAAATTTTAGAAATATCTTTCTAGCACAACGGACAACAGCTGATAGTCCAGTTTGGTGAACTTACAGCAACGGATATACTAACCACGACATATCGTTAAAGAACCTTGAACTTGGCTGTAACCTCAGACCAAGTGCTTGGTCTGAGGCTGTAACGGTACATCGTTGAAGTGGTTTTTGTCCGAAAGATCACAAAGTGTTAATGTTAAATGGTAGGAAATTAAAAAATAATCAAATTGATTGTGGAGTACCTCAAGGTTCAGTTCTCGGCCCTTTACTATTTTTAGTTAATATTAATGAACTTGCGTCAATTTTGATTATTGGTATATTTACTATGTTTCTTGATGATACAAGGATTTTTATGGCATAGTAAATATAGTATTAAATTTATTAAAATAATTAATAAAAATTTAGTAAACATTAAAGACTAATATTTATTTTATAGAATTAGTATTGTTGACAATCGAATCATTAACAATAACTTTTAGGAAGTGACCTTACTCTTAATCTTTCTTTCAATAAATATGTGAAAAATTAGCTTCGCAGGTTGGTATGCCCTGAGAGTTCTTTCTCATGAAGTACATATACTTCGAAATGTTCATTTTGCTGTGATAGAATTCCTTTCGAGGCATGGCATTTCTTTCTGAGGGGATTTCTTTCAATATCTTCATTCTATTTTTATTTTTGATAAAAACGCTAGCAGGTATCAGGTATTTTGTTTAAATATAGCAAGATCTAAATATTCTTGTACCCTCTTTTTTATCTTAAAAAAAAATATTAACACCAACTTTAATCTTTAAAGTAGAAACAGTTTGTAAAAAAAATAGAAATAATATTGTAAATACTTTTTGTTTTTTATGCAAGAAGCTAGTAATCATCTGACAGCGAAAAAAAACTTTTCCAAATTGTGATTGATCAACCGCATTAAAAAGAAAACATCAAGTCCCCTTACACTTTCCAGTTTTCCCGGCAAGTACGTGTCTGCCACGCACTTTTCCCCTAACCTAAATAAAAATTCCCTGAAATATTTAAGAACGTATTGATTATGTATTATTCTATTATGTTTTAAACTCTCTTTTATCGTACTTGTTTTTTCAAATACTGGGGAAAAAGAGGAATTATAATTTATTATGTTTTTCATTCGGACTTTCCTTGTAAAATAAACAATGGGGGTTGCGTGCTCGAGTTGTTTTAGCAGGGCTCTAAAAAATTACTTAAAATTGGTGCGATAAATAATTTGAACTCTGCAACAAAATTAACCTCGCGGCCTCGCCTGCATTTCATTTTCCATTCCCTTGTCATTTTCGTTTCTTATTTTCTCAATAGGTCTTATACTATTCTCAAATTTGATAGCTTCGGCATTTAAATCGTTCCACTGCAATTATGACAACTTATTGATGAACAAGTTGTGGCTCAAATTCAAACAATATTAAAATCAGAAAACAGACATGATAAATGACGTAGGTCGGATATAATTTGGTAGTGCCCTTTCGCCTTACTATACACCTGCGCCTAAATGCTGAAATCACATCCTTATCGATCAAGGAACCTGCAGCTTGTCTTTTGTCTTGTCAATGTTTTTGTTTACTATACATATTCTGAATTATTGTGTATTAACTTTTATTTATTTTTTAATAAAATAACTATCCTTTTTCTGCTTTTACTGATGGAACCAGGTTTGAAAAAGATGGCTTGCAGCCTCCTCACGACTCTCCATTTGGAAAAAAAGTGAATATTTGGTTTAGAGTATTGGCTTTGGTATTTAAAAAGCGCTTTACAAGACTTAGGTTCCTTTGCAGAAATCCTTCTATAAAGTGTAAAATTAAATTAATTTTAAAAACTAACTACAAACCACAGATACGTCAACAAATAAAATAATATATTACGATGTTTTCAATTGTCATCGGTCTTCGGGCAATAATTTCGTTGTCGTGTCATGTCATGGACTGGAAAAATAATCATTCTAATTTTCTTGCATACATACGTTTGGGTTTGTTTGGATTATTATTCAACGCTCTGTCATTCCTGGTATAATAATGTAAATTTTTTAAAAACATTTACGACGAACAAGCGCTGTTTAAATTTTATCACTACTTTCACAATAACCTAACGTTTTTATATCATTCTAATATTAAATATTACATTTTCTTATTTTCACTTGCTGCCGCTAGGAGGGGTAGTGTGGAATATTCCGAACACCGACTGTTCAAAGTAATAAGTAAAATTTTTGATTGGCTGCCATCTAACAGCTTTTCTTTAAACCACCATAACAAGGAAAAATCCCCAATAGGTACAAATTTGGTAAATTTAAGTTCAAACAAAACATCATGAGAGCGCGGTGTTTACGTAGATTCTTTGTGTAGAAGATTGCCAGATTATAGTAATAGCTGTTCCAACAAGTTGCTATAAGATACAATAAATATCTACATTAACAAAATACTGTTATTCTTACCCGACATTAATACTGTGTTATTATCAAAAGTAATTTTAATAAGGGGCCCTAAAATGTGTTTTGCCCCGGGGCCTATTCAGCTCTAGCTCCGGCCCTGATAATATGTCTATCTTACTCCATCGGCGATTTATGCCGTTTTTATGAATTTATGACAACACACTGGCGATGCTATGACACAAGGGGTCCTGGGAAAGATGATTTTAGAAAAATTGTATGACGTTTTTATCAACAACGACAATTATTGATGATATTAACGGAATTACCGCTACGGTAAAACAGCTGCATTTCGGTGTTTTTCAGTTATCAACTATTGTTTTTTACTTAACTCTAACTTAATACGAGGTATAAAGAGGTTTATCAGAAACTTCATAGAAAATTTAAAGGGTTATTCCTCGAAAATAATTAAATAACGAATCTAGATGGTTTAAATGTAAATTAAAATTGACAATTTAAGTTCTTCGCTTTGGCGCGTTAAAAGAAGAACCCTGTCTAAATTTAAAATTCGTCATTATCCACAACACCAAAACAAGATTATCTCGAGTCTTTTAAGACACCTAATTTAATTATGCAACGAAATTGCTGTCTCAGATTCTAGATAAGAGAAATGGTTTTGATCGCTAAAGGGGTTGGATGGAAAATTGGACGTTTCGAACGCCGATGAGGACTTTTTATCTTATCCTGAGGATTTTATTTCGTTAAAGAAACTGACCTAATTAATTCTTAGGGAGCGTATTTTGGGACTACTTGGTAGGTTTTTTTAATTAATTGGAATAATGACTTTTACTTTCTTCGCAGAGAAAGTGTATTCGCAAAAAAAAAATTGAGATAGTGTCAGATGTCGACGTTTTGGGGTCCCTAGATCACGAGAAACATGTTTTCGATGTCCGTCGGTCTATCTTTAGAACCGAAAGATTAAAAACTATTTGACGGGGAATGACGAAATTTTGTATATCCATTGATTACGTGTCAACACTGCTGAAAACCAGGTAGAGTTTGGGTTGGCTATATACAGAGTAGGTATTAGAAAAAAAATTAATTTTATTTATTTACTGTGCACATAGTTTAATAATTTAGTAATTTTCAACGAACCCATGTATACAGGGTGGTCATTTGTTAGCGTCGCTAATGCAGCAAGGTGCAATAGCTAAGTTGTTATTGGAGATACGTAAAAAATGTTATTTTAGTACATAGGTTGATAGCAAAAGGCTTATAACGTAAAAAAAAATGTCTACCTTACTAGAACCCGAAACAAGGGAAGAAAATTTTTTTTTCTACCTTGTCAATTTTATTTAAACTTTTTTATTTTAAGACGTTCTAAATATTTGCCCTATTTTAATTTTCCTCGAAATTATCTCTACTTTT
Organism: Polydrusus pterygomalis; assembly: GCA_963969555.1. NCBI lineage: Eukaryota > Metazoa > Arthropoda > Insecta > Coleoptera > Curculionidae > Polydrusus > Polydrusus pterygomalis. Next base: position 2,978,425 of record OZ018378.1, on the reverse strand, counting down.
TGTATAAAGCACCATAATATTATTACTAAACTCAATAATTTTTGATATATTAATAATTGAAAATCGACTTTTTCAAACTATCCGCGGGAGGAAACCAACACATTTTTTCTCTTCGTATGTAAATAGCTATTTAAATCTACAGGGTCCAGGGTTTCTCAAAAAAGTGGGTGGAAAAATTATACAGTAGTGCCCATGTCCACAGATTGACTTAACTAACTTGTAAAATTTGTTATTTTCAGTTTTTCAAAAAAAAAGTACCTCTGTTTTTCATTCATTTGTTTTGCTTGTTATATAAACACGATTTAAATTAAATATATTTTATTTTGTTGTACTGCAAGTTTGGATTTGCAAAATTAAAATTTTTTAAATCAATTTTAAAGCATCATAACTTGAAGAGCTTAGAAAAAGAAATCGAAAAGCCCAATGAAGTATTTCCACAAAAGTATGGTTTTTGATATTATAAATTAAATCTCCCCTTTTGGTTTTGCCTTTATCTATTATTTATTTGTTTAGCAGCAGCGCATTTCATTGATCGATTGTTATGGTGGAGAAGTGTCCCATAAATACGTAATATTAAATAATAACTTGCAAACCATAACTTTTGTAAAAAAACTTTATAAAGGTTTTCGATTTCTTTTTCTCATACAGTTCTGTGTTATGCTTTAAAAAAGTTGCATTGACATTTTTTTAAAAATAGCAAATCCAAATGTTTTTATTTGTTGTGACTGTACAACCAAATCATAATTTTTTTGGATTTTTTCCACTAAAGAATATATTCGTTATTACCTAATTTATTTCAGTTGAAGGATTTATCCTGTATCTATATAAGTTGGGACACGACAACAATATTTTCTCATCTACCATTTCCGATATTTATTTACAAACACTGTGTATTCGTACAAAATTGCGGGAGCCAATCAGTCAGGACTTTGTTTCCAACTTCCCATCTTCGGGGCAAAAGTCCTGAACCTATTTTCTCTATAAAAAAAATATAGACAGCGGAGATCCCGCTCGGTATAATGGTGGCTTATAAACGCTCTTTGGGCATCTGAGTTTAAAGTTCACAAACTTCTCGAAGAGGGAAAATCCCCTTAAAGTTCCCGCTAAACGGCAACCAATCTATAGAGTTGGGAAATACCAATTACTTAATTAGGAAACGCCTTGTGAAAGGATACAGGGTCAGCAAAATAAAAGTTTCAACAAATAACGTACAAGATGCAATCAATACACAAGAAGTCCCTAGCAAAATCTTTTGTGTAGGACTATATAGCTTCTAAGGCAGTACTAGAGTACTATCATGGCGCAAAGGCGTATCCATTTATTTCTTCAGAAGCTTTATGTTTTTACTCTCGTCGCGAAAAAAAAATTATGTTTGGCTCGTTCTACAGATTGGGGGTATAAGATAAAGTTATTTTATTGAAAATAATTTGCTATACAGTAATTATTATAGCCCTTACTTAGAAGAACAATTTGGTATAAGTACATGTTTAGTTTGCTTAGGTATCTACACTTAAATGTGATTAATATGATCATATAACTTCTGCCTTTTAAGCATCCGAGTGGTTAAATTTATCGGAAAGGTTAACGCTCTATATGGCCAATCAAGTGTACTCCAGTAGTTTTTATAATAAATTGACCAGAGGAATTGATGTTCATGATCGCCTAACACGTTTTCGGGGTATTTACAGTACCCCTAGACCCTAGACATAGTACTGCCTTGTATCAACGTTGACTTTCTTACAACGCAGTCTCGACCTTTCACCCTATTCCCAAGGATAGCAAAACAGACCCTGGTCTTGTTAGTTTTCGAAACAAATTAATGATAATTAATAATTAAATAAAAAAAATAAAGATAATTTGATACGCCTATTAATGTAATGCATTATTTCACCAGATAATTTTGAACAATATATTATTAATGTAGGTAGTTTTGAATTTCTGTTATAATATAACACTTCTATTTTCTTTCATTTTCTATGGCATATGTATTTTGAATACAAATACTAATGTAATTATCATGTTTAGGTATACTCTTTTGTTATAGGCTAACAGCAGTATGTTTCTTAATTTTTTTTCCTAAGGTATTTTGAATAAGGGTGGTTGTATGAGCAGCGCATGTTGGATACCGCCCTCATTTTTATAAAATAGTTGTAAAACTTATTTAATTGTTAAATAAAGACATTTATTATCATTACTATTATTATTATTATTAATGTCTGCGTTAGAAACAGCTGCTTGTAAAAAAAACTGAATAATTGCATCAGTTCTAGAACTTAATATAAACAATAAAAAACTGCCAAAACCGACTCGAGAGATCTAGTGTTATATTTTCTTGTCGTTTAACATTGCGTATAATTATCTATTATGCAACATGGTTTACTAAGATGGAGCCGAAATAAAGGTGATAAAAAACAATATGTGAAACTTTGTGATGGGCAGTTTATTTCGTCTATTTGATATGGGGTGCATAATTATATATTATTAGCGAGATAAGGGAATGTGCCAGGTAAACGTATATGACTCAATGAAAGACAATTGATTTTGTCAAATTTCCAAAAGTAAATTGTCTTTCATTGAGTTATAATGAATTTCCATCAAGTAAAGGCCTCAACGATTCAAAACATATATGCATTTTTCCGTTAAATAACAAAGAATAATATAGGACAATATTTAGCTTATTACGTTTTGATCGGTCCTCGTCGCTAATTAACATGCCCTGCAAAATGGCCGAATATTAACTTAATGACAAAGTCGTCTCAAAGGGTGACCCGGCGGGCCGCTGACGAATTACTGATTTTAAAATTATTAGCTAGACCCAACTTTTTCTTCTGATTTTTAATTGCATTAGCATGAAATGGCAAATTAGCAACTTTTTGCTCCCTATTTGATGATGGTGATAAAAGAAAGTTGCCTTTTTCATAATTCGACAAAAGTGCCAACTTGATTTGCTCTTTCTTCAAGGGGTGTTTAATGCAAGATGTTTCCTTAGTGACGTAAAATTTTAAAGGATGTAAGAAGGCAAACAAAGGTGATAAATAAAAGAAAAAATTATTTTGTAATAAAATGATTTTAATTGGGTTTGCGTCGTTACATTTAGAAAAAAAAATAATACCCAAAAAGAACTTAGTAAATTGTGTAATATTTTCTCTTTTCATAATTTTAAACAAGTAAGAAAAATAACAAGTCCTACTAAAATGCAGACTTTCAGAAATCCATAACCTAATTATTTTTTATTATAGTACTAATATACCAATATACCAGGAATATTCCTATTGCCTTCAGGTGAAATGATGTATTTAATTAATGGTATAATTATAAAAATAATTATTCTAGGACGCCGCTGCCTATTCTGTCTCCACTGAACTTTACCTCATTGTGTCAAATTTCACATTTTTTTACTTACATTTTATTGTATAAATAATAATAAATCAATACAAGAGAGTAATACTCCATTGTTTATGGAGGTATATTTAACGGCGGTTTTTTTATCAATATTACTATCGTTTGTTCCCCATCGGTAAATAACTAATGATTGTTAATACCATTTATTTAATCCCCAAGTCTAAATAAAAATAGATATTTATGTGTATACAATGTGGTGCTCCCAATAAAGTAATAATTTATTTAATCAATACCGCACCAACTATGAAAAAAAAATTAGATTTCAATAAAGGAGAAATAGTGTTCATAATATTTTATTCCTAACAACGTTATTTTGAGGTTATCAAAAAGGCTTCAAAATTTTAAGCCGTGATCGTTTACGTAAAGTCTAAAGGTGCCATCCTATGTAATAAACTAGTGTTTCAAAAATTTAACACAAAAAAATTGTTGATTCACAAAATTATGCAAACTCTGTATCCCACTTTGGTCCCCCATATGGGCCACAATCTACTAACACCACATTATAATAAGTATATCGCTAATGCCATGTTACATTATTGTGTCCCTTAGGAAGAATTAAAGTGGGTTACGGAGTTTGCGCAGTTGACATCATTTTGTGGATCATGTAAACACTGAACAGGGCAGGCTTAAAATGTATTTAACTATTTTTTGGTACTAAATTTGGATACACTAGTTTTTACATAGAATAGCAAAAGTAGTTAAGGTATCTTTACCAGAGTTACAAATTAAAAGGTAAACTAGACAACACACAAATCACACAAACGCAACAAGACATAAAATGAAAATAATGCGTAACCGATTCTGTTCCCATCGAAGCAACAGCTGATTGACATTTATTTTGTTCAAATTTGCTGTTTATAGTACATATTACGCATGCTAATTAACCCAGTTCCGGTCTTCATAGTGGACTAATTTTTCACAAACTTGCTTGCATACCATTGGCAATATACTGGTTATATATACCTATACATATATATAAGACCGAATAATTTTCCTTAGGCCATGGCAAAGAGTATTAGCGGGGTTATTGGGGGGGTCCCGAAATGGGTTAATTAAACTCAAATCGACAAGACGTTGACATTTTATTAACAAGTAAATTAATAAACAGTCACTTGTCAAGCGAATCTAGGACGTCGCTCAGCCTCTCAACCTTCCCGATCCGGGATATCCGTCGGAGCGCCATTTTAATGTGGTCAGAATGAGGTCTTTTTCTATACCCGTATTTTAAGATTTTGACTGTGCAAAGATTATAAAATTAAAAAAACTGAGTTTAAAACTTTGAGACTTTTTTACGATAAACATAATCCCTATGTTAAAAAAGTATCAAACTCACCATATCAGTATTACTACAAACATAACTGTTTTCTCAACATTATAGTTGTTGGTTAGCCAAGGAAGTTATAAATTAAAAAGGACTACACATTTTTCCATAATATAATGAATGAAAAATTATGCCATTACATATTTTAGTGAGATAAACTAGAATAAATTTTTGAGATAAAGTTCAGTGGCATATTCTGATTACAGAGGTCGCCATGACGCTACTGAGAGGAAGCGGCGGCGTCTGGTGGAAGTAGGGGGTAACGGGGTAAAAGAGGACCGAAAGCTAGCTCCTTCCCTTACGAGTACCACCCGAATCACCTGAAAGCCTGGAACCCGGTCAAGTAAGACCACGTCCCGTCCTATGTTGTGGCCTTGTGACAGTGTTGTCGTGCGTATAGAGACTAGATGAACTTCTATATTGTCTTATTCGCTCGGGTCCGTTGCAGTGGCCGCTTTGCCTCATTGTTGCAAAAAAAAAACTGAAGTCTTCCAGTCTATTTAACAATTTATAATATTGCATTGCTTGTCTGGTCCTTCCTCAGGAATCGCTTGGAGCTGGGCGTCTAATGCATCGAAATTCATTGTTAAAAAGACTGAGGTATTTTATTTTTTGGTGTAGAGGCAACGCTGTTACTATGTTGGTGAAATTGTACAACTCTTTGTGTGGATTACTTGTGTGTTTTTACCATTAAAAATAGATGAGTGTGAATTCTATTGAAATTCACAGGCTAACATCATTTTGGATATGTTTATAGAATTCAAAACGTTAAAGATTATTTTTTAAATCATTAGAAGTACATTCAGAATGGTGTTTATAATAAGAGATTCAAATTTCAAAAATAATTACCAGAAGGAAAGGTAGTTGCATATATTTCTTGGAAATAATAATGGCAATTAGTCCACCAATGGCTTGTACATTGTTTAAACTTCATATTGGTTGTTGGTGTTAAATAGGGATTTAAAAATTTGACATTAAAAAACAAATTATTATCAATTTTTATAAGCATTAAAAGTGTATACAGCGTGGCTTTTTGAAAACTTAAAATGGCCATATTTTCTACGCTACAGAAGGTATCTAAAAACTAAGCATACCATTTCTACAAAAACGCAGGCGAATACACTCATCCACTTTAAAACCTTAAATAGCACTACCACAGTTGTAACACCTCTTTGTAAAGCTTATCATAAATGCTTTTTAGCGATATCCAAATTAATGAGATTTAAGTACAAAATTTTTAGAAAATATTTTTAAAACTAGCTTTTGCAAAATTTGGCTGGAAAAATTGGAAAATAAACGTAAATGATCCCAAGCCTACATTCACCAATAATCCTGTAGTGCTAAAACTAAAAATCCTCAATAAAATTTACATCTCGCCACTAAAGCAAATGATTTTTTTTTAAATTCTCCCTGTCATGGTTTCACAAAATTCTTTATAGATCATCGTCGCCAAGTTTTCATTTTGTTAGGGTGAAATTTATGCATTTTCAGCACTTTCCTGACAAAATCTCTGGATACGCCGATAAATTGCTAAATGATGCATTGACACCTTTGGATTTATAGAAACTTGCCCAATAACCTCAATTTACATAATTTTATCAAAAATTCTAGATTATTGTCTTTTTTATTTCTATCTGATTCAGTTTATTGAAATTTTTAAACCAAATCTCTTATGTAAAAGTGGTTAACGAAAATAGCACATACTCTAAACACCATAAAAAAAATCATTTCTACTCGTTTTTCCATAGAATTCACTATTTCCAAATTAAATTAAATTCCAAGAAACAAGTGAGCACATTGAATTTTAAATGATTTAAAAAAGTTGCAAATCGTATTTTTATTTTACATAAAAGAGCAAAAACAGTTTTAGCACTTTAATAGGATTTTAATCTATGCTTGGAATCATTTTTTTATCCTTGACGTTTATTTTCTAATTTTTCATGCCAAATTTTGCCAGTTTTAAAACATTTTCTTAAAATTTTGCTAACATTTCGTCACGTTATTAATTTTGGTATCGCTCAAAATATTTTTTTGATATGCATTCCAGAGAGGTGTCACAAGTGAGATAGTGCTATTAGGAGTTTAAAGTAGATAAGGGTAGTGCTTCAGGGGTGATTGAGGGTAGGTCGCAAAACGCATCACTTTTATTCCCCGCGTTATTGCAGAAATGCTATTTTTAGAATATTCTTTAGTGTAGAAAATATAGCATTTGTAAATTTTTCTAAAGTCACGATGCAACATATTTCTAGCTTGATTTAAAAAATTTATTTGATCCATTTAATATAATATCTTACTCTAATACATGATTTGTGTTTGTTTCATACTTGTTTAATTATTATCTCACAGGTCAGTGTTAATAAATACCTTAACATAATCAATCAAACATAGAATTATTCACAAATAACCATAATGAGCACCAACAACAATTTTCTGTGTATTGTAGTGCGTTGTTCCTGTGCAGCAATGGTCAGCTCGTTTTAATGTTATGTCTAGACGTTGTACTGTATGTTAGGACGGCATTCCGTCTTTTTAGTTCTTTTTTTCAGTTATGTGGACTTCAAAATAGCACATTTCATTTAAATAACAGTTATTGCTCTACTATGCTTAACGTCAGTCAATCGTTATTCTTATTTTCCAAAGTTAGTAACTTTGTATATAAAAAGTATTCATACGGCGAATCAGTTAGAGAATCCCCTTGTTGTTGTCATGGCGTTTTATTTTTTGCGTTAAGAGTTAGGGATCACTCGCCTTTTTATTTTGGAATAGTCCACACTATACGTTATATAAGCTTTAACATTTCATTGTATACATTTTAATTTAATGATCTTAAAAAAAATTATATTAAGTAAAATGTTTTAAAAAATCGTATCGCAGATTGTTCTAATTTTGAAGTCCGTTTTAAATGTTGTTTAGAAGTACTGCAGCTTCACATTATTTTAACTTAAAATATTTTAAACCCTATACCGGATGTACAACTAAAAAGGAACCGCGGCTGTATCTTGGAAACCGTTTACCGTACTGCTCGCGGAAAAAAAATATTGATAACGAAAGTGACTAAAAGAAATTGCTGAAAATTATTTATTAGTTTCTAAGTTGGCTGCTGGGGGGGGGGCGTAACTATCGTAACCAAATAAAAGACGGGGACGAGGTTTCCTCAAAAATCCTAATGATAAGCATGTATCCAAAGTAGCATTTTATTAATCTAATGAGAATTCTGGACAACTTTTGTTTTTGAGTTATTGCTCTATCTTTTTGTTTAAGGGGGGGTATAGGGGGGACAAATATGCAAAAATATTCACAACTTTGGTTTGGTTTATCGGAATTTGACAAATTTGAAGTCGCTAAATTTGTAACAAAAGGCCAGTTTGTTCTTATGGAGCTCATTTTTATATTATATTTTCCATGTCAGGTTTAAAAAAGATATTGGCTTGCGGTTTTCACAGATATTATTATTAGTTATTGTTCTTTTTGCTGAAGTTAAAAAAGATATACCGTTGCATTTAAAATTTTTGAAAAAAATGAACAAAAATAGCGCCTTCTAGCTGCCGCAGCGGAATTCAGAACGACTTTGTTTTTTATTAAAGTTATTAAATAAAACAATCCCTATTTATTGAGTTCAAAATGGTCAAAATCCGATAAGCCAAACCAAAATTGTGAAATTTTTTCATAGTAATATTTGTCCCTCCTACCCCCCTTAAACATAAAGGTAGAGCAAAAACTCAAAAACAAAAGGTGTAGGGAATTTTAATTAGATTAATAAAATGCTACCTTTGAGACATGTTAACTATAAGGATTTTTTAAAAAAATCTCGCTCTTTGTTTGGAACTTTACAATAATTTCCAGCAATTTCTCTTAGTTACTATTGTAATAAATATTTTTTCTGGAAGCCGTACGGTAAACGGTTTTCAGGATACAGCCGGCGTCCCTTTTTAGTTGTACTCCCGGTAAAAGGTACAACAAATTCTTGTGCCTATATGGGGATTTTAAAAACGGCAAAATACTGGGTGTTATGACTTATTATATTTAATCCTAGAGAACGACATCATACGATTTTTTTTTAATCGAGCTTCTAATTGGTATGGGGACCCCTAATACCTAATGCGTCACACTAATCGATTCGAATATTTAAATTTCAACGTCCACATCTCGCCAGTTGACTCGCCGCAACGGCCGGCTCTGGTCTAACAGCCGTTGAAAAAGAGTTACAATGGCGGTTTTTGTAAGTAGTTTTAGTAAGAAGTATGGCTTGTAGCTAGAATCACTTCGGACATGAGCAATAAATATTTCTACAGAAAATGAATACTCTGAATAAAGGATTGTAAGCGGTTTAAAACAGTTCTTTATTCCTCCAAATAAATATTTCGTTTTGTGTCGTGCATGTTTAAAATGTCGATTGCGGAAAAAAGTTTTTCAAAATTTGTTTAAATCGTTGATTAGATTTATAACGTTTGCTTATTTATTAGGGTGTACATTTTATGCCATGTTGGATTTTTGAGTGAGGTTCATTTACCTCTCAAGTGTTTATTAGTCATTTTAAGCCAGTAGCGGGTAATAAATTTCAAAAGACCAGTGGCGAATTCTCACGCTTATTATTGCACTGCAACGTATAGAAATATATTGGTGTAATGTGTTTTCATATCAGGATCTACAGGTTTAAATATTATAAGTCATTTTGATAACACCCTGTAAACGAAATCAATTAAATTGGTACAAAGTTGCGTATTTTGGGGTTTCATAATTTGATAAACAAAAATAGAGAAAAGTTTGAATCGACGAAAAACAGGGAATTTTCGTTTCAATCTATAATTCTTTGCGACTTAATTTTGAAAATAAAGCTCATCATACCAGCTTTTTTTGTTTTGTAGCATGATGGTATTAGTTTAGAAGGTTTACGTTTTGTTCTAAGTAATATAAACATAAAGTTATTTAAAAAAAAATAAAACCACTTCTAAACGACTGATAAGTTACACGTTTCGTTAATCAGAAACCATCATCAATATTTTAATTTATGCCATTTTGTCAATATGGCCCATGAAATTGCTTAAAAATAAAGTTGGCACCCAAATTAACAATGATATTAAAAACAAAGCGGCTGTAATAGTATATTACATAACAAGTGTCGAAAGTGGTACTAACAAAATGAGGAGGTATTTAGCACGAGGCGTAAGCCAAGTGCTGAAATTCTCCGAGTTTGAGAAAATCTCTTTTACGCCAGATTTCCTACGACCATAAAAAATTATTAAAAATAGTTTGATTTAGTTTTAAAATTTTGTAGGTATATCACCATTGTGTTCAACAATGTGAAAAATGTTAAAAACAAATTTCAAGGCAAATTCCAAGAGAAGCATCTATATAAAAACAAAAAAAATACAATGCCTATTTTACACATTTTAACTTACCTAGTTCAGTTCAATTGTAGATAGATAGAGATAGAGTTAAATATCGATAGTTTGCTGAAAGTCCTATATTCGATTTTTTTTAATAATGCTTACATTATTATTAAATTAAATTTCCTTACATAAAGCACATTTACTTGTCCTGCATCCTTAGACTTTGTATGGGTATTCTATCCTAGATAAGATAGATGTAAAACTCGAACTGAAATTATAAATCGGTATTCCATTTCTGTTCTAGCTAAACCCTTTTTATCTCTGTTGCTTAACTCGGTTGACATGTTTAGTGGGAGAGAGTGCGCACCTCACTTGTCTTTGTTTGATGGGTTGCCTGACCCATTTCCCCTTTTTTTATATTTTTATCATAATAACTCTTAATGGTTCCCAAAATAAGCTCCTGTGTACTTTACCCCACCCAGCATCCCAATTCGCTCCAAGGGTCCCGTAACTTTGTTATTTTTAAGATAGTTTTGCTGTCAAATTCGTCAGCCATCAGCTGTTTTTCATTTCGACACACGAATTGAAAAAAAAATTTCAACACGCGTGTGATATAAAGCACTTTCTAGCCAAGTTAACCGTGTTTTTTTTTCTCATTTCCATAGGTGGTCGTAGGAAACATTTATTTTTCTATAAATTGAAAAATAAAGGCGTCAGAAATTAAAACCTAAACGCAAAATTTTTTTTATTTTTTGATATTTCCGAAAGCCTGCGGAATTTTTCTTATTAAATAAAGACCCAAAATACGAGACTTAACCTCCTTCATATCTCTTACCGTTTCCGAGGTCTTTATGTTCGCACACGAATTTTTAGCACCTTAATGTTCGTAAGTTTAAAAAAAAGTTATAAAATGAGCTGTAAAACCAAGAGAGCGATTTTAGGCAATTGTAGAAAATATTATTTATTATGATTATGAGATAACAAGTGCTATGGAGAACCCAATAATCAACATATTTTAAATAGTTCGCGGCTTGTGCCAAAAACAATGTTTCGATATAATTTCAAATTCTTTTATATCAAAAACAAAGAAAAATAGCGATATAATAAGAGAAATCCGACGTTTACAAAGAATCAAGTCCCAGATTTAAACCTAGATTTCATAGACAAGAAAGCGGCTTTGGACAGGATTTTGTGGGATAATCAGGGACAAACGTCGATAACGGGTTTTAATACTGGATGAAAGCTTTTTGTTAGTCCTTTGTTTTAGTTGACAGGGAAAAAACTTCTTTTGGGGACTCGGACGGAGAGAGATGCTAATGCAAATTTGATCACTAAATTGATTTTACCCATATTTAAATTTAGACGCGAGAAAACGAAAGACATCACATTTTGTCCCCAGTTGCCCTTTGCAGATTGCTTAAGTTTGGGATTTTAAATATATTAAGGCAGGGGAAATACAAAAGAAAGGGTATACGTTGTGAACCAATAAAAAATAATATTTAGATTTTGGAATTTGGAATTTTAACGGTGTTTGTAGGGGATAACCCATTAACCGCGTATTCAAAAAAATGTCGTTGTCTATCTTTGCTATCATAAACATATTTTGACTGCAAGCTTATTTGTTCTGTAAATTTGTAAATTTTTAAAGTTGACGTTACTTTTTTTGGTAAGTATCTTGATTGTATTGCGCGTATGTTACAACGCAACTACTAAGCACTGTCATTTACCTTACCCCTTCCACCCCAAATACCTCTAAATACGCCCCAAAAATATTTGGTGTTAAACTTCCATTCATTTCACGAACACACTGTTAAGTCGCCAGTAATTGGAAGTTTGGATAAATGAATCAAATGAATTTAAGCTAAATTAATCCTTTATTTCCAAAAGCTGTATTTCTTTACTAACCTAAATCCAATATTTCTTAAATGACATGCAGATTGCAAATAGAGTATTATGTTTTAAGATATATATCCATGAAACAGATGGAATTGCATAGGTACAATAACTTTAAATTTTTAGGAAAAACTCATTTCAATGCTTATGTTTTTACGGTTTAAATATTTTAACAGTTCCAGAGCAAGAGAGGGAGAGATAAGTTTTTATGAGGGAAATTTAGGAAAGTTTAATAGTTAGGTAGTGTTTATTGTAGAGAATTGTTGAAATAATAAAGTTGAACATACTTTAATTCAGTATAAGCGGAAAAAATAAATATATTATATGATAATCAATTATTTAAGAAAGATTGTATAGTAACAAAAGATAAATAATAATAAAGGAAAAGAAAATTTCTTAAATCGCTTAAATAATTTTCCACATCCGTAATGTTATAATCTTTTAACGTAGTTTTAATTGCGCTTCTGTTTTCTGTTAATTGACTAAACCTGATTAAACTAAATAAAAATTCGAAACTAAGTTTTCAACTTTCACCCCAAAACTCGAACCTAAAAGTTAAATCACGGATTTATAAGGCCTAGTCGTTTTGATTTAACTCTGATTTTGATCCAATTATTCTAGACTCTCCCTGTGCATTAGACCGTTCCCCCATCCCGAACTACCCCAAAGTTTCCCCATTTAAAGATTTATCCCCTTATGAAAACATATCTCGCTAGCTACGTACCTTGATGTGGATTTATATTAGAGGATACGGGCCAGTTGATAGAAATTGGATGATGCGGGTTATGTTACGAAAATGTTTAGAAAGTTTGTTGACGTTGCTTTTGGTTTTAAAATACCTTTTAAAATAGATATACCTTTGTATAACAATACGAGTAATTTATTTTGGGTGAATCCATTGCCAAACCAGTTCCGACGTATCCGTGCTTATCTAGTATCTACTATCTGAAACCTGACGAAAGAGTTACTTAAAGTGACACTATTTGAATTTCGCGGTTACATAATAAACACGGCGCCATCTGTTACCGGCTCAGCACACCTGGCGCCCTCAACCAAGACCTTTTATATGCTTTGTGCAGTCAGGTATGTTGGCAAAATAAAGATTTTAAGGCCAAAAAACTTTCTGTTCATTTTAGTAAAGTAAGCTCTATCTCCTGGTCTGTGATATATGGTCCTGCACATATTTAGATATACGTAACTCTGTCGTGTTTATATTTCAATAAAATTTGATAAAAATTAACATGGGTTCTTTTTGTTTGTGCAGATCGAAAGCTCTTCGTGGGAATGCTAAGCAAGCAACAAACTGAAGAAGATGTTAGACAGTTGTTTGCCCCTTTTGGTACAATAGAAGAATGCACAATTCTCAAAGGACCAGACGGAGCCAGTAAAGGTAAGAATTTTTTTTTTAATTCTTTTTACCCAAAGTTCTTGAAAAAGTACCAAAAGGTCTAAGAATATAAAATAACGTTTCCTAATAGTATACACTGAGAAAAAACCCTTCTATTCCTTAGATGAATTTACATACTCTTTATACAACTGTTTAATACTATATGTGACAGCGAGGCGCTATCCTACTGTAAGACAACGAAAATTGCTAAACCGTTGTGTAGTGATAATATCACGGTAATTTAGCCAACAGGAAATAGGAGTTAATGCTACCATAGAATGATTTATAGCTATTATTGCTCTGAATACTCACAGCAATTATCAAGTTCTATATACTGTATTAGTTTCGATTGGCAGTTATCATAAAACTTGACATTAATCATAATAATACTTGCTTGCTACGGTTAATAAAGCATATACTTACCACCTAAAATCAGTACGGTAGTTCTGAAAAATTTAAATAGCTTCTAGTGTAATATTGTTTTTGTCGCTTAACATTGCATATGATTATCTGTTATGCAACATGGTTTACTGAGATGGTAAAATTCGTCCATAGAATATTCTATTGCTTTATCTGACATGTAAAGTTTAAAAAACTTAAATACGAAGTACTCCGAACAAGGATGTGACCTGCGCAAGAAATACGTTAAATTTAACAATACGGCGCACGGCGATTGAGGATCGCTACGAACCCCCACCAACGTATTGTGGATTATAGGTTCTAACAGATACAATTCGTTTCTAGGTTTTAGGGACGAGCTTTACTGGGAACATAATGCGTCGCATTGAGAAGATACAATTTATTTCTTAACAAACTTTTATCTTCGTCCCGAATTGCTGTATTAAAAGTAGTTCATTATTCAACAAGACTGTGCTGCTAATAGAACTGATTACTACCAATAAAAACACTGTTCTAGCAAATTTGGAATTGATATAACACTAAATCGGGTTTGATACACTAGCAATTTATTTAATATGGGTTAATTAATACAAAGTAAGCTATCAATACAAACTATGTCTTAGCAAACCTATTGTATTAGATAATTTTCCTCAGTGTATAGCTACCGGCTACAAATAAGCTGAAGTGTTATAATAATCACGTTACATGTACCTGACTGAACGTTTCTTCTGATATTATATAAATATTTATTTTGGAAAAATGCACTAATGGTATAAATTTAATAATTATTAGAAATATTTGACCATCCGGACCCCATCATACAAGCGTATGTAATACAAAACAGTAATCCGAAATATTTGTATTTCAGTAATTAACTTTCCTTTTGTATTACAAATACCTTTAATGGATTTTCCCAATCGCAAAAAACATTGTGTTTTGAGAGGAAAACAAAACAAAGCCCGCCGCCGGAAAAAACGATGTAATTGGCTACTTCGAAATTTTGTTTGCTTTTGTTTTTTCGAATCTGTGTGTACTTTGTAGTCGAAAAAGATAAAACGATGGGTCAAGGAACCTACAGGGAAAAACGAGCATTATAAATTACAAAAGGAAACGGACAAAACACATAAAAAAATTAACAAGGACATAAGCTCCCTAAAGAATATATTTACCAAACTTCGTCCCAAACTGCCATAGAGATACTCGTACGTATCGTCGGGATTTTAAAAAGTTTTACAAAATATCCCATTTAATGCCATTTGCTATTGTTATTTGATGTTGAAACATCAATTCGCAGTCTATTTTATCATTTATCCCTAAGCAAATTAAGATTAAGGTCGGTATATTTGTTTTATTTTTTTTTGCAATGCTTAAAATGTTAAATTTGTGTTAAGTAGTTCTGGACCTTTGTAAAGACTATTTTACTGTGAATCAACTTTCTTACAACCGACCAGAAATTTCAGATATTTTTTTAACAGAAAATATCATTTTACCGGTCTACACCGGAATAGTAATCAAATAGAGACCGGATTAAAGTATTTTTTTCTACAAATGTTATGACACCCGGTACGCTGAGAGCAAAATGTATTAGCCGTAGCTAGCAATCCATTAGTAGAAGCAAAAAATCTGCACTAAATAGGCGCCGAGAACAATTCTGTTGTAGCTAGTAGGTTCATTTTTTTAAATGAATTTTTAACCTCAATATGGTCGTTTTTTTAATATTTTTTTTTGCTGCTAAAAGACAACTCTATTGCCCTAAAAAATATATCATGCAGTGGTAAAAACATTTTTAATTTATAAAAAAATATGATTTTTAATCGTAAAAATTGTTTGCCAGTTATAAAAAATATATTTTTATAATTGGTAGATTATCTAGCTACTACTAGATTACTTTTTTCTGAGTCCTTTTTTTTAGAATTGGCCCTCAGTGACGTATTCGCCATTTTATTTTTATTTTTTTTCGATTCATTTACTTTCTTTTAGGCAAATTAAATCACTGTTATGGCCTCAGACCATAGTGCTTGGTCTGAGGTTATGGCAATGACATTTTGAGCACCCGATACTAAATGATAATATCAAACCTTTTTAGCCTTAAAGTGCCCACAGACTGAACGATACAGCGCGATGTGCACTCTACTATTAGCCTTTAACATTCTTGCCAAAATGCAAAAAACACCTTTGAAGGCCTTACGATCCTTAATGATTCCATGAATACAAATACCAAAAAAAAATAATCAAAGGGACGTAATTTGAACCAATAATCTTACGCCACATGAATCCTCCACGTGCCCTAAACAGAAAAACAACAGAAAAAGGGCCAATTTCGAAATACGGGCGATTAAATTAGAAGCCAGCCGTAGCGGAAAATTGTAGAAGGGCCCTTAAAACGCGATATGAAACTTAAATTGCGTGTTACGGATTTCTTTGCGTTCGTAATTACGGGAGTCTTTAGTATAGTGGATGTAATTAGAAAAAAAACATGCTACTTGGTTAAAATGGCGTATACATTGTAAGTGGCAATAACACCCAGTATTTAGAAAGAGCAACTTATTATTGGTGATATTAAAGAAACTCAAATGTGGATAACATTTTTTAATATAACAATGTTATTTTATCTCTTCATTACCTAAAAATATGAACACATTATACGCTTAATAGTTAAATACACATATTAAAAATTATGCAGAAGGTCACCGATGAATAATCACCTAATAAATTTCATTATTTAAAAAAATATATATTACCTCATATTTTCATCATTTCTTTGCGTCAAAACGATATTTAATTTTATATATTATTTTAAAAATTAACATAAAATAATAACGGCAATGCGGTGAATGACATTAGATAGTCCGAGAGTCTTGAATAGATTTTGGTCAGATATTTTGCCGTATATACCTTTTTTTAGTTATAATGAGATTATAGATTTCATGTTTATAATAAATCTGGTAGCGCACCAGCGGTAGGTTGGACTACGGATGTCTGTCTTCATATTTTAATCACAACCCGGTATCGCCATTTTGGTTATTAAAATATAGTTGTGGCCTCGGATTATTGCGAATCCATAATAGTCCTAGGTGTTTTATGAGAAGTTATAATGTCCTATAGGCTTCATGCTCTTACTATCACCAGTGATATATGCGCCTACTATCAACTGGTTGTAGATAATCTATTTTATCAAATATCATAGTGCAAAAGGAATGTTTATTGCACATTTTTAACTAGACTGGTCTACGATGAACAATTGCCATGTTAAATTTCAAAAACATTACTTTTAATATTAGTTCACCATCAACCATTGGCATACCTAGAAGGATTTTCTGGTGGTTACCAGGCCACTAGACAATGTTAACATAGTTACAGGAAGGTTTAGTAAGACAAAAGTAGCCTTTATTTTAATCTTGGTTCTAGCCAGTGGCGGCTCGTGGCTATTTTAAATGATTGATCAATTAGTATTCTAAGCAAATACGAAAAGTGCCGCAGTCCAATCGCGGAATGCGAAAAAATTGTTCCTTAAGGTGGGAGTATCAACATGCTTGCCAACCTATAACCTATTTCGGGTATATTTATTTAATTTTTCTAGCTTTTACACAAAATTTAAATAAAATCATTATCGTCTTCATATTTTATGGGTAATAATTGACATATTAAATCAAAGAATTTCATTAAATATTTTAGGAGAATTGTATAGCGGAAAATATCGGGTAAGATTTTTTTAAACATTATTACGTCATTGTTCTTTTACTATACAATTATCCCAAAATTAGCAATAAAATGAATAGATACTTTTGTTATATGTCAGATATTACCTAAATATTGTACCGACGATACTGATTTTATTTAAATGTTAGTTAATCTAATAATAAACTAAAAAAGCAACGCGAAATAGGTTATAGGTTGGCAATAGATGGAATGACGCTGAGAATGCCACCTTAAGTATTTGATATTTTGCTCTACCGACATTTTACACAAGCAACTATTTAACACAATACTCCTAGTACTGTAAAATAATAAAAAAAATACCTGCAAATTATCAAGCCCGGCTGGCACCCGTACGTAAATTCGACCTTACTGCAGAAATCGGTTGAGCACTTGAGCCAATAAATTTTCCTAGGAAATAAACTAAGAATTGTGAATCCGCTATTCTTCCCACACGTTTCTGCAAAATGCCAACGTTAGTCGGAACCTCATCGAAATTTCATTTGGCTTCTAGCCCCAAAAGATTATTATTCTTAATCTTTTCTTTCAGTAGTAGTATACGTTTATTTCTCTCTTGCATGCTTGCGCATTAAAATTTGTCTGGTAGAGGAAACAAAAGAGAGCCGGGACCCGTAGTCAAGGCTCGCTTGGACCGAATATACTGCGGGAACGTACGATAAGTACTGTTACGTGTAGTTAGTAGTAGAGCGTGGCTGCTGCTGTAATCGTAAAATACGAGGGATATTTTAGAGGTAATAGTAATAATATTGAAAAGCGCGAAGTTTGGCTGATATGATGAATTTTAAACTTAATAAAGGTTTGTTAATAAAATTAAAAAAAAAAAATAATTAAGAGAGGTTATTGACTATATGACCTTATGGATGAGCCACCATTGGTTCTAGCTACCTCCCAATAAAAATTACACTAAAATCTCTTTAGTATGAAAATCATGCAAATGATAGATGGGGGTGCGACTGCTACAACCGGTGATGCCATATCCATGTAAATTCATAAATTGTAAAATTGAATTTAGAATTACCCACAACATGAACACTGGAAATGAAAATAATTTGGAAATATCAATACATCATAAAGAAAAATATAAAACTTATTTTATATAACAATATAAAATATGATATAAAAAAACTAAACTATTCGGCTTTTTAAAATCATTTTAAAAAACTTTATCTTAACATCGGATTGGAAGGCTGATTCATTGTTAATCAAAATATTACCTTTTTGTGTCAACTCGTATGTTACTGTCACCAATAGTTATTTTTAGTTGTTATATTTTATATAATTTTAATATTTTGGCTTACATCTTTGTTATTATTATTATTATTATTATTTCGGTTTGTAAAAATAAGCAAAATATCAACAATTTTGACTCTAAATAGGTTTTTATAAAAACACTTTTGTAATTAATTTTACTTTTTTTTGCTCTTTGTCTTGATGCCATCAGTTATAATAATTGGTATATCATTACCAACATTTCCATCCCCCAACTCCCTGCGCCAATGATCGAAACAAACCCCTTTCTTAGCACCCCCATTTTGAGAGACGCGTCTGCTTACCCCGCCCGAAGCCACGACGTTGTTAGCGCATTTCCAAATGCAAATTAGGCGTTTTGGAGGGTTGCTTATATTAAATTTTTGGTCTGTTCTAGGCTTTCTCGCAAAACCCGAAATTATTTATTTAAATGTCATTCAGACATATTAGGCCCGGCTATATTCGTTAAAAAACATGAAGATTTAACGCTTGTTTTATTAGGGTTTTATTTTGTGTTCTAGAGGGGAAATTAGAAGGGGGATTTCGGGATAAATGGCCCGAATTTTTACTTTTTTAGACAAAAAATTCACTTTTAAAAGTGCATTAAATCTTTTTAACCCAACACTAAGGTTTTGGAATATGTAAACATAATCTAACTATAAGAAAATGATCATTCGACACCTCACAGGCATGAGTGGCGTAACCCTCAAAAAACGAAAATAAGGGTTACCTTCATTTTAAATGGCAGATGTGAAAATACATCAGTAGACCAAAGAATGTATCCCGCAACCTAAATGTATGTCTTCTAAACCAGAAAAATTTGAAAATCATACATGTAACGTAACCCATTTCCAGCATAGCCAAGTGATGTAACCATCAGCAGTAAGCCACTTTATTATCATTCGATATCCGTATGCGGCAAAGCTAAATTTTATTTACGTTTTATTCACATTTTTGAGTAGCACAAATAATCTTAATTAATAAATCTTTATAAAACAATATTTATTATTTTATTTTTCCTTTTAAATAATGTTTGTTCAATCCAGCCAATTAAGGTATCCTCCAGGGTTACGTCATACAGAAAATAGTTTATGAGGCATGGAAAATGACGTAACCCTCATTTTTCAACAATATTTTCATTTTTTAGCTCTTAAACGCTATTTCATATAGATATGTTTTATAATAAATAGTTTTAAAAGGCTAAATCATAATAAAAAATATTATTTTATCGACAAAAAGTTTGTAGTTCAAATTTTATTAAGTTTTTTCGCTCTCCTGTAAAATTTACATTTTGAGGGTTATGCCATCTGGCTTATGAGGTGTCGATATGTTACAGCTTATTGTAGTCAATGATTTTAAGTTTTAAGATTAAAACAATCTGTTTGCAAAAACTGTTCATTTTCTAAAATTAAAAATAAATAGTTGATTTTAAAATCAATATCAGCTTAGTCTACTTTTGCTAAGTTCAACCCTATTAATGTTTTAATAGAATATTGGTATGCCAATGGACTTGCTTCTTATTTTGCTTTGCTCCTAAGAAAATGGTAATTCGGTTTTTAGTTGGTGATATAAATATATATATATACATATAAGAAAACATTTAGAATAATAAATTTGTTTTTCTTCAAACGTCAATAAACCTGACTTTTTCTACTTTTTTTTTTGACGTCCTGCTTTTTGTAAGAAGACGGTTGCTATTGGCAGCGAAAGCAGAAGTAAAAGTATGACTGCATGGGTTCTCATGAATAAATATATATTTTTGTATCTTTATGTTTTCGTATTTAAACGACGTTAGAAGAAAAAATAGTATGTTTTATTCGGAGTAACTTCTTATGACTCGTCCGGCATACCTGCAGGTTCCTCATAAACATGTCGCTTTTACTCCTAATAAAACAATAAACTATTTTCTACAACTGTCAAAAAATATTAACATTTTTGTATCTTCTCAGGTGTAAAAGCTAATAATAATTCTCTTACTGTATAAAAATGTGCTCGTTACTAAGCAACACTTTTAATCCTTAAATAGTCTACTTTTAACCCTATTATTAAAAGCAATTGCATTTGAGCTCTTAAATTTAAATTTGAAGAAAAAGAACATTGCCTCTGTCTTTATGTCAAATTTGTTGGATGGATAATTTTTTGTTGAAAATCTGTACAACCCGACCTTAAGCTTATAGTAACACCTGTTAAATTTTAAAGCCCGGACCTGTCTATTTTTCCACGTGCTTAATGCGAATGTTGCAGTGCGCATGCTTGTTTATGCTGGACTTTATTTACATGCGCAAGACCATAAATTTGTCCCTTTTATGATTATTGTTTGCTGGTCTAAAGAACCTATACAGGGTGTCCCGAAATTAGCGTGCAATATTTCTAGGGCGTAAACTATATCCAAAAATATGACAAAAATGTCCTATAAACATGTGCTCCTTTATGGGGCTAGAACCCCTCAAAGATGGTCGGGAAGGAAGTATTTTTTTATAATAGTATGGAAACCCTTAAATATAATGACATGAAAATTAGTACGTGAGTTCCAACCGATAAACTGTACATAACAGTTAGTTTAGAGTGAAAATATTTCTTCCAGTGGCGTCGCACGTAGTGGGGCTGAGGGTAAATATTATCCTATATTTTTTATTTCCAGAATATTTTAATTTTAAGTACAATATTTTAAGAACCTCGAGTTTTTTCCTTAAAAAAGTACCCTTTGCTTTATTTCGATAGGAGGCACCGTTTTCAAGTAAAATTAATTTTAAAATAAAACGTATTTTTCAAAAGAAAGGTTAGTCCATATGAGTTCAGGTAAATCCGAAAGTTAGCGTGCAATATTCCTAGGGCGTAAAGTACATCCAAAAATATTACAAAAATGTTCTATAAACATACCCTCAGAAATGCTCCTTTAGGGGACTAGAGCCTCTCAAAACGGGGCAACAGAGAACTCACAGATAGGTATTCATTTTGTGTATGGATTTTGTAATGGTAGTTCTACTGCCGCTGTAATAGAGTACAGGAGGCGATTTCCGCATTTAAGAATACCTAGCCGTAGAAGATTTGCTACGGTCCATCGAAATTTAATGGAAAATGGACCATTTCAAAGACTTCATGCTATTACGAAAAAAAAATTTGCCCCCCTTTGAGAGGCTCTAGTCCCCTAAAGGAGCATTTCTGAGGGTATGTTTATAGAACATTTTTGTAATATTTTTGGATGTACTTTACGCCCTAGGAATATTGCACGCTAACTTTCGAATTTACCTGAACTCATATGGACTAACCTTTCTTTTGAATAATTCGTTTTATTTTAAAATTAATTTTACTTGAAAACGGTGCCTCTTATCGAAATAAAACAAGGGATACTTTTTTAAAGAAAAAACTCGAGGTTCTCAAAATATTGTACTTAAAATTAAAAAATTCTAGAAATAAAAAATATACGATAATATTTACCCTCAGCCCCACTCCGTGCGACGCCACTGGAAGAAATATTTTTACTCTAAACTAACTGTTATGTACACCTTATCGGTTGTAAGGCACGTACCAATTTTCATGTCATTATCTTTAAGGGTTTCCATTCTATTATAAAAAAAGACTTCCTTCCCGACCCTCTTTGAGGGGCTCTAGCCCCCTAAAGGGGCATTTCTCGGGGTATGTTTATAGGACAGTTTTGTCATATTTTTGGATATAGTTTACGCCCTAGAAATATTGCACGCTAATTTCGGGACACCCTGTATATCTACGGTTTAGGCCTTTTAAGGAGGAAACTTTTCTAGAGGCCCTCGTACGTAAAAAAATGTTAGTAGTATTTAGAGCTGTTCCGATTCTTTTCGGACGTCCTGTACGTACTATGTGTTATAGATAAACTTGTCAAAAAAATACCCTTTTGCTTGCTAAAGCTCAACTTTTTGCCTCTCTACCAAAGGTACAAAGTTTAGCTACACATTTTCCCAAAATCCTAACTTTTTCTCCTTCTTATAGAAACTACATCGGTAATCCCCGCAAAACCTTTATTAACAAAAAAGGAGTATCGTAAATTATTCGGCAAGGTACTTTTAATCCCATTAAAAAGTAAAATATGGCCGATGCAAGGTTTCCCTTATAAAAGGTAATATTGAAAATAGGGCCACGTTAATACTGGCCGGTGGCATCTAAAAAGGGATTTAGAAAACTAATCAAGGGTACATAAATTTTTTAATGGAATTAGATTTATTTTCGCTGTAAGGGATTTAATTAGCCACATTTTACACGGTATAAGAATAAAATCGCTTAATTAATAAAGTCAAATTTGTGTAAGAACACGCCAGATCGTGGCTCAGTCACCTGTCATTTATGGCTCCCTGTTGAAGTCTAGTCTATTTTACGTTAGGATGTTGGCGACAGAGACAGAACTGGGCTCAGTCCTTTTACCGTCGCATTCATCATATTTCTATCATCTTTCTCAAGACAAAATGGACAGGGTATAGGTATAAACCCTGCTCAATTTCGGGTATAGTTTGGGTTTGCTATATACAGGGTACAGGGCCGTTTCTGGCCTGTTGGCCGCCCTTGTGCGAATATGAACTGGCTGCCCTTTAAATCAAATCAGTTACTATTTTACAATTACCTACCTGAAATTATGGCGCAAAGCAATTGTCGGAAAAATAAATCTTTAATAGGTGCCTATTTTTAATATTTTTCTTTTATTCATACTTACCTACAGAGGGGCTCAGCAATTTGGCTTTCAATGGCGATAAGGGCCAAGTCACTAATCCTTTCTTGGGACATAATTGACCGCAAGTAATTTTTAATAATTTTAACTTTGAAAAACTACGTTCGATAGATGCAACAGTAACCGGCAGAGTAATAAAAATTCTCAGCGCAACACAAAGATTTGGAAATGATGAGATTAAATCTTTTTCAGCTATGAATTTTAGCTTACCTACAATTATTATTTTGTACGTTTTATTGGAAAAATTTCTCGGAACGACAAAATTTCCTGGTCGAGCTCTGAGCGATCAATATCTTTGTTTGTGGGACTTCCTTGCTATTGAAGCGCTATATCGAGATCTTTGCAGGATTTTAACAATTTCTCGTCATTTATGGCATTAGCTTCATAGAAGTTCGACAAAAACCCAAAAGTTTCATTACACTTATTAAGTGAAACGAATCTCTCCTTAATTGATTCTATCGCAATATCCAAAGAACAAGTAACCGGTGCCCATAAAGGGTTTCCTCCCTGGCAAAAAAAAAAAATATCCAAAATCGAAAAATAAAAATTCACATTGAAACTCAGTTTGGCCTCGACGATGGGGTCATCTTTTAATTCGTAATCAAAATGTCTGGGTACTTTTTTTCGGCGTCGGAAAAGTTATTTGTAACAGCATTTGAAACCGGACATCGGCGGCAAATTTAAATAGGGTGCGTTCTTTTGCCCTGTGAGTATTTGTGCCCCCACCTACCCTACTACCAAATTAATAAGACCTATAGTTAAATTCACATAAAGTTTTAATGCCAAATGTCAAGACTTGTCATTGTCTAGTTACTTTAGATTGCACCAACTTACTAAATTTCTTATACAGCTAAGATTGTTCAGTGTTTTTTCTTTTTCTTTTCTGGAATTGTTCGGCCAACTCTTTTTATTTCTATCTCTTTTTAATCGTATGAAATAATACAAGATATACATACTTTGTGTGCAGTACAACTATACTAATTAAATTTAGCCATTAGAAATTTATATTTTATGAGTTGCTGAAGTATTTGACAAGTATGACATAACTGAAATGTCACGGCATTAAAAGTTTATGTGAATTCAACTATACCTACATAATTATTCAAATAATATCAATTAGTTTTAATTTTTTGAGTAAACCTAAGACAAAATGTAATTGACGTGGGTTGCAGGGCGGCCACCTCCGTTGAGAATTCTTTTTATTTTTCCGATACTTATCTATCTAAAAAGAAATCTCTAATTAACACAAAGGGCGGCTGCCTCATTCTTGACAGCTACTGCATAATTTTTTTTTGAAAACTGAATTTACCATTCTTATTTGACCCTTCATATTTATGAAATCTCCTAGAATTTTTTTTTACGTCTAACGCCGCCCTATAACTTTGGCCGCCCTTGTGCGGGGGCACTCCCAGCACACCACTCAGAAACGGCCCTGACAGGGTGAGTATCAGAAAAGGTATTATTCGCCGATTCCTAATTTTTATATAGGCTTTATGTATTTGAATAATCTTAAAATTTTGCTGGTTCAAGTGAAACTTTAAGTTTCCTTTTTTTCGTCGAATCTTAGTCTTACTGATGAGCCATGATATGGCGAAAACGCGTCTGGGGATGGATTTGACGAAATAAAGGCAAACAATTCTTGTGATTAAAATTTTAAGATCCGCAACCAGATTTTCAATCCCTGTACAATAATGTACATGCTTATGATATTCAGCGTGGATGCAAATTTCGCGTACAGAATGTGCACATAATAACAATGGATTATCATAAAATATTCACTACATGAACACAAATATAAATTTAAATCCATTAAAGTAAAATTTAGTATTAAATCGTTTTGGTTTATTTAAATAATTGCCCTTTTTGTATGCCACAAATAAATTTTAATACATTGGTAAAATTTTGTAACCTCTATTAAATTTACATATATTATGGTATAAATACATTAGTGTGGGGTAAAATGGCAATGGTAAATTTCAACCCAAGCATGGGTCCTGGAGTCTCTTGTTTAATTTTTAAATAATTTTCATGGATTAAGTACCTATATAAGCATGCGATATTTATATATCATTGACTTTAAATTTTTCTTTAATAAGTCTCCTTTTAATTTGTTTTTGAAAATTCAGTTACATTTTTTAAAAAATTGATTGTAGGTATAACAAATATTTTAAATTTATCGGTAATTGTATGATTGGACCAATTTCGGAAAAACAAACTTATCGGTTTTTGCATAATTCTGCTGTGCTAGGTGAAAAGAATGCATAAAAATTAGTAAGAATCAGTACTTAGCTCTAAAAATGTAAAAAGTTTTTTTTATGGTTTTTGCAGGTTTGATCCTCATTTACTCCTAAAACCACAAAAACTTTTTCATTGCAATCGTGATCCTCGCAAGAAATTGAAAAATTCACAAAAATTAATTTCTATTTTTTGCCGAAATTGAAGATTATGATTGGGTTTAATTTTTTCTAATTAAAACTACTTCTCCTAATAATAAATTTTTCTAAAGTAAAAATTTAGAAAATGCAGGTTAATTACTGTACTTAATATTTTCCAAATAGAAATTTAATTATGAACATTTCTCCGGCCAATTAGGTATTTTATATAGTATATTTTTTATACTTACATTATCATCTGTATCATACGACCTTCTTTGTTTTTTTTATTCAAAATATTGAAAAATATAGTTAAATTTAAAATCAATCCACAAGAGACTTAATATTTTACA
Organism: Polydrusus pterygomalis; assembly: GCA_963969555.1. NCBI lineage: Eukaryota > Metazoa > Arthropoda > Insecta > Coleoptera > Curculionidae > Polydrusus > Polydrusus pterygomalis. The sequence continues at coordinate 2,952,307 of OZ018378.1, read as the reverse complement.
AGAAAATCACACACAACACAAAAAGGGAATAAGGAAACAACACGGTGGCTGATATATTTTTTCTAGATTCAAGATTGAAGTGTCTCTCAATGGTAACGACTGTACCTAAGGGATGAAGGTTTCCCCGACCATAAAGAACAGTTCACGTTATGTGAACTTTTAAATTTAGACAGTTGTATAGTCCTCTGGGCAATGTCGACATCAGGCAAAGTCAGGGAGAAGTTGCCCAGACCCGTCTTAATTCCTTTTTAACTTTGTTTTACGTTGAATGTGATGCCCTGTAGAGTATAAAGTAAGATGCTTCTTTGTCATTTTGCATGCAGGAATAATAGCTGTAATACAGTAAAAATGCGTCAGATGATTTAACTACAGGGTCAGATCGAAATGTTCCCATTGCAACATTCCTAGTAATTTTATTTCGGCACATTGATGGATCCAGAAATACTGGAGGTTCAGAACGGTAGGAGCTAACGAGCAGTGGTGGCTTCCATGTAAACTGTCAGGGGTTAAACTAAACCAAATAACCTTGGTTTCAAAGGTTTTCCTTATTTTACATCCCTTAATGTTAATACAAAATTAAAATTAAAATTAAACCTACCTCGAAAATCCAAGACCGCTACAACATATTATACAACTATAATATAAATTAATAGATCTTTATAAATCAAATATACAACTTTTTCCTCTTTCACCAACAAGCCATTCTCAATACAAAACAAATTTTTACATCATTTTCTAACAATCACAAATCATTATCACTACCCAACCAGACATTAAAAATTCTTTGTTAAATTCCGTTTCTTTCACTCGAAAGACTACTGAATTTTTCCGTCGCTCTAGCCCGAGAATGTTATGGTTTTCAATGATGGTTCCCATTGACGCGCAGACAAATCGATTTTATTTCTAACAATAAGTAATAACAAGTCATCACTACCCAACAGCCTGGTAAAAAAATATTAGGTTGCAACACCTTGCTCCTCTAGTTGTTTGTAATCTATAACCTTCGATTCACCAAACGCCAGTGTAACAGTCGCAAACATACCACCAGAAAAATAATAAACGAAGAATAGTATCAAAGGGGATATTAAATTGACAAATGAGTTAATAAAAAAGTAAGGGTCCGAACTAGAGCGTAAAGGTAAGGTATATTCAGACGTTTATTAAGATTACGAAGGGATTTCATTTCTGATATAGCGTTATATCATAAAATCCAACTTGAAGTTTAATAAAAGTTTAATTAGAAATTTTCATTATTGCCTTTAAAGGTACTTTTCGCTCTGAGATATATTTGTAAAAACGGATTAGTCGGTAATATTAATAACGGTTTATTGAGATGAATTTTGTTGATTGCTTTTTACTGAAAGGGAATTATATTAATCTGAGTTTTTTTTTATACATTTTCTGTCAACGCAAACCTTTACAAGTATTAAACTTTTTTAAATGTTTAATTATTTAAGCGACAATTCACCAATATTATAACGTTATCGTTACATACGGTAACACAAAGTCGAAACAAACAATCAAAATATCACCTATCTGCGATACAAAACTATTAAGGAAACCTCACAGCCTACTGTATTGCATGCCCTTAAGGTGGGAGTATCAACATGTTTGCCAACCTATAACCTATTTTGCGTAGATTTATTTATGTTTTCTAGCTTTTTTACAAAATTTAAAGAAAATCAGTGTCGACTTGATATTCTATAGGTAATAATTGACATATTCAATAATTATCAAGGAATTTCATAACTTATTTTAGGAGAATTGTATAGCGAAAAATATCGGGTAAGATTTCTTTTTACATTATTATGTCATTGTCACTTATTGTTCTTTCACTATACAATTCTCCCAAAATTAGCAATGAAATAAATTAATATTTTTGTAATATATCAGATACTACCTAAATAATGTACCGACGATATTGATTTTCTTTAAATGATAGTTATTAAAATAATAAACTCAAAAAATCAACGCGAAATAGGTTATAAGTTGGCAATAGATTGAATGACGTTGAGAATTCAACCTTAATTCAATTGCGAATGCCTAAAGGAAGGAAATGATTTTTAATTTTTTTCCAAGCTGTTAAAAGCACTTTGAAGAAATGAAGGATTTTTAAAGTTTTATATTACTCATATAAAATGCATTGACGTAACTGCAGAAGAATGGTAAAACCGATTTTGCGACTTTAAGACAATAGAAGGAAACATTTCTGCCTTTAATGTTTCTGTTGAGAACGTAAGCAGATCAGACCTTCAACTGAAATTGTGTGATTTTCAGTCAGATCCTTTTTACCAGCGAAGAACCAAAATAGGACTTTTTTAAAGTCACTCCCAGGAGAACGTCACCCCAACTTGCGAAACTTAGGTCTTATAATGGGCTCAAAGCTAGGAAGGAAGTATCTTTGCAAAAGCAGCTTTTCCAACATCAAGTTTGTAAAGTTAAATTATAGGTGTTCCCTGCCTGATACATAAGTCACTGCTCAGTTACTTCGTCAACAGTAAATATTAATGTGACTATTGATAGGTACATAAATTATTTTTTCTATTTCACGTTCATAAGAAGCTCAGTACGATACGCATGAAGCTATTTCGATACGCGTTTTTTCTTTATTTGATGTTGGTAACATTTAAATGTTTTATTTCATTGACTTGCGCGGCCTTTGTGATTTACGAGAAAACCCATTTTTCGCAGAGGAAAAATAGCTTGATAACTTACTTTTTTATTCTGTGTGGATAACAGTCATGTATGTTGGTTGCATAAATCTATAAATCAATCTTTTGTAGATGCTTCAAGCTATCATTTTCTGCCAAATCCTATCCAAAATTTAATCTACTAACCTTCCAATGTCGATTTTAACTTCAACTTTATTTGAATTTTCCATCTTCCCTATACTAAATTGCAATGCCGTGACGTAAAATCACTTCTTTTGAAATTCGAAAAAAGTAGCAAAATCTCCCGAATTTCCGAACGCTCTGTATATGTACCGAATGTACAAGGATCACACAACGTATTCCGTCCAATTTCAAATCTCATATCGCTAAAATAACTTTAGAATCCCGTGGTGAAAATGGGTCAATAAATCAAATAATGACAGTTTGCAAAATAATTTTTGTTGTCCAGAGGCTACTATGATAAAAAAATAGTATTACCAACATAAAATTTAGACAAAAAAATTTACAAAATTTGAAGGATTTATTTTCTTTTTAAAATGTATTTTTCTTGATTATAAAAGGTGAAATAGAAAAAAATTTATAAAGCACATGTTTCGTATGGCGTTTTAGCGCACGTGTCAATAAAAAAACTCGCCACTTTGTGGCTCGTTTTTTAAAATAGACGCGTGCGCTAAAACCGCTTCTTATGAAACGTGTACTTTAATATACTATTTACTTAATTTGAGAAGGTGTATAAGGTTGGTTACGGTTACCCAATAAAACATTTCAATTGTTGTTTATATGATTCCTGACTTGACTTCACATATTCGCGTCGCTTCCTTACCCTCAATAACTACAAGTTCAATTAAAGAATAACATATCAGTTCACTAGCAATGATCATTTTATTTCAAAACTGTTCTGAAAACAACTTGCAATAAAACACTCTCCGGCAAATATTTTTTCATTCTAAAGGCTGCAACAAGTAGCAATCACTAACAATATTTTACATCTGACGGATGAGAAGTTAGAAAGCCTATTTTTCGCTTCCGCAGCGCCAATTGCTATCATTGCTTCCGACATTACACAGAGGAACTCGTCGATGAAAAGCATGACCAAAAGTAAGAAATACGTATATTTCGTTAAATATATGAAAGGTAAAATTTTATTAAAGGTTGTAATTCTATTAAATAAAAACTGAGACCTGTATTCACTAAAGAGTTTTAAATTTAGTTCGTCAGAATATTTAGATCTTATAGTCTCCCAGTTATATTTTCTTTGAGTCATTGTTTTAATACGCCATATGTCATTTTAGCGTTAATTTTAAATCGTTTTACCGATAAATAGTTTTACCGGGATGTAATTGTCTAAATAGTTTTACTTTTATTTAAAAAAATAGTAGGTACGTCAAAAAACGTTTTTCTTAATGATTTTACCGAAAAATCAAAAAAAAATATTGCAATGCAAAAATTAGTTGACTTATTATGACACTTGTCATTTTAAACCTGGCAATTTAAGATGGTTTTAAATTTAGACCGCTTTAGTGAATATGGCTGCGAGATTTTAATGCTATTTGGATTTGGTGACCGCAGGAAAATACTGCAAGAACTAGGCGAACTTGAATGGCCTTCCAGATCCCCAGACATCACTCTTTTGGACTTATATTTGCGAGGTGATTTAAAAATTAAGGGTTGGAAGAATTGACCAGTTAATATTGAAAATTGTTGTTTGGTAGTAAAAATTTTCAAACTGTACTACTAACTTAAAATTGAATAATTAATATGACCAAAGTTAGTGAGTGAATTTCAAGGTCTCCATAGCGCCAATGGCAGAGCGTTGGGCTGGAAATCGAGAGGTTCTGGGTTGATTCCCACCACAATAATAAGAAACTTTGTCTGCACACCGACGGACATTTTTGTTTTTAAAGTATTCCGATCTTTTTGACACCCTGTTTAGAAATGCGAGTCACGAACACTAGAATTGTGAAACAAAGGTGGAAAAGGTAAGTCATAATCGATACAATTGTTTTAGTAGTAGTGGTCAATCGTAACCAATCACAACTAAAAATATTAATTTCAACCCGAACTTGTAAAGGAATTGGCCAAGTTTCTGAAGAACTTTTCCCCCGCCCGTAGATGAACACCGAGCAAAGCAATAAATAAAAATTTATATTTGTCACAGAAATGAGTTTTCAAAGCGGCAACGGCACGCAATTATGTTCGTGCCTTATCTTGCGACCCGAAGAACTTGTGTATATCTAAATTAATGTTGACAGTAATAGAGTAGCTGTGCATTCGAATTTTCTCTAAGGAAAAGCTCATTCCTTCCATAATGGAACGACAAATTTTAAGCGACGCTCGGAGTGGATTTTCACATTTCTTTTATTAAGGATTTTTATGAATTCACTTAATTTGGGATACTTCAAATCTGTCTGTTTTAGTATGTCGAAATGAGATTTATATGCTTTTTTCTATTAAGGATGCGATACAGTGTTCAACGAGGGATAGTAGATTATATAGAGTCTGTATAGCTTTTTAGATTTCATATCAACATTTTTTTTTCCTTTTATTTTTATAACTGACCCCTTTAACAGTAAGTATTTTTTTAATAACAACCCGTTTCAACCCTCCAAACAGTTAAAAAAGAACTGGCACCGAAGCCTTAAAATTTAACAATACTCAACAGTGTACAATGTAGCTTCATTCTAATAATGTATATTTTCTGTTTTCCCGTAGATAGTTCTTGCAGTAATACCCTGAAGTACAGTTTGTGGTATCCTATTATAGGCTTGTTTGCCTATGTACCTATATTGACTAGTCTTGACAATTGTCGAAATTGTCCATTTTGTTGTAGTTTTATATTTATTTTTTAAAAGTTTATTTTGTATATAGTTAATTTGTTTTGTTTGTTCGGTTCTATTTTTAGTTCACTTATTTTTATGTAAGGGAGTTTCATAAATTTTATTACTAGGTGTGTAAAAGTTTGTTAAATATTACTTTAAGATCTTTATTTGAAGTCTGTTTATTTAATAAACACATGTGTTACCCCAACATGGTAGCATATATCTGAAGTATGTTCGATAAAACAATTATACAGTGACTGGCAGAAAGTACGCACCAAATGGGATTTTTTTAAATTATAAAACTTACCAAATTCTTTTGGCGGTGGAAAAATTCTGCATGTTTTTCAACAAAAAAGAGCATAGACAAAACTAGTAAATATGGCGCTGTATACGACGGACAGGTGAAAACGTTAAATTCACTCAAGAATAAAGTGCCCTTATTTGTCACTGTAGAAATTTTTTTTATTAGGAAATGTTGTTTGCACTTAAAAGTTATCCGTAAATACCAACCACCTCGGTAGCACAAAAAAAGTGTTTTTACTTTTTAAAAACACTTATTTTTACGCCCCCTTGTATAACGAATCGATAGAAGCTATGCAATCTATAAATTCAATTTTTTAACAGCTCTTGGGCTATTTGACACATAACTTACTTAAATTTTCAACGGGATTTATAAAACCCAGTGCGACATCTTGCGTCCCAGTACGGTACCTTAGAAAAGGTCAGTCGTAAAGGGTTATTCTGTAAAAACAGAAAATTATGCAAGATGCCCTCAAAACCGGTATAAGTGCCGGACCACAGATATTAATTCGAAAAAGGTTTTTCTGCCTCCTTCCGCCAAACCCATCCCCAGACGCGTTTCGCCGTTATTACGGCTCATCAGTGACCCACTGGCCAAACCGAGCCTCACTGATGAGCCGTAATAACGGCGAAACGCGTCTGGGGATGGGTTTGGCGGAAGGAGGCAGAAAAACCTTTTTCGAATTACTTAAATTTGTTTAAATACGCGAGAACTGGACGTTTCATAAAATAACGTCAAAAATAATCTAACTTTTCTGGTGTACACTGTACATTATTCTATGAATAAGCGTAATAACTTTATGGAAAACAAATGAGGGTTTACTTCATACATTTAACAATATTTTGCCGTTCCCAATTTTTCAAAAACTCTTAAACCCATTGTTTCATGAATTAAAGTTTAAACCCTTATTTAATGTTTTCACCTCTCCCTCGTATACGGCGAAATATTTAATAGTTTTGCCTATGCTCTTTTTTGTTTAGGGAAATTTTAAAATAAAAAAAAATCCCCTTTGGTGCGTACTTTCTGCCGGTCACTGTATAAGAAATGTCTATGTATTCGGTTAAGTTACTTAAACTTTCAATATTTCATTTCAGATTTTTCGAAATAATATGTAGTCCGAGACACCTTCTTATGGGTATTTCATTTTCAAAAAAATTACCTTGTCGGACTTCCATTGTCTTTATTTTGTTACTTAACACAACGTTTCGGTTAGTTAGTATCTCTAACCGTTTTCAAGTGTAAACTGACAGTTTGAAAACTTGAGATCAGATATTTAGTACGTCATCCCATTATCCATCATAATAAATACAATTACCATTCATACGTTAATGTTTTGTTATCAAATGCTGTTTTTTCTCCCTAAATTAACTGTTAAGGAGTAAGCCTGTGTACATTTAAAGGAGCACATAATTCCATGCTTTTGTTTAACAACCCTTCAATATTAATAGGCTCTACAAACTTACGTTGATACGCTTTACCCGCAATTTTCATTTCAACCCTTTGTGTTTGCCTTCCCATTATCGGTTTTACTTTAACAAACCTGTTACGGAACGGATTGATCAAGATTTTTTGCTCATCAATATTTAAACGGCTTAATGGACTTGCTGGCTTCAATCAGTTTCGTTTCAAAAAAACTGAAAAAGGCGATTTAAAACTTTGAAACTTTAAAATAACGCAATAATACAAGGGATCACTAAAAAGTTTTTTTTTACAATAAAACAACTTTTAAATACCACCTCATCTGACGGCCCTTTTTGAAAAGTCTGGTAGCGCCCTCTATATGGAATAATCTTCCAAATTACGTAAAGGATTGATCTCCTAACCAATTTTGTAAGAACAATAAAGATATGTTGATATAACAATAACGTTGGGTCATATTATTCTAATATATAATGTTGTTGGTTATAATCTTATCTACTTTTTGTTAATACTAACACGAAGTCTATCTCCCGCCCTATTTTTTTTTCTAAAATTATCTTACCTGCGGTTTTCTTATAACAACATAATATATGAATAGCGGTCAGCAAACCTTTCCTACGTTATCATCGCGAAATCGCACAGTTAAAGTACCTACCTACCTACCTAGTTACCTATTTAATAGTAATTGGCAATATACTGGTTACATATTATGATCTGACCAATAAAAAGAGTTATGAAGGTCAATAGACGTTTAGCGCATTAAAAAAGGCAATATTTAAAAAGTTAAATTATTAAACAATCCGTATATTTTCTTTCATCGTTAGAGAAATAACTTAAGTACTGTCCCTACTTTTATAATATATAGTACACCGAGTAAAGTATTGTTTTTTTTTTCGTATAACCACAATTCCATTAAATCTCGCAGGTGTTTTATGAGTTCTTTATCCGGCTTAACCGGCAAAGTATATTGGAATTTCGTGTAGTATATTAACTCTGTCTGATCCCACTTCTGATCCCGGAGCTAAAATTAATTGGTGATTTTCACGAAACACAAAGACTCGATCCCGTTTTATAAATGAATGTTAACTTGATACTGGTTCGGGACTACAGTAGCGGACGGAGGCAGGGAAATTATTTTAAAAAATTTATGAATTTTAATGTTTTTCTGAAATGGGATACCTATTACACACCTATAGGGTACGGGACGGGTGTCAGGGACGTACCGAATCTAGAAAATGTGGCGCGCCCTATAAGGGCAAGGGCGCCAATTTAAAGAAGAAACATTATATTGTTGGCAGATGTTTCGGTGAAAACACTAAAAACGCAAATAGCGTTCCCTATACTGGATTGTGATGCACTTGTGGTTTATTTAGTTGTCTACCTTTCGATTTATTACCAATGTGACTGCCTTTTATATTGTAGTTAATTCCGCTGGGATGGCACTAAGGTGTATTGATGGCCCCTTTGCTTTTGTAAAAGGCTTTTAATACTTCTTACCGCTGTTGTTGGGATTGCTTGGGGTATGGCTGCCCGTAGAGTCCTAACAAGGACGAAACGGCCGTCGTGGTCTACCCGCCCCAGGGTATCCATTGTGCTTGGATCCTTGTGTATTCCAATATAAAAAACAGTTACACAATATGCCACAATTATTCGCTTTTAATTATATTGTATCATATTAATGTAGTTTGCTTTTAAAAAATCCATTAACTCTAGGTTGTTGTCTTTTTAAATTTCTAATGGACCCAGTTTCTTGAAATTTTGAAATAGAAATCATTTCTACTCGTTTTTCTATAGAATACATCACTCCCGAATTAAATCATTAAATTCGAAGAAGAAATACACAACACGAGTGATGGCAAAAGCAAGTTTTAAATGATTAAAAGACAGTTATAGTACTACAATAATGTTTAATTTGGGCTTGGGATCATTTTTGAACATTACGTTTATTTTCTAATTTTACCTGAAAAATTTTGCAAAAGCTTGTTTTCAAAGTTTTCATACTTTCTCAATTTTGGTATCGCCAAAAAATATATTTGATAAGCTTTCCAGAGAGGTTTTACAAAACATGTTGAGACCTTTGAAATAATTTTATAAAGTTGTGGAGAAAGACTTTTAGTTTTTCTTTTATTCCCATTCCCATTTTAAAATAAATAAATAAATAGTTGCAGGTGATCGGCTGTCAGCAAATATCACCAGTAAAATTTAATTTTGTTTGTTTTTTAAATTACGTAGTATTATTTTTTTCCCTAAAGGCCTGCCGGGCCAGTCCATTACTGACGGGTGTCTGATGGTGTGTGTATGTTTATTTAAAGAACATTTTATATAATATACAGGGTGAATCACTAAAAATGAATTATTAATAAAAGTGCCGGACAAAGGAATTTAATAATATTTATTTGATGTTTTAAAAATCCCTGTCCTGTCAGCTAAGATGCGAACAGTCCGTTTTAATTTCTTGAAAACTGCTAAAGTCACACGAAAAAGCCGATGAAAGCGAATGGCAAATAAGAAATGTTCTTTATTTTCTTTAATTAAATATTCTCTTCGGGGTCTGATCTTTGCTGTGGTTCGTTTTCCGTTGCTGGATCGGGCAAAGCCAAGGGTTTTGTTTTTCTGTCTGTTTGTTTCCGACAAACAACTCAAATATTTTAATTGAAAAGTATCCGGTGTTCGACTTGAACCGCCCAAAGCATTCGGAAATTAAATACTATTTTGCATTTTGTTTTATTTGGTCTCCGAACAACATTTTCGTGAAGCCTCGGGTAATTGTAAAATAACACCAAAAATTTTTTTTGTTGCGTAAACACCCAAAACTTTTTGAAATTGTATTCTTGTCAATACAAAGGTAATATAATCTGTTTTTCTTTGAACGATATTCATTACCTCAAATAAACCGGTTTTCCTTTACCGAAATTAATTTTTATATAACAAATATTACCGATTTGTTTTTTGTTATTAATATTATTATTATCTAATTTTTTTTTACTAAAATAAGATTTACAATATAGGCGTAAAAGATCATGTTACGATTTAAAAAATATAAAAATTACACAATGCAGTGTGAATCGAATTCAACGGACTTGACTAATAGGAGGTAGGTACCTAACTTTTTTCGGCTAAGGCACCCAAACAATTGAAATCTTTCAATCAGTTGCTGCACACCCACGCCCTGAGCCATATAATAATAATAATAATAATAAACGTATTTTATTATGATAAATAAAGAAAACAATTACAATGAGTAATAATAATAGGCAGACAAGCAAAAGCGGGGCGTATAATTAGCTACGTTCGTACAGTTCGTACGTTATTAAATATAATATTTACAAATATTCATTTTTGCGTGTGTTGATAGCATAAAAGTCCAATGTATAAAAGTTACAACCGAGGTTACAACGGAGGTAATGGACCCTTAGAACCTATATGAGACTAAACCAAATTCGAAATTGACCTCTCTTAAAATATTTTAATGTATTAGAAATAAAATCTAAAGGTGTCCCGCTCCCTAAGAGATTAGGATTGATATATCTTCTCCTGAAAGGACGTTGGAGACCTGAGAAAGTAATCATGTGTGTATTGAAAGGGTCAGACAATTTTTTTTACAAATTTATTTAGCCCTTGATAATGCATTTAGTCGCTTTTTAAAGGTTGCGTGGGATTGAATAATATGTTACCTTATTGAATTTTGTATTTATAATATAGGTTTGGGTATTTTTTTTAATACGACGCGACGCCAATAATATAAATCCTTTTTCAATTAGACTTAATTTTCTGATTTTTATTCCAATGACCATTTCGTAGACATATTTTTTGGGCCAATACATTTTATTTATAAATATAAATATCTATCTGTATATTTTATCAATAAATATATAAAGTTGAATGGAACCAAAAATACCGACGTCCAGATGAGGTGGGAAGTTCAAATTTCCACATATCTAGTTAGCATTACCAATAAGTAGGGAATAATCTGAAATTCTAAAATGCTTAACCTCGAGCAGAGTCAAAGAAGTGATGTAATTGCCAAAGGATGGTCGGGCAGCACAGGAACTGTCTCGGTGGTACGAGAAAGCACAGCCGGCGAAAATGGCGGAAACCGGCTAGTTTTAAAATAATTTTAATATAAATTAGATTAGGGCTGCGCATTATATAGGGATATTGGATATTTATCACAAGTTGTAAAAACAGTGGTTTTTCTATGCATCCTTAAATTACATGAAGATAAAATTATAAAAAACGACTAAAATGAAACAATAAATAACAATGAAAAAACGCAATCATATTATTTTCCATACATTATTTATCAAAATATTCTTAAATAAGAAAGTCGCTATTAAGGAGAATGTTTAAGGAACAAGAATTCTAAATTCTAACGAAACTTTGTATTCGTCTTGCCAAAATTTCCAAAACATAAATCTAGAGAAACACCAAATGGGGGATAGATAAAATAAAGCGGCTCGAAACATCAGGTGAATAACGAAGTAAGCCTGTATAAGAGATACTAATGAAAATCCGAAGCAATTTTAGAGTTTTAAGCCTCTTTGTAAATTTACTGAGGCAGTTAATAAGAGGCAAATTAAATGGGGCTTTAGGTTTTTTTAAATAGTCTTTGAAAAAAGCTAACGTGGATATTCTTAAATACAACTTTCTCTAAAGCGTTAAAAACAATAATACAGTCACACTAGGTACAGTCTAACTGACCATTCTCATATTTATTAAAGATTTGACAATCGTAACTCGAGTGCACTTGGGGTGATACTTATTTGAGGAGATAAAGAGGGCAAACATTACCTTTAATTATGGAATATATTAAAAGACAGAAGAATACTGTGTTAGTAATGTAGTTAATTAATTTCAGAATTAACTAGATTCTAGGATAATTTTTGTGTTGGTCGATGAAATAACAGCGCAAGTAAAAAGCGCTCAATTACGATCATCATTTAAGGCGACTTTAAGACATCGTATCATCGATATAAGCGTTGTGTCGTTTTAAACGAATTTAAAAAGAAAAGCTATAATCATCAATACTAATATTAACGAAAAAATATTTCACCATAGATTCATGTCAATAATCTTGAACTAAACTAAAGTCCAATAAAACCCCAATAGAGTTCCTGCTAGTATAGAAATAAAAGTTGGTTTAAAAGGTGTCTCGTCGCTCCAACGAAATTAAGGGTTGACAAATCCTTCCTAAAACGGTCGAAGACCCGAAAAACCTAACATCAAGTGTGTATTGAAAGGCCAGACACATTTTATATCCTTTGTGTTACTGCATTCGTAGAAAAAGCCGTGTTTCGTCGCTATCTCGAAAGGTATATGGTCTATATATCGCAAATTGTTAAGCCGCCATAAAATTTTTATTTTACCTACGTGCCGAGATTTCTCGAAGTAAAAGCGTCTTGCTCTGGAAGTCATATGGCTATTTGCGGGTCGTAACGTCTTTTGTCTTATACCGGAGCCATATTTCAATGGTAATGTACCCATCGAGTAGATGTCATCTCTAAAATACACATCTCAACCAAACCCAGACGCCTAAATGGCCATAATACTCTTAAAAGAAAAAAATATGTTGCTTCGAGACTTTTATAAAAATCATTCGAAGAGGTAAGTGATATCCACCTTGGCTTACTTGGCTTCTAGACCCAACAAATTATTTTTCTTTTTCTTTGCTTTCAGTAGTAACATGCGTTTGTTTCTCTCCTGCACGCTTGCGTATTAAAATTTGTCTGGTGAAGGAATCAAAGCCATGGTCAAGGCTCGCTTGGACCGCATATACTACGGGGACGTACGATAAGTACCGTTACGTGTAGTTTACTTGGCAGAACAGGGTTGTGATCATAAAATTTTCATAAAATACGAGGATATTTTAGAGGTAATAGCAATAATACCGAAACAAACGAAGTTTGGCTGATAGGATGAAGTTTAAACTAAAAGATTAAGTTACATAAGAAGAGAATAATTAAGTGAGGTTATTGACCAAATGACCTTATGGAAGAGCAGCCACTGGTGTCTCGTCATACCTCATGTTTCTAGATCTACAAACACGAATTTTGCTGTTGGCGTGTGATTGAAATTATTCTGGTTTAAGTATTCCCTACAAAATTCTACTTTACTCTATTTTCATCAGTAAAAATTTTTTTTTTAGAAGTACATCGGTTATATTTGACTTTTCTAGTGAACGTCTTGTTGTGAAGTTTTGCAACAACTCCTATAAAAGGAGTTGTTGGTTTAAGGCTGTCTTTAAAGGATTTTCTCTTAGAAAGTTGACAAGCTCAGTATCTTTATCCTCCATCACGATTTTCCTCCTAGCGGAACCGGATTCTTTTTTTCTTAGATGATAATCACTGTAATTTGAGTATTTATTATTGTATAGCAAATCTAGCAAATAATGTTAATAATATATTATTTGACAAGTTGATGATAACAAATTAAAACTTACCTACCTGCAACCTAAATTATGTTACTCTTGTAAAAATGCATTATACGGTACCTAAATAACTTGGTCACTGTAAATAGAAAATTTCTGATTAAGCATTACTGACTGATGTCTATCTATGGGATCCTATGAAAAACCTTAAAGAGTTGCTTGACTGTAAAATATAATTTTTAATACTTACTGATGATGACGGTTTAAAGTTAAAGAAAAACTTTTTGTCTCAAACAGTTTATACGCTTAAAATAAAAATTTTAAAAATAAAAGCCCTTTAAATTTCTTCTAGCCGGGCAAAGATAAAAATTTAATTTGCCTTTCATTAATTATTGCCTTTGTAAATTTGGCAAAAAGCCTGGAACTCTGTAATTGCCCCTGGATTTTCATTAGTCTTTTCTATACAGGCTTATTTCGTTATTCACCTGATATTTTACGTCTCTTTATTTTCTCAAATGAACTTAGATAAGGTTATCAAAATCATAAAGGACCGGCAGTACCAGTAATTTTTACCGAATGATTTTTTCACCTTCTTGCATTATTTTATTTTTGGCAAATACATTCTGAATCTTGAGTGAATTTTTCGGGTAAGCTTACGGTAAAATTTTGCTGACATTTTGAAATGGTTTATTCGCAAGAACAAAAAATTTAAATTATTTTATGGTATGCGAAGGCTAAGAGTCCAGAGGAAGTAGCTGGGTGTTTTGCATTTTTGTAGTCTGACCAACCTGTCCCAACACCCAAAACTAACTCAAATATATTTGAGAGATTTAAAATATTGGGGTGCATACCAGAATATTATTTTTCACCGTGGCTAATAAAAACAAACAATAAAATAATTGTTACATTTTTAAATGCAATTAATAAAAAGACATAAAATGAAAAATTCTAACGTAAAATAATTCGAAAAAAATGTGCGTACAAACCCAAAGGATTCTGTCGATTAGTGTCGATGAAACGTGGCTAGCAGAAAATAAATGATGACCCAGTTATGGCCTAGCAATGCGCTGTTCATGCTGGCAACACTGATTGATCTGTTATCCTTATTGCGGGCATCTAAACATATTGTTTACTCTCTCATACTCATATAAAATGCCACTGTAACTTGGAGTTTGCCAGTACGGTATAGTTTTAGTAGTATCACAATTGGCTGAGTCTTACGGCTCACGCACATAAAATTTTGCCTCCTTAATGTTCTCGAAAAAGTGTTTCCAAGCTCAATATTTATTGTATAAATGTCACTATAAAACTAGACAAACATTTTTTTTAATATTTATATATATTTATTTAATTTCACCGATATATAATAATTCATTAGACCCATATGCAAATAGTTGCTATCACAAATTAAACTTTAAAACTTAGTTTCTGTAAAATAACGCGAATACTAACAAAATAAATATTATAAATTATAAAAAAACCGTTAAAACGGCATGGTCAAATATTTAATTGTTGTTTGTTACAACGTTGCGCTGTTTGTTAATGGTTTATTTTTAAGTTATAAAAAATAGGGAACTGTTTAACAGTAGGAAAAGGGAAGAATAATTCTCTTCTTTGAAGCGAACATTGCACTATATTAGAAGTTCAATATTTTTGTCAGTGACGCTTTTATATAGACAGCGGCGGGTCATGCGACGTCAGGGGAAACAATTCCAGTGCGGGGTACTTTTGCAGTTTTGGTTATAAGGTCAAAGGTATTTTATTAAAAATAATTTGCTAAACAGTAATTATAGTTCCCGCTTAAAAGATAAATCTGAAATGAATACATGCTAAGTTTGCTAAGGTGTCTACATTTCAATTGATGTGTTAGAAACAGCTGCTTGGCAGAAAAATTTGTATAATTCCAGTCCTAGGATTTAAAATTTAAAAAAAAGCTGTCAAAACCGTCTCGAGAGATAAACTAAAGCATAAGAGCAATGCTTTTACAAAAATGTATTAGCCTCTTATAGCTTAAATATCTTAGTTCAAAATTTTTAAATTTAATTTACTCAATTATCCTAATTTTATCATACTCTTCGTAATTTGGGACACTTGATAAATATATATATAGGGTCAATTATGATTTTTCCTTTTTAAGAAATAAACCATATGAGTATATTAGATAGAAAATAAACTGCGTAAATATTCATCAATGGGATGATATATTCAAAATAGCTGTTCTTTTATAAATAGGATAATTCTTGCCTAGGGCATATTGAAAAGATATCGATATTGTAACATATTATTTGTGGAAGAGAACCATTGATCAAGAGGAAAATGTTATAGCTGTATTTTTGGATTTTAAGCGGGCATTCGAAACAATTGACAGGGCTAGATTATTGACTAAATTGTATCAGAATGGTATTCGCGGAAACGTTTATAAATGGTTAAAAAATTATTTAAGTAACAGGTCACAAAAACAAAAATATCAAAAACATATTCAAATAAAAAAATTAATAATATAGGAGTTCCTCAAGGAAGTATGCTAGGTCCAATATTATTTATTTTATACATTAACGATATGCCTTTAGTTTTAAAAATGTGTATAGATAGATAAATAGATTATTAAATTGGCTAAAAGTAAATAAATTAAAATTAAATATTTCAAAAACTAAATGTATGGTTATGGGTAATAATTTAAACTATTCAAAGTATAAATGTTGTAATTGACGGTGAAAAATTGGAATTAGTAAACAGTTTTAAATATTTAGGGATAATTATTGATTCAAAATTAAAATTTTTTTAATTATTTTGAAAGTATCATATCGAAGATTGCCGGAAAAGTACGTTATTTTAAAAGAATCCGTTCTAATTTAAGTTTGTTTTCTAAAAAAACTGTATTTAATACTAATATATTACCACATTTTCTTTATTGTTCTTCCAGTTTATATTGTGCTAGTGAGGAAATATTTGATAAATTACAAATTTTACAAAATAAGACAATGCGGATTATTTTAAATTGTGACAAATATACAAAAATTAATTTTATGTTGAAAAATTTACATTGGTTGAATGTCAGAAATTTAATTTTTTATTTAGTATGTGTCTTTATACATAAAATTAAAAATAATTTATTGCCTGATTGTTTAAAAAAAACTTTGTTCTTTTAATTATGACCATCATAATTATAAAACAAGAACTATTCAAAATTTTTATATGGTTAGAGTGTCTAAAACATTAGCTTATAAATCTATTTTTTATAAAGGTTTGTTTGAATATATTAATATGGAAAATTCTATTAAATCTCAAAAATCATTAAAACTGTTTCAAAAAACTTTTAAATTACATTTAATTAAAAAACAAAATAACACTTAATATTTAATACAATTTACAAAATGTTTAATTTTTCTGTCTGTAGTGTATGTTTTTGTTAAAAGAAGGTTGCGTTTTAAAATTTAAAAATAAATCTATAAAAATGGGTTAAAAAAATGTATTACAAAATATTTAATTGTAGCTTTTTGCTAAATAAAACATGTTACTACTACTACTACTATACAAACGACCTTATAATAAGGGTGTTTTTTTAAGGTCGACGAACGGCCATATCTCGGAAACTACTGAGCATAGAAACTCAGGAAAAGAAAAATGATAATTAAAGTGGCCATGAGAAAATTCTGGAAATAGTTTTTAAGTTCCGCATTTTGCCGCAAGAGGGCGTAATTGAAAAGTAAATTTTAAAATTTTACATAACTCCGAAAATTCCACATTAAGGTATATGTTTGGTAACACCATTTTAAAGTTTGGACAATTATGCATCATTTTGGTCTCATGTTCATTGGCGTACCGACTTTCATAAGAGTGGGGGAAGCTGTTGAAAGTGTAATCATTAAAATCGCTGTAACTTATAAACGACTTATCCGATTTTAGCAAACTAAAGACTGTTTGGAAGAGAAATGTATGCACTTTCACCAATCGTATTTAGTTGTCCATAATAGTTCTCAAAAAAAAAATGCTAGAGGGCGCAATTTGCAATAACAATACATTTTTTGATTTTACTCCGAAAAAATAAATCATACGGTATAATTATGATACCATAATCGAAAAGTAGATGAAATTTGCCAGAAAAAATATTAAAACTGCAGCTCGATATCTCCGTTCGTTTCAGCGTTATCGCTAATAGAATAATTTTCAATACAAATTGCGCCCTCTAACAATTTTATTAAAAACTATCGCGCACCGTTAGATACGACAATTGAAGGTACTTCCAAACAAGCTTAAATTTAGTAAAATCGAATAAGTCGTTTAGAAGTTACAGCGATTTTAATGTTTAAACTTTCAATAGCTTATCCCACTCTTATCAAGTGAAAGTGTAAACATTAAAATCACCGTAACTTCTAAACGACTTAACCGATTTTACTTAATTTAAGCTTGTTTGGAAGTACCTTCAATTGTCGTATCTAATGATGCACGATAGTTTCTAATAAAATTGTTAGAGGGCACAATTTGTATTAAAAATTATTCTATTGGCAATAACGCTGTAACGAAGGGAGATATCGAGCTGCGGTTTTAATATTTTTTCTAGCAAATTTCATCTACTTTTCGATTATGGTATTATAATTATACCGTATGATTTATTTTTTCGGAGTAAAATCAAAAAATGTATTGTTATTGCAAATTGCGCCCTCTAGCATTTTTTTTGAGAACTATTATGGACAATTAAATACGATTGGTGAAAGTGCATACATTTCTCTTCCAAACAGTTTTTAGTTTGCTAAAATCGGAAAAGTCGTTTATAAGTTACAGCGATTTAAATGATTACACTTTCAACAGCTTCCCCACTCTTATTAAAGTAGGTACGCCAATGAACATAAGACCAAAATGATGCATAATTGTCCAAGCTTTAAAATAGTGTTATCAAACATATACCTTAATGTGGAATTTTCGGAGTTATGTAAAATTTTAAAATTTGCTTTTCAATTACGCCCTCTTGCGGCAAAATGCGGAACTTAAAAATTATTTCCAGAATTTTCTCATGGCCACTTTAATTATCATTTCTCTTTTCCTAAGTTTCTATGTCCAGTTGTTTCCGAGATATGGCCGCTCGTCGGCCTTAAAAAAACACCCTGTATACCATTAAAAAACACTACTCACAAAATGTGATTTACTTGAAATTTTTAATTTTTTGCACGGGTTTCTTTTACACCCTGTATAATATTTGAGTACATCCGTTACATCACAGGCGTACCACATTATTAATCTGCAAGAAAGAATCCTTTAAACTCTGCAAACCGCATTAAAATCCGTGATGTCGTTGCGTAATAAAGATGTTTGTGAGGAGAGAGTGAGAGTTTATAATAAATCAATGAGTTAAAGAAGCGCAAATACCTTTTTGAAACGATTTAGGGCTGCTCCTGATCTCAACCGACATGTGCTTACAGCTGTGTTGCTAAAGTATTTTTCACAATAAATGGTTGACTCCGTTTAACTACCTGGGACGTTTTGCAAGAGCTCGGCCATAAAAATGCAAATAATCTGTCGGTCAGGGTCGGATTATAATTTGTAATTATAGCAGGTAATATTTCACTATCTTGTGCTTGCGATAACAGGATATAGGATAGGATATTACATGTCATTAAATAATATCTTATTAATAACGAATTAAATATCTACAGTCCCACCCTGTAGTGTATTTGCTTGTTGATTGATAACAATGGGATTAAACCGGTAGTTTTATTGCAGTCAATAAGTCGATACCATTTAGGGTGAAAAATACTTTACAATTACTTTTATCCGCGCTAAGAATCGTATTGAATAAAATTACCTAGTTATTTTAAATGTAATCAGTTCTCATTTTTTTTGCGTTCCTAACGCAAAACAACGCCGCACTTGCACTTTAAAAATGAGCCTCAAAGTTTATTAATTATGATTGATGTAAGGTGCGAAAACAGTAATAAATTTTGTTTTTATTTAACGAATATTAAAAATATTTTTTCTATTTAAAGTAAGTACTGATGAGGTAAAATGTATTTGGACTAATCTCAGTTCCTGAACATAAAACAGCATTTTTATGTTTTAGTGAAAAATCCAACTGACTTTTAAGTAAAAACAAGGTATTACAGAAAATGATTCCCCGATGTTTATATTATCTTAGTTACCTAACAATGTTTGTGAAGGGCCTGCCGAAAACCGGGTAAAAGGGTTAGGGTTGATTTTGTTCCGTGAGGATCAAGTACCAATTAAAAAGGAAATTAGAAATCGACGAAAAAATAAACAAAACATTAAGTTTTATCCAATGAAGCTTAAATACGGATAAAAAATTTTTTAATATTAATAGAAAATTGCCATATTTATTAAGGGTTACAGTGATTCAACTTAAACGTTAGTTTTTTAGAAAAAAAACATAGGTTAAATCGCAAAAGCTTTTAGTTTTACCGGGTAAATTTCGCGTAGGTAGTTCTTCGAAAACTTTTACTTCTAAAATGTTCGAGACTGAATAATTTGATAAATGCCCGAGACCAACGATCGAGGGCTTTTATCGTAAATTATTAAGTCAAGAACATTTAGTTAAAAGGAAATTTTGGGAAAAATATATCTACGTGAAGTTTACGCGGTAGAGTTAATTTATTTACTGATTTTATATTTCCCTGATAATTTAAAAAATATGATAATTCTTCCTTTTTCGCGGTAATATACCACATGATTTTCCCTACACCTTCCTAAAATAAAAATCATTTCCAGTAGTTTTATGCATGTTAAGTGCCCAGTCCTTTAGGATACTACCTATGATGTCTACACTGGTATTCGCGCTAAAACATATTTCCGTTTTGTGCAAAATATTTGGAACTTTAATTTGAATTATGTGTTCTTTCTGTAGTAATTGTTATGATAATTTCAATGGTTTGGTCAATTTCAAATAATAAAGCTTGCCCAAACGGTGCCATTGCGTATTTAGTTCGCTGTCATTCCCGTATCCATGGTAACCTAGTAGACTTGAAGCTGCACGATCTCCTATTTACAAAATGCTGCTTTGATTTATCTCTGACGTAAGGAATTTAAAATTATACATTTTATAAAAATAAGGTTTGCAGGAGTTTTATTTGATAAAAAACCTATTAAAACCATTATTTAGCTTAATTAAAGGTCTGTGATATCATTTTTTATAGACCTGAGCTAATTTAAGTGTATAATTTCTATTTCAAAAGCTGGATGAATCGCGGTTTAAATGCTTGCGATTGGTCAATATATGATATCTAAATGCGGAAACCTGATTTGTTGAATGACAGTCACGTTATAAAGGAGTAAATAATCAAAGTTAAAAGTTAATTTTTTGACGTCATATAAGTAATATAACAGCAATGGCTAGACTATTTCTTTATTTTTACAGTATCAGTTAACAATATCCCAATTTGGCTGGCCAACCGCGTTTTTCGCTAACAAATCAACAGTAATAAATCCGGCAAATTCCCCCTCATCCCCCTCCCTCCCCTCCCCCATTCGTCCTACATCTACGTGCATTACGTGATATATTTGAGGGAAAATTTATTTACATTGTTTGCTTTAAATTTTCATTATCGTTGCTAAAATTTGAACAGCGCTATTTGTGTAAGGCTAACAGCGTTTAATTTCAACTTTTCAAATAACTTATTTCATGTAGTGGTGTTTGCCGGGCGGAAGGATTGTTTGGCGGCATTACAACGGTAAAATTTTCCGTTATTAGTATAATTAGAGAGATTTTACCAAGTGTGGATTTTACTGCTAGCTAAGATAATTTAATTTGTTTTTCGACAACTATTTTACAATATAATTGGTCAGTTTTTGTAGAAGAAACAAACGGATTTTTTTTTCTTTATTCGCACCTATGGTAATGGGCGACTTTTGGTTTCGCATTATGATATACCTCTTCTTAACTAGCCCACAGACTAGGTGACATAATTATCGCAAATCGGCACCCTGGTTGTCTCTAATATTAGTACCCATCTAAAAATTAACTGAAATGTTCTTTAATTCTAAGGTCAAATATTGATCAAAAATAATTATACCAAGATTTCTAGCAGATGTTACCAAACGGTGTTTTCTTGTTTCGTACACTCGCGTTTCGTACACCTCGAAAATTTACCTGAAAAATTCTCGTTTCGTACACCAAATAAATTAATCCACTATCGGCTTCTCGTTTCGTACACCGACCATTGTGACGGCCTGGTTACCTGTAGGTACCTAATACCAAAATAATTATACGCTTTGTTGCTTTGGATTTGTATTTTTTTTAGATGTTTTATTATATTACATTATTACATTAATATAAGTTATATAGGTAAGCTACCTAATCAAATTTTACAATATATATTAAACGATTTAATGTCTCACGAATTTCAATTTTTTGAAGTAAATATTCACTTAATATTTTGCTTAAGCGGCTGTCCAAATCACTGTATTTCTTTGAACGTTTCGGCGTAGAGATGTGTAGGTCGCACCGCTGCTGTACGATGTCATAGTAATGCATTTCTTCTGTAAGTACGTTGAAGAGCTCAAATATATTAGGGTGACACTTGCCAATGCGTCTGTTCAGTCTATTATGCCAGCCTTCGACGGAGTTTGTAGTACGGTGTCGCTCATTATAGCATATCCATAACAACTCGTTTTCCAGCCATTGTTCGACAAAATAATCGTTGAATTTAACAACAGCTTCCTCGTTTGGTGCGTTCTCCATTATGTTTAGCCAAGCGTCGCCGATATGATCTTCTGGTAGGTGTGCCAACGCGGCACACATACGTATGTGATCTCGAACTTTTTTATTTTCTTTGTATTGTGGGACCAATCCAAGTTCTTGTACTTTTCTCCAGATTGCTTGGTTGAAATGGAAATTGCATCCTTTGATAACAACTTCGGGGAAAGCATCTCTTAGTGCGTTTATTGCGGCACGCTCAAAGTCAATGTGTACCTTTTTTGGAATGAAATTAGGTACCTTATCTTGTAGTAACTTAAAAAGCCTCTTATAGGTCGTTTCTCTGCGGTTTGGCAATAGCGCGTAAACAGCAGGAATGATACGTGTTGCAGCTGGAGTACTTCCCAAGTCTACGTGTATGGTGTAGAGTTGATCGAAAAGAGGGCAACAACTTTTAAATGTCCCGTCCACGAAGAATTCTGATGAGTTTGCAAGCAAGTGTCCTCCATTGCTCGCAAAAATTAGTATTCTGTCTTCTTGGCCATCGTCTACTAATAAATAAGACTTCATGGTTTCAGTCAAGGTAAGGTCTTCTCGTTTTTTTGGCAGAACATCTATGCCTAGAGCCCTGTGCCGTTCTCTGTAGAATCGATCTTTAACGCAGGAAAATTCAGCAATATTAACTACAAAGTCTAGCCCAGCGTCTTTTGCAACCATCATTTCTTGCCTGTAGATCTGTGGTATTGGAAGTAGTTCTTCTTGAGCACGTTTCTTGACCTTTTGCAAGCATAAGTCAACTTCATTTTTCGCTATGTCAGGAACACATGTATGGCTTGATTTTGTTTGACTCAACTTGTAGTCCTTGAAGGTTGTCAACGTCCCAGGGCATGGTCTCTTGGTGCACATCCACAGTATGATGTTGGTATATGTACGTTTCATAGTATAACGATGTCCTGAATGCAAAATAGCTGGCTTCCCTCTTTTCGTTTCAATAACTTGAATATCCATGATAAAAAATATCAGCGTCGCAGTAAGTAATCTTTTACAATAATATTAGAAGCAAATTCAACACCCTTTATATACACCATATCGATTATTGTATCCTTTAATGAAATTATTATGAGAAGTTTTTGTTCCCTAATTACTTAAGTTAGTACCTGTCACCTGTAAATTCCAGTAACCCTCAATACGAAAAAAATTATATTTTGTGGCAATAATCTGTTAATGACAGGGGAATTTGCGTACATCTATTATTGTTAAATTATTTTATTACCATTATTAAATAATTATTATAAAAGTGTCTACCCATTAAGGGGTAGGTATGGTCATCACAATGGTCGGTGTACGAAACGAGAAGCCAATAGTGGATTAATTTATTTGGTGTACGAAACGAGAATTTTTCAGGTAAATTTTCGAGGTGTACGAAACGCGAGTGTACGAAACAAGAATAAATCTACCAAACGGTATCGCATAATTATTAATATTAATTTTGAAATCAGTAATTATTATTTTTGAATGAATATATTATATGGAAAATGAAAACATTTCAAACAATTTAAATGGCAATTTTTGTCCTTACTTTTATATACAAGTACTCCTATAAAACAAAATAAATTGTGTTACAGGTCTTTGGTATAATTTTAGTCAAAGCATGAGATGAGATTATAACCGAAAATTTTAAATCTTCCTAACTTCTGCCTGTAGCAAATAATCTTAGTGTTGTGGTAAAATCGCTCATGTGTTTTAATAGCTTGTATTATCCGCGTGTCTTCTTTAATGATAAGAGGGCTTACTAATTTTAAAACAGTACAATTATTACGTTTCGTAATCCATTCGTACCTAACACACTTTCCCGAGTCCAGTTTCAGCTCTCTTCAAGAGCCATTTCGTCATTTTCTTTTTTGTTTCTATGCCGCTACTGAACAAAACAGGTTGTGTTCGCCATGTTGTTCCTCTTGCAAAGCTGCCAACAAGATCGTTGTCTGTGGGCTACTTAAGGCTAGCCTTTTAAACTAGTTTGCGAGCCATGGACCACCAAACTATCGTCCCAAATCAACCAGGAGATTCACAAAACCTATGATTATAAAATTAATTTAAAGCAATAATATTTTTGGTGCTCCAGATACATATTGTATCAAATATAAAAATATGCTGTCATAATTTAAAGAAAAAATACTGAATATACCCAGAAGCTTTATTGTTTCCCATTAAGAATGCACTTTCACTTTTGAATGGCGAAAACCCCCGCGTTTTAACTCAAAGAAAAGGCTCTTTTCGCGAAGTTAATAGCCAGTGAAGTTATTTTTCCGGAAAATAGCGCCACAAAGGGAAACTTCACGCCTGCTGGGTGAGGTAATGTTTTTGCTTTTTACTGAAATGAACTACCGCAAGCCACGTCAGTCACAAACATATTTGCCTTAGTCCTTCTTGGCGGAACGTTTTTTCATATTTTCCATTTAGCAAAGACGGCTTTGGGCTTAAAACGTGAAATTACTGGTAAAAGCAAAGTCGCGGAGTGTTTGGATTTACTACAGAGACGTGTTATTAAACGAAATATATAAGTATTGCTTATGATTTGATAATGTCATTGTTATATAATTTTGATGGTTATGATTTACCAATATTGTAAGTAAATAACAGTCATCCTGGTTATGATTTACAGGTGTTCTTTAGCATTACCATTACTGTTATGAGGGGTTGGGGGGGTGTAATCCCCCTTTTCGCCGCCCCCTACTGGTGGACGCCCACCACGTGTGTACCACTTTTAAATGTAGTAAAGTATAGCGATCAGCCCAGAGAATCTAGCGTCGATTTTAGACCCCTTCAAAGCATACCAAAATACTATTAATTAAAAAAATAATATTTTATATTATACATACTTGGAAGTGTCTTGGTAAATCCGCCCCTGAAATTAGCGTCAGGAGCTATGCAAATCCGGTCATTAATGATAAATTGCCAATAATGTTTAAAAAAATTAATATTTTCTCTGATGTTTACCGCGTTACTTATTTCTTTACGAGTTTTAATAAAAGTCTTAAAGACGGCGTCAGCCGGCGTGAAGGACCAAAACTGTCTTCATAAAAATAACATACTTCTAAAATATTAAAACTCTTACTGACTTAAAAACGTTAATAACGACACCTTTTACCTTACTAAAAAAAGTTATGTCTGAAATATGCTGTCAACTTTCCGCAGTAAAAAAAAGACATTTTTTTATCTTTGGCTGGATGTCACATAAAACGGTAAAAAGGTCATTTTACGTGGTTAAAACTTCTTTTTTATTTCTTATACAACTTTTTTTTTTAAATTTTTGCACAAGATATTTATTACATAAACAGCCTTTTACTTTTATATTTAAATCGGAAAATAGTAAAAATACATCCAAGGTTTTTTTTACTAATGGATTCTACTGCAGAAATAATACAAATATTCGATAATACTTATTCTCTGTCAAAGCCAAATTAAATAATATGGCTAATCATTCTTCAAAATAAATTTAAACTTTTTGAATTTACTGGAATTTATTTACCTTGTCCCCTTTTTGCAAAAATATATTGACTTTTCAATATTCTGTAACTAATTCTAAACACCTTTTATCAAAACTATTTTTTATCATTATATATTATTTAATTCGCCTTGCAAGTTTTAATCCAACGTTGCAGAGACACAAATAAAGATGTCTACATCTGCTTCATTGACTTTGCAAAGGCCTTCGATAGTGTCAACCACGAACTTCTCATATCCATACTAAAAAAGGTAGGTCTCGACAGTAAAGATATAAGAATGATAGCCAACCTCTACTGGGGACAAACTGCGTGTGTGAACGTAGGTAACGCCTCTACTGAAAAGGTCGAAATAAAAAAAGGTGTACGCCAGGGATGTATACTATCCCCCCTCCTGTTCAACAGATATACAGAGGAAATCTTCAGTAAAGCATTGCACGACGCTAATGTGGGCATAAAACTAAATGGTGAACTCATCAACAATATTCGATATGCTGACGACACTGCAATACTTGCCAGCTGTATTGAAGAACTTCAACATCTACTAAGAAAGATTCAAGCCATTAGCGAACAGTACGGTTTAAGCTCAATGTTTCAAAAACCAAATGGATGGTTATATAACATTAGTAAACTCTCAATGGGACCAGTCTATAGAAATAAGATCAAGAATTGAAAAAGCGAGAACAGCGTTTAACAACATGAAATCATTACTTATTAGCAGGGATATATCCTTGCAGACAAAAATAAAATTATCTAAGTGCTACATATTTTCAATTCTTTTATATGGGGTAGAATCATGGACGATGACAGACCGAATGATGAAGAAACTGGAGGCCTTCGAAATGTGGGTGTACCGTCGCATTTTACGAATATCGTGGACCGATCACATCACCAACGAGGAGGTTCTCCGCAGAGTCGGTAAACAGAGAGAACACTTATTCACTGTTAAAAAACGTAAAATGGAATACCTTGGGCATATAATGCGCCATGAGAAGTATCGTATCCTGCAACTCATCTTACAAGGCAAAACAGACAGCAAAAGAGGACCGGGTAGACGAAGACATTCATAACCTGCGTAAATGGTTCGGGGTGCAGCAAACAAAGTTAGAATAGCCATGTTAATCACCAACGTCCACAACGGATAGGGCACTACAAGAAGAAAAAGAAGATTTTTTTGCAACCGAAATCTTAATTTTTAATCTACTTCTTAGCTTAATTAGTAATCCATCTCAGTTGCCCACTGATTGTGACTTTTTCTAACATCAGTAGCGATCGGTACTCTCGGAGATAAAAGTCCAGCCATCGGAACAACTAGAAAATGAAAAACACTTTAAATGCGCCTAGGTACAGAATTCCCTAGTAATTTAAAATCTACCTGTGTAAAGACCTACGTACACATCCTTATTAAGAATTAATGTTATACTTTAAAAAATCCAGTTACAGTTATAGCAAAAAACTTTTTAAGAACTCTGTAACTGTATTTATAAAATAATCTGTGTAAATATAATTTTTAATAATCTTCTTTTACAACAGATTTATATCGGCATTATGGTTATTAACTTTATTCTTTAGAAGTCGCTAAAAGAAAATTAAATTTTCCAAGGTCTAACGTTATCGCTTAAAGATCAATGAAAAAGTTCTTAAATTTTATCATTATCTTTACAACAGCTTTAACTCTGTCTAAGAAATAATTAAAAATTACGAAAGAACTCATAAAAAATTATTACTCTTGAAAATACGCTGCCTACCTACGCTAGAGCATCAATAAATATAACGCAAACGTACAGGAAAAATTAAAACTATACTTTGTGCTTTCCGTAACGATTATGGTCGTTATACAGCCCAATAAGACCTCAATATGAGTTCAAATGCAAGGGTTGTTCCTGAATGAGACTTGGAAGTTTTCTAAAAGAACTCACGTAGAAACGTAGTAAATTCTCTACGCTCGACGCTCCTGTAATGCGCGTTACTTTGAATAGGAAATGAAACAGCCAGGAAAAATGGTTTTGATGAAATAATTCGTTATTTTGCAGCTGTCAAGAGCCAGAAAATTAAGCTTTACATGTTTTTTTTCTACTACTGTGCGCAATGTACTTTACACTTTACACACTATAGAAAGTGTATAAAATTTAACTTTTAACGCCAATGCGTAAAGTAATATGGATACTTACGTTAATATGCATAACTGCATTTTTAATTAAAATTGGTCTAAATGTTAATATTTTGTGATTGATGTTAAGGTCTATGTATCATTTTAGGAACTTATTTTGGATTATTGAAGATTTTTAATACCGGAAGTTTGAATTGTTATATAATTAATTGTTACATAATTTAATTTTAGATTTTTAAATCTCAATAAAATATGGACAGTGATTTATGGTATACTGAAAATCCAATATTATAGGCAGTGACGTATTATTCTAAACCATGTAAACTAATGCAAACCGCCAATGCCCATATAGTATTTTGGTCGTTTCCATGGTTATGAGAGCTACGTCACTGCCTATATTTGTGGTAATAAACTATAGTAGAAGAAATCGGGCGATAAGTGGATTTTTTACTAATGAGATTTGCGCAGTCGCCTACGGCTCGTGCGTAAAAATTTCCATTCATGAATTAAAACCTACTATACACACTTGTTGCATAAATAAATATTTTGTACAACTGTCAAAAAAAACTGATTCTTTTGTTGCTAAAAATGTTATTTTTTTCACTCTGAAAAATTACTATTTTTTCACGGCTAGAAAAATGCATTGATGTTTTCGTATAAATTAAATTAACAAATTAATTTTCCAAATATTTTTTATCAACATTTTTATAATCAGAGTAATTCAAATTAATATATTTGATTTGTCCTCCAAATATCACAGCAAAACGTTTTCTGATACGGTTTCTATCATCTTTATGTTACACCATTCACGAAACAGATTATACACTTTCTCATATTGTATTTTTGGTTTAGCGGGCAAAAGATTTGATACATTAGAGACTTTTTGTACCTCTTAAATTAATATCAGTTTTTAGCTCCGTTATGGTTACCTTTATTAAACATAATGAATAGCGCCACTGTTAAAACCAGAGATTTTGCAGCGCCTACGTTCTGTCTGTAGTTATTCATTTGGCGCCGGTGCACCTAAACAAAATAAATATTTTTAATGATTTGATGGAAAAGTCTTTATGGCATAAAATAAATAAATTTTGATATCTGCCCACACAGCTGTGTTTTCAAAAGGGTTTTGCCCTGCAACTTCTCGAAGGAGATTTAAATCATCTTCTTCAGTAAAACGAAGTATTCGTTTTATAGGCATAAGGATATTTCTGGGTAGTGGTATTTGCATACTGAAAATGAATAACATAAGAAAGACACACCTTAAAGAAACAGAACAAAGACCACCCTTCACTCTCGGTACATTAATTCAAAGAACAAAAAAATATAAGCATTAATTTGACGAAAAATAGTGCCATTTAATTTCGTAAACAATAAAAAAAGTAAGGTTAGGTTGCACCAAAAGCAGGTGTGCCAGATTGAGTCCAGTGTATAAATCCGTAAATATATATAAAGAAAAAAAGAAAAATCTACCCAGTACACCCAGGTCCATTTGATTTCTTTCCACTTTTCTTGTTATCATCGTTTATTGCCCTGTAAAGCTACTATTTTCTTTGGATTTTAATTAATTGCTTATCACAATTTTGTTGTAATAGCAATGATGCTTCATAACTTTTGTATGTTCCGGCAACCATGCAGTTTAAGCATAACCATAAGGATAACGATAAGCTCTTTCTTATCGTCCGTTATGGTTATTAACCATAGCGGATCACCTTTCTGACACTGCGCATGCTCAGAATAACCATAACCACAAAAGAATGACGAATTAGGAGGTGCAAAAAGTCTCTAATGATCTTCGCCGCATCCGTTATTTCTTGAGGTGTCTCTCTATCGCTATCAGACATTATGGTACTGGACAAACTTGAGCAAAATATTGTAAATTTCATGACACGAAACACAAAAAGTACTTTTATCTTCACAACCCAACATAATCACAATTTCTATGCGTTCATCTTCAGCGTGACGCAAATTGTATACAGGGTGTTTCAGAACATGTGGGCAATCTCTCGGATTCATATAGATTAGGTGAAAATAACATGATAAGTTCATATAATATTTTTTCCTAAGAGCCCCCCTCGAGGAGATATATGCCCCTAAAGACCGGCCCCGAAAACTAGTTTTTTATTGATAGCCTTTGAATCGCCCTGTATATTTTGATTAAAATTTAGTATATTTTACACTATGGAAAGCTTTATTAAATAGGTTAACAATAAAATGTATAGTTCATTCTGTGGGCCAGGGACGGACTAGCTTGGGCATAAAAATCTTACATCTTTGACAGGTGTCATGCAATCGGGATTTTTATATTATTTTTGGATAGCTTACGTATTTTAACGCAAAATAGATACTCTTCGCAGATTTCGATAAGTTGAACCGTTTTCGAGAAAAAGACAATAACGTTAATAATTATTATAACTATAATAATAGGAAAATGAACGGATTTTTACTTAATTAAAAAATTTATAACAAGGCCAATGTGGGCTCCCTCTACTCTAACACACTCCCGGGCAAGATGTACTGAAGACTGCTGCACCCTCCATAACACCCCTATTATAACGAAAAAACACGAAACAGATTCGGGTACGATTAAATCTTTTTAAAGTATGTTAACGGTCAAGTTGATTTTTCTCAAAAACGGTTCAACTTATCGAAATCTATGAAGAGTATCTATTTTGCGTTAAAATACGTAAGCTATCCAAAAATAATTAAAAAATCCCGATTGCATGACACCTGTCAAAGATGTAAGATTTTTAATGCCCAAGCTAGTCCGTCCCTGGCCCACAGAATGAACTGTACATTTTATTATTAACCTATTTATTAAAGCTTTCTATAGTGTAGATTATACTAAATTTTAATCAAAATATACAGGGCGATTCAAAGGCTATCAATAAAAAACTAGTTTTCAGGGCCGGTCTTTAAGGGCATATATCTCCTTGAGGGGGGCTCTTAGGAAAAAATATTATATGAACTTATCATATTATTTTCACCTAATCTATATGAATTCGAGAGATTGCCCACATGTTCTGAAACACCCTGTATAATATAATAAGCATCAACGTAATAATATTTCGTAAATTGTTGGAGATGGGTATAGGGCACGATTTACGACAAATGTTGAAAAAATAATATACCTACAACATGTCATTAAAAAAAATTGAAGTTTATACACATATAATTTTTAAAATCCACCCTGTATAATATTAAAAAATAAATAATTAATATTTTTCTAAAAAAATGCATTTCCAAAAAAATGTATTTGATTGGCCCGAGCGATTCTAGAAGTGAGCGGTATTCTATATAAACGGCTGATCATAACGCTCCATGTACCCATTGCTTATTTGGCGTTAAAATACCCCATAGTAAAGTACACTCCAATAGTTTTTAACAGGGTATACATTGCCCACCCTGTACATAAAGTTCTTTGAACGATTTAATCTGGCCTCACTTACAATGTCGTTTTCTTTCTGTTTATAGGTTGTGCTTTCGTGAAATACAGTTCACATCAAGAAGCACAAGCGGCCATTAATAGCTTGCACGGGAGCCAAACTATGCCGGTGAGTACCTAAACTTTATGTTTATATTTTCCTTAAGGGTAATGTCCTTATTGTCCCCTGTCGCTTTAGGGACTTTGCTTAGTCTGACAAAGGTGTCATAAATATAATACGAAACGAGGACAAAACTGGTCTGAGATAAAAGTTCCTGAAATGAAGCTGATTAAGAACAAAGTTGTATTCTTTTGAATTCTGTTGTCTTCGATAAAGGCATAAATGACACTCTAGGTCTCTGACAAAGGGTAAAATTAGGAGTTCTGGCTCACAAACCAAATGTCGGAATTATCTAATTACCTTTTTCCAAACTTGTCAACTGAATATTATGAGGTTATATTTTCCTTGGAATTATAATAATTTTTTTTCTCGTTTTTATTATTTTTAAGCTATTTTTGTTTAATATGCTAAATTATTTTTTTCCATTTAGCCAGAAGCTATGCGGCATTCTTTATTTTTATTTTGGCTCTTTGCAAAACACATAAAAATCTTTATTCCGTTTTTTTTTTGTAGTTTTGCCTTCCCATACAAAAAGAGATGTTATACAAAAAAAAAAGGTTTTCTCCCGTGCCGAACAGAAACAAGTGCCAAAATACATAATTAGGTGAAACAAGACTGACACAAAAACTTTTTCCGCTAAAAACCTGATTCAAACAAAAGCTCGCTGGAACGTGGTCTCTTTGTAAAAAAGCGTATTAAATAAACGTATTTAAAGGACAGACTACACCGCCTATATTATCCCAAATTTACGCCTTTTTTGCTGCTGGAAAAACAACGAAAATCCGAATTGGCGGTAAGCTTAAGATCAACACGTCGGTGTTGCCAGAAGGGCGGTTTTTTTATTTAAAGTTAGGTATTTTTTCTGTATAAATTTAAATCCAGGATTTTAAAAAGGCTATTTTATATATAATAAAAAATTATTACAATTATTTACTTTAATTACCTACGTAGAAAAGCCGCATGTTTTATTTTAAATAAAATTTGTATTAATGGAAAAAATATCAGAATGGGTTAAATAAATTTGCTACATAAAAAATTACTTTCATATTTCTTTTCGCATGAAAATGTCGACTTGTCTCAATTTCAACATTTAACTAAGTAAATAATACCCATCACAGGAGACACAAGACTCACGATTTAAGCTCTAATCATCGACGAGCTCTTGAATACGCAAAACGATCGCATGAAAGCGATTTACAACTTTACAAAGCCATTTATTATCAGCTATGACTTTTTATATATATGGAGGAACTACTCCGTCATTAGACAAAGGCTTTGTCTGGTATAGTGATGTATCAAAAACGGCCAACGGTGTAGGCACAGGTATGTTTGGGGAAAAACCCAGAATGGACATAAGCATACTACTGGGGAACTACGCCAGAGTCAAGTAGAAGTTGGTGCAATACAAGCATGCATACAGAAGAATCTTGAAAAGGGTGACGTGACGACAACCTTCCGCATGACAAACTGGGAAGTAGGCTCTCGGAACTTATAGAAGGAACAATTCTCTTTTTACAAGACTAAGTAGCATAATAAGACCGAAGCAACCAACTAACCAAACAACCCAACCCAGTATCCCAATCGTATTTAGCTTTAACATGTTTTTACCAGATTAAGAACTGTTGTTTTGCAACATAGTAGATAGAAGATAGCGGTGCTCGGCCAACTCCCACCACTGTTCAATACAGGCTCCGCCCCCTTAACTGCGTAGGTGAAGTAATGGGGATAGGTTTAAATATTGCCATAACCACTTGGCTTGATCAGTGTTTAAGTTATTCTAAGATTTGGGAACTTGTCATTCAACTTTCTGAAGAAGTAGTCCATACTTAAAGTGGAGTTAAAAATGTACGAAAGAAACAAAAACTCAAAGTCATCCTCCACAAAATTTAATAGAAATAGATTCTTTAGGGGTCTATACATGTTTCGAACATAGAATCGTTCATCTTCAGGAGACCAGAAAAATTTTTATATAGTACTGATGATATTAGTAGAAGAGAAAATGGTATAAAACCTTAATGGAGCTCTTATGGCATTGAAATGACGTATATAAGAAAATTGAGGAGAGTTAAAATATGCTGAGCATGTGAAGAAAGTTAGTAAAGGAAGTCTAAACAACCAAACTAAATGAGGAAGAAAAAAAAGGAGGGGCGCCTTCCACATAGCAGGTGTCGATGATTTTTAAATCATTTCTATAAAAATTCTTTAAAATATTAATATGTCAGTGAGACAGTATAACAATAGGAATCATCAGTCGAGGTCATAGTGTCAGAGTAGTTGAAAGTTTGATTTTTGGGGTACTGAGGGTTAAATAAAGCCCAATAACCCCTCGAGAGGTTAATTTAGATAATATGTTGAAATTAATAATATAATTGTCCTTTTTAAAAAATTAAGTAAAAATTATTTTATTTCATGTTCACGTCCACGTGTAGCGGCGAGTGAATGAAAGATGAGCACACATTTCTTGTGTTAAATAGAGTTTTTTTCTGTTGACGCATGAGTTTTTGTTGTAATCAAAAACTATATTATATAAGCTCCGACAACATTGCGAGAATGTAAGTTTGGGGGAAGAGACAGAACAAACAAAATGCTCGAGCGGTCGTAATGATAGAATATATACGATTTGCATAATACTTCATGCTCCCAATCCGAGACCATATGATCCGATTCCCACTGGAGAGACCTCAGGGATGTGGGTAAGAAGGGTTATGTAAAATCTGATTTCTAGGAAATGTATAGGTATATCGGTTTTTAGAACACGGGACACACATTTGTTGGTATGGGGTATTTTGTCAGATAAAACGAATGGGATTTTTTCCTGTATTGCCATTGCTAGAATAAATGAGAGTTCTTATTTTTCAAAACTGCTAATAAGAATGTGTGAGGATATTCTCGTAGTCTTAGTTTGTTTTATATAAAAGTACTTTTTTTTTAGTGCACTAGGCATTGGTTTATTGTTGATTGAAGTGATAGTAGGTATCTATAATATTTATCGAGAAATAATAATAGATGCTCGCAATAAGGACAACAGATCATTCAGCGTTGTCCCGACGTGACCAGCGCATGGCGAGTCGATCCCTCGGTTAATGAGAGGGGATCATTTTGTGCTGGCGAAATCAGTTCGACGATTATTTAGACAATATTCAGCAATATTTGGAACTTTAAATACTCTGAAATTATTTAACGTATTTCTTATTTCATGTAGTTAACTAACTAATATTTCACCGAACGCTTATATGAAAAATTCAGTCCGAACGTATGTGCTGCTATGGAATGTGAATCGTGCTCGAACAGAAGTTGACACTAGGCAACGTTGAATCTTAATCGATCTCTTTTTAACTCGCGCTAAGTCCATTTTGTATTCATTTCTTTACATTGAAAGCCTTCCCATAAGTTCAGGCTTGCCAGTACTGTATCGAAATTTGAGCCATGAGTGTTTAGAATAAAATGTACTGGTTGTTTCCTGGTATATTTTAAGATTAGGATTTAGGTCTCTGCACTCCTATACATAAGGATTTAAAACTTACCATTATGTACCTTGAATCACACTATGCGCCGTTTCGTATTATTATAACCATTGAATATCAAACTATAAGAAGGCCATATGAGCCGATTTCCTAAATCTGCTACGTCAAATTCATAGATGGCACAATGAGTCACCAACAAGAAAGCGACTAACCTTTTCACTGCTAAATTAAAGCATTGTTGCCGCCTGTCTGTTTGACTTGCTGCATGAGTTTTTTAAATTTATTTTTCTAGCTTATCGTAAAATTTAATTTCACATAAGTACCTACACCTATCCACGTCTAGACCTAAAAATGTGCCTATTTTTAATTGCTTTGTAGCATATAATATTTTCAACCTTTTGACGTCCCAACGTTAATTACATGAAAACATATTGACCGCCATGTATTCTATTTCTAACAGAACTAAATGACGACTCTCACTATTCAATACCTACCTAGGCTACAACGTATATGTTGGGTAAAATACGAATGATGTGCGGTTTGTATAACTTGGTTTTTATTTGCAATTATTACTTCTTTTTAAAATGGTTAAAATAAGTAGGTTTTACTTTCTTACTTAAGAAACATTCAGTTTGTTTGTATTAGTTTATTACGTATTTTGCTATTTTTCGACGAAATAAAACCTATTTTAGTTATACTTGCTGTCGCTTTTTATCTACTTTTATTTGTTTAACATTTACCACCTAATACAACGGTAAAATCATTATGAAAGTCGGTCCAATTACCCCGGAGTAATCAGCGTACATATTATTATTAAAAACATACATTCGGCTGGAATTGAGAACCTCCTATTTTATTGTCTGTTAAAAATGCTTGAATACTTAAAAATTCCAATAAAATACGATATGCGGCAACACCACGACATCACATCAGTGAATTTGAGACATCTGTTGCGGAGGCGCTGCATTATAACGACAGACAGGCGACAGATTTAAGGTTAGAGTTACGATCAGCTCCACAATGGCGGCCAAACCAGCTCCAATACGACAAAAAATGGGTTGTCAACTTTTCTCGGACATCCGTCATTCTTATATAGTTTGATATTCAATGTTATAACTAAAGGTACAGGTGTAGGTGTCTACGTAAAATAGAAATAAAAAAATTAATTCCAATCCCTATCTTCGAAAATTATGTAGAATTGACCCGGACCATTCAAGAAAACCCTCATCACCCTTCCTAAGCGGTTTCCTTGTTTTTCTTAAATAACATAATTTTCCTTTTAACTACATTAAGCACCATAAAGTGCACGAGATGATAAAGTAGAAGGCGAATGTCAGCTCAAATTTAATTTCATTTTCACAAAGTTTTCTCCATTATGTGTAACTTGTATTATTTATAGAAATATTTAGGTGTAAATAATAAAGTTTTCTGGGGATTTACAGTGGCGGAGTGGCGCGTAAATCTACAGACTAGCTATTTAGCTAGAGCTAATTTATAATTGGTAGTTGGAACCGGACATCCTGCTGTCACAATATAAGAATCTACTTGACGTAAGGAGGGCGGATTTACGGGGGGTAACGGGGTAATGATTTGGAGCTAAATCCACCCTTGTGACGTAGTTGTAAGAAGTTTATGTATATGCAACTTCTTGGTCGCTTTAATCAAGCAATCGCTTTGGCTTTGCATTCTTCTCCGTTTGCAACATCAGATTCTTCTCTTCTTATAATGATATTCACAAAAAATAAACTAGTCTTAAACAACGACCAAGCCAAGTACGAGTATATAATAACTTCAGATCAAAACAGTAACATACCACAGGATATTTTGCTTCTCACACAAAGTGATATTTCCTCAGCGTAATAGCTTGATGCCACCATAAGAAGAAGTTACCAGTTACTTTAAAATTTAATTTTTTTGTCGCATAATTAACCGTTGTTTTTTCTATAATCCTGAAAAGTGTCAATATTTATACGGTTCTGTCAAAATAATAAGTCTATTCGAGTTCCAACGGTATCAATATTATTACTTTGGTTACTGCTATGGAGAACTATAGGGTAGGAGGCCGATCGACAATGGCAGCATTTTCAAATTCTGTCCCGGTTTTTTGGTTAGTTCGCTAGTTGGCCGATAGATGGCTCTCGCGTCCGAAGTGGGCTGATGTTGTCTTCTTCTTCTTCGTTTTTAATATGGAAAACTAGATCCTCCATAGTTTTTAACTTTTACTTAAACCCTTTATTTTTCTGTGCTTTTATTTTTGACAATTGACATTTTATTTTTCGAAATAACAAATAACGTTTGAAGGCAAGGCAAGACAAATAACGTTGTATTGTAATTAATTTCCATATTTATAATGAATAATGGTTCAATTTATAAAAGTAGAGTTTGCTTTGTGTCGGGGTGTAAGACAGGATATTCTTCAGAGATGAAACGCAGCCAAATAAGTATCTTTCTAGCTCCAAAGGTAAAACATTCTAGCTAGTATGTTCCTGTATTTTAAAAACGAAGCATCGTTGGAACTTTATACAGGCCGAGTTTACTAATAAGTATATCAAAGTAAGTGTAAATTCATATAAAAGTCCTTATTTGTTCCTTAAAGAACTAATTTAAATAAAAATAGTTATCGCGTCCATAAGAAACCATTTATTTGATAGCCCACTTCGAACACGAGCGCCATCTTATGGCAACTCGTAAAGCTGAATTACCGATGCTAATTTGGGACCGAATCCAATGCATTGCGATCGGCCTCCTACCTCAAGTCCTCCATAGTTACTGCGTAGTTGGTCTGCTGGCCAAATTTAGATTTGACTCCGTGTGACCTTAATCATTCAAAATTTTTAAAAGAACATCTCATATAGGCGTCATTTTAAAAGAGGATATTGATATTGATGTCATACGGTTTGATTATCAACAAGAATTCATATTATTTTTGATGGAATAGAAACCAATGCTCCAAGCCGACGACCCGCCATTGAAATGTTTAGTTGTAAATTATAAAGTTTCCCGGGATTTGTAATTTTCACAATATAACCGTCGCACAAAGCTCTACTTTAGCTCTCGTCGTAAAATACCTGCTGCTTTATTTTAAAGCGTATCTAACTTTACAGAGACAATCATTCTGAGATTTTGAATTTCGTATGTATAGCTTTGATGTTTAGAGTTATATGAGGGGGTGAAGCACTTCGGAATATGTATTAAACTTTATGAGAATTATATGAAACTTCTAATTTTCAGATTGACAAAATGGCGTATTTTGTATTAGGACTGCTTTAATCTTTGACATAGATTAAAAGAAATCAATGAATCAATGAATTATGAATGATGTAAAACTGCAACTTAGATCGAGCATTCAAAAATTGTATTACTAGAGTTGGGTAAAAGTATACACAATTTACAACTCGTATACCATGGCACTTACTGAACAAAGAGATAAATGTCAGATATAATGGCTGGGTCAGATCGGCCTAATAACATCACAAAGTTGGCCTGAACGTTGAGATAAACTATAACAATTGGGGAACGTTACCCCAGACGACTTTTCCAGGCGAACGTTGAGAAACGCATTATGCGCATGTTAGCGATCAGAGCTGTTTACGTGTCAGGAGTAGCTGCCGTTTCATATAAATAAATACTATAATTCCTAGATAAGGATTTGGACTAGGAGGAACTGTGTTCTAGACAGTCTTTGGAGCACAGAATATTAACAGCAAACAGAAGCGACAATACCTGTCGGTACCTTTGATATCGACTGGTCGTTTTTCAGTGACCTTCACACAACGATAACGGTCAATCCCCAACTTAATACTCTGAGAAAACTTGCTTATTTTCTACACTGAGCGACCTTACTTTTTAGTACAGGTGCAAATGTTATAACTTGATTTATTTATCAACCCAGAACGAAAACAAAATTATATCACAATAATTAGCTAGGCGCAACGTCAGCTCGCGGACTGAACACAACTTAGACGAACACATGGTTTTTAGCGATACACAACTTATTTGCCACATGCGCGTACCAAAACAGGAGACGCAAAACGCCGAGCTGTCGCTTCTCGTTTGCTTTGAGTTCTCTGCTTTGGAGTAAGCGGTTACGATTGGTTGATAACATAAAGGTCTAAAAATAAAATATTTTTGCAAATAATAAAAAATATGTAGTACAAAATTCTAAAAATGCATAAATCTTTTAGAAAAAATGTATTATTCTTTGATTCGATAATATCGGAAACTCGCAGAGCTGTCACGTTTCGATTTTAATTTATAAAGTTTAAATTATAGTTTGTTTGGAGGGTAAATGATGTCACTAAATGAGTTTTTTGGTGTAAAAGCTTATAGTTTTCAAAATACTTTTAAAATACCCGTATTTTAGAGTTTTATGCTAATTGTGTAAAAAATTTGCGTTCGTCCCTCCTAATTTCGGATACCGATTTCAGCATGGGTTGTTAGAAACTCTATTTTCGGAACAAACTATCACCGGAAGTCTAAAGGTATAATTTAGATAACCTAAGTTACCTTCCTAGACATCAATATTCTTATCATGTCTTAAAGAATATAACCGTTTTTCTAAAAGATTACGTGACGCCAGTTTTATTCGAAACGGCACAAAAGACCGAAATTAAGATTTTTTAGATAGTATTATGAGGCTTGTTTATTAAAAATAGATACCTTAAACTTTTAAAATTATAGAGTTTTCCGTATTCCTTTATATAGATTTCCTAAAAGCGAATATTTGTCCTGATTATTTTTTAATCAAGGCCACAACTTACGAACGCGGTTTCGTTATCGTTTATGCGGCTTAGAATCTGCATATACAATAATATTATATTATTTAATCAGAAACATTCTTAGCTACAAAGTTACGTTTTACCCGCACCGCACCTGAATCAGAAAACCGCCATTTGCCAACACTCTTATCCCAAATCACCACCAGCAGGGTGTAGTACACAATCATCCATTATATGTTTCTCAAAACGGTTTCGGTGTCAAGCCGAGCAGGAATTTCTGGCTATGACACTTCCACACTTCAACCTAATGCACATGTTAACCATATTCCTGCGACAACGTTCCTGCTGCGGCTAGATCTAATGAAGCGGTTTACTTCGCCTAAGTGTAATTGCTTTTATTTTACACAGGGTGTTCGTATTAGTTGACCTCGTTAAGAATGTTTGCGTATAGAATACAAGACTTTTATATTTTACATATCTAAATAATTGCCTCGTCGTTATCGTTGTCTGGTCCAAAAGGATAAATCTAGATCTGCAGCTTAAACATACAGTTATACAATAACAATGATAAAATATATCATCCAGCAAATGTCGATAATCAATGTGAATTACATTCTAATAGACATCGTGGTCGCAGTGGGAAATTAAACAACAAATTGCTCTTCCTGATTATAATCAATAACTGGAACTGAAACAGGAACACATTTTTCAGGAAGCCACTTTCCTTATGGCTTTGATTGGGCTGTTGTCGTGTACTATTTTTTTCTGTTTTAGTATTTAGAATATTTTGGTTTCAAGCAAAATTCGCTTCAAAAAGTTTTGTAACGATACGGTAGTATACTAATATTATATCAGAAAATTATCTTTTGGGTGTTTTACCACGATAAGAATTTGATCGTCGTCACAATCATATACAGAGATTATTATAATATCTGTAGAAAATATGACGCCACTACATGCACGGATCAGATGGAAAATGTAAGACGCCTGAGACAGACAAGACCAGTTTAGTAGAATTACGCTTTCATAGTTTTTAAATATATGTTTATATTGCATACTAATATGTGATATGCCAGCACCTAACATGTAAACTTCCTAATCTAAACAAAATCCTTAGGCAAAACTGTCTAATTGTAAACAAAACTATGCAAAGATACGGCTGATTAATATTAATATAACATTATAATACAACCACAAAATATGTTGCTAGTCATACCGACCGGATGGAAAATGCAAGGAGCCTGCTTTAAAGTTAGTTGGCAAACTTTGCGCATTTGTTAAACTAACCCCTTCGGCTAAAATCGAACTTATGGTTGCACTCCCTTTATTAGCTTGGAAAATAGATATTTTGCTCCTCCATTTAACCTAAGTAGTTTAGCGATAGGGATATGCGTTGTTGAAACACTTTAAACTATCATGACTATATGAAAGGAAAGAAGGAATTCTTGTTTCAACTATTTTTAACCGGGTTCAAATGATAACGAGGTCTATAGTATTCAATTCATCGAAATTTCTTTATAATGTCAAACCGCTGCAAAGAAATTATCAAAAACAGATCTCAATAACGCTCTAAAATACCTTTATTTTAAGTATACAGGGTGATTCAGAAGGAAATGGAAATATTTTAGGCACGCTTTCGGGGATCCATAATAAACATAAAAGTTCCTACAAACAAGGGTCCTATTCCGAGCCATTACCGAAATAAGGGGTAAATAATATTCAAATTAAAATATTCATTAAACTATTTATAACCAGTAGGCTAGGTTTTATAGTTTTCAAAAATGCCACCGTTTACTTCTAAACACAAGTCAGCTCTCTGATTAGCTCTGGTCCCTCCATGAATGGATGCGGGTACTTTACTTGAATATACCAATGATTTAACCCCCCCAAAGACAACAACCCAGAGGATTAAGGTCTGGCCATCTAGCTGGCTTGGCGTTCCAATTTTTTGAATTATACATTAATATAAGAGGATATGTCAGCAGTCTACAAGCCACAACATTTTTGAGAATACAGTCTCTAGGCACTTTGAATTCCCAATTAATTGATCTTAAAATTTTCCCCAAAAATATAGCAATAATACATTTATGTAAAAATATTCTCGTGAAAGCGGTGATAAATATTTAATAAACCATGAGAGAATAATTGTTTAAAATGGCACTCAACTGCATAATATGAAGGTTAGTGAGATAGATAGACACCGGCATTTTATGAAATTGCAAAGAAAGTGCAATTTGGCAAATTTATTGTCGTTTAAATGAATTTACCACATACAGGCAGCGCGTTCGCAAGGTGTAATTTATTGACGGTGAAAAATGGGTTAAACTAAGCTCGGAGTCACTTTATAGCATCATTTGTACTAATTTGAAAAAATTGCTGCTGTACCAGCCGTTCCGAATTCAATTTGTTGCCGGAAAAATAACGTTGGCGCACGGATAAAAAAAAGTATAGCGGGATTTCGAGTAATACTGACCTCTGGAAATGCATGGAAGCATTTAAATTATATTTATAGGGGAAGGAAGCGTTTGGCGGATAAAAAACTCGCAATAATAAAAATACACGTAAATATTTTAAAGTCACTTGAGTTCCATCAATTTTAACCACAAAACGTATAATTTATTGCTGTGTACAGCGTGAACAATTAAAGAGGCACGGCGGCTGTATTTTGGAAACCGCTTTACATACAGCTTACAGAAAAATATTTATTACAAGGCCATGACTGGAAATTGTTTTAAAGTTTCTTACTACCTTGACCGAATGTTAAAGTAGCATTTTTGCAATCTAATAAAAATTCTGGATATATTGTTTTGTTTTAAGTTTTTGCTCTACCGCTTAGTTTAGGGGGGAGGAAAGGACAAATATTGCTATGAAAAATATTCCCAATTTTGGTTTGGCCAGAATTTGAACTCGCTAAATAGAGTTTTTTTTATTTTATCAAGTTAATAAAAAAACCAAGTTATTCTGAATTTTGTTGCGACAGCTTAAGGGCGCTATTTCGCCCATTCAATAATTGCTTTATTTATCTCAACAATTTTTAATGCAAATATATTTTTACTTTTCCAACTTCATTACAACTGCCCTGTCAACAAGACACAAGAACTTTTGTATTGAGCCTGGAAAACAATAATATTTTACTACCTTGGCCCTTAATAAATCTGGATGCAAAACTGATTAAAATGTTGTTTACGGATATAATATCAAATAATAATCCAAATGATTTCCATTTAGAAAATAGTAAGGAAACGCGGAACAAAATAAAAGACATCCACACACATAAAATATTCCGATCGTTAAAAACCATTGGTTTTCAATCGGACATGATTTAGATAAGTTAGAAGGAAAAAAAATGCAACACTGTAAGCTGTAAAACCTCACTGTTATCCTTATAGTGCATTAGTAAGTTTCCATATGGTGCAGACTTTTCGGCGGACAGTGTATAACAAAAGCAAGGACGAGAAGGTAAATTTTTAAAAACTTTTATATGCAACATTTTCTTAATCGATTAATAAACACATCGAAACAAACCCCGTTTTCAAGGTGCTACGGGGTCCACTTAAGTGTCCTGCATTTTTCGTCGTTAACTGTACAACTCTTCGAAATATAAACATTTTTTCCTATTTCACAACCTAAAATTAATGCGTTTTACACTGAAAACTAAAGGAACCGTAATCAGAATCCCCCTGTCTGTCACCTCTTCAGTAATGAAAATTTATCTTACTAAACAAAGAAAGGAACGAGTCCCAGTGATAAAGAACTAAATAACACCTGCTATTGTGTTTTATTTACCTCTAGCTTTGTCAAAAGAGACAATTCATAAGATTTATTAGGTCAGGTGTTTTACTTAATGAATTGTCTTAAAAAGTGG
This sequence comes from Polydrusus pterygomalis, assembly GCA_963969555.1. Classification (NCBI taxonomy): domain Eukaryota; kingdom Metazoa; phylum Arthropoda; class Insecta; order Coleoptera; family Curculionidae; genus Polydrusus; species Polydrusus pterygomalis. The sequence continues at coordinate 2,908,886 of OZ018378.1, read as the reverse complement.
AAGTGTTTTAGGCCCTTTATGAAACAGTTATCGTGGTTTTAATTTAGGTTGAGGGATTGCTTTACATCTTTGATAGAATACGATGAAATGAGGTAATTTCAGAGAACTCTTATCAACGAGAAGCGACAGCAAGGCATTCTTCGTGTACCGTTTTGATACGCGCTTGTATAAAAATAAGTCACCCATCTGACCCTACCGTCAATGTTGGTGGATATAGGTACTCGAAATTATATTTAGTCCGTAAAATAAATAAGAGGACATAACCCACTTTTTTAAATATTGGATTAAATTGAGTTTATTTGTAATAGCTTTGTTTCAATAAGTCGTATCGCAAATCTTGAATTTTCGTATATAATGTCGCGTAACCTACCGGTTTGATAGGCCTGTTAGAACGTGTCATTGTATTCCTCAGTCTTAAAGTGGCTTTATCGTAAATGTTTGTTTGTTTTACACTAAGATAGTATCATTGGTTTAACTTTTCGTTATTATTTCCAAGTAAGTTGTTTTATATTGTTTGTTCTGTTGATACGTCTTATTTCTAGTAAAACTTTTAAGAAAATTAAGTGTGATACGTTCAATTAGAGGGTGTCGGACGTAACCCACAAAAAATATAATTTTTAACAAAACAATTAAAGTATCGTATCACATAATTATCTAATAATATCGAACAATTTTTTTATTACTTTTTTTTTCTTATTTTAATCATACCTGGGAAAGTAAATATCCAATTTAGACATTGTCAATAATTATTAAAAAACCCCACTTTAGTTCACAAAGTATAAAAAGTGTAAAACTTTCTATTTACACACCTATGAAACGTAACTGCAGAATTATAATTTTTCTACTAGACTTAATTAGTCTCCAAAAAAATTACAAAACATTAAAAATACATAAACTAAAGAATATTTCAAACCGCTGTACAAGAAACACCAAACGGAAATAGGGATGTTCGACAGACATCGATGCATCGAAAACATCGAGATTTTGAATGCGTCGTTTTAAGAGATTCATCAAGTCAATTTGATATTTGTTGACGCATCGATATATTTTAATGGATGTATTAGTGCTTTGCCGTTGTCTCTCGATCTTAATAATTATGCTTTTTACCTTTGGTTTCAGTTAAGGTGTGAACTTGGAATACGAGTTTATCAATGTGTTCATTTGTTATTGTTTCATCGATAGGTACCAGGTAATTGGATATTGTCGCTTCTCGTTGGTAGGAGTTCTCTGGTAATTTGTTCTAAAAGTACACGGATTTACATGAACACATATGTCAGCATTTCTACTCTTGCATCACCCCTTGTTTTTCTCTTCCAGAAAATCTCATTACTGATGTATTAATTAGTAAAAATGTATTAATTTAAAGTTTATCTGGAAAGTCAATTTCGTTATACAAGGCGACCATTAATAATCTAGCAGCGAAGCGTTTAATGGAAATCTTTGATGGCGTCGCCCCATGTCAATTGTCGCGGAAAGCCCGCCGTCGAATCCAACTACGACAGCATGAAGGTAGAGTGTTTACACATTATGCCCGGGTCGAATAGATGACAGCTTAATGAGAAACTAAGTCAAATTAAATGCTCTGTAGCTGTAATATTAGAGTTTGTGTCTTTATACCGTGTTTTGTAAATTGTATACCGAATTCTGAACGATTTCTTTGGATCTTAACATAAATACGCGGGGGTGCTAAGGCATTTGAACTATTTTGCTTTTATATAATATAAGGTGTTATGAAAGTCTACATGACTATTTTGTTTGTGCGTTAAATGCAAAAACGTTTATTGAGGGACTGCCACAGACAATTGGAGATTAAGAGACAAGCAAAAATAGGCACTTATGGATGAAATCACTAGACGAAGAAATAAAGTAACTGCAAAAGAATGAAACATTAACAGTGTTGTTTAAAATAAAAAGGGATGAAATTGAAGAAATCGATAGATATAGAGCAATGTGAATCAATCAATAAATAAATATACATATAATAATATATTATATAAAATAAAGATAATTTAATTTGTTTTCAAATGGATGTAAAAAATACTTTTCTTCGATGAGGACATTTATATGAAACAACCAACTGGTTTTGAAAGTAATCCAAATTTAGTATGTAAATTAAACAAATCACTATATGGTCTTAAGCAAGCTCCAAGAGCATTTGGCAAATCAATTGATTTTCAGACATAATAAGAATAAAAGGCTTGTAAATGACGCTGGTAAAAATATTTACCTACTGGTTTGTGTTGACGATCTTTTTATTGCTGGAAATTATACCATCCAAATAAACACCGTAAAATCCAAAATAATGAATGAGTTTAAAACGATGGACTTGGGTAAACGTCACTGTTATCTCGGTATTAAAATTGAACGAAAACTAAAATGTATGATGTAATGTCAACCTGCATACCTCAGAATAGTTCTCGAAAAGGATAAGAGGAATTGTAAACCGAAAAAGAAGTCCATGGAATTAAGAGTTGATGGTAGCGAAGTTGACACGCCAGAAGAATATATTGTAAACAAAATACCTTATAGGGGCTTTGATATATGTGGTATGCTTTGTATTCGTCTTGATCTAAGGGTTTCTATTAATTATTTAAGCAGACTTCAAGCTTATGGCAAAGGCTGGAGCGTATTTTTTTGAGTGTCCTAGAAAAATACTTTTTTTTTCGGTAGGTCGTTATTAATTAAATTAATATATTTCTACCTATGTGTCTTAACTTAGGGCCCATGGTTATATTCAAAGCAAGAAAATTAAAGAAAATATTCTAATTTTTTTGTCTACAATGAATGTAAAATATGAGCTGCTCAATTTTGATGGTGCGTCCCGTCGCTGTTTCTTTAGGAAACGAGTCAGCTATTCGATCCGACGCAAGGGTTATCAAGGGTTTGGTAATAACAACCTTCTTACTAAAATTGCATCCCTTTATTCTTGGTAAGTTTACCAGGAGGTCTACCAAATTCTAACCAAACATTAGTTGATTGTATACGACTGGCAATAATTTTATTATTAAAGGCAACTAAATTATCAAAGCCATTTATCTTTTTTAATTACTTTTGCCTAAATAGCGTAAATAATTAATTAAGTACCCTTTATGCCTGTCACCTTTATGCCTCTTTAATGTCAAGTTTCTTAAGTATTAATTACACAAATTTCATTTATTCGCTTTCGACAATTTTCTAATTAAAGTATTATTAATTAATCCCCTATTTTTTGTTACACGTTTTCGTATACATGTACACGAACGATTGATTTGAAATACTAAGATGATTTTTTACCGTTTTTTTTAATTGATGTTGTTCGTAATAATTTTTACTATAAGCTTATTTCATTGGCATTGAATTTGAGGACAACGTGAATCAGTATTCACAACATCAGTTTTGGCTTCCAAGAATGTACATTGCTCATGATGATAACGGGAGCAACATTGCTATTTTTCACAAAACTATTTCTTGAAAACTAACGGAACTAGACATAGATATTTTGTATGAGGAGTTCCTACTCATTTTCCCTAAAATCGAATTTGCCAAATAGCCGAATTTCCATAACCAAACTAAAGGAAGTGCACGCCGAAGAACATTGTTCATTTATATATTTAATACAGACATTTATTCCTTATGAGGTTTATCTTAAACTCGTAATTTAATGCCGAGCTAACCTTCAGGTTAAAATTTGCATAGAATAACAACCATTGGTTATTTGCCAGCAATTCTGATGGCACGGTCGAAGCGTTCATTAATATTTCATGATATAATATTTGCTGGCCTAATCGCTTGTGTTCCAATGATGGATCAGTCAATATTTGGACGATAAATAAAGATCATGTTTGGCCGTGTATGAAGCTTTATCCCGTAATAGTTTGGTGTTCACAGCAATTTTAATTTTTTGCATATTTATTGACTTAAATTAAGTAAACGTTTGTAAATTTTTTTTGTGTTGTATATTATGTAGGTATATAATATATTTTCTGTTTCCTCGGTCAACGACTTCGTCGCGGAAATTTTTTCCACTCGTAACAATATTAATACTCATGCTTGTAATGTAAATAACTTTGATTTAAATAAGTTTTAAGTTAACTTTTAATAATGTAAGGTTTGTTAGTTAAGTCGTAGAAATACTGTATGTACACTGGAGTGGATTGTCCATATCGTGCTCGGGGTTAGAGCACTCCACTTACGACGTCGGGCTCAATTTGTTTTGACGTGCGATATGGACATCATATCCACTTTTGTTAAGCAAATTACTATTAAAACAATTTAGTTGTTTCTTTCATGGTTAAGTTAATAGACCCTTCACACTAACAAAAGAAGTATATATTATAGTATTATGGAAACTTCTCTGTTTTTGCTAAGCCATTAAAAACCAGGTATTTGAAAGAAAATAATTGACTTCTTACGTTAGGTAGACAAGACATTAAGTCTTGTTGAGACTCGCTTTGTCCAAAAATACAAATAGTAGGATTTAGAAGCGTAGCTAGAACCTTTGCTACACAAACATAATTTAATGAAATAATACAAATTACACATGCGAATTTTAAATTACAGAACGAAAGGCCTCAAATTATAATTACAAAAGTGGCTTTTGCAATGGATTTGTATTCACTCGCCAAAGCCAATTGGTCGAAAACGTTGAAATTAGCTTTCAAAAGGATTGTTCAAAATGCGAAATGCAAAACGATACATTCGAACTTTTTGCGGCCGCAATAAACTGTATTGTTGGCGAGTGTTTTATTGATCCGAATTTATTTTTATGTTTGAAAACGCATAATAAAAACCGCACTGAATTTGGTAAAATTCAATGAGCACAAGTGAGCTAGAGAAATCGATAATTCAGTAACATCCCAAAGAGGACACTGAGGACAGTGCCGCTTAACTTCAACCTCACACAGCAAATAACTAATAAGAATAGTCAAGTCATATAACACCAGGTTGTGACAAATATGTATGTCGTATTCGTTAAAGTGATGAGTAATGTAAGCACAAACGTACCTATATTATATACCTAATTATAACCATAATAAAGCGTACCTATCTTGAGTAATAGATGTGTTTTGGACTTCCATTGCCTTTAGTTTTTCATATCACAACGTTTCAACTGGTAAGTATCTCCAGTCGTCTTCAGGTGAATACTGTTGTGATATGAAAAACTAAAAGCGTACCTAAGTCATAATATAATTGGTGATGAAAGCTAAATGTCACTGTGTACTGAGACCGTACGACATTAGGGACTTTCGTTTCGATCTTACGATTTGCTCACAGTAATTCTAAAGTCCTATATACACTACTGGCCAACTCCAATTTACGGTGGTATTTTATGTGAGTATGAGAGAGTTATTAATACGTTTACATGTCCCACAACAGATAAATTAGTGTTGCCGGTGTGCGGCGTAAACAACGCATAGCGAGGCCAGAGAGGGAATAATTTATTTTCTGCTACAGAAATACAGGAGGTATTCACTTCAATATGCAGTAATATTTGGAATTTCGTTTTCGTCCTTAACTATTTTTTTTATTTTTTATTTTACGTCTGCCTATTTCCGCAACGAGGCCAATCACCGACGCCAGGGAATTTGTCACACACTATCTAGTAATTTTGCCGTAGCCGTGTTGGGTTCTTTAACGTGCCAACATCCATGACACGGGACCCACAGTTTAACGTCTCTTCCGAAAGACGGTGCACCTCTTACACCAAATTCCACATTTAACATCGACGTTGCCGGCACCGGGGATCGAACCCGGGACCTTCGATCTGTGAGGCCGTTGCACTGACCACTAGACCACAACGCCGATTCCTTAACTAATTAATTATTGCATTTAAAAATGCCACAATTATTTTAAATGGTTTCTCTTTATTAGCTTATGGTGAAAAATAAAAAAATGCTGGTATGTACCCCGACTGCCTAAATCTATCAAAAATATTCAAGATAGTTTTGCGTGTAGTGACAGGTTGGTTGGGCTACAAAAATGCAAAGATAGAAAACGGATACGTTAAACATCGCGGTGGGTGCTTCGCTATCGGAACGTATTTGCTGCTATGGAGGGGGAACGCCGTGAGAGCGGAATGGGACTGAATCGCGCTCAAACAGAAGTTGGCAACGTTGAGTCTTGATCGATCTCTTTTTAACTCCTGCCAAGTCCATTTTGTATTAATTTCTTTACATTGAAAGCCCCCCTGTAACTTCAGGCTTACCGGTACGATATTATAGTTCCAAAACCATTTACGCTATCAATGAGGATCAAGCATATAGACATATTTTTCTTATATACGCAAAGTCACATGACTCCAATGCAATATTCCAGATGATTCCTAAACGGAATTAGGAAAGGTTTTTGAATGTCTTTTAATAAACAGCGTGAATGGAATGCATGAAATGATTTATCTGTCTTGCCCCATCGTCGTTAAACGCTATTAAGACATAATATCTTCTACTACTGGGCCTTGAAACACTATCGTAGGCCACATTCCTAAACTTACCTTTTCCCTCCGAGACAATCTAGTAGGTCACATTTCAGCAGCATATTAACGTTTCGGTAATAAAGCGCTGATTAAAGCAAGCCTAAATAATGTCATATTATGCATGAATAAACGATTATGAGACGTTTAGATGACATTAGTGTACTCTGTCGTTTTATATGGATTAACAAGGGCAGACTACAAGCGCCCTCTCCCCGTCTTATGTCTTAAATGGGAATTTCTTATGGCGGCGTAACCGCGGACTTAATTAAATTTCAGGATGACGTGTTTTTGTCACCTTGTTTACATTTAACGCGTGGGCGTTCCGGGACCTTTATGTCGTGTATACAGACTTGAGACGGGCGTTTATGTACCGATGATGTTGTACAATAACAGAGATAACATTGTTATGGATATTTCTAGTTACAGAAGTAAACAGTTTCGTGAACGGACATTTTTACGTTCCTGGCAGATAAATTAGTGTAATTGCGAAAAAAATACTTTGAAGATTTTATCAGATGTCGACGTTTTAAGGTTTCTAGATCACTAAAAACATGTTTGTTTTTATTTCTGTCGGTATGTGTATCTATCTGTCTGTCTGTTGGCTCGAAAAAAATGAACGAATCTACTAAAAATAATGTAATGTATTGAGATTATATGAAAAAACAATTTATTTTCCCCAACTACTCTAAATGACGTAAAATATTTTTTTTATTATTTTTTTGTGGGTACATTTTCTAAAGTAAAATTTTTCCGAACAAACCCGAACAAACCCGAACGAATCTACTAAAAATAATGTAATGTATTGAGAATATATGAAAAAACAATTTATTTTCTCCAACTACTCTAAATGACGTAAAATATTTTTTTTATTATTTTTTGTGGGTACATTTTCTAAAGTAAAATTTTTTAACAAAAATATATACTGGGGTGGAGCATATGAACATGCTCATAAGCCTATTAAATACAATACTAAAATTTATTGTTCCTATATTTGGCTTCATAGAAATTTAGTTGCAAAATTAAATTATGAATACACAACTAGAAATAAAACCACAGACCTGTAATATAAAGAGACAAAACATTTTATTCATTAAGGTCGGGACACACCTATCATGCACCCTTCCGATCCGACTCCGATCATATAGTCGGACGAGTGCCTGGACCTCTATTCTCCAAAAAAGAGAAGTGAATGCTCTCTCGCGAGGAGGGACAATTCACATCATATGCTCACATCGTTTGGTATCGTTCTCTCACTGTAAAAATTCCGTATTCTCAAGCATTTCGAGGCATATGATGTAAATTGTCCCTTCTCGCGAGAGAGCATTCACTTCTCTTAAATTGGAGAATAGAGGTCCAGGCACTCGTCCGACTGTATGATCGGAGTCGGATCGGAAGGGTGCATGATAGGTGTGTCCCGACCTTAAAACGCGATTTGTTTACAATCATACATCCTTGGGCAAAATGGCAACGCTGTATGCTGACGATTATTAGGATATATTAATCCTGTGTTAGAATAATCCAGTTTTTTACACACCACTCACTGGCGATCTATTATTGTGAACTAATAAATAACACTTACTTAATAGTTATATTTTCACAAAAATACATTATGTTATATAGAAAAATATTTATAAACCAGCAGCCTACCCGCGCGGTTCGACAATGAATGAATCCCGCCATGATGGCTGCTACAAGGCCGCCGCGTAGTAAAAATATGCGTAAAATGGAGTAAAGCGGCCATACATTGTTGTCATATTATGATCTTCCTAAAACATTATAATTTGATGTAATTTGGAAATAAATAATTTTACGAGTAGTAAATTTTAAAAAACGCACACATATATTTAATATATTATTTTAACTTAATCGGTACAGATCACAAATGCATCTAATAGAATTAATTTAACCTTTGTTTTCAAACACAGGCGGTAGATCTAGGGAAATCAGCTTAAATTTGTGATCATTGATTTCTGTTGAAACGTTTTCTGATCGGGACCAAATGTAAACACTGAGGTCTCTTTATATTACAAGCGGTGAATAAAACTAATAATAACTCTAATGCAACAACATTAATTTTATATTGGTACGAAAATATTTAATATTATGCTCCGTCACATCTGCCTCGATCCATGAACCGAGTTATTCAGCTGAAGGTCGAACGCCGCATCTACCTGAATATCGAGCGGGTTGTTTTCTATTTTTAAGCTGTTCTTGTCCGTTTAATTTTATCAAAACAAAGATAGCAATATAATCCGTCGAGGCTGACGAATAAGGTTTTGATCTGTTTTTAAACTTTCTGCTTTCGAGGCGTTTTTTTGATTGTCTCCAGGACAGGTTTGTGGCTCTCTAGGAAGATCAGGTTTCAATTCAGGATGTTAATGCTGAATATGATGAATTCGATTATAGTAAAAAGGATGATTTAAATAGGCGAGAAATAAGTAACTTTTTATTTTATTATATTTGCCGCTTTTTTATAAGAATTTACACTTCAGCTACAAATGTAATAGGAACTTTATAATATAATACTGTTTACCTTTAAAAAAATTTTAAACTCATTCCCTTTTACTGTAATTGCTGCTAAAGTTTTGATCGAAATATTTTTTTACTTTCATCCCCTTTACCAAGAACCAACGGCTGATTTGAAGTCGATTAAAGTTTGAGCTTGTTGTTTGTTGTTGGGCCGTTTTGCTGTATAATAAACTTTGTCCAATTAAAATAAAGTTTACATTGACCCAATAAAATTATTATTTGGAAATGACAGCCAATTAAAAAACCTGAAGCATCTGTAAATTTTAAAAGTAAAAAATGTAACGAACTGATAAGGTTTCTTGGAAGTTTTAATTGTATATGGATTTTTCAGTCAGAGTTTTATTTTTGTATTTGTTTGTTAAAATATTTTAAGTTTCTTTTTAAAATATCAATTAGTATTTACACTGTACTGGCAAACCTGAGGTAGGCAATGTATGTTATGAAATGGATATACAAAATGAACTTGGCGCGAGTTAAAAAGAGATAAATCAAGACTCAACGTTGCCAGCGAGCGCGATTTATTCCCATTCTACTCTCACTGCATTCTCCCTCCATAGCAACCATCAACTTTGTTTTTTAAAATAATACGAAATTTATATTTTATATTTTTAAATTCTTTTCCTTATTCCAAATTCAACGACTTATCACACCTAGGATTAATAATACGTTTCGCACTACTTAAAAATTCATCATCAATTAAAATAAGTTCCCACATTCCTTTGTTTTCAAAAGCCAACTAGAAATTAATTGCTTTTGGAAAACAAGACATTTTTATTAAATACACTGCATAGCAACGATACATAATTACATACCTTACATTCTCTAACATTCTTGGAGTTATTCTTCTAATAACGGCTTGAACTTCAGCTTGAAACTGGTTAGTGTTTTCATAGGTTTTCCAATAGTCTTCATTTTTAAAATAGCCCCAGAAAAAAATCCAAGGTTATAAGGCCGGGAGAATGCGCATTGCGCAGGCCATCGTATGAGACCGTTAATGGCAATTAATCTATTGGTATAGCGTTCTTGCTGAAATCACACCTTAAATAATGTTCCATAATTTTTATAAAAAGTCGTCGGAATTTTTTTAAATTTGATAACACAGCGTTGCAGAATTTAGTAGGTCGCAAATTTCTTCTAATTTATCCATCTCTGTATCTCCTACAGTTTACAAGATCCCTGTAGAGTGCATTCTTATCCGGGACACCCGGTATATGCAAATATTTTTAAAACAAAACTTTGTGGAAATTATAAAGAACATTGTTTTATTTTAATAAAATCCTGCAGGAAAAACGTTTATATAGCAGAAATCATCCACTCTCAACTATTTCAGTTTTGGCAAATATGTAAGCTTGTGATTGGATGATGTTTGACTATGTTATTCAGTATATTGGTAGTGCACGTGCTCCAATAACAGATTAGTCAATATTTGAACGAAAAATATCACGTTCGGGCGCCTCTTAATTACAGAACACAAATTTTGTTTACGTTTTATTGCATGTTTATTTGCTCGAAACATTGCATTTTATACACAAATACTTTTGTTATTAAACATTTTTTCGAATCATTGATGAACATTTTTTCTAAATGTTTCATAGCATTTTTCAATTTTAACAGTTCAATTATACAAACAAGGGACTTTCATAAATTGTCGATTTATATTCATAATTTCTTTGTACAGTTATGAAATGATAAAATGGCTACAAGTGGTGAAGAAGAGGTAAACATAACACGGGACAAAATATATGACAAATGACAAATCGTATCTCTTATGTTTTACGAATTATTTTACCTCTCAAAAGTGACGATCTGGAAGGTGCGAAGGGTGAGGCTACACAGCACTTAGGCCACAGTTGACCCATTGTGCATCCTTTAAATGGTTAATGTAAATTAAAGTAGTAGAATATAATAATATAAAAGGGGAGGCTTTAGCTCGTAAGCCAGCCTACAGGTTTAGGCCCGGGTGGGTCAGTACTCGCCGAGCCTGGATCTTCTTCTGGATGAGAGAGCAGAGTAGTCACAGCAGAGGATATGTTTGAGTGTCTCATTTTCCTGTTCACACCTCTACATACAGGTGTGTCGCTTAGCTTCATATTGAAATCGTATTTACGTAGCTGACAATGCCCTGTTTGGGATACATATTGTTAACCGTAGATTTTGCCTGGACATCGTTAGGTATTTCTGTTTTTTTTTTTCTTTATTGTTCTTCCATTTTATATTGTGCTAGTGAGGAAATATTGGATAAATTACAAATTTTACAAAATAAGGCAATGCGGATTATTTTAAATTGTGACAAATATACAAAAATTAATTTTATGTTGAAAAATTTAAATTGGTTGAATGTTAGAAATTTAATTTTTTATTTAGTATGTATCTTTATACATAAAATTAAAAATCACTTATTGCCTGATTGTTTCAAAAATTTTAGTTTTTTAATTATGACCATCATAATTATAAAACAAGAACTAATCAAAATTTTTATGTGAATAGAGTGACTAAGACATTAGCTTATAAATCTATTTTTTATAAAGGTTTGATAGAATATAATAATTTGGAAAATTCTATTAAATCTCAAAAATCATTAAAACTGTTTAAAAAAACTTTAAAATTACATTTAATTAAAAAACAAAATGATACGTAATATTTGATACAATTTGCAAAATGTTTAACTTGTCTGTCTGTGTTGCGTTTTAAAATTTAAAAATAAATCCATAAAAATGTGTTTAAAAAATGTATTAAAAAATATTTAATTGTAGCTTTTTGCTAAATAAAACATATTACTACTACTACTACTACTACCGCGTCTAGGTATTTTAATACCCATTCCAAGACTTTATAGTTTGTTATATCATCCGTTTTTTTTTTAATTTTTGTAGCAGTGTTCTCGTATTATATCTGTGATCGCTGGAGTTGACCCTGGTCCAATTAACGTGAGTCTGGCAGCTTTTTTTGTTGTGTTTATCATTACGCCAGTGGCGACGAACTATAATTTTCAAGACAAAAATGGTAAATATTCTCGCTTCTAAGCGACATCTAAAAATATATTTATGCAATTTGTTTTTATATCAGGATTTGCTTGTTTTATTATAGCCCGTCATTTGCATAAAATTCTGTATGTAATATATAAAGGTAATGAAATTCATTTAAAAAAATCACATAAAAGTAACTCGTTAAGAAGTTGTTTATAATTAATGCCAAAATAAATTTTCAAGTTGTATAAAGGCAGCACGGCAACAAGGATACCTAATTAATTATTTAAGGTATGTTAGCAAAGGTAATTAGGAAAGAAAAATTGCTACATTAATTAGTAAGAATTGCCCCGGGCGAAATTCCGGCTGCTTAAGAAACCTTGTTTATTCCACGCATTGACTTATTAAATAAAATAAGCTTCCAAAGAGAAATGAGAAAATAAAACATTTTTTAATTAAAGGGTTTATTTTGTATATACCTTTATTACAGAGTAAATTATTGTGGCCCTATTATTCATATTAAAAAAAACAGCCTTTTGAACACATTGTGATTTAAACATATTATTTCATTGAAACCTATCTAGAAAGCTTGATGTGTAAATTTGTACAAAAGTAAAACTCATTAAGATGCCTTTAATTATAAATTACCTGTTTGGCAATTGTGCATGCATACAAGCCATGGAAAGTGATCTCTAATTCTGTTTATTTCATATTGACACTAGCAAGCACTTTAGAGCAATAAACATTTTATCAAATGGGAATTAAGATTAGCAGAGATAAAATAAATTTTCTGTTTGTGTTTAGGATTGTTAGGCACATACACAGAAAATTAAAAAGTATCACTGTTGAAAAATATTTATTTAAATTAGGAGAATTTACAGGCTCAAATTAAATAAATATATTATATCCTCGAAGACATATGACGATGAGAGAGAGCACGTCTTTAAATATTATACTATATACAGGGTGTCCTGAAACATAAACAAAAGTGCTTATGAATGTAGGTTCATAAATGTCTTATAAAGGGATTCTTTTAAAAAATAAAAGGGCTAATAGTTTAGGAGAAGAGACGATTTATTTAAAACTATAATTGAAATATATACAGGGTGTGCGGAAATGATGAGCAAAAAATTTAGGGGATAATTCTAGATCGAAAATAAATATTATCTCTTCCTATAACATTTTTTCGAAAATTGATTATTAACGAAGTTAAACTTTATTTGCAGTTTTTAATACATAGTTACTAGAACAATAAATTAAACGTTCAAATCAAAGGTTCAAAGTGACGTCCTTCCTCTTCAATGCATAAATTAATTCTTCTTAAAAAATTAAATTCATTAAATTAAAAAATAATAAAATAAAATGATTTCGTGTTCATCACATGCAAGCAATGTTATTTTAGCATTTTTCTCGAAAACGGTTAGATTTATTGAAACACAAGTTGTGTACCTTTTTTATGTCAAAAAGGTCAGTGGCGAAGCGTACGAGTAGACAAGGCAGACATTGTCTACCCAAAATTCTACACAAAAGGTTTATTTTTTTATTATAAAACAGTTTTATAAAGTAATTATTTGTTAATGTACTTTGACCTTTAACTTTATTAACAACCAACAAATTGTAGCATTGTATCAAACATCAAACTATTATAAAAGAAACCCAAACCGGCCGACCGGCGGCGGGGCGCGGCGAGACCGCACGTATGGTAAATAAATGCAATACGCACTACGCAGCCGGGGTATTTATACAGTAGATCGAGATTTGTCTTTTAATAATGCAGTTACGATGCAGGCAGGCGCTTTCCTCACTGCTGAAAGTGTCTATGTAAGCACGCGAATTTCGGGCGATCCCAAGACACTTGAGCGTTTGTCTATGTTGTTGACCAGCTATTTACTATGTATTACCGGCGCGATATAATATGGCTTTAGGAATCGTATGCGACTTGGTCGATTTCTATATTGCAGTTCTGTGTTCCCTCTCGCTCGTTTAGTCTGGTAAAGGCGGTTGTTGGTGGCAGAGTAATTATTATTTTCTTGATTAAAAACTCATTTAATTAAACTCTTCGTTTAATTTTATGTTTTATGATTGTATTGATTGTTCGGTAATAAAATAAAATGGCAGATACTATAGAAGACCCGATTATTTATGTAAAACAATGTAGTTTTTCAACTCTATCTCTAGAAGAAAAATTACATTTGAAAAATTCTCAAAAGCGGTCAGAGCTAAATATATCGCCAAAAGATGGAAAAACTATCCGGAAATTTCAAAAAAGTCAGTACGAATCTTTTAGCTGGTTGACGGGAAGTGTCAATACGAATGCATTATATTGCTTTCTGTGTAGTCTGTTTGGTGGATAGGAACCCTGGGAAAAATCTGGTGTTAATGTGATAAAAAAATTTTGTACAGAAAGCCAATATTTTTTAACAATAAAAATGTTTCACCAATGTGACCAATGTGTTCGTACACAAATATTTCATTTTTTATGTCTATCCAGAAAAAAAACCACGCTTCGCCACTGAAAAAGGTGAGGAGAATAAAAATATTCAGTCAAAATGCGCATACAGTGTAGGACAAAAAAGTTGGGACCATTCAAATTAAAGTATAGGCTCTTATGTGGCGCCCTCTACAAAATGAAAAAAAACGGTGAGCGAATTTGTATTCCTCATCCCGAAAAAGCCCCATATACGAGATTTCGTCAAAATATTATGAGCGTGGCAAAAAGTATTGCAAAAAAACGGCAAATAAAATTCAACTTTAACACCCTGTAACTCATTAATAATCCATTTTTTCTAAAAACTGTTATGGGAAGAAATAGCATTTATTTTCGGTCTAGAATTATCCCCTAATTTTTTTGCTCATCATTTCAAGACACATTATTGTTTTGTATTGTGTATAGCATATTCTTTATAATTATATGCAATTTTACTCCTGTTTTTATTTTAATATGTACTAGAAATTAATGTACGTAATTTTCGGACACCCAGTATAAATAGATACTGTATTTTGTGTGTACATTTCTCATTCCTCATTTTTCCAAGTGACCTGCGATGTTTATAAATAAACTTTTCCATTTCTTCATAATAACGTAAAGGAGAATTAGTAAATCGAGTGTATCAGAAACTAACTTTTTGTATATACTTGTGGTGCCAACTGAACCGGAATGTAATCAGGAGATAACAAAAATCGAGACCGGACGATCCATGTATCAGCAAACAGCACACTAATCCAATCAGCTGGTGGACGTAATCCGACTGCTCTAATTAGCATTTTAAATAGAATTATTTTTATAATATACATACGTGAAGGTGATCCGTCCCAAATTGTCATAAGACTTCTAACGTCACGAATCTTTCCTAAATCGAACTTCCAGGCATATAAAATGTATACTTTGTGATAATATTTATCCCCTCCTACCACCATTAATACCCTTAAACAAAAAGGTGGAGCAAAAACAGAAGTCATTCACAATTTTCTATAAATTTAAAAATGCTACCGTCTTTATGAATCCAGCATTTTGATTGGTGACTATAGTAACATTTTTTTTTTAACAAATCAATGTGAACCATTTGGGTTTAAATATTTTGAAATGCTACATAGCGGTAAAGGTATAATTTTGTATTAAAATAATATTTATATATGGAATTTTAGAATTAATGCTATTGAAATGCCGTCCAAAGTATAACATTTGTGAATTTTCCCATGGGTATTTATTGAACTTATAAATGTTAAATAATATATAAACTGATCGACGCGTACGAATTATTTAGTTGCTAATATATTAGCGAGCTATTAAATATAAAATTATAGATTCAGATTATTTGTATAAAGGGTGTCCGGAAAAATGAGGTCAATCCGTTAACCATATATGTGGCGCGCTTTAAATAATTTAAATATATACAATAACAAAAAAAATAATCTAAGCCTTCCTAGTAATTTAAAAAAGCCCGAAAACATTAATAATTTTTTTATAGAATCAGTAATGAATATAGCGCCACCTGTTAGTGATGAGTTTGTAAAAGCTCATCAAAATATTCGTACCAACTCTAGATTCACACTCTCTAAGGTGTCTGAGGCCGATGTCTTAGATGCAATATTCCAACAGAAATCGAATGCATCAGGAGCAGATGGTCTGTCTCTTGAAATGATTAAACTGTGCTGTCCAGTCATCGTACCATTCTTAGTCCACATCTTCAATTTATGTATAACCAACTCTGTGTTTCCTGCTAGTTGGAAGATTGCCATGGTCGTGCCTCTACCAAAGATAAATAGTCCCACAGATGTGTCAGAATTGAGACCAATTAGTTTATTGTCTGTTTTATCCAAGGTGCTCGAAAAAATTATTTATAAGCAGACTGTCAAGTACTTTAACGAAAATAGTCTGCTGTCTTCATCTCAGTCTGGTTTTCGTAAAGGTTACAGCACCGCATCGGTCTTATTGAAGGTCTTGGACGATATCATTGGGGCTGCTGATAGGGGTGAAACGTCGGCTCTGGTGTTGCTCGACTATAGTAAAGTATTTGACACGCTTGATCACCAGCTTTTATGTGCTAAGCTTCACTCGTTCGGCTTCACTGAGTCTTCAGTGAATTTCTTTAAAGAATATTTAAGAGGCAGGTCCCAATTTATGCTCCTGGAGGGGCATCGTTCTACCTCTAGGGAGGTGCGTATGGGTGTGCCCCAGGGGTCGATCCTGGGGCCGCTACTTTTTGTAATTTATACAATTGATGTGAATGACTTTGTTAGGGGTTGCGATTTACAGAGGTACGCTGATGACACGCAACTGCGCACCAGTTTTAGTAGGGCCAGAGTTGTTGAGGCAAAAGATAATCTCACACAGTGCTTGAAATCGATTTATGACTACTCTCAAAACAATGGTTTAAAGTTAAATCCTAACAAATCCGCTATCATTTATTTTGGACCTGATTGTCAATGGGCAGCTGAAAACATGAATGTGGTTATGGCTGATACGGTTCTACCCGTTGTGCAGGAATATAAAAATTTAGGGGTTATTTTTGATAGCAAGCGTCGGTTTAGGAGTCAGGTAGGTAAAGTTATTCAGAAATCGTATTTCTCTCTCAGAAACCTATATAAAAATAAGCACGTATTAAGACCTCAATTAAAGAAGGCACTGTGTGAAACTCTTGTTCTCTCTCACTCTAACTATTGTAGTTATGTATACGGGCCTTGTCTGGACTTTCAATGCAAAACGAGATTACAAAGGGTTCAAAATTCTTGTATTCGCTTTATTTATGGACTGCGAACAAGAGACCATGTCAGCTACAAGTTATCTGAGCTGAAATGGCTTAAAATAGTAGATCGACAAAAACTGCATTTTGCCTGCTTCTTATATCGTTTGCTCTTGAGTGGTATACCCCAATACCTACGTGAAAAGCCTCATTTTCGGCATTTCACACATGATCGTTCAACTCGTTACAAGACTTTCTTGGATGTACCGAAACACCGAACCGCCCTTTTTTAACGTAGTTTTTCCTATATAGCTCCTAAAGTTTACAATGCTGATATATGTAACACATTCCTTAATCTAAGTTCGAATTCATTTAGGGCCAAATATCGTAGGTTTTTGCTAGGAAATTATGCTTGAATTATTTTTAAAGATGTGTAGATTTATTATCAATGTATTATTACTTTTTAAGTTGTAATTTTTAAGTTTTCTATATAATTAGATTTACGTAATATTACTTACTCGAATTTAGTATTTTTTATTTTTTCTTTGTAAAATTTAAATTTTTGTTAATGTATTATACATGCTCGGTTAAGCAAACAGCTGTTGCTGACCTTCGCCGAGTCGAAAATAAAGACGTTTCTATCTATCTATCTATCTATATATTTCTTGAGCGAAAATAACATTATTTTATAATGCCGTTTTTCATTTTCGATATTCAGGGCGTCAAAATTTAAAATTAAATCAAATTTTTGTGAATAATTCGAGTATTTTATCTTATAAAACAAAGTCGCTGTCGCTGTCTGTCCGTCCCTACCTATATATGCTTAAATCTTTAAAACTACGCAACGGATTTTGAAGCGGTTTTTTTTAATAGATAGAGTGATTCAAGAGGAAGGTTTTTATGTATAACTAGCGACCCGCCCCGGCTTCGCACGGGTGCAATTTCAGAAAGTGGCATGCCGGGTACTAATATATCGGGTTTGTTCGGGTTTGTATTTATACCAGCGGGTTGCAACGCATGCCGGATAAACGCTAGTAATATATAATTTTCAAATTTAGTACATTGCTTAACCATAAAGTTGCATCTTTTGAGAAAAACAAAACAAAAAAACCATTGTCAAATATTCAAAATATGGGGGTCCAGAACCCGCTTGTCCCCCCCCCCCCCTTTTTTTTACGTGCGCCAGTGACTTCGAAACTATATTTTTTCAAGTAATCATTTGTTTTTGATTATTTTTTTACTCCTCCTAGAATTTCGATAAAATTATGCGTTTTCTAGATAATTTGAAAAGTATGGGTCTTTACCTGATGCCAACGGTAATCTCATAATTTTTAAATGCTAAATCAATTCAGCCGTTGTGGCATTACCATAGATAAAAGATATAATTAAGTAAAACTTTGCAATAGGTGATAATACCGGAAGCAAAGAACTTGCCAAAAATAATGTAAAAACAGTGGCGCACAGATAAAAACCTGTCGTACTAAACCAGTTAAATTAAATTTTTTTTTGCCCTCCTAAGAACTTTCTATTGCTAATCTTATTCACACACACACACACACACACCCCCTCACCCACCCTCACACACGTAAAAACTTTTACATTTTATCATACGCCGCCAAAGCACTGATAAATTCTCAATAGTTACAAATTGAGTAAATGTAAGTTCAAATAAAATCCAAAAGGGTTGTATTACTCTAGGGCAGCTATACTCTAAGTGTGTTCCGCGGAACCCTAGGGTTCCGCAATACCTCTGTAGGGGTTCCTCAAGAATTTAGAAAAAAAATCAAAACACCTCTCTCTGGTCGAACGTTTTGACTCCGCGGCCGCGCGTAGGTATATTTATTTATTTATTTGTATTTGTATAAACATGTGTTACAATAGCTGGTACAATATCTCATAAGTTTGGTATCAACATGTATACTTGTATACTTGTGAGCGCGCAGTCCCTTTGATAAAAGCCGCCTCTGAATTGTTTACAACGCAATTTTTATATTTCTCTTTTTATTTTTGCTTTTTGTTTATCAAAGGCGCCGACTCGAGTATTTTCGAGAATATTCGAGATCGAGTCTAGGACTAAGTATAAAAGCGGCGATTTCTTTCAGCAGATACTTCTTTTAATTTGAAGGACCGTTTGTATGATAAAACTTGGTTGTTCCGATTGTCTTTTATGGCGGATATCTTTCAAAAACTAAACGAATTGAATTTATCATTGCAAGGTAAACAGACAACAGTGTTTCAGGCCTATAACAAAATAACTGCCTTCAAAAGAAAATTAGATTTTTGGATTATTTGCGTTGGTAAGAAAGAAATAGAAAGCTTTACGTCACTCAGTGAGTTTGTTAGCGATAACGACTCAGAAATGTTTCAAGATGATGTGTTTGAAGAATTGGTCCAATATCTCAGTTCGATGCGCGCATCTTTTGAAAAGTATTTTCCCGAAGAACAGAATACAAAAATGAAACTGAATTCATGGATTCATAATCCTTTTTTACCCAACTTGGAAAAGCCCGAAAGTATGTCAAAC
Organism: Polydrusus pterygomalis; assembly: GCA_963969555.1. Lineage (NCBI taxonomy): Eukaryota > Metazoa > Arthropoda > Insecta > Coleoptera > Curculionidae > Polydrusus > Polydrusus pterygomalis. Next base: position 2,889,233 of record OZ018378.1, on the reverse strand, counting down.
GAGATATATGAATCTCTTAGAAATGTCATCAGACACAAGTATGGAGTCACTGTTCAAAACGACGCCTCTCAACGATTTTTGGTGCAGAATCCGTGATGAATATCCAATGCTTGGCAAAATGGCTCTGAATATTCTTCTCCCGTTCCCAACAACATATTTGTGCGAAACAGGATTCTCAACCTATGCAGCCACGAAAACAAAATATCGCAATAGACTGGACGCCGAACCTGATATGAGACTTCAACTGTCTTCTATCAAACCTGATATCAACCAATTGATGAAAAATAAAAAACAGTTTCATACCTCCCATTAGTTAGATTTTTTCTTTTTTAATATATTATTGTACTTGCCATGTGGTAAAGTAAGTAATAATTAGTAACTGTTACATTGTACTTTTATTATGCTTATTAATAAAGAATACACTTTTAAAAACTATTGTTTTATTGTGGGGTTCCATCAAGTATTTTGCTTCCCAAAAGGGTTCAGTCACCAAAAAAGTTTGAGAACCGCTGCTCTAGGGTAAAAATGGATGTATATTTTCTCGTGGTTTTATTGTCGAATAAGTGAGAAACCTGATTGACCTTTGCATTTGACATCTTGTCGACTTGTTGGGATAAAGAGAATAAGATGTCTATCTTGCTCTGTCGTCCATGGTCTTGTATGTTAAAGTATCGGATGTTGTTTTAAATTTGAATCGTGGATTAGATGTTTAAATTCTCATTTATTTATGAAACATTGTGAGTCAGTCTCGGATTTCTGAAGGAGGTTTAATTTTTATTTCGTACATCATTGTTTGTTAATTCAAATACTGAAATGTGATCTTTTCCAAACACTGATTTCGAAGAATTATCAAATTAGAAATTCGTTCTCAAATAATTCCAGAGGCCTTCAGGCCATTCTGTCATGTAAATAGATTCTATTCTCTTTTATCATTTCAAAGGGTTCTTATTTGGAATATGGGATCAAAGGGTTAAGCAAAAAGGGTCAATTATTGAACTTACAAACTATTTTTAATTGAACCGTTGATTTTATTAGTACAGTTGTAACTATGATATGACGGAATAACACAGCAAGGGACCGAACTAAAAAATATCTTGAATAAACAGAACTTCTGATATAGGTACTCTAATTAAAAAATGTTTTGTAATAATAACAAATGACGTGAATATCAAGCAAATCTTTAAAGTTAAATTCTAAAATTGTTGCTTGAGTCATTCTTGTTCCGTACTCTCACCATTGTGATGGTCTGGTTACCTGGTAACCTAGCTAATATGAAATTATTTAAGACACACTTTATTTTCCATCACTTTATTACATTAAATTACTCCCATGAACAGCGGGACAAGTCCAAGTTCTTGTACTTTTCTCCAGATATTGTGGAGAATTGCATCCTTCGATGACAACTTCGGGGAAAGCATCTTTTGATGCGTTAATTGCGACACGCTCAAAGTTGTATCTTTCTTGGAAGAAAATTAGGTACCTTATCTTGCAGTAACTTAAAAACCTATAATAATACGTGTTGCCAGTGGCGGATCTACGGGGGGGCCTGGGGGGGCCCAGGCCCCCCCAACTTTTTTTCGATCGATCAATAATTTAATCTGCCTTGTTCAACACACACCAAACCATCGCCACATATTTTTTTACATATTATTATATTATAGGTAACATAAACTAAAAGTTCTAATAAACTAAATAACTGATAGTAATAAAAGTAAGTATACAATTTTATTATACAATTATAGAAACAAAAACACTAAACAGCAGAACAGAACGTTTTTATTTGGTTTTAAAGCGCCTTAATTGAAACGCCGCTCCGCCAAAAACCGACCGATACGAAATGCATGTGCAGCTTATTCGCTTTTCTCTTTGTATGTCTATTTATAATATAAGTACCGAATTCCATTCCATTGTCATAATACCGCCGCGCCGTCGCGCGGCCGGCACCTTTGTGGAGTGTCGCGAGGCACCGCACAAAGGAGCCGCGGGACGGCGGCTTTGGTTTTACAAGCGATGTCTTTATTTTTATCCTTTTTTGTATGAAACAAAGAGAAGCCGAATTCGATCAGCGACCAATAAGCCGACTTTTTTACATTACGGCTCTCGCTTATTCGCTTGTGGTACTGTTGCCAGTGATGTTTATTTTATATTTATAGGTTAAGGTAAGCAAGGACAAAAAATATTCTTTTGTTGTAATTTCTGGTATGAATATTATACAGGGTGCATGGTGTTATTTACTAAGTGTCCGATATTTTATAGGACGATTCCTCAAGGTGAAAAGTTCGTATAAGCTGTGCTAACAAGCTCTTCATTTTTGAGATACAGGGTAGTAAAAAATTATTATTATTTTTGTTTATTGTAAATAACTTCGAAAAACTATAATAATTTGTTTGTACAAAAATTGGTATTTGGGGAATTTTCAATATGAGAAATTCAAATTTGATCTTAGTTTGACCTCTAATTATAGGTGGCGCCACCTACAGTTTTTTTTCTCTTTTGGAGAGTCATAAGTCATAACTTTTTCGTGCATGTAGGTATGTATCGCATTTTCATTTTCTAGAAGAAAAACCGATTCCTCTATTACTTTTACGTGAAAATGGTAAGTTTATCAAAAGTCGCTACAAGCAGCAGTTTTCGAAATATCGTGATTTAAATTAATCAATAATCAATGCATGCATTTCTTATATGAACTTTTTAACTTATAAATAACTGAAACTGAGTAATCGTTCTGTAAAATATCGGACACTTATTGAATAACACACAAATATTATGTAATATGTAACTGGTAATTTGTAATTTGATCGCCCCTTAAAACGGGCGCTCGCTTGCCCTGCGCACCTTGCATGCTCGCTTATTGTTGCCCTAGACTGTGTTTTGAAACAAACTAAGTACGATATCTATGGTTTTTTTTATAGAAAAGATAATGTCGAAAAAACAGTCAAGTCTGCTAAATTTTTTCCGGAAAAATAGTCAAGATCCTGATCCTAGTAATGGCTATTGAACATGAATCTGTATCGGATATTTTAAAAGAAAATGACTATATGGAACAAATCCTAAATTGTTTCATAAATAGTAGTAACAGAAAAATGATGTTCCATTAAAGTTTATTTCTCATTTATGTTTTTTTTTGTTAAATTATAAGTGTTTTCTTTCTTTTTGTAAATTACCTATTTTGTAGTAGTCTATAATATCTGGTCTTGTGCTAATATAAATAAATTACTTGGGATTATTGTTTTAAAACATTAAGGACCTATAGGTTCTTTATTGTTACATTCTTAACGACTTTCAAAAAGTTAATTTTATTTGTACCTTATACACCATAAACCTATGGATAGATTAGTTTTTAATACATTAAAAAACCTCTAATTTAGTTTTATTTTTTGGGCCCCCCCAATTTTTAGGATGTAGATCCGCCACTGCGTGTTGCATCTGGTGCACTTCCCAAGTCTGCGTAAAGAATTCTGGCGAGTGTGTGTAAGCAAGTGTCCTCCATTGTTCGCAAAAATTAGTAGTCTGTCTTCTTGGCTATCGTCTACAATAGGAAGATTTTATTGTTTCAGTGATGGTAACGTCTTCTTGCTTTTTTGGCAGAACATCTATGCCTAGAGCCCCCAGCCGTTCTCTGTAGAATCAATCTTTAACGCAGGAAAATTCAGAAATATTAAATACAAAGTTGAGCCCAGCGTCTTTTGCAACCATCATTGTTTGTCCGTAGATCTGTGGTTTTTTGGAAGCAGTTCTTCTTGAGCACATTTTGCAAGTATAAATCAACTTCATTTTTCGTTATGTCAGGAACAAATGTGTGGCTTGATTTTGTTTGGATGTACTTGTAGTCCTTGCAGGTTGTCAACGTCCCATTGGCATGGTCTCTTTACAGGCCAGTCCATTCAAATAACAATTTGGTGGTTATTTAAAAAAACTTCTATCCCTAATATTCTGACTTCCTTAAATGCAAATGAAAATATTTAATATAAAATTATTTTAACAATAATAAAAGTAAAGTTAACTGGAAACATATTTGGAAATTTAACATTAAAAAAAAATAACAAATGAAAACTTTAATGGGTTTCCTGTATAAATAAAATCCTTATTAACGTGGGCGTAGAACCGAATGACGTCCAACCGAAGCCCATCGACGCATACATTCCGAATGCCTATTACTGCAGGATTACATCGTATTAGTTGATCGGATTAGCCTGCTGGTTACTGATATAATATGGGCCGGCCTTCATGGTCTGGAGTTTTTATTATTTCCTTTTTATTATTTTTCCGGTCCAGTTGGCATTACAACTGCCCTGCTGGCGATTGATCCAGCCATCAATTAATTTCATACACAGAAAAAAAACTATTATTCCTTAAAACTTGCATTTAAAATTGTAAGACAGTCTTTTTATTGTCAATATGGTGTATCAGCAAACCATCAAAATTAAAATGTCAATACACTAAACACACCTAATACGTTCAACAAATTATAAAACACTATACGCTACTTTTATATCGTTCTAAAACCAACAGCCCCGAGTATACGGCACTGCAACGTTCATTAAAATTAATAAACTATACACATGAAAAGTAAAAGCTTGGATTAAAGAAGCTTGTAAAATAGAATTAAGGTTTTCATTAGATGCATAAGGGATATGGGTGACCTTTTTTTAAAACTATTAAACATGCATAAAGCGGATACACGGCAAATCCGGCTCCATATAGGAAAAGGTGCCCGAGCGAAATTACATAGATTAGGAATTATCCGACCTAAAGACTATTTCATTTGGTTTTGTTTTGGGATTTAGTCCATCGGCAAATGTTACGTAGTTCAATACTACTTGCTCTCAATGAATATACTAGCGAGCAGTGAACTCTCACACCTTTCTATGTCTTTGGTACTGTCGTCATCAAATGCATTTCTCTCCCAAATAATAAATTGATGTGGTTACTACACATAATAGTATCCGATCAATAGCGCTCGATCGTGTTGATTTCCTTAGGGATTAAATTTAATTCTAAATTCGCCTTTAACCAACGTGTAATGTCCGTGAATCTTCTATAAAAATGCTAGGGTTTTTCATTCGTTCTTGTAAATACTTTAATAATATTCAGTCGATTAAAATCCTCTATTACTCATATACAGGGTGACAATTTAAAAACTTGAAATGGCCATATCTTAGGAACGAAAAACTGAAGAAAAAAACGCAAAAAACAGTTTCTATAAAACGAAGGGGGAACCAAAACAAGCGTATTATCCCACCCTTATCTGCAACCCCGTGGACAGGGTGAGATACACCCCTAAAATCTTAAATAGAAAGGGGGTGTCGAGTGATACATCATTTTGAAGCTCTTGAAAAATGCTTTCCAATAGTACCATAGAAAGCTACATTTCAGGAAATTCTTCTCTGTTTATTTAGGAAAACAATATATGAAAACACAATTTTGAAATTTTTTATTATTATTTAATTAAATGTTCAAAATGATTTCCGTTGTTTTGAAGACAATAATAAAGCCTACTTTCAAATTCTTCACGTACATTTGCAAATGTTTCTCTGGATATAGCACGGCATTCCTGAACTATTCTATGCTGAAGTTGCTCTAGTGACTCCAACCACTGCCAAACAGGAACTACATAATGCGGAGGTGCTCCATCCTGTTGGAAATGTAGTAAGCGTTCTTCTAAAGATAAATTTCCGAGTATGTCCCTCTGATTTTCTAATTCTCGCACTATTAGTGGTTCGATATACCTCTGTAGCATTTCAGCATGCCTGTCGCCATTTAAATTTCCTTGTATAAATATTGGGCCGATAATACCATCTCCCAATATACCAGCCCAAACATTACTTTTCTGGGGGTACTGGGTATGCCCTTCTCTAAATACGTGGGGTTTTCGTCATTCCAGTAACGACAGTTTTGCTTATTACCACGCCCATTTAAATAAAAGGTACACTCATCACTGAAGCAAAAATTTTTAACTAGTCGAGGTTCTGCCGTAATTCTATCTGTCATTATTTCACAAAACTGAATTCTTCTGTCCGGGTCGTCGTCACCAAGTTCTTGCAGTATGTGCAGTTTATAGGGATAAAACTTATGAAATTTAAGTACTTTTCTTATTGATTCACGAGATAATCCAGTTGCTACAGCTGCTTGACGAGTTGATAAAAATGAATTAATTGCAAACTGCCCCAGAATTTCAATTTGCGCTGCTTCGTCGGCTAGTCTCGGTTGATTTCTCTTTTTATTCGCGACAGAACCAGTTTCTTCAAATTTGGCTACTAGTTGGCGAACATACTCCTAGGGAGTTTATTAATGAAAATTATAACCTATTTCTTCGTCTGGTAATTGATTAATAATTCTTTGCATTTCATTCCTTTCTGATATTAGCAAATGGAATACTAAATTGACTAAATAACACATTATGGTTGTCAATATTTCCACGCACGGACAAGTGTTAACTCACTTAGGTGCATCTTTTTAGTATGTATATATTTAAATTAACATAGAACTAAGTAATATAATTAAGTACAATTCGTGCTAATTTAGTTATTTCTATTCATTATAATATCTATAGGATAGGTACTTTAAAAACTGTTAGAGTTGATTGTATTCTTAAAATAGTAAAATAGTAACTTTGTAATGGCAGATTAAATAAATAAATAAAATTTAAAATAAATATAATAATCTTGCCTTCCAACGGGGCATTTTAGCTATGAATGCCCATCAGTATTGTAATGTATCCAAAGCTATATGCTGCTTGGAGTTGCGATAGGACTTGTGATGTAATATGACTGGTGATGTAATATGACTTCTAGTCTTAATATATTAAATACTTTTAGATTTAACAAAATATAATATGTCAATAATAACGAGAGATAAACGAGATTTTTTTTGTGTAATTACACATGCTCGTGTAGTAAAAATTACTCATTATTTTTATTCTCTTTTTGGCGTTCGCTTACATTACTTCGCTATTTGTTGTGTCGTCCAAGTTCCACGGAGAATGAATTTTTTAAAGTCGAGGGAATCGGTTTTGTGCAAAATAAATTTTTGCAGGATTATCCATTACGGAACTCAAACTTTGCATTAACGCTAGGTTAGTAAATTGCCGGGGGAAAGAGTATGTTACATTTTTATAAACATTTAATGAAATGGACAATAGAATATAAATTTTAAATACTTATTTTCTGTAGGGTACCTATAGAGACGCTATTATTTTAAAATTTTCTTGTTAGGAGAATTTACCTCCTACTTTTATCTTGTTTAAGTCAATCCCAAGGCATCCTTATTAAATATTCTAGGCATAAAAATCGTTTTAAGTAGCTAATATTAATTTTTTTGTGAAGAAATTAGGTTATTTAGAAATAACTCGAAAACGAATAAAGATATCAAAACGTGGTTTTTGCAAAAATGTAGGTATTTTTATACTTTTTAAAAATATTAAACAAAAAGTATAATCTTTCATTTATTGTTTTAAAGAAAATTAAGGAAAATAAATAGTTATTTATTTGGACAGTGTGATAAAATCGTCGCTAGAACAGGTATAAATTTTAATGAAACGTCCCCAAATCTACCACCAATGAACTTCGAAAAATTTTTACGAATATAGTAAGATTTAACTTTGTTTATTTTGGTTAAACTTTAAAAGCGCCAAGAAACTTATAGTATTCAGGACCTGTATCAGTAATAATACAAAATACCACAGTAATAACAAAAATGACATAATTTTTACTAAAAACCGAATGAAAATTAAATTATCTTGAAAATTTTACAAATAATCGCTCAGACTTATACATAGAACCCTCTGTAAGACAAAATACGAATTAACGACTATCAATAAAACTACTTTTTTATTAAGCATGAAATTCTCTTTCAAGCAATCCCAAATTTATTAAAGTCGCATAAAAGATATCAAGATACTTTTAGTAATAACTTATTTACTAGCTTCCCCCCACCCTTATTATTGGAGATACGAAAACAATTCTTAGAACCAAAGTGCCGCAAGAATAGATAAGCTTACCATTCCCGATGTTAAAATATTAACGGGGTTAGCAGTTATCCTAATTTAAAAATAATTTCCAGTGACTTGTTTTTGCCGGTTTACCTATAAAACAAAGTTCCACGAAAATGTATGACCGTTACTTTCCGAGATACAGCCGCTGGCCGACTGTAGCAGGACACCTGGTATATGCGCTGATGAACTTTTAACTTACATTTATACTCCTTCACGTAGTGTACAGGGTGGCCCATTAATAAGGGAGGCTTTATCTCGAAAAGCATTAATCGTACAGCTTTCGGAAAAAAAAAATTATGAGTAAAGTCATAAGAAAATTTTGGAAATTACTTTCAAGTTCCTCATTTCGCCGCAAGGGGGCACAATTAAAAATTAGTTTTTTAAATTTTAAATTTCTCCGAAAATTCCCATATTAAGGTATAACTCTTATTGTATCATTGGAAACCTTAAACAATTCTGCACCATTTTGGTTTAAGGCTTGTTGTCGTACCAACATTGATAAGAGTGGGGGAAGCTATTGAATGTGTAAACATTAAAATCGCTGAAACTTCTAAACGACTTATCTGATTTCACTAAATTTAAGCTTGTTTGGAAGGGAAAGGTAAGTACCTTCAATCGTCGTATCCAGCAGTACACGATAGTGTTTAATAAAATTGCTAGAGGGCGCAATTTGTAATAATAACAGTTTTTTGATTTTATCCCGAAAATTCAAATCATACGGTATACCTATGACATCATAATCGGAAAGTAGATGGAATTTACAAGAAAAGATGTGCAACCCGCGGTTCGATATCTTTGTTCGTTTCAGAGTTATTGCCAGAACAATAATTTTTAATACAAATTGCGCCCTCTAGCAATTTTATTAGAAACTATTGTGTACCATTGGATACGACAATTGAAGGTACTTCTAAACAAGCTTAAATTTAGTAAAATCGGATAAGTCGTTTAGAAGCTACAGCGATTTTAATGTTTACACTTTCACTTAATAAGAGTGGGAGAAGCTATTGAAAGTGTAAACATTAAAATCGCTGTAACTTCTAAACGACTTATCCGATTTTACTAAATTTAAGCTTGTTTAGAAATACCTTCAATTGTCGTATCCAATGGTACACAATAGTTTCTAATAAAATTGCTAGAGGGCGCAATTTGTATTAAAAATTATTTTTCTGGCAATAACTCTGAAACGAACAAAGATATCGAACCGCGGTTTTCACATCTTTTATTGTAAATTCCATCTACTTTCCGATTATGATGTCATAGGTATACCGTATAATTTGAATTTTCGGGATAAAATCAAAAAAACTGTTATTATTACAAATTGCGCCCGCTAGCAATTTTATTAGAAACTATCTTGTACCATTGGATACGACGATTGAAGGTACTAACCTTTCCCTTCCAAACAAGCTTAAAATTAGTAAAATCGGATAAGTCGTTTAGAAGTTACAGCGATTTTAATGTTTACATATTCAATAGCTTCCCCCACTCTTATCAAGATCAGTACGCCAACAAGCCTTAAACCAAAATGATGCAGAATTGTCTAAGCTTTCCAATGATATAATCAGAGTTATACCTTAATATGGGAATTTTCGGAGAAATTTAAAATTTAAAAAACTAATTTTCAATTGTGCCCCCTTGCGGCGAAATGAGGAACTTCAAAGTAATTTCCAGAATTTTCTCATGGCCGCTTTACTCATAATTTTTTTTCCGAAAGCTGTACGATTAATGGTTTTCGAGATACAGCCGGCGTCCCTTATTAATGGGCCACCCTGTACATCATGAGGTATAAAAAAATATTACGACAGTCGATGGCATTCTATTTCACAAAATCCGTTTTAAGTGCCGTTTTCGCCATTTCTGAACAACCGTATATCTTAACGCCAATTAAATCCAGTCAACTGGAATAGAACGTCGACCCTCTTTGTGTTTATTGACACAAATGATTAGAAAGTACGTCTAGCGCTAAATAGAGTAGAAAATTCTAGATGGTCGTATTTGCATAATATAATCAAGAATTAGAATATATTATGCACTAATCACTTATAACTAAAATGGTATACCAGGTGGTATGCTACCAAACTGGCCACGGGAAATCCCATGTAACCATCGTCAAATATTGGCTGCCTTATAAATTTTAAATAAAAATGTTATTAGACTTTTTTAAAGGTCATTGTATAAACCTAATTCCACAACTTTTATTAAAGCTATTTCATTTCAAACAAAATTTGTTCGTTTGAGGAACAAAATATTTATCTGCCCTAGTAAAAAAACCTGAACTTAAAAGAAAAGTCTCAAATGTCTACTATTAAAAAGCAATTTTGTGTACCTAGTTTGTTGCAATTTAAACCCGAATTTAAACGCTAAACCGACAAACAATTACCGGATCCAATCAAACGGCATTTTCAATAACCGCTGAAAAATGCAATACCACTTGAACAAAATCTGTTTTGCAACGTAAATTTTCAATTTCTCTGTAAATATTCGAATCGTCTAGTGAATTATTAACATTTTACAAAATACAGTTTGTGGAGTAATTGGCGTGCTATTCTTGCCCGTGCCGATGCCGGTGGATAACTGACCACTTGTATGATTCTGAAATTGTAGTCCGGGAGATTGTTAAAATAGACACAGGTAAATAATATGCTCAATGAAGTCACAGAAGGAGCTAAATTAATACTTCATACGAAAATAGAACGTAGAGTGCAGAGATCTTCAAGTTTCTATATAAGTGTTTTGAGCCGCGACTACAGCTGGGTCTCTTTATTAGTGGGTTGGAATTTATAACATAACCTGTCTGTTGTATTGGAATACACAGGGATCCAAGCATAATGGATACCCTGGGGCGGGTAAACCACGACGGCTGTTTCGTCCTTAATAGGACTCTACGCGCAGCCATAACCCAAAGCAACTCCACAGGAAACTGATCTGCAAACGATTAGCTTTTGTACAAGTTCGTATATTTTTGTACGAGTTAATACAATATTGTACAATTCTGTACGCACTTGTACAAGTTTGCTCAAGTTTTTACAAATTACTTCCAGTTGTATAAATTTGTATAAACTTGTGTCAACTTATTCGAACTTGTACAAAACCTAACCTGCCACATTGATTGTAGGTAAATTATATCTGTCAATGTCATTGCTGTCACAGTCAAAGTTGCCTGATTAGTAATTTATTGTTAAAAACCTTTGTGCAATTCAACATACGTATCAAAATTTCAGCAGCGGGTTGTTGGTACATTTATACTTCAAAACTATTTTCTTGATAACCAACAAAAGGGGGAAGGGATCTTTGGTAAACGCATATTACGTAAACATAGAAAATTTACTTCTACTACATGAATTTGTTCAGAATCCTTGTAAATTCCATGCAGTCAGTAACCAACCGGAAACAACTTTGCTTGTCAGCCTATGTTGTCTTTCTTGATAAATGATAACTTTATATGCTTGGTCCCTATTGGTCCGCACTACCTTCAACTATAAATTTAGCAACATCGCTGCATTTACCAATATATTATTTGATCTTACCTATACACACATAATAATTCCAGAGACAATTACCGTAAAACGGGGTTACTTCGACAGGTTTTAGCTATATTTCGTACTCTGTGAAGAAGACCATTCTCTTTAGAACCTTGGAGTATGTGTCATCGTAACAATTGAAGCCTTGGCTGTTAATAGCCAAAATATTTTTTCCCTCCACCCCCCCCCTTCTATTTTTTTTTATTTTTCTTTATGGTGTCGAAGTTACCCCGGGTACGGGGTAACTTCGACACCATGTTTAATTGTACATGAAATCGAAGTTAGATTTTGCCTGAGCAATTCGACACTAAAAAAAATTAAAATCATTATAAATTATTAACCAGAAGCATTGGGCAATGATTTTAGAGCACTAAATTAGGCAAATAAAACAAAAAAAAACAAAAAATAAAAATAATAATAATAATAAATAAAACAAAGTAATTATAATAAAAAAATTTATTAAAAAAAATAATAACAATGACAAAACATTGGATAACCTGAAAACCAACAGAAAGCATGAAAAAAAATCATTATTATATACGTGTCGAAGTTACCCCCGCTGTCGAAGTAGCCCCGTTTTACGGTATGTTTTCTGAGTCGAGACTTTTGCCCATCTCTATTTTTATGCACTAAAATGCTTTCGTCTCTTGGTCTATAAATTAACATTGGGTTTTTCCTAGCCTCTAGAATTCCCACGTTGAAGTCGCGCGTTTACTTGTATACGTGCAGCCAAAGTTATGAGAAACGAAATAGCACTTATTTTGAATCTAAATTCTTTAAAGGGAGACCCATATAAATGGTTAAGAAAATGCTATGTTTAAAGATTCATAGGATGAAAATCCGGCAAAAAGCGAAATGTGGTTGAACTGAAATCTAGGTTAAAGTGGGGTATGGTATTTCAGTATACAAAGTGTGTTGTCAGATCATCAGGCTCGGATCCTATAAAATATAAAGAAAGCGGCAGAAGAGGGACTGAAGTATAGGTTTAGCCTTACTCTGTTTTGTCAAAAATAAGACCTATACAAAGGTACTTCAAGAAATTTTAAAAAATGTCAGTGAATGTTAATTAAATTTGATTTGCCGATATTGCATCTAAAATGCGCCTTGCTGAAGATGAACGCATACAAATTTTGATTATATTGGGTTCTGGAAATAAAAGTAGAAGTCATATGAAAGTCCATAATAAGTTCAATAACAAATTCTTAAATTGCCCGCTTTATTATCCAAATGACAGTTTCTAGAGTTGCGATTCTCATACTATACCTAAGGAGAAAAAACAATTTTAAAAAGAGAAGTTTCATCCCTTCAAACCAGTAATTGTACAAGAGTTATGGGACGATGATCTTGATAGGCGAGAGCAATTTTGTGAAATAAAGATTGAGCTAACAGATAACCACGCACGAATTGTCCAAAGAATTCGTTGTTCAGATAAAGCTGCGGAAAATCTTCACCGGTTCATAAAAAATCACGCCCAGTATAATGAAAATGTTAATGTCTGGGCCGGCATTGTTGAAAATAGGTTAAGAGTCTTACTGGAGAAGGGTATCTAAATATCCTTTGAAATGATCTGGTTCTAGCTCTTGCCACTCTATTTCCAGATGATAATAATCCTGATTTAACAAATTTAACCTTATGATTTTAGCAGGATGGTGCTCCCGGCATTATGCAGCTCATGTAAGGGAGTACTTAAGACAATTTTTTCGGGTCGGGGGTCTAATACGAGAAATTTCTTGATAAGAAGTACAAAATGTACAATAGAAAGTTTTAGATCGATTGATCTACTGCAAAACAGATTGTGAAGGATATTTTAAACGTCTTATAAAATATTTTCTTTTCATACTTTGTCGTTTAAATATTTTCTTTAAAAAGTTAATTTTTGCGTAAACGGTTGAAGATAGGTACAGGACATGAAATGTCTAGAATTGATTGTAGAATGTAAAAATGGTAAAATTGTAAAGTATACAATATATTTTATTAAAGAAATTTTTATACACGTGGCATGTTTTAGGATCCACCCTGTAAAAAGATGCATTTCAAAAAATTATATTTGAGGGGTCCGAGCGATTCTTGATTCACTGGGCGATATTCTATATAAAAGGCTGATCATAACCCTGTATATTATATTCTTGATTACTAAAGCATTAAAAATATTGTAGGCGTTAGCGATCTATAATTTATTAATATCATGCTGGTCGAAAGATGGAACCGTGGGCGTGGGTGCGGCAAAAATGTTACTGAAATTCCGTTTACTTTATTTAGAACAGAATATCCCAAATTTGCTTAAAATAAAACATTATTTTTATCATGAGTGCCAAAATAGGCTAAATAGAAACTAAACTAAAGCACTCGAAAGCCCATCTCTAAATCTTAAAAGTAAAAGAGACAATCCCTTCAGTTTAATTTGGGACTATGGGCTATTCCAGCATATAAATGGATCCTATTATCGTAGTAATTTTCTAGTGCTTTATTCGGTAACAAGGGTTCAAAGGGCTAAAATAAAATCTACAACTTAATAGCTATTGTTGAAGTGGATGGAAAACTGTTTTTAAGTTTCTATAGTGTTACTCCTTTTCGTAAATAGTCAATTAATTGCTTTTTGCTTTACATTAAAATTCAATTTTACATTTTAAAATTATTTTTATGAAAGAGAGATGCACTACAATATTTTTTATTTATTAGGTATATGTAATACGTAATTACTTACGTATTTATTCCCTAGTATGGTATTTTTCTATTTAAAAGATAAGTAAATAAAAACAACCGATACAAAATTTACAAAAGAAAGGGTAGTAAAGGGTGTGTACATCTTTTAAGTAATGGATGAAGGAAAAATATGAATTATATATAGTATGTAAAGTTTGTATATTTTCTAGCAGAGCCCTTTTGGCTATCCTTTTATTAAACTGCAGTATGGCAGATTTGGTTGCAAAGTACAAAAGGTTTTCAACAAATACATTCACTGCAGAGGTTTGGTTCACTAGCAACTGCTTGAGTGAACAGGTGACTCCAGTATTCGAACGAGTTAAAGTTTCGAAAAACGTTCCTCACAGACAGAAGGTGGATTTAGAAATTAAGCTCATCAAATCCGGGGAAGCACTGAGGATAACCGATAGGTCGAAAGCGCTCTGCTATTAATATATAAACTTTACACCTAATACGCACGTTTCCTTCAGCCATTACAAAATGTATATACATCTTTATAAAAAAAAACAAATCGTTACAAATTTAATTTATGATTCATACTGTTCCAAGCCATACTATTCACTAACACTTAAATAAACTCATCACGATAAAACCGCCTTTTAACTAGTTTTCAACGGCTGCTAGACCCAAACTGAACGGCTCCAGCGCAATGACTGACATGCAGCGCATTTGGTCTGATTCCTTCCCCAGTCTTTTTAAAAAAATATAAAAATTATATCTTATTCAATCAAGAAGTCACCGATGTAAATATAATATATTATTTCCATAACATCCTTCATTATACAGAGTGGTACAAATTCGTGTGCTTACATAGGAACCTCGAAAATGGTAAGAGATACAAAGATGAAAAAATATTATGGCAAAGTTGCATGTTTTGGGGCTTAGTAATTTGGTATTGAACAATCCTCGTATCTCTTACCGTTTTCAACATCCCCATGTAGGCACACGAATTTGTAACACCCTGTATATACCAGCTATTAAAACCGTAATAGTGGAACAAGAAATCCTATAAATATTTTACTTATATAGAAATACTGAAAAAATATATATTCTCTTCTGTTTTACTTTTTACTGGACCATAAATTTCCAATACAGTTGAATAAAACCAAAGAAACTCGCATAAAACTTTTATCGGTCGCATAACTCCATATCGGAAAAAATGTGATCTTAAATGTCTAAAAGGCAGTTTGGAAGTAAATCCAGCACTGATCCTTTGCAGCAAATCAATTGGCGTGGCTCGAGGAAAGACCGACGGGGAAATAAGAAGTTGGGACGGGACGTACGAGATCCCTTTTTGACAAGGGATGTAATCGCAGGACTGGACTTAATTTTTTTGAGTTATCAGTTTATTATTGAACCCGTAGATTCGAAATCTCAGGATGCGTGTATTTATTTACGTTTTGGGGAAAACGTCTTGACAGAACCATGTGCGTAAAACCTAATTTGTAAAAGATCATCGCTGCTTCTGACTTTCTGTGATTGATGTCCAATTCGTCTTACTAATCAATTTTACTTTTTTTAACTTGATACTTGATCTGTGTAGTTGATAATGTTACTGCAATATTATTTTTATAAATTCCTTTTTTATTTTTTAATAAAAACAATAGAATTTGAATGCACAGAAGAAAACAACTACTAAATCGTTTTGCGGTCTGTAAAAACTAAAATAAGTTAACAAAACTACGTCCTATACTCCTATTTCTCTCTCTCTGAGATCATTAGGTAACGATTTATTGATGACAAAAGAATGTCAAGACTAGCAGAAAACTTTCAGAAATGCCGTACAATAAAAAGTATTATATCCCAAAGTCCCTTGGCTTTGGATTCTTAACTATAAATTCGACCCTTTTCAATACAGAGAATAAAGTGGAAGATTATTTAGGTTTATTGTTTGGAAATTTCTTCGTTTGTTCTTTTTGGTTCGCACACTTATTTTTCTCGTCCTTGTCTAAAATCCTTTACAGCATCGAAACGATAAACAGGGAGAGAATTAAGGCGTTAAAATAATAGGTCATTGTTAAAAATGGTTGAAAACAATTTAATATTGGAATATACAAACAAGTAAGAGTTATTATTTAGAAGGATAACATTTGCTTATTAAGCGTAGCATCTTTGAAGCAAAACTTGGTTGGCCGTTTGCACCAACAATGGACGGATGACATCAAGAGAATCCGAGGAAACCTGATAGAAGAAGCGACCTATGTCCAGCACTGGACGCGAACGGCTGTTCGATGATGAATAACTGCATATATCTTCCTTTCAGTTAAATAATATTAAGGAAGAAAATGTGATCCCAAATCTCTAAACTGAAGAAAGTGAAAACAACACTGGTCCTATGCAATAAATCAATTGGCGTGCTTGGAGAAGTTGGTACGGAAAGTATGATATCCCTGTTTGATAAGAAATGATAAGAAATTTGAATTCCTACTAACAGAAATATTTAAGATATCTGTTACTTATTCTGTTTTAAATTATGAAACGTGCTCTTGCATAACGAAGATTCACTGCTTGGTTGATTGAAGGAGTGTTGGCATGTTGCCATTACACTGCAGCCGAACGGCTTATTGTATCCCTTTTATTGATGCCTGGGTATTGAAAACCAGAGGTGACCTATAATTTTTGATGTGCGATCCGAACCAGTCGTATGCACTAGTTTATCCGCCAGTCCACTGAGGAGCAGGATTATTCGCTCCAGTCAGTGGACCATATTCAGTAATCTATTGTCACACTGCATTATTCTGTTTAAGATTTGTGGTTATACTAAACCTACACAATGATCGCCACTGCCAAATGCGGCAGCTCTACTACTGCGCTATATACCATATCGGTCACTACTTAGTATTATATTCCATATTTTTTAAGATAAAAAATTCAGTTCCCAAATCACTCTGAAATATTTGCGGTTATAGTCATAAGAACTAGATACGCGTCTGTTTTATATGTAAGTGCAAGTATTTGATATTTAGTAGATTGACTTAATTAACCCTTAGGGCGCCATTTTCACGACGCAAACAAAAAAATGTTACTTTGCACCCTTGGTCCATAAATAACCACCATAATTGATTTAAATGCCGGTTCTGTCCCCAAGAAGCCACGCTTCATCGCCCAAGCAAATCTATTAGAAATCGTTAAATCCCAACTCCGAAGGAACGCCATCAAATTCTGTTGGATGCTGCCGCTTCGCAAAAGCCCAACAGACAACCTGTTATTGAATGCCCTGGGTTACCGATTGTCAAGAATCCGCGAAAAACGTCGCAAATACCGCACAATAAAATGTATTAAATCCCCTGGCTTGCGATGAACCGTTCACAATAAAATTATTTGGTTGAGACAAATTGAAATGTTGCTTTGGAACTTGTTTTCTTTTAACAAGACGGGTATTTTGTACCTTTCTTTAGGTTTCTTAATATTTTTTGAAATACAATGATAGCATGATGAGGTCGGAGGTTAAGAGGTTGAAGTAGATATTTTTTACAAATTCGATTAACTGCAGACATAAACCCTAGATATTTAAATCTGCTTACTTCAGATAAATATGATTAAACGATTTTTTTGCACTAAAGCACACAATGGATACTATGGGCATAAGTAGAAAAAAAAAAACTGATGCAACTCCACCGGCATTGGAGTTGATTCCTAGTAGATGTTGTTACGGAGTAATCACTACCTGAGATAGTGAACGAATCTCCACGCGTCTACATTCGCATAGAAAATAGCGCATAGTTTTTAATAAACTGGAACTTTTTTAAATTATTGTTTGTTAATATTTTCTTTTTATATTTTATAATAGTTTAGTATAGGTAGTAATGAACTAATGATAACGCATAAACCCCTTTTTATCGTTATATCGCCTTTATGTAGATTATATTAGACACGAGCATAAGTATTAAGAATTTGTATTCTCTTTGGGTTTCTTGTAGGTATATAATTGTTTTCATAATGAAAAATAATTTGCGGCTAGGGCATCTTAATGTGAGATCGCTATATACTGGATTTGATGATCTTGTTGAACTTATCGAACAGCAGAGCCTTGATATCTTGGCGGTTTCCGAGACGTGGCTGTCGCCTAACACGGGAAGTGCTGCGTTTAACATTAAGGGATATAGGTTGTATCGACGGGATCGCTTATCGAGAGGAGGTGGGGTTGCCTTTTACATTAGTAATACAATTCGTGCTCAAGTTATTGAGGCTAATTGTCGTCAGGTTGATATTGAACAATTGTGGGTAAAATTTAAGGTAAACGGCAGGAGTTTTGCACTTTCTGTTTTTTACAGGCCACCGTCTGCTAATGTCATTAATGGACTGGATGAGCTGGATGATGTTATGTCTGTTGTTTTGCCGTCTGTCGATTGTGTTGTTTGTATGGGAGACATTAATATTGACCTTTTTAGACATGAAAATCCAGCAACAAATTGCTTTGAGGCGTACGGCTTTGCCCAAGTTGTCAATGAACCAACGAGAATATCTGGTAGCACCTCTACGCTTTTGGATCCAATTTAAATTTCCGATAAAGATATAATTAAAAACTCACACGTTATTGATGCACAGAATATCTCGGACCATCGATTGGTTCTCTGTGAACTTAATGTTAAGGTGGTTAAGTTTAAACCAAAAATCGTTAAGTATAGAGATTTCAAACGTTTTAATCATGCCTTGTTTCACAATGATCTAATATCCTTACCCTTTAATGATGTTCTATATATTGACTGCATTGAAAATAAGATAAGATTGTTTAACGAGTTAGTCACAAACTTGTTCAACCATCATGCTCCACTTAAAACTTCAAGGGTTACCAGGCCCAAAGCTCAGTGGTTAACAGAGGATGTAAAGATTGTTATTAAAAACCGCGATAATGCTTTAGCCAGGTATAAAGTATCAAGATCTAATGATGACTGGGAATTATATAAAAGATTACGAAACTCAACTCTGGCTTTAGTTCGTGGACGCAAAAGGGCGTTTGTTGACGGTGTGATTGAGGGGGGTGACTCAGGAAGAGTGTGGAATGTTCTGAAGGATTTAAATATAAAGCAAAATAAAGTTCAGGATATTCCTCATCATTTGCAGGATGTTGAGAAAATCAATACCTTTTTCAGTTCTGTTTTTAATCCTGGTAAATGTGAGGATATGGTTAACAAATATTCAAATTTGACTTCCCCATATGAAAACTCATTTGAGTTTAAGGCTGCAACTATCGAGGAAGTTTCGAATGCCATAAATAGAATCAAATCTAATGCATTTGGGTCTGACGGTATCACACGAACGATGCTTCAATACTGTGGACCTTTTATTCTTCCGTATATCACCCACATTGTTAATGTCTGTCTCGAACGTAGCTACTTTCCAGGTTCTTGGAAGATGTCAATTATTCAACCCATCCCAAAGACATCTAATCCAGATTCATATGAGGACTTGCGCCCGATAAGTCTTCTACCTGTAATGTCCAAGGTATTGGAAAGAATTGTTTATACTCAAATGAGTGAATATGTCAATGAACATAAAATAATACCTAGCTTTCAGTCTGGCTTTAGAAAATCTCACAGTACAGCGTCGGCGCTTGCTGGTATTTTGGATGGGATTGGGAGGGATCTTGATGATGGGAAGATATCTTCTTTGGTGCAGCTGGATTTCTCGAAGGCATTTGACACCATAAATCATGAACTTCTCTGCGTTAAATTGTCATACTTTGGGTTTCACCCTTCAGCACTGAATTTCATAGCGTCATATTTGAGAGATCGATCCCAGAGGGTTGTGCTAGGGGACAGTACTTCATCGTTGAAGTCTGTTATATCGGGTGTGCCACAAGGCTCGATTTTGGGACCTCCTCTCTTCATTATTTATACCTCTGATGTTCTAACAGATATAGAGAACTGCTCAAAACAAACCTATGCGGATGACACACAGATTTCCTTCGGTTACTTGCCTAAGGAACATCATATTGGTGAGTTTATTATGAACAGTGAATTGAAAAAAGTATACGAATGTGCAAAGGGTCACAATTTGACTCTAAATCCCAAGAAATCCATTGTGGTTCACTTTGGAAAAAGGAGAATTTGTGATATTAATCATTCTGTCCAGTTGCACATCGGGGGAGTACCTATTCCAGCGAGAAACGTCGCTAAGTCTCTGGGAATTCTGCTTGACGATCAGCTAAAATTTATAGATCAGGTCAATGCTCTCCTTAAAAAATCTTTTCATCATCTTAGGCTTCTCTATGCAAACAGACACGTTTTGTCTAGAAGGATGAGAATTGTTTTATCTGAATCTTTAGTATTGAGTCATTTTAACTACTGCAATTTTATTTATGGTCCCTATCTTAACCTTTTGGAAAAGAGAAAAATTCAGAGAGTGCAAAATTCTTGTTGTCGCTTTATTTTCTCTCTGCGTAAATATGACCATGTTTCAAGTTCAATTCGTGAACTGAAATGGCTTAATATGAATAATAGACGAGAGCTCCATTTTGCAGTTTTTTTACATAAAATTGTTCTTACGGGATTGCCTACTTTCCTTAGGGATAGGCTTATTTCTAGAAACGCTATACATAACAGAGACACACGATATAATGACCTTTTTAGCATTCCCAAACATTCTACAGCCATGTTTCGGCGATGTTTTAGTTATCAGGCTCCTCACACCTATAATAAACTTCCAAATGAACTTAAACTGTCAAGCCCATTCTCTTTTAAACGGAGGTATAAATCTCATTTACTTGCTGGCCAATAAATACTCACAACCCTAATTGTAAAGTTTGTGGTGTGGAAGAAGGAAAAGAAAAAATAAAAAATGGTTCTTTAATTATTGTATAGCTTTTTGTTTATTTATAGGATATCTCAATAATATTTATATATTTTAGTTAGAGGTTCTATGTAAGACTAGCCACTACGGCTAAATATCGCCTCGAAAAATATCTTTGTTAAGTTCTGATTTTGTGTAAACTTTTCTTTGAATAAAAGACGTTTATTATTATTATTATTATTATTATTATTATTATTATTATATCTTTAAGTGAGATTAAAACGCGTGGTTTCACGGTCATTGGACTTGCATCAGGTTTCATGTTGTCTACCTGGCCCCCAAGGACTCCATGGTGTTGAGATCTATGTGTATTTTAATTTAATGCAAAAGACAAATTTACACTTATTCAACGTACTTGTCCTCTAGCCGATATATTTTTCTCCTTCTCAACATATTTTTCTACTTGAACCACTTGACTTCTGACACATCTTATAATAAGTTAGCTATGTACAGACAGCTACAAGTCACGTAATGGTAGATAAAGCGTGCTTAAAACCGTGACATCATCGTAGAGGAAGACCTAATATTATTTGCAGAAATAGGTATTTGGCCACAATGAGTCCACCAAAGGTAATCCTAAATAAACTTAAGAATGTAAAGGAGAATATTCATTTGAGATATAAAGTACTCACTTCAGAGACAATCTGGTCTGGTCCTCAATTGGCTGATAAAATTCATAATAAAATAAACCTAAATATAATCCCATAATAGACGTTTCAAAAGTGCTTATATTCTAAATATTAAAATTGTTAATACTACAAAATCTTGCAGTTTCATCAAATTTCTTTAGACCTAAAATACTTTCCAGAGAACATCAAAAGAAACGTTTCGGTGCTTTGAGGGCTTTGTTGTGCCAAACATTTCACTTTTTTGAATATAACGTAATATTCTTTGAAAAAATGTCTTTGAAGTTGCAAGCGTATTTACCTATTTTCAACCATATTGCTACTTACGTTGCGTTTTATGATATTTTTTTTATATCAAATACTTCTTAAGATATTACAGATATAAAATAAAATATCTAAAGATTTTTGTAAGGGATTGAACATAAGAGTATGTAACATGTAAATGCTTTGAAAATCACGAAAAAGAATAAATACTTTTTGGGGTATTGTGAGATTACATAAAATATTTAAGGATTTGTTATGATGAGTACAGTAATAGTTTTTTTTATATATTTTTTAGCTTATAAACACCAAAATATCACTATCTAATATAATGTATGGACAAGTAAATAATATTTTTCTTTTTCTTTCCAGGGAGCTTCTTCCAGCTTAGTAGTTAAATTTGCGGACACCGAAAAAGAAAGACAATTAAGACGTATGCAGCAGATGGCCGGAAACATGAGTCTCCTCAACCCATTTGTTTTTAACCAGTTTGGGGCATATGGAGCCGCGTACGCACAAGTAAGTCGACCCGATCCCTAATTTTATCAGACAAAATAGAAATCTTTAACAAATATTTCAAAATTAAACAAAACGGTTAAGGGGTTTACTTGACATAACGCTCTTGGACCAACTATCCCATAGAAAGCCTATATTCTTTAAAACGCTTTGTTTTATTCGTCAAAGCTTGAGGAAGAATGGTTGGTACGTTATGTTAAATCATCTTGAAATGCATACTTGGACTGGTTGTTGTTGGAATTAGCTGAACTAAATAATTTACCCAGTAACCAAGGGCTTTGTGAATTGTTTCAACTTGCTGACATGAGCTGTGCAAACGTACATAATCATAGTCTATAATTTTTAATTCTTGTGACTATTATTTCCATTCAGCTACATATAACTTAGTCATTTTTCGTTTTATTTGGATATATATCTTAATACTTTAAAAATTGTCTCACATTGACACTAGATGAAGCTTCGCGCTACATCCTTTTTGACGGTATCCCCGAGTACTAGTCGAAGTTAAGCTGTGTGTTTCCTTTCATTCGTCGGATCCTAGCCTCACTGATAAGCCGTAATGTGGCGAAACGCGTCTGAGGATGGAACTGACGAAATGAACTGAAAAACTTTTCTGATTTTCTTATTTGTTTTGGTATTGCGACCCTAATTAAGAACCCCAAATATAACATTTAAAATTTGCAAGTCCCTTTTCTTCTTACACAGGTTGATGTTCAAATTTTGGATCAAACAAGATGGCGGGCCATGCAACATAGTCAATATGGAGACAGCTCAGGTTCGCCATCCTTTGTAGCGGAATTTGATCATCAATCAGTAAGTTTTCTAGCGAATTATTTTATTGCTTCGATTGTTTGAAATCAGAATTGTAGAATTTTAATTAAAAAATAGTAATGTGTTACTATTGAATAAACATAATAGCTACATATTTCATAAAAATAAAAGAAGTTTAATCAAAATTTCTATTTAAAAAACGAACCTAATATGGGTAGATATGTAGTTACTTTACCTTTTCACATTACGCGATTTCTCTGGTATTTTTAGTTTGTTCTTTAATAGGAAATTTCTTTTATTGTTTATTACTGAACAAGATTTTTACAAAATCACCTGAAATAACTAAAGGCAGAAAAAGCTATGAGGTTTTCTGTGTATATATAACACAAAATACTATATAAATTTCTTTAAAAAAATACAAAAAATATTTTAAATTCTAGTTTTTGCAATTTAGCTCCATTCGACTGACCGTGCTACAATATTTCTTTCCAACATCTCATCTCCACTAACGAATACGAATACAAATCATAAACATATACCTTTATATTAGCAAACAATAGTAATGACGAAAGTGGCAAATTTATGGCCTTGTGCATGTAGATAAAGTTCATACATCGACAGGTCAGAGCTTTAAAATTTGTAATATACGTCTTACTACAAGCTTGAAGCTGATATGTTGAAGGAAGCCTTTGCCATTTTTTAAAAATAATTGTGCTTTTCGAACGGCACGAATCGCGAAAGGTACCGTGGTCGTACGTTTTCGTTTGAATTCGGTTCCAGTAACGCATGCATATTTGTTAAGTAATATAAGTACTATTATTTTCGTCATGTGTAAGGGCCTATTTAATGGTGTACTGTTAAAAAAAAATCATAATTAAATAGAATTACATAACAAGAACTATTACTATTCCATACTGGCTCAAAATATGAATTATCAGGTATTTCATCTCTATTTGGACAAAATAAAATCATTCAACTGCTGCTACTAGTCATTGTTTACGCTTCCAATTCCAATCAAGAATATCACTCTAATATCTTTGAAGCAAAACACAGAACTAGTTAAAAGAACACCCACAGTTTCACAAGAGCAAATAATACAATCTATTCCGCACCGTAAACAACAACAATTGAGTCGAGCAGGATCTGAAGTGTATTCAGATGATGTATCTAAAGAAGTAAGCTGAGAACAAGTGGGTTGTGCGCATGCCCATCGTTATTCGACGTTGAGTGATATGACCGGTGAGCCGTGCGTACCAACGTTTTTCTGGGGATCTAAGGGTATACTATGTATGTGGTACAAATGGGAGAGAAAGTATAGAAAGATATCGGCCTCGTTAGGCGTTTCGCGCATTATTATCATAGGAAAACGATTAGACGAATCCAACACTCTAAATAAAAAGTCATATTGAAATTACTTTTCGAGCTATGGACAATATTTAGACGACATGCCTGGTGATTTATAACGAATATTAAAAGTCGCAATTAAAGTAACCACCAAATTAGTTCTAATAAAGTACAGTGTTGGTAAAGTGGTTTGCGTGACGTTTAGAATTTCGAATAAACCTTCCAGAACCCTTTGGGAAATGCCATCTGTTGTTTTAATTCATTTCGTTATTTACCTGCATAGTTTACTTGCTGTAGATGTGTCTGATAGTGCGGTGCTCGTGCAAACCAGCATTTAGCTCTCATTATTTTAACGTTGTTTTATAATTAAGTCGTGAAATATTATTTTATTATTTTTTGTTTTGATCTGTCAGCGGACATATCGTTACCCAGATGACTCAAGAAACTTTATTTTATGTTTATACTAACGGGGACTCGGGACTTTGCTCACGCAATTCAATTGTTATAGATTCGCTATCGAAACCAAGCAACGGGTGCTATATAGTACCCAATAAAACCTTTCATGGGTACCCATATTATTTTTACCTTACCTTCACCCCTTATATAAAAAAAATAAGCCTCCACCAGTTTTTGTTCCTGAGATACAGAAATTACTATTAAAATTTCGATCCCCGTTTTTACCCCCTCGGGTGATGTTTGAGAAATCGTTTCATAGTGGATACCTTCGAGTAGAGGGAGATGGTATGTTCACCATCAATTCCGGAGGTCCCTTCTGCGCATGTTTCAACAGTGTGCAGGTTCTAGAACGGCTATAAACGACTAATGAACAGCTTTGAACAGCTTCTAACAATTAATAAACCTCTTTGAACAGCTACTGAACAGTTTTAAACGACTAATGAACAGCTTTGAACCTGCACCACTCTGTTGAAGCATGCGCAGAAGGGACCTCCGGAATTGATGGTGAACGTACCATCTCCCTTTACTCCTACGTTATAAGAAGAAGACTTGAAATTTCACAATTCTAGTGTTAGGGGTTTGCTGACCGTTAATGAATCAGTCAGTCAGTCAGTCAGTCAGTCACGCCCAAATGCACCGTTTTGTTGTTTTATGTAAATTAATTTTCGCTAGATTTTAGGTTAATCTAGATTATTGACATTATTTGTCAACGGTGCATAATCCAAATCGAATATAATTCAGATCAACTATTTAATCTCGATTAAACCGATAATGGTGCGAATGAGTGAGTCAGTCACTTTGCAATTTTATTTAATAGTATATATTTCGTCTTTATTCTTAAACGATTCAACTAATTTAAATTACTTCCTACGAAACTAACGGAATTAATTTATTAACATCAACTTAACTCTAAAAGCTACAAAACTACATCGACTTTTAAAATCGCTTTAAATTATCAAAGCGTTTAAAACCGTTAAGTAACTTTTAGAACTTCAGAATAGCTATTTCATACGTTTATTTAGCCCACTTCATTCGTGGTCAAAGTTTTAAGTGGTTTCTCGCAAATTAAAAATTCTGTTGGATCTGGCTTAATAGAGTAATTTTTAGTAATTAAATATAAGGGTTGCTATTGGGGTTGCAATAAATTTTGCTGGGAAATAATATGTAATGAAAAGTTTCCTGATATTTAGGGTTAGTTAAGAGAAACTCTGGTTGAAGCACAACCGTGGACAAGGACATTAGCTTGCACAAACACTCGAACGAGGCACGCTACTTATAACTAATAGTTATTTTAAGTAGATTTTGTTCAAATATACAATCAAACTACTTGGAGATTAAGTCTTTTAGTATCTATCTATGAGAACTTTAAGTCACATTGAACATATTCGACAAAGACAAAGGATCCCTCATACAGCTTGTGGGAAAGGGCTTTAGGCTAAGTCTTCAGAATTTTGTAGATCTTGAGGTCCTGAGTAAACGTGTTCCTGGCCGTAATTCAATCCTATTACTAGTTTTTGAGTTATGGCCTTTTAAAATTGACAATTTTTTACGTTGAGATTTTCTGCATTGCCTGAAGTATTCACTTATGTCTTAAAAACTTTTCACTTTTTTTCCTTATTATTCTAAAGTAATTAAATATGTTCTGGATGTTGACTAATTTATGGGCGGATCAAATAATTAATAATTTAATAAAACAATTTAAAAATTATGAAATTCCAAAAAAAATAATTACTTACCCATTTTCTATTTTTCGCAAGCAAACTTGTTTATATTTTAATATCTTATAACTAAATAAGAAAAAAGTGGGTATATAAATTTTTTTGATCACTACGCAAGATAAAGTGTCACTGATCTTAAGTAAAAAATTGAATTAAAATCATTTAAAAATACTATTTTCGTCTTTCCATAATTATATACCTAATATGTTTAATCATAATATTATATTCTCTTTTTTTAGCAGCAAGCCGCCATCATGGCAGCAGCAACCGCACAAGGTACTTACATCAATCCTATGGCAGCAATCACTCAGTTGCCGCATGCCATTAACGGCATCAATGGAATTAATGGCATTGGAAATGGTGTTGTTCCACAACCCACGTCAGGTATGAAACCACAAATAAATTTTCAAATTAAATAAATATATTTTAGGTACATAACCCAGTGGCGGCTCGTGCAGAAAAGCCACAGTGCCATGGCTCTACTTATTATTGATTCATACTCATAATTATTTAATTTTGTTGAATGTCTAACGGTTAACGGCGTAAAAACTTAAAAATACTCTCTTACTGGCTCATAGGGATGTTGTACCTTGACCAGATCCCCAAATCAAGCCACGATTGGTGGATTTTTACAGGCTTTATTTTGTCTAACCGACTAGTACCAATCGGGTTAGTCCTTCGTGTTAACTACCGCTACCAAATACCAGATGGCAGATGTATTCAATACGGTTTTCCGGTTATAGGTTAGGTCGGTGTGTAATCCGCGGTTGTTGACCAGTTTGTTTTTATCTTTTATCGCGTTTCAAAATAAATAAAATCGGTTTTATAAAACATTCGCGACCTTCTGCGCTTTCCTTGGAAAAAAAATGCAGCTGAATGAATTGGATCGTCCCTTGGCCGATTTGTTTATAACAAACAATCAAAGTGGGCAGAAATCACGGTTTTGAAATTTAATAGGAATGTTTTTCTTTGGAATATCGAGAAATACACTTTATTTTATGTGTTGTGGTTTAAGACAATGTCCTTATAATGCTGCATTTAATTATTCGGTAAGTTTTATTTATTTTATTTTTATAGATTTTTTTTTATTTGATTTTTTTGGCCCTACCTATTTTAATTATCACCAGCCGCCACTGACCCCACCATATAGGTAATGGTCAATGGATAATATACACTTACTTACTGTTTATTTGCTGAACCCTCTATAGTCCAATAATAGATAACCGATATTTTTTCTACCAAAGCTACTAAAACTGTATATCTTCTATAAAAATGGGAAAAAACGTTATTTAAAAAAAAAACACTATCCAAATATTCCTTCCGAATTTCGTGTTGTCGTTGTCGAGCCAAAGTCGGGGAGAGAATCGCATACGTTAACACGTCAAACAAATAAGTACCTCATTGTAAACATTTGACTCGAAAATGTTTGTTCGAAGCACGGGCCCGTGAAATGTCACTTTAAACCCTGTTTGGCAGGGTAAAAACAGCGGGCTACGGTAAACAGACCACCCTTTGACGTTACGACAGCTCTTTGGGGATTATGTTATGCTGTGGTTTAATTCTAAATTACACAACTTTAACAGAAAAACAAGTGAATAATTAGAAGCATAATAGTTATTACAATAACCTCTGAGAATAGGTAATGCACTTAAATAAAGGATGTCTCTAATATGTGCGGAAAATATGCTACCACAAATACCTGACCCCTAAATATGACGATCTAAGCTAACTTACCTCTGTCCAAAAGTGAATGTTTTCGGAGTTCAAGTTCAAGTTAAATTTGGTTTTAGTTTTTCATAAATTATTTTTTTAATAATAGGTGTATTGCTACAATATTTGGTCAGGGGGGGGGAGGGTTTGTGGGATGAAAAATTAACATCTCCTCTCATTTCAATTGTAAAATTTAGAGGGCGCAACCTGTGGTACCTTGCACACAATTAAAACGAAATAACTGTTTTGAGCCACTTTGTATTAAACTTTTAAATAAACACTCTTATTCTTCAACGTCTTCTACCTAAAAAAGGTATTCGTGGTAAGAGTTGATTTGACCAGCCGTTTTTGAGATATCTTAATTTAAAAAATTCACTTCGTTTAAGGCCAGGTCTCAATTATTGTAGTAATAATTGACCACAATTGAAAGCCAAGGCGTTAAATTAAAATAACGTCACTATGTAAAATGACTGGTGTCAAATTGAACCTGAAAAATAATTCAAGTATACATTTTCACATTTCTTTTCGTCATAACTGTACAGTATATCGATAAAGAAATGACCGATATGTTATTGGTTTTTGGATATTGCCAACAAAATGGTTTAGAATCTTGCAGAGTATACATTGAAAAATTTCCAAATCGTCGCTTACCAAACCATAAGACATTCGCGGTATTTTAAAGACGTCTTCGTGAAACTGATAGCTTTGTTGTTACAAGCCATACTTTTTACTAAAATAATACGAATCATTTACACGAAACACAGATTTTAAGGGTCTATACCCAATTTTTGACATTCTTTAGTATATCCAAAGAGTCTCCCATTACATATAAAAAGTTAATTTCATAACACCCTGTAATTTAGCTCTTACATCAACTATTAGTAAAAAAATTCTGGACAAGTAAATATGGATAAAGGTTTTCAGAACTTATCTACAACAGAGCCATACCTTGCATACTCATCCAGTAAATTGTCGTTTTCCTCACTTGCAACGTAAATAACTATTACAATAAACTGTTCATTTAAATATTTATCCTTTTACGATAATGTTTGGCAGACCCATACATTTCTGAATAAAATATACTTTTGTATTCTCCAGATAACTGAATTTCTCTTACATAGTACACGACGCAAGCAAAATATATTCCTATTAAATTTAAAAGCCTTCTCTCAAGGCTTCTCTATGAAATATTCAACAGAAACTAGTTTTTCAATGTCCATTTCCAGATGGGGGATAAGAACGAAGAAAAGCGGTTTGCGTCAAATTCGTTGGAGTGTTTATTTACTTTGCTTCGAAAAATAGGGGATGAAATATTAGGTTTGTTAGGTAATAGTTTTTCATATTACTAGTGGGATAAGTGCCCTAATTCGATATGTATAGGCTGTTTTTTAAGGTCGACGAGCGGCCATATTTCGGAAACTACTGGGCATAGAAACTCAGGAAAAGAAAAATGATAATTAAAGTAGCCATGAGAAAATTCTGGAAATAATTTTTAAGTTCCTCATTTTGCCGCAAGAGGGCGTAATAGAAAATTATTTTTTTTAAATTCTAAATTTCTCCGAAAATTCCCACATTAAGGTATAACTCTGATTACATCAATGGAAAGCTTAGACAATTTTGCATCATTTTGGTTTAAGGCTCATTGGCATACCGACCTTGATAAGAGTGGGAGAAGCTATTGAAAGTGTAAACATTAAAATCGCTGTAACTTCTAAACGACTTATCCGATTTTACTAAATTTAAGCTTGTTTGGAAAGGGAAAATAAGCATCTTTAATTGCCGTATCCAACAGTACACTATACTGTTTAATAAAATTGCTAGAGGGCGCAATTTGTAATAATAACAGTTTTTTCGATTTTATCCCGAAAATTCAAATCATACGGTATAACTATGACATCATAATAGAAAAGTAGATGAAATTTGCAAGAAAAAATGTGAAGACCGCAGTTCGATATCTTTGTTCGTTTCAGAGTTATTGTCAAAACAATAATTTTTAATACAAATTGCGCCCTCTAGCAATTTTATTAGAAACTATCTTGTACCATTGGATACGACAATTGAAGGTACTTACCTTTTTCTTCCAAACAAGCTTAAATTTAGTAAAATCGGTTAAGTCGTTTAGAAGTTACAGCGATTTTAATGTTTACACTTTCAATAGTTTCTCCCACTCTTATCAAGTGAAAGTGTAAACATTAAAATCGCTGTAACTTCTAAACGACCTATCCGATTTTACTAAATTTGAGCTTGTTTGGAAGAGAAAGGTAAGTAACTTTAATTGTCGTATCCAATAGTACAAGATAGTTTCTAATAAAATTGCTAGAGGGCGCAATTTGTATTAAAAATTATTGTTTTGGCAATAACTCTGAAACGAACAAAGATATCGAACTGCGGTCTTTACAATTTTTTCTTGCAAATTTGATCTACTTTTCGATTATAGTATCATAATTATACCGTATGATTTATTTTTTCGGAGTAAAATCAAAAAATGTATTGTTATTGCAAATTGCGCCCTCTAGCATTTTTTTGAGAACTATTATGGACAACTAAATACGATTGGTGAAAGTGCATACATTTCTCTTCCAAACAGTCTTTAGTTTGCTAAAATCAGATAAGTCGTTTATAAGTTACAGCGATTTAAATGATTACACTTTCAACATCTTCCCCCACTCTTATTAAAGTCGGTACGCCAATGAGCATAAGACCAAAATGATGCATAATTGTCCAAGCTTTAATATGGTGTCAAACATATACCTTAATGTGGAATTTTCGGAGTTATGTAAAATTTTTAAATTTACTTTTCAATTACGCCCTCTTGCGGCAAAATGCGGAACTTAAAAATTATTTCCAGAATTTTCTCATGGCCACTTTAACTATCATTTTTCTTTTCCTGAGTTTCTATGCCCAGTAGTTTCCAAGATATGGCCGCTCGTCGACCTTAAAAAAACACCCTATATTTGATTGTAACACAAAAACAAAAATACTTAAATGAACAATTTTAGTTTCAACACTCGTGTTTTACAGGACCTGAATTCACAGACGTCCAAGTGGGTCCTCCAGTTGACAGGAACGGCCAACCTGTCAATGGTGCTATTCCTAGCTTACCATCACCCACCATGCCAACATTCAACATGGCGGCACAAACGCCCAATGGTCCTCAAGTAAACGGTCAAGAACCAGTGTATACTAATGGACTCCCTCCTCAAACTTTTCCACCACGTAAGTCGATTATTTCGTGTTGGTTGCTCCTTATTTAAGACACGTACTTTCGATTTTCGAAACTATAAGATATAATAAAGTAAACCTAAAACAAAGCTACATAATTTCAATTATAGAAACGTCGTAAAAAGTATATAATTTTTAAATGTTCATTTTTTTAACTTCACTTTTAATTCACCATTTAATTTTCTTATTAATTTTGTGGGTTGTAATTACCTACATTTTTCAAATTAATTGAAAAATTAATAAAATCATAAAACGAAATTTTGTCAAATTTGCGATTTTTCTTTTTCTGCTTTTATTAATTCATAAATCCAACCTTTTTTAACGTGAAACTGTAAGGTAAGTAAGGGTAATAAGGCCACCACCACCATTCTTCTGCTTCCCCGACAACTTTTGTTGCTCGTCTTCGACTCGAGAAAATTTTCAAAATATTTTTGAGCTCGAATAAATTTCCAGATTATTTAAAACTGTCAGTAAAAATTCGTGTTTTGTAGTAAACAGAATATTTTGCAGTCAAAACCAACAATCCTTTTTATTTTTAAAATGAATCGTTCTGAAAATCATGCTGTATGCAAAAAGTTGTCCGACGTTACGATCAATCATCGTACTATGTCATATTTGGCCAAACTAATAGAAGATTGTGGTTGCCATTTGAAGAAAGACAATTTGTTTCGAATTGTTCAGGAATATTTGCTTCTAAATTATTCAAAATTGAAACTAGTAAATGGAAAAATGGCGAATAAAATGATTTCTAAATACTATATATTTTATCAGACATAGATATTTAATTCTTAAAGTGATTTGTTCGATTCCAAGTCCAGTTTTTTTCGCCTTTAAGAAGAAAGAAGGGGTCAGAAGAATACTAAAAAAATCCTAATTATGTAAGGGAAATGTATAAAAATTATAGTTTATAAAAAATTAAGATCTAGTATTGTTCAACTGCGTTTTTGAGAAGTGTAAACAGAATTAAACAAAAAAATTGTAACTTTTAGTCAAACAAAATTATTCTATGATTAGGTCAAAAAATTTCTTCTATAATTCGCTGTTGATTACCCACTGCGAAAAAAAATCCGATAAAGTGCAGGTGTTGTCATGAATGACCTGTCAAAAAAAATCCATCCTGATTGGTTAAAAAGTTCTGGTGTGAAATAAAAAAAAATATCCTTAGGTGGTCCTTATTACCCTCCATTACTTTAGTTAATTGTACTCTAAAGGGTATTTGACCTATTTTTGGATAAAACGAAGACCTAACGCAATATTGATCAAACACCAAAATGGCGAATGCGTCACTAGTGTTTTCTCTTAAGGTGCATAATAAAGATTCCTCAATTAGGCCTAAGCATTTACTAATAAATATCGATTTTTTTTTATATAATTCATAATAATTCATGTTTAGATGCGCTACACCTGTCCATTCCAGCGCAAGGATTGCCAAATGGAGAAGCAGCCTTACAGCATCCTGCAGCTTTTCAAGCAATGCAACCTGGATATCCTGGTGTCGGTGAGTTTTTGTTTTTTGCTAGTTTTATGCTTAGCCAACATATTTTGGAATGTGGAAATAAACGGGAAAAAATGAATAATGCTTGTAATTTTCTTTTTTTATTATTCCTACGGAATCAGCAAAAATTCAGATAGAATTAGATCTCATTGTAAGGTCATATTTACGAAGTTATTATTATACAAACAAAAAAGTTTTAATATCTTAAATACTATTTTTTACCACAACCCAAAATTTCTATGTGTGTTGTTGTTAAATGTAGCTCAAAAGAAGCTGATTTGTTGCTGGTATAACCATTGAAACGTATCTTTGACTTTCCAAGTGAGTGTCTTGGTTCAAAGTCAATCAACTGAGTGTGGTACATAAACTGATTTTAGTTTTAAGAAACAAGCAAAACAAAATTAATTAATCTATTACACGCTTAGATAAATAGATAAACATATTTCGTTGCTATAGTTTATACGGCTGTTCCACATCATTTTACCAAGCAGCAATACAGCTTTCTTAATATTTTATTATCATAATACAAGCAAAAATTCTGAAGAAACGACATCCGAAGTGATCCGAAAATAAACTAATTTTTTTTAATAGTTAACTTTTTCCTAAGCTGTAAAATATATTTGTTTAAAATTTTCGTTGGTAGTTTAGGCATTATAAACCTTAAAAATTGATATTTATAACATTTGATAGTACAGATTACAACATCTTAAATACTTTGTAAATATAGGTACCGCGTGGCCAAAATTAATATAGGTTTTATGAGTTTAAATTATTAATATTAAATAAATTGTAAAAAATTATATTTAATCGGTTTTAAAAGTTGTTGCTACAGAATTTTTTTAATAAATAACCATCTCTTCATAGTTGACGACACTTATCAATACATTTATAGAGAGGTGTAATGATAAATGGAGCTTGAATCACCTAAATGTTCACTGTTGACACTATATATATAATTGGGTATTAATTGTTGCTTTAAATATTATAATTAGTGATTTTTGATGTTGTTTATTTGACATATTATATTGTTGTTGTCCAATCAGCATTAAGTCAGAAATTGTATAATAGTTATATTTAATAAATGAGATGGCGTTTCATAGTAAAGAAACGCGTATCTAAACAACAATATTTATAAAAGAAAAAAAAACGAAATAATTTAGAGCGAAGTTTAATAATAAAATGTTACCTTTGACGGAAATTATTGGCGCAGAATATTGTAAATTTTTTTTAAACAAGTGAGTTCTGTGTACCAATTATTTAAAATTCTTACTGACAGCGTATTTATAAAATGTTGTTTTTGAAATTCAATTAATTTTAAATATTTAAAGTGTTTATTGCCTTAAAATCGTGAATGTAATTTTTCAAATCAATTGAAAATATTAGCCCGTGAAATAAAATAATTTAAAATGTTATAGGTATAATTTTTATAATGTATATGCTCCCACAAAAGGTTATTATAATATGTAGCTACCAAAATAATATATTTGATTAAATATATATTTTTTTTTTAATTAACTGATTTAATATCAAACGTTTAAAATATGTTTTATATTTATAGAGAATTTTATTTGGGTATTTTGTCTTAAAAAGCCACTAAAAAATAATTTCCTAACTACCTGGCTTCTTCACTAAATTGTGATTTTTATCCTATCGCATAGAGAAAGAAAAATAAAATTTTCTACGGATTCAGTTTTTAAAATTTCGAATTATTTACTGAGAAAATAAATAAAAAGATACGCTCTTTAATAAAAACACCGGAATAAACTCACTGGCGTCACTTGTGCCTCGACCCATGGGTTCCAGTGATTCAGCTGAAGGTCGAACGCCGCGTCTACCAGAATATCGGGCGAGTTGTTTTCTATTTTTAAGCTGTTCTTGTCTATTTAATTTATCAAAACAAGGATAGCAACATAATCCGTTAAAGCTGACAAATAAAAGAATTGCTCGGATAATGAAATGACGTAATATGGTTTTGATCTCATATTGTCAAACTTTCTGCTTTCGCGGCTTTAATTTTCTTTTTGTGTTTGTGACCCTCTAGGAAGATTTTATTCAATAGGTTTTAATTCAGGATGATAATGATAATGATGAATTCGGTTATAGTGAAAAGGCCCATTAGGATTAACAAATCCTACTTACTTTATATGACAAAATTGACCCCATTTTGTCATATAAATTAGCAAGCAAGAAAAGGGACCTTTTTCTATTGGTAGTATGGTATAGGATATGTATATAGTAATCACTGTAGTCCGAATATCAGACAGTGAAACCAGAGTCGGGATGAGGAGAGGACTAACTATTATTTATTAATCTTAGAAATACTTTTATAGGTAATTGGTACTTACCAAAAAGTATATACATTGACAGCTTCCCCTTTTCTCCGAGTGGGGAGCTGCCCCAAATTTAATGTCAATATTAAAAAGCAATATCTCAAAAATGTTAAGGTCCAGGAAGCTGAAATCTTGCACACTTATGGTGGTTGCATAAAGGGTTTTAACAATAGTTAACTAACCAGGCAACATTTATTGTATAACAGTAATGACATTAACAATTATAATTTACTCATAATCAACGTGGGTCGGTTAGCTTTTGTACAAGTTTATACACGTTTTGTACAGGTTTGTACAGCCTTTTTCTGACAAAAGCTAACCGTGTCAGCTTCTTCCTGGGCCTTATCGGTTTTAAGATATCGCTTTAATATTGAGATTGAATTAGGGGCAGCTCCTCGGCTCGGGAAAAAGGGGCGGAAATCAATGTATGCATATACTTTGTGGTAAATACTAATTGACTGTAAAATTTTAGTATTTTTAATATGCCGACTATGGGGTTTACGATCCTTTCACTACCTGATATTCGGTTTTGAGCTCATTTGTTTTTATCAGTACAAAGTAGATGACCAATTCATACCTAACCAATAGAAAAACCCTCAAACTTCAAGTCATTCATTTATATTAACCTTAGTGGGTAGCAGGTAACTATCTGCCACCATACTACAGGCAACAAACGCTTTAAGAAAATGTATGTTAATTAAGCGGCATGCTGTGTTGCATCTGAGATGGTATGGGTGTGATTTTTATGTATCTGTTCAGCAGCTTACCCCGCAGTTTATGGGCAATTCCCCCAGGCCATCCCGCAGCCCGTCTCAGCGATGGCCCCGGCCCAAAGAGAAGGTAAGCTTTCATCAGCTCAAGTAACGCTTATATAAATTTGACTAATTTAAGTTAGATGGGCGATTCTGTTGGAAAATGTATTTTTTTGTAGTATATACAAGTGTGGCTTTCTGCTTGGCAGTTAAACGAGACTTTTGCCCTTAAAATTAGTAATTCAGTTATTTGTAAAATCATTTTTTATTACCTGTTTTTTTATTTCAATGGCACCTTAATAAATTAGCTGTTAAGTTTAAGACTTTATTATTGCTAGAGGAGGCACGTTGGTTGATCGATCTCACATTGTGAAAGTCAATAATTATCATTCGGTAAATATTGAGGTACCATCAGGGGTGCGCCAAGGCTCCCACTTGGGCCCACCAATATTTAATATCTTTATAAACAACATATTTATCTACATGTTGTCTCTTCAGTAGATTTTTGTTTTTCGCTGATGATCTTAAGTTTTTTGCTGGAAATTTCTGACGCTGTGGACTGACTGGACATTCAAGCTAAGCTAAACAGGTTGGTCGAATGGTGTAGATGTAGAGCTAATGGTATGAAGCTTAATGCTTTAAAATGTAAAGGGCCGCAATCCAATCGACTGGAACTATCGCATCAAAGATTGCCAATTGTCATCAGTAGCTGAGATCAGAAACTTGGGTGTTGCCTTTCACTCAACAGTACTGTCATTTATTCCCCATATTATAACTGATGTTATTTCTAAGGCATTGAGAATACTGGGTTTCCTAAAGCGTTGCAGTCTCAGTTTTTTAATATTTCTTCCATAAAACTTCTTTACTGTCATGTCGTAAGACTTTGCATGAAATATTGCTCTTCTCTATGGATTCCTTTCTACGCTAGACATATTCACACTATTGGGCAGGTGCAAGCAAATTTGCGAGATACCTGGTATATAAAGCCAATATTCCCCACCTGCAGATTAATTTGCATCTCATTTCACAATTGAACCAATGATTTAAGACGTTTATTCAAGATTGTTAATTTGTTTGGTCGACTGTAGTGAATTACTACCACGAATGGGGTTTCAAGCTTCTGCAAGGAATACCAGATCAGCGATAACATTTGCTCAACCATTTCATAGAACAAACTATGGTCTAAACCAGTGTTTCCCAAATGGTGTTCCGCGGCACACTAGTGTACCGCGATGACGTGCTTGGTGTTCCGCCAAATATCTTACGTATTAGATACTAAAAAAATACCAATTAACTTACCTTAAATCACGGGACTAAAGTAAACACCGTATTAACTAATTTGATTGGACTAGAACTATTAACTAATTTGACTGGACTAGAACTAGATATTTATTTTGCTCGGTATCACTTTTAAGTAGGTATGTAGAAAAATAATATGTAGTGTTCCGGCATTCTTGTGTCAACTTGTAAGTGTTCCGCCGTCTATTTTAATTGGGAAACACTGGTCTAAACAACTATTTCTCAAAAGCTACAAAAATGGCCAACCAGAACATCCACTACTTTAGCAGTAACTATCTTTAAATATATTTACAAGACTGCAATGTTTGTTATAATGTATAAAAACGAGCTTGTCCTGTAAATAAATAAATGCATAATTATGTCGTATTGTTTTTGAAAATGGTCAAGACCTAATTTAGTTTAAAAAATAATTATAATTTCTTGGTATTTATACCAAAGAAATACACGTTGGGCCTTATTCCAGCAAACAAAGGTTATCTTAAAGAGAAGCTAAAGTTAGATAGTTAAAAAAAAAAACAATAAGTTTTAAGTAATATCGTTTAATCGCCGATAGTACCTAAGTCTACCTTACACATTCGTTCGACAGTTTTCACAGAATCGCCCACTCTACTAATTTACCCAAAAGTCTGTTATAATATTCCCTTAAGCACTTACGCAGCCTTAATAAAGATAACGCGACGCTTTACACGTATAATTTATTCATTGCGGCGTAGCTCACTTTCCTTTTATTATTTATACAAAGTTTAACGGGTTTCGAGTCGTTATATTTCTATTATGAATTGTTGCGTTAAATAAAATATGTTAGCAATTAACAAACATTAGAATTTGTAGAAAGTATAACGTGAATTTTTGCGTTTCTGCTAAATTTTATAGAGATACTGGGAACTACTACTGGACGACAATCTTTAAAATGTTGCTTAGTTAAAGAAGCTGTGAAATTTCGTTTTTTTTTATACAAAGCTATTAAAGACCAGGTTTCTTTGAGAAAAATGGGCGACTTTTTACTTCTTCCAATTTTAAAACGTTGCATCTGGGTATTTACAAAACGCTTAAAATTGGACTACTTACTTATTTAGTATTTTGATTAATATTGCCATTCTTTTTATCCAAAAGCAGTCGACATTTTAAAAAAATTTTGAGCAAAATACGAAATTTTATCAATTTTGCTCATATTTCTGTTTCTGCTTTTCAATAATAAAAACTTTTAAAAAAATCACCAGGAATCGAAATGGTGAAACTTATAAAATTTTTTACAATATTCCTGAATTTTAATAAAATTCAGCATTTACCACGGGTTAC
Source organism: Polydrusus pterygomalis (assembly GCA_963969555.1). Lineage (NCBI taxonomy): Eukaryota > Metazoa > Arthropoda > Insecta > Coleoptera > Curculionidae > Polydrusus > Polydrusus pterygomalis. The sequence goes on along the minus strand of OZ018378.1, from coordinate 2,850,428 downwards.
CAGTGCTTTAGGAGATTAAAAATGTTATTCGTACTTTTGGTGTAGCTATGTTTTTTAACTTTTAATTTTATTAAGGCCAAACATTTTAGAGACGCATCATTGTCCTTTTTATTTTGTTTATTAATATATTTCGTTTTCTCTAAAAATCGGCCGAATACCCCACTTTGGGTAACAATTACCCACAGTTTTAAGTTAACACGAATTTAATTGATAAATTACGAAAAGCAAAAACCGAAATTTTGTCAATTTTGCCCATATTTCTTTTTCTATTTTTATTAAATTATAAATCCAACCTTTTTTACCTTAAAACTGTAGGTATAAGTGTACTCCAAAGAGGAATATTTGGCCGATTTTCGGATAAACTGAAGAAGTAACGAAATATTGATCAAAAAACGAAATGACGAAGGCGCCACTAGCGTTTGCTTTTAATATAAATCAACATATTATGCTATTTAACAGCTTTAATATTTAAATGTGGCAAAAGCAGCGTACTATTTATTTTTTTACCTGTACCCTAATAAATGTTGCATATGAATACATAATCTTACTTACATGTCTTAAATGTTTAATGTCTTCCCTTTGCACGATACATGGACTAAATTAACTAAGCTGCCTCAGTACTGATGTTATGATGTTAACCCACTATTGCTGTCAACCTTACGTCACTTAAATGTTACCTAATGTTTTCTTTTACTAAAAAGTATTGAGGCACTGGAAGAAAGAAATGTATAATTTGTAAAAATATTCTTTGTTTAGACGTTGCCATTAGTACATAGCTTAGCCAGTATGTATTACTTTTTATAAGAGCCAATAGGTTTTTTGGTTTCACAGTCACATCTATAATAATTTTATCTTTTTTCAGCTTACCGTATAATCGACAATCTAGGCAAGTATTTTTCGCATTCCTTTCTTCCATATTTTCTTCAAGATGCATGAATTATTTGTCATATATGTTATAACAGTTATCAACTTAAAAAATTATTGGTGTACCTTGAATAACAGAATGTTCGGTAATTCTCTATGGTTTTCAAATATAATCGACTCGTATAAATTTAAAGAGAGGGCCGGTCTGAAATGTTTGGTTGTTCTTTATTTTATACTAGCGTGTACCCGGCATGCGTTGCAACCCGCTGGTATAAATACAAACCCGAACAAACCCGATATTTTAGTACCCGGCATGCCACTTTCTGAAATTGCACCCGTGCGAAGCCGGGGCGGGTCGCTAGTTATACATAAAAACCTTCCTCTTGAATCACTCTATCTATTAAAAAAAAACGCTTCAAAATCCGTTGCGTAGTTTTAAAGATTTAAGCACATATGAATAGGGACAGACGGGCGACAGCGACTTTGTTTTATACTATGTTAAGATAGTACCTATACTTGCAATAATATTGCGTTTGGTGCGTTTCTCAGTATACCGTACTGGCAAGCCTGAAGTTACCGGGCGGATTTTAATGTAAAGAAATTAATACAAAATGGAGTTGGCGCGAGTTAAAAAGAGATTCAACGTTGCCAACTTCTGTTCGAGCGCGATTCAAATTCCTGTTCCACTCTGGCTGCATTCCCCCTTCATAGCAGCAAATACGTTCCGATAGCGAAGCACCCACCGCAATGTTTAATGTTTTAATTTCCTATTTTGGCTGAATTCTTCAGGTAAGTAACCGTAGATACGGTGAAATTCTGCTAGTATTTTCAAATGGTTTATTCGCAAGAACAAAAACCTAAAATTATTTTTTCTAATTTTGTCTCGAAACAGATCTATTTCGAACTCAGAATTTTATTATTTAAAGGTTGGCCCTACATGACATGTGTTTTTTCACCGTTTAGCATAGCATTCTAGATAACTAATATTTTTTAGTCCAAATATGCAAAATACTACACGAACCCACGTATGTATGTTTGGTTGCCTAGATCTACAAATCTGTATGTATTGTTTTAGTTCATTAAAAAACACATATTAAATAATTTATTGACGGAGAACTATTTGGCTTTTGTAGATGCTTCAAGCTATCATTTTCTGCCAAATCCTATCCAAAATTCAATCTACTAACCTTCCAATGTCGATTTTAACTACAACTTTATTTGAATTTTCCATCTTCCCTATACTAAATTGCAATATGCCGTTACGTAAAATCACGTCTTTTGAAATTCGAAAAAAAGTAGCAAAATTGCCCGAATTTCCGAACGCTCTGTATATGTAGATGTACCGAATGTAGAAGGATCACACAACGTATTCCGTCCAATTTCAAATCTCATATCGCTAAAATAACTTTAGAATCTCGTGGTGAAAATGGGTCAATAAATCAAAAAATGACAGTTCGCAAAATAATTTTTGTTGTCCAGAGGCTACTATGATAAAAATAGTATTACCAACATAAAATTTAGACATAAAAATTTACAAAATTTGAAGGATTTATTTTCTTTTAAATATGTGTTTTTATTGAAAAAACTACAAATTAGAAAAAATAGTATAACGTACGTGTTATATAAAGCAGTTTTAAGCACTTGTCCCGTTATAAAACTCGCCGCAAGCGGCACGTTTTTTAACATGGACGCGTGCTATAAAATGATGCTTTATAAAACGTGTACGTTAATATACTATTATGTAACGCGAAGGCCGAGAGTGCAGTGAAAATAGTTGAATTTTTGTGGCCCGACCAACCTCTGTCCAAATCCGCAAAACTATCTTGAATATTTTTGATAGATTTAGGCAGTCGGGGTACATACATACCAGCATTTTTTAATTTTTTACCATAAGCTAATAAAGAGAAACCATTTAAAATAATTGTAGCATTTTTAAATGCAATAATTAGTAAACGACATAAAATATAAATCAATTCAAAAACTGCTGTACAACGTACCTACAACCCGAACGAAATTTCAAATATTGCTGAATTACTGAAGTAAATACCTCCTGCATTCCTTTCGCAGAAAATAAATGATACCCTCTCTGGCCTTGTGTTGCATTTTTCACACCGCACGTCGGCAACACTGATTGATCGTTGTCCTTATTGCGGGCATCTAAACATATTATTTACTCTTTCATACTCATATAAAATGTCACTGTAACTTGGAGTTTGCCAGTAGCGTATACGAATGATATTAAGACAGGCAGAAAACCACAATATCTCTACGTCACTGAGGTTTCAATTCAAAAAATCCATAAATGAACATTGAAAATAGTTGTTTATGTACCAAGGGTATTAGTTAAATGTTTCTGCCCGCAGGCAAAATTTGATTATTCCATCCCAAAAAGTGCAGCATTTTTCGTGCAACGATAGTATATGCCAAGACCTTCTGGAATATAAGAAGGTGTAAGTGAAACAGAATACAGGCCTGTTCACTAAAAATAGCAAGTGAAATTTTTAAATTTCACTCGTGGACTACGTAGGCAACTAGGCAAGTAAAGATTCAAACTAATGGTATTGCCTAGAAGCAAACCAAAATGGCAGCTGATTTGTCGATATTATATCTTGTTATAATTTGACAAGCAGAACTAACCTTAAATTATTTAGTTGAACTCCGTGTCGCTGACTAGCAGACGCCGCGCCGCCTGGAGAACTAGTAGATAATTATGCTCTCTACTTGTAAGATCTTCGCCTTCGGACCATAAATATCTACTTAATAGCCTTGATACATAAATAACTATTGTATCGAAGAACAGATTGCACTTTTTCATATGTTTAAACTCCCCGTATAACCAAAACAAACCCGATCAAACCCAAATAAAAATAGATAATAATCATACTGAATCTGGAGAGCCATAATTTACCAACATAAATCGTTAAAAGGTCATGCCGGTATTAGAAAACCCCCAAATAAATAGTAAATTCCAATTAGTCCCCAAACTTCATATTATGTTCTTCTGCAGGATCAGCAAACTATGACCCTTATCCTTAATGATGGCACAGTATTTATTACCAGACCTGTCATAAATTTCGCATGTCATATAGAAACAGAAACTTGAGGGTATTAAGGAGTCCACAAACCTATTTTTATAATAATGTGTTATATACAAGATGTTCGGGAAAAGTATTTGGAAACTTAGACAGGTTATTCTATATACGTGCCAAAATAAAGGTAGTAAGTCATATGTAACAAAAATTTAAATTTCAATATGAGTATTTTTGAAGTTATAGTCTATCAAAGTTCAATTTTTTCCTTTTCTATTTTTAACATACGGCAATCATTTCTTTACCAATTTTGGCACAGATATTTAACTTGGTTATTTCTATAATTATGTTACAAAAATATTGCTCTATTATGCTACCAGAGGGCACTTTACCTGAAAACCATTTGGTTTCATAATTTCACATACACATTTGTTAAAATAAAAAAACTAAAACTAAGCCACCAGATACAAATGGCGATAATGCCAACCTTTCCATAATTTAAATGCAATTAAGTACTTAACTTACTTAATGTATGTGGTTGTGCACTTTGTGCAACGATTAAACTAATATATTGATAACAAAAAAAATGATACAAATATTAGTTATTTTATCAGGCCCTTAATACCTTTCATAATGGCCAAGTATTTACTGCTAGACCTGTCATAAATTTCCCACGTCATATAAAACGAAAACCTTAACGATTCCAGAGGTTGGGTCACGCAGAGATGTAACTTGCTATCGATGATCCATCCCTGTAAATCATTAAAGGCTCAATTGACCTGACTAAATCTTGCTGATCTTGCTGGGTGGTGAAATATTATGTCTGCCCTTAGGGCGTTAGTCCGGTGTCAGGTGTACATTTATTATTGTCTGAAACTAGGACGGAACAAGGCGCAGTAATACAATGATTTGGCTCTAATTAATGATATTATGTCGTCTTGTTTCTGAGAAAGGGTATTGAAGATCAAGATATTTTAAAGATATTTTTTACAAGCTTCCCCCACTTTTATTATCGAAGAAAAAAGTATAAAAATAAACTATCGTAAAAACGAATGACTTTTTTTCCATGAGAGCCTTAGCAGTAATTACTCAGCAATATTGGTACTCTCAGTATATTCAAATTAGTAAAAGAGTTAAATTATGCAATATTTTTTTATATAACTTTAATGTCCAATTTAAAGCTGTTTCTTAATTCAAATTACTGACTTTTCAATTATATTTTACAAATCTTTATTTACCTCTGAAAATGTTTATTAAAAAACAGCTTCTATGAAATAACCCAGTTTCAGTTAACGTATTACGTACATCTGATCCCAGACTAACACTAACCTCTACATCAAAATAAAATATTATAAAAGTCAATTTTTTTCACCCGTAGGTTGCTCGATATCAGGACCCGAGGGTTGTAACTTGTTCATCTATCATTTACCGCAGGAATTTGGCGATGCGGAACTCATGCAAATGTTTCTCCCTTTTGGGAACGTCATCAGCTCCAAAGTGTTCATTGACCGTGCAACCAACCAAAGTAAATGTTTTGGTAAGTATGATTAAAGTTTATAAGAAAGTACTTAAATAGATAGGTATCGCAACGACTTTTACTACAATTAGCAATACCTAAACCATTTTCCTTTTGTTCGTCAGATGCTTGGGCTACTGATCAGTCATAATATATGACGCATTAATTGGAGATCGGACAATGAGTTACTACTTTGCAAATTGAAAATTGATATTCAGCAACACCCATAGTAGGGATAGATGGAATTTTCTTCCTGCCTTCTGCGTATGCACTGACAGTGCGCAGCTCTTTTTTAGTTATTTTTGCCTATTTGTTAGTTGTTTTGGAGCCGTTTTTTAGTTGTTTTTAGCTGTAGTTAGTTGTTTAATAGTTATTTTGAAAACAGCTAGATACAGCTAAGAACCCCTAAAGAATAGGTAAAGGCAATTTAAAAGACTGCTCCACAACAGCTAAAAACAACTAAAAAAGCATTGCATTAATATCTGTGGTCCGGCACTTGTACCGGATTTGAGAACGCACTTGCAAAATTTTCTGTTTTTACAGAATAACCCCTTTACGACTGACCTTTTCTAAGGTACCGTACTGGGACGCAAGATGTCGCACCGGGTTCTATAATTCCCGTCGATAACTAAAAAAGAGCTGCGTATTATCGGTGCCTGCGCAGAAGGCACATCCCATCTATCCTTATTACCCAAACCGTTTGTTTAAGGGTTAATTTTCTATTTATTTTTAGGTTTCGTATCTTTCGACAACCCAGCCAGCGCCCAGGCAGCCATTCAAGCAATGAATGGCTTCCAGATCGGCATGAAGCGTCTTAAAGTCCAACTAAAAAGACCCAAAGATGCCAACAGACCCTACTAACCTTAAGAATATTCGGCCGCCTTTGAAAAAGGACATTTAGCCGCCATTATAGTATACTAGTTATATAGTTTGTATTTATTCAATATTCAGATTTTGTATTGCATACCTGGCTTTACCTCATTACAACGAAGCAACGAAATTCAAGACAAATTTTGCAGAGTATTTGATCTCGTTCATGTTGGTTGCTTTTTTAAACTTTTGAATTTGAATCTCCAACTTTTAAAAGGGAAAAATGTTGTAAAATGCGTTTAAGGCCAAAGGTTCCTAAAATAACCTGCATTAAAAGAAACATGATATATGACAAAGACAAAGATATGAAATATTTTGTTTAAAATTTCGTAAGCTTTTAGCTGTACTGGGGTGCTCTTTCTGAGCAATTTTGGGACTTATAGGAAAGGCGATAGTACAAATTAACTCTTTTTAGTTTGACAGCGAAGTGAAACAATTTTTTAAAGCATTCTTAGCGTATAACAGTTTTAAGGAGCCTTTAACTCAATCCGAATTATACGAAAATCTATAGTTATTAGTTAGATATAGATATAGTGAAAGGGAGCTCTAGGAGTCCGACTTTTGCCATTTTCACCGTTGTATTTTAGCTTTAAAACTACAAACATTATTGCTATCGACACTTTCTTAAAGTATTGTATTTGATACTTTTTCGTACTAAGTTTTTTTAGCAAAAAGTATTTATGAAAAAATGCCAAAGTAATTTGATGTAAACGTAAGCTACATGTTTTGTTTTATTGATTAGCGTTACACCGCAAACTTTGTATAAATATTAAATATCTAATTTTATATACAAATTACATTGAAATTTGTAACAAAATTTCTTAAATATATATGTAGGTTTCCTAAGATCATCTTTGTAAAAAAAATTAAAATAAAGAATTTAGCAAGGTAAGGTTAAATTTATTTTCGACTTTGTCTTAATTCATAACTTTGCATGATCATCAAAGGTTTCAAATCGCGTACTTACATTCACTTTTACTTTAAAATTTACAGTATAATTATGTAGCTTAAATAATGCACCTACACTATTGGACAAATTATTTGGAAATTGTTGAAAAATATCCAACCCTGTGCAAGTCTGGAAATAAGGGCTAATTTAGTGAAGACCTAGTTGCCGGCTTGACAAAAATACCTATAAATTGACTAATAGCATTATTTACGCCAACGATCGTCCCACAGCCAAATGTTTTCATTCTATGAAATAAAGTAAAATTTTAACGATCGCTTAGCTGTCAAACTATTCGAGAAATTCCAAATGGGCTGTGACTACTAAACAAATCAGTGTTGATTGTACAGGCCGTTTTGTCTTCTCGTAATCGTATATTGTCTAATAATTGCTATTTTAAATACTACGCTAATATGTTTGTAAGTATTATAAATAGTGTGTGTTAACTGTAACAAAGCAAAAATAAGAAAACAAATTGCTGTTCCGATTAGTCCCCTTGATCCGTTGCCAAATTTTACGCCAGGTATGCTAACTGTGATTCTAATTCTAGTCACAGATATACAGAGCAACTCGATAGTGTGACAAAGTAAAATAACAACTTGATAGTTGGAGTAGCAAAATGTATATTTGGGAGAATTGTACATACGCAACAACAACATCCATAAACTTTGTAATCTACCAGCGTAGTATCAAATGGACGCCTGAGGTGTTAGACGGTTACCTCTTTAGATATAAGTTTTTGTACGTGAAAAAAAGTATTTCACAAATTCTTTAATCATTTTCAAATTACTATGAATGAACACCCAGGGCCCTGGTCCCACATCTGTGAAATTTTGTTGCGTCTCCAACTATAAAAAAGTTAATTTACCCACTTATACTATAGGGTTAATCCGGTATGCCCGGGGAAAACCTTGTTAATAGAAACCAAATTCTAAGTTAAGGTGCCACAGGCACAATGTTTAAAGTAACAATACAACTTTACAAAATAATATAAAATTTCTACTAAAATTTTAAGCATAATCCTTAAAAAGTACCAACTATATATTAATCTGTAAATTTTTAGGAGTAGTTACAGTTAGGTTAGTCAAAAATTGGATTTACCCGCTGCGAGAGATCTGGTGTAGTTCTTTTGCCATTTTACTTCTTGACGGTTATTTATATCTGTTCTCATTCTCTACATATTTTAATTTTTAATAAGCATTAATGCAGATATTTTATTGTTTTAACAATTTTTCTTTAAAAATATTGCGTCTTACTTCTAATGCAAAAAGGCACAAATACTAAATTATAACATTTCTTGAAAAGTTGAAAAAAAACTTTAAAGTTACCCGAAATAATGAAATAAGAGTTATGTTAGCAATTATGAGTTTTTCAATCCTCATAAGTATATCGGGAAACTAGAAAATTCAATAGCGGAGCCAATGACACCAATTGACAAATTTACTACAAATTTTAAAATTTAAAATGTACCAAATCTGCTAAGTTTTCAGCAAAAAATAATTATATAATTTCATTCAATGGCAATTAAATTCGTTGATTCTAAAAATCCGTGAGAAACAAATATTCATGTAATGTGATTTTAGTCACTGTAAAGATCGTTATATATTGTAATTATACAGAATGATAGTAACAATCAGCGCAAAAAAAATTAAATAGTAAAAGAACTATGAATGGTTCTATCAAAGGGTATGTGCCATCTATCGATTTTAGAACAATGCGTTCACAAGTTTAAGAATTTTATCAAATTATAAGTTTATATTATATTAATAAATATCAAATGCCAGAGTTGAGCGTTTTCGCCAAAATAGTTGTTGAAAGTTAGTTTACGCTTTGCGAGGCTAGGCAAAGGCAGTCCCAGGGCGAGTGACATTATTTGGTTAATTGGATAATCATTTTATCAGTTTGGTAAAGCTATAATATAATTTGGCTGCGTCCTTGGTGCAGTTATAAATTTGAAAAATTAGAAACTCGTAATTGCTATGCAAATATTAATCATTTTATACAAAATACGTATGTAAAGTACGCCCAGCGAGAGTTGACTGAGATATAAACCGGTTTATTGAGCAAGGTTCATTCCTAACTCGTATACAAAATTTCGTTCTATACGTCAAGTAGTCGCAAGCTAATCAGGCCCATAAGCGGACAGAGAACCATTTTTCAGGGGCAGTTATGTTTCCGTAGACCAACCAACTTTAACAAACAGCATATTAGTGTTTCTATTGAGTTAATTTAAATGGTAGGGTTTTTAAAATAATTTTAGCAATCGTCTTAATATTAGTGTGTTTTACAGTTGTTTTCGGTATCCAAATCCAGTTTTGAAACATTTTAAACAGTCCAACTTAAGCGGGGAACTCCAAAACACAAATGGGCTACGTGCATTATTAAAATTACCTAAACTGATAAAATGTGTCCTTAAAATTGTACCTCTCCTTCGGGCCATTCACTAGTCAAATTATTGGGCCTCATGGCTGCAAAATTAGTTAATATTTTAGGATTAATTTTAGTCTTAAGACTTATATATATATATAAATATATTTAGTAAACATAATATTTATTGACTCTAATGTAGAAACATTTATGATGTATTAAAATACATTTTTTGGTTTGAGTTTGTTGGCTAAAAACTATGTGCAATATTTTTACAGAACGACTGAAGCATCGTTAGATAAAATCGTGATTATTGTTTTGTTTTTATTAAAGAAAATTAGCGGGTGTATTGGAAAAGTGCCAAGAAGCATATCATTTTTGTTTTATCTTAACTTTTCAGACCCGACGTTGAAATTACGCCTTCTAAAAAGTTAAGTGTGGATATTTTTCCTTTTACTTGCACTAAACACAGTTATTATAATATTTCTTCTGTAAATACTTACGAAACTTACATGTATTGTACACTACTGTCAGTAATACTAACAAAACTAGCAAGAAATTTTAAAATCAACGTTATATGACAATAAATTAACTCTTTAAGCTTCCATAAAACAAAAATAAATATGCTTTTACAGCTTTATCCTCACTGATCACCTGTCGAGTTTTGCAGTTTCCTAATTCTTCTACATGACCGAATAGATTTTGTAAGGTTTTCGGCAAGAACTGTTTACATAATATTTTAAAATGTAATCATATGTTTTATTTCAGTCTTCGTGTTTTTATTTCGGCAAGCCAGAAAATGAAAACTAAAAATACTACAAACAATATAATATACCTAATCGAAACCGTCCAAGAGTATTGTAATATTATCTTTTTCTGTTTAGTTTGTTCTTGCCGTTGGCTACTATTAGTACCTAATAATTTGTAGTGCAATTATTAAAAAGAATTTTAAAGGGCCGTATAATAGTGCAATCCCATAATAATCGTATCACTCGAAATTGTGCAGCCATAAAGCAAAGGTGAGTCGTATCCCTCAATGTTGTTGAACCTTTAAACACCACCAGTTAGTTGTCTTACTAATTATTGTGAATCATTAGCAGGAGGAAAGGTCGGGTAATTCCATTTGGTAAAATAGGTGATTTGGCATTTTAAAAGCAAAAAAGCATCGCCCATTATCTGTTGCAGATTTAAACAAATTTTAATTTTCTATGGGCAAATAATAATGAAATTTATTTACTCCTTTAAGTCATTGTTTAACAAATCTACATCTCACAAACCACATTATAAACTAATTATTTTTAAATAATTTATAATTACTGTTACCATTAAAAATACTTAAGATCAAATAATACTAGTGGCGCATTTGCCGTTTCATTTTCTTATCAATATTTCGGTTGTTCTTCGTTTTCTCTGAAAAGCGGCCAAATACCTGTTTTTGGATAGGAGTTACCTACAGTTTTAAGTTAAAAAAAATTTAATTTTAATTCTCCCCGACTACTTTAACACCGAAATTGTTTGTCATAAACCAACTACCCTACATGCTGGAGGGCGATATATTTTTAACTTTAAAGTGCCAAAGCACCCACATCAATATGAAATATATAGTATCACTGTTAATTATAAACTCTGAACGAAATAGTGAATCGTGCAATTATTGCTAATTAAACAAAGGCCGTTACTAGGAAACTATATTAAAACCAACATTTAAACTAAAAAAAATGCCGAAAATCTTACAAAATGTCTTTAAAAAAGTCATGGTTCTAGCTTTACCAACATCGTTTCTTATGCACAATCTCGCGACAAACATTTGGTTACCTAAATTTAAGCATAGTTGTAGATTTTTTGAAAATTGTACATATTGAGCTTTAGATATTTTTTATAAGATACAGAACGTAGGTTAAACTTTGAAGTTGGAGCTGTTTACGTATTATTAAAGGAAATAAAGATTTCTTCTTTAGGCTAGTTCTTAGAGACATAAAATTAAGTTATAAAAGGACATAGTTCCGAACAAGCATGTTTTGTGCTAAATGACCTATTCGTGTATAGATATGATATGTATCGAAACGATAGAATATAAAAAAAAATAGGATAACTCGTGGAGCATCTTACTTTAGAAAATAATCGACCGTTTCAATACACATCAACAAAACTGTATGTAAGAGCTTCAGTTTGAACCAAAAACATTTCACGGGAAGCACAAAACAAACATAACCAATTACTGCTAATCTAAAGCGACGTTAGGTAGAGGTAAAAATTAACGTGGGGACTAAATCCTGCATATTCCTTCCCATTCTAGGGGGTAGTCTTTTGTTAGTTCTTTATTACCTAGTTGTTTTTAGCTATTTTAATTTGTTTTAATCATAAACATAAATAATGATAAATTCCTCCTATGAGGTGGCGGGTTTTCTGAAATAATAAAAAATATTTTAAATAGCTTCAATAGATTCAAATTAATTTTAGGCAATGGAAAATGTAAATTATGCAGCCCCTTTTTGATTTTCTAGCTATCGCCTGTAGCCAAGGGGGAGGTAATAGGAGTTCTGACCCCCCCCCCCCCCCCCCCGGAAAAACAGAAATATGCACAATTTTTTTTGAAACTTTAATTATTATCAATAACAATTTTGCTGCTTCCATTCCTATAATTTTACAAATTTGTCATTATGCTGACCAGCTGACCTGACACTGTGTCATTTAAATCCGTAGCTTGGCGGGCGGGGGGGGGGGGGGGGGAGATGATTGGGGTTTAACCTTCCGCTCCCGAAATGTATACTGGGTTTAAAGAGCAAACACACTACTGTTTATATACCTTGGGCGTGGCCCCGAAAATTTATCACCTGTGGCCCTTTCTTACTGCATTGACAAAATTTCAAATACAAACTCATTCTGAACCCCCCCTTTGACTTTATCCTAGATCCGCCTGTGACTGTTTTTAGTTGTTGTTAAAACAACTAATAAACGGCGCCATAATTAACAGTTTCAAAACAACAAAAGATACCCAAAAACAACTAAGAAAAGACCACGCCCTAAAATGGGATAAATATTCCAGGATTTTGGCCCCGTGTTAATTCTTATGGGATACCTAATACTAGAGCAGCCCTGGAGTTACCTTTGCCAATACAAAATATTGCAATAAATTGAATTAAATGTTTTTGCAGGTAAATTTTTGTAATTTCTTACTTAAGTTCTAACTAAAACATCCAAAGTACACAGTAAAATTTTGAATTTTAGCCCAAAACATGTTGGTTTAGAAGAGTATCACTTTTAATTTAGGCATGAACTAGTCTACTTGCAGTATTATTATAATTAAATATTTTTAAAAATCAGCTATTATTATAGTACAAATACCTGTAGCAGATTGAAGATATAGAACGTTTAAAAGCGGCACAAAGTACGTTGATAGCGCACAAAAGTGATTAAGAAAACAGGTTTTTAAATTAGATAGCAAATAAAATTAAGGTGAAAATATTCATATAGCTTGTAAATTTTAACGTAAGAGAGCGCTTGAATTTAGGGAGCCAAATAGTTTTTCAAAAATCGTTTAACCAAAAACAACTTGTCTTATACATATATTACCAAACGAGAATAAAGTTTGGCAACTCCACTAAACATTTTATACTTGTAACGTTATACATTTTTCCCAATCAGCAGATTAGATGTAAACTAACAAGAGGGTAGGAAAAACAGTTTTATCTTGAAAATAAGATAAAAATGGCCTATAGTTGTGTAAAACCGTGTAAAAATATTCTTTTAAATTAAAATATTGTCTCTACCCGCTTGTAAAAACCCGTTTATATAAATGCGATCGTGATTAAAAGGATACAGGGTATGTTTTTGCAATTATTTGTTGTAAAAGTATCATCTCGAGTTTATGAAATATTTTTGAAAATTAATTTCCCGATTCCAAAATTTCAAGTGAAATTTTTTCCGCGAAAATTTGTTTTGGAAGTTAAAACAAGAAATTACAACATTTTTAAAACAACAAAATATGTTACGTAAGGAACGTTATAGCTACTTTAAATATTGCGAATCAAATTGTCTCTCATGAAGTGGTTTTATTTAAGAGCAAACACTAGTTAGGCCTTCGCCATCTTGTTTTTTGATCAATATCTCGTTTATTTTTCGTTTCATCCGAGAATCGGCTAAATGCGCCTCTTTGGAGTACAATTACCAACAGTTTTACGTTAAAAAATGTTGGATTTATAAATTAATAAAAACAGAAAAAGAAATAGGGGCAAATTTACCAAAATTTCGGTTTTTGCTTTTGTCAATTCATCAAGTAAATTCATTTTAACTTTAAACTGTAGGTAATTGTTACCTAAAGACGGGTATTTGGCCGATTTTTGGAGAAAATTAATAATAAACGAAATATTTATCAAAAAACTAAATGGCGAAGGCATCACTACTGTTAATTTGCTTTTAAATACGAAAAAATAATTTAAATCGTCATCAGTAAAAAAGTGCTTTAATTTAAATTTTCCTAATATTTGTTCAAAAAATATATTTTCAAAAAATTGTATTTTGAAAATTTGTACTTAAAAAGATAGTATTTAAAAATATTTCATGAACCCATCATCACGAGGGGGCGGCCATTGTGTTTTTAAATCTCCCGAAATTTTTGACACAGGTCCGCCATTATTTGGGACCCTCACTTGAAATTTATATGTATGCTATATTTTGAAGAAGAGCATTCAGTTATAGAATGTTATTACAATAAATTCAGAATATGTTGTGTGAACAAAAATAATTGGGATTTTGGTATATTGATATCTGCACAAGGGTAGTAACGCATCGATCGATTGAAAAGAAAAAATCTAGAGGAGTCAAACATTCAAATAGGTATAGTAAGTTATTTTTATAAGACCCTTTTTAAGCAATTAGCAGAGTATATTTAAAACTGGAACGCAGTCGATCGCACGGTCGCGCTTGGTCAAAGCGATTATGAGTAACTCGGTAACGTAGTTCTCGTGAGCCTAGCTTAGTATGACCTGTATCCATGCAGTTTTCCTTTAATTACAGTAGCCAATAAATAGGCTGGTACTTAAGTTTTTAAAAGTCAGGCGCCCAAGCCTCCCACCAATGGGAATATTTCAGTCCGTTGCTTGTCCGGACACACGGTGGCGCGATCCAGTTGTTGGTTCGTACGTCGCGAAGGCGTGTTGTTTTACGTTGTTCGCGCTCGTAAAGAAAGTAATTCTCTTTTTAATTGACAATGCATTTTTACAATGTTTTTGGAGCAAAACTTGGAAATTAAGAACATAGAGCAGCCTTACCCGATTTAAAAATGGAAAAAACTCAGGATTGGCAAAAAGTGCGTGTGCTAAAGTTTAATGAAAATATTTATTCAAAAAATACTTGGAAGTGCGGGTGGAATGTATTTGATAGCCTTTTTTGTTTTATGTATGTGTTATTTTGAGGGGAGGAAACGTGGTCCCGAAAAGGAACCGATGACCTTGTCCATATCTGGGAAAAAATGGAAACACATGAAAAATCAAATATAGATATTATACACATCCTTATTTCTGCGGCGCAAATAAATAATTTTTGACCCTACCTTACTAAAATATCTTGTCTTGTATACAATATACATGGTATAAATTAAATAGAGCAAAATTTATTGAAACATTCGGCAATTAAAGAAGCCTTGTCTTAATTGGATGAGTTAAATCGCGTGACCAAACACAATCTGCCTACCCGGCTACAAAATATTTAATATCGACAAAATGTAAACCAATAACCCTAACAATATTAGTTTGTGCGTATCAATGAAGTGAAATAAGCCTATTGATTAATTTATTACATTCTATAACTAATGGTTTCTTCAAATTTGTTATAGTAGTACATATGAATCCTCTCATCTCATTTTGTACATAAAATATTTTATCGGGGTCCATCAACCACCACTCACAGTCTAAAACAAGTAGGAAACCCAAATTTAATCGTTTTTCTTCGGAATTAACTCTACAACCCGCTTATACAATGAGGAACTTTAGTTTTTAAATTATAAGCTACATTATAATGTTAAAACGCTTAAAAATCGTTCATGTCGTTCGCCATAAGAAACCAACCTAAAAATGTTGACCCACCATCACCCATACCATACATATATCATGTTCTTAAAGTTTATAAGATATACTTATTTTAGCCATTTAGTAGAATATTAGTAGTTAGGTTTTAGAACTAGGAATTATTTATTGATTATTATAGAAAAAAGTATGGCATCTAAATTTTAGATGACACGAACGACTAATACCTACAGGATTATTTGGTGACCGAATTTATGAACGTTTTAAACATCAAACCTTTAGTATATTTTTTAATGTGTAGATTTTTTAACGACTCGGCAATAATAGGCCTCCTATCGATTTTTTAAAAATTCTGGATGAAGAGCGCTCTAAGTTCGAGTTATTTCTACAACATATATTTTTTCAATAACATCGGATAACGAGCAGTCACAATTCCTTTTTAAAAATCCTCTAAAAAAACAAGTAAAACCTATATAAATTACTTTAATTGGTCCATTATTTTTAACTATCAGTAGTATTTGAGTAGCAATACGCTGCAACCACATAATATTATCTAACAATATATTTTTTCATAATTTCACTGATAATTTTATATAAAAAGGTTTGATTTTTAAAACAAGAAAACTTGTGAACCTGACAATAGCTCTTATTTTTTATCGGAGTGTTTCATGTTGATATTTGATCACCCAAACTTTGTAACCGATTGTGGTACTCATATTAGACCTTCCTATATCTAATATCGCCTAGAAGGTAGAGTTTGCTTTTTAAGTTTTTATGCAATAGGTCTTTATAAGTATGTTTTTTAATAATATTTAATTTTTACATAGGTACACTATACTTATATATATTTACCTATTTACGGCAAGGACATGATAGGTATTTTATCACATACTTATAGAGACTTATTGTCTATGCCCAACATAGGATGCTGGGACCAAATCGTACATTTTTATTGTGCTTGCTCGAATTTTGTTTAAATTTTATTTTTAGTGATAATTAACTAACTAGGCAACAATTTCTTTTCCTACTTCTACCTGCTTCATATCAAGGATTTGTGTAATATAGTCGAAACATGTACAATTTCTAATGCTGTGCTATTTACTTCTTTCTAGTCGCAAAGTACTTACTTAATATATTTTTATATTTATTTATTTATTTATGAATTGTGTAATCTTATGTATTTCTTTTGATCTCTATAAAAAATGTATTTATTTATTTATTTATTTGTTTTAAATGTCATAGTTTCTTACTGCGAAAGTATATTTTGTTATAGTATATTGTATATGGTGTATACCAAAAAAGCAGTATGGCCAAAGCTGTATTAAAACTAGGACTTATGTTTTAAATATCCTGTTGTAAAATAATTCCGCGCAGCTTTACGATGTTATATGTAAGCTCATTTTTATGTTTTATAAGCCTTTTATACAGTATTATTAAGCTAATTCTCGCGCAAAGATTATCGAAATTATGAGTACCCAGATTCAAAGGTGTACTGTTCATTTTTACAACAACCACGACCAGAGGGTTTTATCCTAAAACTGTTTTTGAATTTGCTAAAACAGTAAATTTGTACTAATAATAATTGTTATTATGGTTAATAAAAAGTGGTCAAAAAATTCGCCTCGGCTGAATACTTTTCATTTTTTAGAAAATATGAATTTGTACTTTACTATATACATATTATTATATAGAGGAAGGACATGTACTTAATAAGAGGTTTGGAAATAAGTACACGGTGGGCCAAAGAAAGTGAGAACATTATTCTTGTTTGAATAACTTTTTTGTTTAAAAACATTTATAAACCAAATTGGCAGGAAATATTAACACAAGTAGAAGTTCTCGTAAAGTGGATTTAAAAACAAAAAAATTGAATTAGAATATTATACAGAGCAGGTTGAAAGAAGAAGTAACTTAAAACAAGTCGCATAAATACGATCTTCTTTTTTTTATTGCATTTTCAACATTCTTTGAGTTTTTTTGCTATATCATACTACACCTATTATACAAATAGTTTTTTAATTATATTTATTTTCTTAGTTTTATTTTTAAAATATCGAAAAGTTATTACACTAAAAATTTTAGTTTTCTTCTAACGTCAATAAACCGGACATTTTTCTATTAATAGGTAAAAATAGGTACTTACTTACACAGAAAAATAAGGGTTTACTTACTTATCGCTGATAATGCAAAGAAGTGTATTTTCATATGTTCATAATATGTCAATGTTTAATGTCATCAAACAAAATAAGACCAGCTCGGTAACTATCGATATAGCTATTATAGCCTGTAATTTTTCGAAAATTGCACACCTCTTAGGGGATTTGTTACACATGAAGGAAATATTCAGTAAATTAAAAATCCTGTGGATTTAAATTTTTTGGCCACAATTTATAGACCTAGTTTTTCCGTGTTTTAGCACACACGATTGATATAGGAAAATATTTTCGTTTTAATTATTCTACAATTGTTATATATTCACAAGTTTGTGTGATAATCAATTTGTTATTATATCATTGATGGGCGTTGGTATCTCTATATAGAGGATTACTTTTTCAGCAAATTTAATCTGTTTTGGGACTTTTTCAGAAAGTGTACAGCCATACTTTGTTGCATGACTTTATTACATTTTACACTAAATTTACCATAAATAAATTATTATTATGATTATTATGATCTATTAGTAGATAAACTAAAAATAAAAGTATTTATAATCTGCTAACTTATAATACGATACTGTAAAAACATATGATTAAATATAGAGACAATGAATGCGTGATTCTTTCTATCCATGTATGAAAATAATCATCAATATTTTTTTTACATTGTCAATTTTGCTGGTATTTTATATTTACATTACAATACAATACTTACATTGATAAAACAAATACAAAAAAAAATCATTAGTTTTACATTTGTAACTTTTACTATATCAGGATTTAATATTGTATTATAATGACAGATGCAGTATACATTTACTGTATATTGACAAGAACGATTTTCCAGTTTAAGAAAATTTGAACAACTGTGTATTTCTTAACTTTAACCGCAATTTTTTAAAATAACTGGTACTATTATGTACCAAAGTATGTATTTTTAAAATAAATAAAGGTTCTCCACGTGTTTAAAGACCTTACAAAATATTTACGTCCTTTTCTGGCTAATTTTTTATTTTAAAGATACAGTTCGACAGATCCAACAGACTTGAATTACTTAAAGTTTACTTATTATTACAAAGTCAATATACAAGAAAAAATTAACTAAATTTTTCTGATGGTCTTCTATTTAAATATATGTACGTATAATAACATTTCCTGTCGCATTAAGGATAAGAACTACGCAGAAAAATAAAGAGCTTAATTCGATGCTCAAAAACGTTTACCATAATCCACTATTTAGGTACCTAATACCTACCATTACAAACTGGAAAAATCATTAAGGTCATTTCTTATTTATTATATTTATTACTATTACTAACTTTTTAACCGCCAAGTGAATTCGACCCAGATTTGTACACACTATTAAATAAAACCCGAATGAATTTATTAAGATAAATTAAAGTTAAAACATTCTGGATTGGATTCGTTTGGTCAGCTATTCAAGTTCATATAAAACTTTATAAAAGAATTATAAATTAATAAAGTTAATTATAACGCAAACTGGACATTTCTTTCCCCTACAAAATAGACGAACGAGTCTTCACGGGTACAGTAAGTAGTGATTGGTCGCCTAGGCCGCCAGACACCTGATGTCAACATTTAAAAATGTAATTTTTTAAATTATATCTAAATCTTTATAGTAGTTTTAGATAGATAGACAGGGAGACGAGCGGTATTACCATATCCAAAATCTATATCAGTTTGTAAGAATCGGTTTGCAATAAAAAAAAAATGTAATTAAGTACCTACTTTAAATATTATATTATAGAAAGTTCTTATGAAAATATTTTAATTATTAATTTTACTTTGTAGGTATGACTTTACAATAGTATTCGTAATAAAAATAGACATAGTATGATGACGCTATACTAGGACTAGGATTGGTGGTAGGTACCAGCAAGTGGTTCCTCCCCAAATCATACAAGCAAGACTGATGAAGGCCGTGCATGGCTGTCAGCATCGTAGGCTTAGTATTCGGTCTTGTTTTATAGATACATCCGGTCGATTATCTGTTATATCTATTAAACACGCCAAAGTTAAGTAGATTTCAGATGAAAAAAAAAATTATTTAAAACGAACTCGGAAATAGTAATAAATCTTTGGGGAGGTGCGTAGAGTACCGAACAAACCTATTTTTCTGTGCCTAATACTGAAACTGATAGTTGAAGAGTAGATTCTGAATATCGATACCTTACTTTGAAAACCTCGTAAGTGCATTTTCCTATATTTTGCAGTAGCAAAAAAAACTGTTTTGTGTTAGTTGTAAATAGTGGTATGTGAAAACCTCTGCACTTTTTAGTAATAACAAACGATGAATGACTAACCTTTTACAATGTAACGGAGCTTAAATTTTATTAGTAGAACAGTATGTAACAATCCTTACAGTGGCGGAACTACCGGTGTTCAATGTGTGCGAAGCACACGGGCCCGGGCTAAAAAGGGGCCCGGAAGCGGAGCCACAAAAACATAAAAATTCAAAACAAAATGTTCTCATAGAAAAAAAATGCAATACTCCGGAAACGTATCCGCAAAACTACTTTACTCAATACTTTTATAGATAGTATATAACTGAAATAATCACATAAAACGGCCATCATTTTTTTTATTATTGTTTTTATTAAACCCACTTGACTAGATGGTCATCGAGACACGAGAAGCTCTTCGTTTTAGATATTATGGATATTTTTAAAAACACTGGCAAAAATAATTTTAACCTCGACAAATAAAGCGAAAGTTAATGAAGCAAAGTATTTAAGAAAACACTTGGAAAAATTTGAAACCATTTTTCTTATTGTTTTTCAAAATAAAATTCTAAAGAATAATTGATGCATTGTCAAAACTTTCACAAAAAAAAGAGCAAAATATTGAAGCTGCGTCTAAAATGTTTACCACCGCCACTGAAATCATAAATCAAATGAGAAATAATTTTGATGTAATTAAAACGGACTCTGTTATTTTGGCTAGGCAATGGGGCGCACTACTCCTGAATTCGAAAACAAAAGGATATCAGGACCAAAAATAATTTTTGATTATGTTAATAACCATTATCAAGTTCAAACAAGTGATGATTGGTTTTTTAGAATAATTGTGTTTTTTAAAACTATAGATATAATTAAAGCTCAATTAAAAAATCGAAGTTCTGGCCTTTACAAAATTTGTTCTTATTTTCGCATTTTGTTCCCCAACGTGTTACGAGATCCTTCTTTTTCTGATAAGGATATTTTTTACGATATGATTCAAAGCCATGCATCTTCAATATTTAGAAGATATCGCTGATAAAATTTCATCGCAAGTGCTTTCATTTAGAGAATGTTTTAGATAATTTAACTTCTATTTTTGATTTATTACATTTTATATTGGTATAAAATTATTATTCATCTTCCAGTTTTAGTGAAATTGTAACTGCCTGCATTTTTTTTTTGATCCTCCCTATTTCGGTTGCATCAGCTGAACGGTCTTTTTCCAAGTTAAAGTTAATTAAAACTTATTTGAGAAATTGATGCATGACCGATAAAAAATTATCGGCAATTATTTCTATAGAAAATGAGGAAGCTCAAAAAATAGACATTTCTAATCTGATTTCAAACTTTGCGCATGCAAAAGCAAGAGCACTTGTCTACATGCAGGCAGGCGCTTATACAGCTCTTAGTAAGGGGGGGGGGGGGGTAATTAAAGGAGCGCTTAAAAAAATAGAGCCGCAGGAGAAAATTTTTTGGGTGCCACGCCCTTCTTTCAATGCTTGTGCTTGATTTTTAATTAGGAAAATAAAATACACAACACAGAATCCTCAAGAAAACCACAAAAACATTGTAACAAACCATAAAAATGCTTTTAAAAAAATTCAACCAAATTAGCATCACAGAAAAATAAAGGATTAGCATCGGTAATTCAGCTTTACGAGTCGCCGTAAGATGGCGCTCGTGTTTGAGGTGGGCTATCAAATAAATGATAAATGGTTTCTTATGGACATGATAACTATTTTTTTCCACTACTAACCTATAACATCGCCATTATTGACCGATTAATTAACGCCAGAAATCGTTTTTCTCTCCCTTCTCAGTTGCTATTGACAACGGTCAATAATAAAGCATTGAAATCCATTATTGACCGATCTATTTAAAACCAGGTAACTTGATTTGTTAATTCCCCAACAAATAACATGAAAGGTGATATGTCAACAAAGCCAACTGACAAGAAAACAAATTATCTTGCCAATATGCCAAAGCAGGTATAACTTGATTAAAATATATATTTATACCTACCTAATATTTTTTATAATTTATTAATACTGTACAAAATAAAAGTGTTAGTAGTGGAAAAAAAATTATATTAACCACGGTTTAGACAGCCTATAGCCCTCGCGCCCTAAATCCCTCGTCGCTTCGCTCCTCGTGATTTAAACTTGACGCTTGGGCAATAATGATGGCTGTCTAAACCTTGGTTAATAATATACTATTATTAGTGATGGGAATAACCAACTTATTTTAATAACCACCGAATACCGAGAATTCAAGTAATTTCAAAAACCTGAAGAAGATCCTATCTTACACCCCGAGAAAGCCAACTCTACTTTTATAAATTGTACCATTATTCATTATAAATATGGAAATCAATTACAAAACAACGTTATTTGTCTTGTCTTGTCTTCATTCAAACTCAAACGTTATTTGTTATTTTTATTGTTATTTCGAAAAATAAAATGTCAATTGTCAAAAGTAAAATTAAAAAACGAAGAAGAAGATGACGACACCGGCACCGGCCCACCTGCGCAGCGAGAGCATCTATCGGCCAACTATCGAACTAACCAAAAAACCGGGACAGAAATTGAATATGCCCTTTATTTTTCTGTGGAAAATGTTGTCCATTGTCGATCGCCTTCTCCATAGTCTGCAATAATGAATCATATAAAAAAATGTTGATAAACAATGAAGGCTGAACGCACAGAAAAATAAAGGGTTTAGCTTTAAGCCCAAATTTTTGTCCAACTTCCTAATATAAACCAGGCAACCAAATAAACAGGAACTAATATGACTGGTTGGCATTGCCACAGAATATTCTACGCGTAGCTATATATTCTGTGACATTGCGTTTAAACGGTTCTCAGACTTTAGGAGGTTGAGGCGGAGGGCGGAAACAATTTAGTAATAATAGTAATGCCTAAATAATTAACAAATCGATGTCAACGTCGAACCACCCCAGCTACTAACATTTATCATGTCCTGCAAAGAAAATTTATAGGGTTTGATCGATGTACTGAGCAACGAATACTTACACCAGGGTCCTGAGAATCTGTTTTTGTCCTGACGTACATTGTAGACGGCTATGAGCCAAACTCCAAACTACCTTTTACTTTTCTGTGGTGTGGACTATGGAACAGAGAACTACCTTGGTAGGTAGTTCTCTGCACAGAAAAATAAAGGGTTCTCTGTTCTCTGCTATGGACAACAAGGTAGGATTAAAGCCGGAGTCCCATGCATACGATTTCCGACGTCCGATATCCGAAAATAATTTGGTTTTCGTACGAAAATGTTTTGCATATCCCATGGACACGACTTTCGGATCCGAATTTCTTTAAACAGTACGTTAAAAAGAAGACGAAGAAGTCTGACATTTAAACATAACCTTCAACTTCAAACTTTAAGCAGTACGTTATTGGCACTATTGGCAGTACAAAAATGTATTTTCTACGTTGTTTAATCATTATTATGTTAAATATCCAAAAAGCACAGAAACCACAGACCGAAACCAAATAAAAGTCAAATATGTAGTAAAGTGAGGTTAAAAGACTTCCGACATCGGACAAAAGTTAAACTAAATTCAACTCGTACGACGCGTCGTAAATTATTGTTAAAATTATTCGGATAAAATTTGACCCAAAATTTTCGACCAATGACAGCGCCGACGTATCATCGTATCGTCGGAAATCGTATGCATGGGACTCCGGCTTAAGATATGGAGCTCATGAGATTTTGACGTTTCCTCTGTCATCAGTCAAAAGGTTTGTTTATTGTTTATTTTTGACAGCTTGTAAACAATTTTCAATTTTTGAGAAAATGGTGAGTTATAATAACTATTTAAACGTATTATTATTAAAATGTAGCACTGATAACGAAATATTATTGTAGGCTTTAAATAGAGACAAAAAGGAGGAACTTAGGGAGCAACAAATTAAACGTATCAAGGATGACACACTCCAACTGGTCAAGGCTCAAATGGAGCAGAAAACCCGTTTCGGAAATCTTGTACGTTTCATGAACAAGCAAAAAAAAGAATTTGAGGATGAGCAGCAAATCCAAAGGTTAAAGGAACAGACATCTTTAAATGAACATCGACACGAGCAAGAGAATGCTTTGGCGCGAGAGCTAACTGATATTAAAAGAGAAGAGGTTAGGCAGCTGAAATTAAGGTAAAATTTAAATTATCATCCTAGAAAGCAGTGTTGCTTTTATTATAAAGAGTACAAAATATTTAAGAAAGTTTCTATAGATGGCAAAGTCACTACAAATCAAGTAACTCGTGCAAGCTGTTTATATTTTTGTATCCAAATCATTTTTCTATGTAAGATTTCAATTTTATACCTTCCAGTAATCAACCAACGATTTATTGTAAAGTTAAATTGATTACCTATAATTGATATAATAATTTGTTTTTCTAATAAAGTCAAGATTTAAACTATTGGGCCTTCACTGTTCTGCCCAGATCTTTAAGGTGGTTTTTTTTTATCTAACTGAAACTAACCATTTCAATTTAATTTGTAATTTACCAATTTTCCTACTTGGCACATCAAAGAATAGTTTTTCACTCATAATTCTATTGTAATGTTTCTTTTAAGACAACAACTACGAGAAAATTCACATGAACTTCGAGAACTTGAAAGAAAGTTGAAGGCAGCCTATATTAATAAAGAGTTAGCTGCACAAATAGCACAAAAGGAAGCTGAAAAAATTAATCAAAAGGTAAAATTTAAATTTAAAAAATTGTTCTTCTGTGGTTTAACATGATTTTCTAGTATTATTGGGGCCAATTAGACTGAATATATAATTTTTATTTAAATGTTTAAAAATTAAACTAATGCCTACCTATATTTCTCGTTTTCCTTAGATTCAAGAACAAAGGACTTATGAAATCATGCAGACTGCTATAATTAAAGAAGCTGAAATAAAAAGATCAATAGCAGAGGAACAAATAATCAAAAAAGCCCAGTACAAGCAAGAGCTTCATGACCAGATGATTTTAGGGGAAAAGTCAAAGAGATATTTGTATGAGGAATTTTTGAGAGAAAAGAAGATGATAGATGATATTATTCAGAGAATTCATGATGAAGATGAGAGAGAAATACAAGAGAAAATGTGTAAAGTAAGTAAACCTATATTATTATAGGTAGTATAGTATAGGTTTTTAGATTTAGCAATGGGTAATAAAAAGTAATCACAGTGATTTTGGGTTTTAAATATATATAATAGAAGCGAGGATAGAAGGTTTTTTGTTTAAAATAATTCAAAAATTTTTTTATTATTCAAAAAAATAAACACTAATATTAAATGTACGAATTCTCCAAATCTATAGGTAGGTAATTTATTACATTATTGTAAATCAAAATGTAATTTTAAAAGATAACGTCATAGTGGTCACATGGTTGCAAAATGGTCTAAGTCTTACCTACATCTACTAATTTATTTAAAGCTTTCTGATGATTAATATTAATAATTTCTGGTTCAGATTTCATCAACATAGGTGATCGAATTGCTAATCTCCCATAGTTGTACCATTTAAAATTAAAATATCTCTAAAATTACTAAAGAACCAAATTTACTCTTTAGATGATGAAAACAAGAGAAGAAATGATGGCATTTAAAGCTGCCCAAGACAGATGGAAGCTGAAGAAGAAAGAAGAAATTGAAGAAGAAAACAGGAGAATACAAGACTTTTTAAAGAAGAAGGGGGCCGATGCTTCTGTGAAGTAAGCAAACCTTAAACTTCTATTTTTTTTTTTAAATTTATTGACACACCTGTCATTTTAAAAATCCCTATTGGACTAGAAAATTCTGATCTAATTTTTTTAGTTGTTGTATACCAAAATTGTGTATTATATCATTGAGTAGTTTTATCCATTATCAAAGAAGTAGCAGTTTTATACAGTGTCACCATTAAAGTCCGCACCATATGGAACTTTTTTTTATTAATGGGGTTAGTCAAGGGGTTAGTTAAAATTAAATATCAGCAATCGTTTTTGCTTCAAATTGGACTAAAAATTATATATTCAATTGTCACCATCTGTCACTCGGTATCTGTCAAAAATTACATTTTTGACAAAAAATGCTGAAAAATGGCATTGTTTTACCGAATTTCAAAAAATGTTATTAAAAAAAGTTGTTTCTAGTACAATTTTAGGTCTAAATACAAAGTTTCAGATATCTACCGCAAAGTTGAATTTTTTGCCATTTTTTCAAAGTCACTTTTTTTTATATAATGTAAGTTGGCTTAATGGATTTTAAACTATCTGTTAATACCATACTTAATATTTTATTTAGTTTGTGTGCTTATTTTTTCACTAGAATACCATTTTTTTTTCGAAATATAAAATAAGAGGCAAAAAAATTTACACAAAGTTATCATAATTTAAAAATTTTAACAGATAGACGTCATATGTTCTATTTTTTTGAAAGTACATACGCGTAAAAAGTTTAAAAAACTTAGAATTAAATTCCCAGATATCAGATTAGTTCACAAATTTCAAATGACAAATTATATTATTTAATATTTTATAAAAATGTTATTTTATACTAAATATAATTTATTATAACTATCATTATTAGGAGGAAGGAACAAAAAGGAACGTTAATGATAATTTTAAATAGGTAACACAAAAGCAATATAAATTTCACATTTCAGTGTGACGTCCTTCTCGCTCTATACAAACAGCCGTCCGTCTATAAACGTCTTTGACAGTATTTTGTAAAAAACTTGGTTTTATATCGGCACAACACTGTCTAATCGTTTGTTCCACATGCTCGATATTTCTAAACGGTCGATTCTTATAAACTTTCTGCTTAAGATAACCCCACAGTAAAAAGTCTAGTGGTGTTAAGTCAGGCGACTTGGGTGGCCAGTGACATTCTCTATCACGCCCTATAACTCTGTACTATGTACTTTTAAAAAAATAGAACATATGACGTCTATCTGTTAAAATGTTTAAATTATGATAACTTTGCACCACCCGTGCAAATTTTTTTTGCCTCTAATTTTATATTTCGAAAAAAATGGTATTCTAGTGAAAAAATAGGCATACAAACTAAATAAAATATTAAGTATGTTATTAACAAATAGTTTAAAATCCATTAAGCCAACTTACATTATATAAAAAAAAAGTTACTTTGAAAAAATGGCAAAAAATCAACTTTGCGCTAGACATCTGAAACTTCGTATTTAGGTCTAAAATTCTACTAGAAACGACTTTTTCTAATAACATTTTTTTAAATTCGGTAAAACAATGCCATTTTTCAGCATTTTTTGCAAAAAATGTAATTTTTGACCGTAACCGAATGACAGATGTTGACAATTGAATATATAATTTTTAGTCTACTTTGAAGCAAAAACGATTGCTGATATTTAATTTTAACTAACCTCATTAATAAAGAAAAAAGTTCCATATGGTGCGGACTTTAATGGTGACACTATATATGAACCCCGGATGTTGCTTTCCTGTAATAATGACTTTTTTTTAGGATTGAAGAGAAGAGAAGACGGGAAGAGGCTAAAGCGAGAATCCAAGAAAATCTTGGCAAACAAATTTATGAGGAAAAGGTATATAATTTATATTTTTCTACAACTAATAGGAAAACTTGTTGTATGCAATTAACAAACAAGTCTAGAACCGAACCATTTTTATTGTGTTGGGTCGGCAAAAAAAAAATTTACATTTATTAACTTGGTACTGCTGGACATTGTCTGTAAGTTTTTACTTGCATTGCAAGCTTTCGCCTTCGGCTCAACTTTCATTCTAGTAAGAATTTGTATGTTGGTATACATATTATAAGTACATTTAAAGAAGTAGTCCATTTCTCAAAAAGACCTGATTTTATTTAAAGAAGATCAGGATCTTTGTGCATCTTGATTTTTCATCATATAAAGAAACACATGTTGTATACTTGTAGTAATGTGTATATTAAAAAAAAATGTTGGATAGATTCTAAGGCTATAATCACGGTGCTTATTCATATACTTTTTCAATTTGATCTTCTAATGTTATAATATGCCCGACGTATCTGTAAAGGTTGTTAGGAACGAACTGACAGCTATTCTCGATGGGAGGCAGGTCCCAAAGGCTTCCAGTAACATCGGATTTTTTATAACGGACGTCTGGTAGTCTTGGAAGGAAATTTTTCCATCTCGGTCGACATCCATTTTTTTCGTTAATACTTCAATCATGTCCTGAAAGATAGCAGAAAGAATGTGATAAGCCTTGTGTTTACAATTTGGTGATTGCAAAATATTAAAGGGTTCACCTCCCTTACCTACCCTTGTATTCAGTGAAATAAGGGTTTTAAAAAAAAATTTAAAAACATTATGGACCTATTATTAAAAGTTGTTTACCCGCGCTGATTCTTCTGCATCCTCTTCGCCACTAGGACTGATCATTGAGGTTCTTAAGAGTTGAAAAATTGTGTCTCTGGCTAACACTCCATCACCCATGATATCATAGACCTAAAATTATACATAATAGATAATAACAGTTTATTTCCAAGATACTGTACACTGTATAAAGTCGCCACAGTGGTTCTTTTCCCGTGCGTCATCACTTTTACGTCATCAAAATCGTATGAATCAAATCAAAATTACGAGACGAAAAAGTCAAAACTAAGTTAAGTTCATAAAATGGACGTGCCTGCCTACCGTTTGACGTACCTACATAACATCCCGAAAAATTATTATTTATTTTAAGTTTTGCCCGGCATTCTCTATTATCTAAAAGAAATTGACAAACAAATGTTAATACATTTAATACTATTTTTAAAGCTTAAAATCTAGAAAAGTTTGGTGTTTTATTGACTATTGAAATCGCAAAAGTCAAATTTTTAACATCCTTTCATTTAAGGGAATTTAGCCACTGCCGTAAACTTTTCAAAGAACTTTCACGGTTAGAATATTTAAAATAAATAAATTAGGTATTATAAAAATCCATAAATACTTACCGCCAAAACAGATGGTGGGTATAATTACCTCTAAAAAAACTATTTTTAGAAAAAGGAACAGTTTTAAGGCACACAGATTTACAAAATACGAATTAGATTGGCAGATCAAAATAAGGTTGACAATGACGTTCTAAAGTACAACGGTAGTCAACTAAACAAATAAAAAAGTAATTAATTGACGTTTATAGTTTTATTCTTGTCTAGCACATTATATTATTGCGGAATCTTAGAGACGTTCTTTTATGCTTTTATTCAAACTTGTTACTGTAATAAACAAGGATGCAGAGTTATTAACCACGTTGAATCCTGATCGTTGATTGATGACGCACGGGCAAAGATCCACTGTGGCGACTTTAGTTTATTACTTTGCTTAGTATATTATACTGACTGTAAAACAAAAATGAATCTTTTCATCAAGGGTGCCTCTTAAAAACAAAGAAAAAGCCGTCGCCCACGTTTCCATGGAAATACACGGGCTCGGTCCCTTATCCAGTGCTAGAAATACTCGATCCATGAGACTGTCATCTGTCATATCTAGGGCGCAGTGCAGGACGTCCCGAAATTGGACCTTGCTGACGCCTTCCTGAAATTTTGGAATTTGTTAATGTAAAAGCACGGAAACTTAATATGTCATCCTCTTTCTCTTTTTTTAATGGATTAGTAGACCACATTGTTTTTTTATATTCTATAGAAGGTGTTTGTAAAAGGCCTTTACAAGTAAAGTGGCCACAGTGGATCTTTGCCCGTGCGTCATCAATCAACGATCAGGACTCAACGTGGTTAATAACTCTGCATCCTTGTTTATTACAGTAACAAGTTTGAATAAAAGCATAAAAGAACGTCTCCAAGATTCCGCAATAATATAATGTGCTAGACAAGAATAAAACTATAAACGTCAATTAATTACTATTTTATTTGTTTAGTTGACAACCGTTGTATTTTAGAACGTCATTGTCAACGTTATTTTGATCTGCCAATCTAATTCGTATTTTGTAAATCTGTGTGCCTTAAAACTGTTCCTTTTTCTAAAAATAGTTCTTTTTAGAGCTAATTATACCCACCATCTGTTTTGGCGGTAAGTATTTATGGATTTTTGTAATACCTAATTTATTTATTTTAAACATTCTAACCGTGAAAGTTCTTTGAAAAGTTTACGGCAGTGGCTAAATTCCCTTAAATGAAAGGATGTTAAAAATTTGACTTTTGCGATTTTAATAGTCAATAAAACACCAAACTTTTCTAGATTTTAAGCTTTAAAAATAGTATTAAATGTATTAACATTTGTTTGTCAATTTCTTTTAGATAATAGAGAATGCCGGGCACAACTTAAAATAAATAATAATTTTTCGGGATATTATGTAGGTACGTCAAACGGTACGCAGGCACGTCCATTTTATGAACTTAACTTAGTTTTGACTTTTTTCGTCTCGTAATTTTGATTTGATTCATACGATTTTGATGACGTAAAAGTGATGACGCACGGGAAAAGAACCACTGTGGCGACTTGTCTGCCTCATATTCCTTAAACCAAAATAAGCTAATTTAAGTAAACTTAACCTTGATAGTTGCTTCCGCCCTGAAATTACAATTTTTAGATCGTTTTTTATCATTATTTTAAAAGGGCTTACCTACATGTAGAAAATTAAAAAACCAATAATACAAGCTCAGAAAAAAAAATTTCTATTCGTTTTTTTTTCGGTAAAATTGAAACAGCCTATTTTCTACTATACAGCATAGCAACGTATAACATTCACGTACGATATAAGGCGCAAAATAAGAGACATAGGAATGTACCAGGCCAGTTGATGTTTCTACCGTTTTTGGCATTTTAGATCTGGTAGCACTGGTAGGTACTTCGAATTAGTGAATTACCATCACAAATTGTTACCTGTTTTGGATTCGTCGTTTGTCCATCTTTCATCAGCTTGTAGTACATTAACAGTAAACATTCCAGTTCCATGTAGGTGAAATGGAGCTTTTTTTCCAACCTTTGGATTAAATATTGATGCCTCTTTTTAAACCTAGTCTCTTCCATCGAGTCCATTGACAGATCCAATTGGCCAGACATACCTACAAAACCGAAAACATCTTATATAAGAAGACTCTTATTGGCTGTTGATTTGCCGCTTTGCAATAGTTTGCTGGATGTTCAGTTATTCCCATCATCTTGTCCTGGATAAGATTTAAAATACGGAATACCATTTAATAGATACTGCATATTATACTCAATGATTTTTACCTCTATTTCTCCGTTTTAACTTAATATTTTTTTTCTTAGATATATTATATTGATCCATTTCTAAAATCCGCTTAAGACATACTAACTCAATCATTTTTTCGCCTATAAAGTTAATCGCAATAGTAATAATAATATATAAAACTTATGTAAACACAGAGCTGATAATGTTCGTGACAACGTAATTGCCACTTTTTTTGACAGATGAGTGACAGCTCAGGTATACATTGTTAATTGAATTTTTGTTGACAAAAAACATCCTATTTAGTTATAATTAGACCGACTTTTTATCAGTTACGCGTTAAGCAACGATTTTTATCTGAAGCTATTTGTATTAGACGTAAAAATAATATTGTATAATAATAAAAATACAGATAGAAGGAAAAGGATAACCTAGAGCCAGTTTTTGAATATATTTAAGTATAATAACTTCACAACAGGCGAACAAACTTGAACTAGTGCTCAATAGGCTGGTGTTCCAGCTTCACTATAACATAAAATTAATCTAATTATAACTAAAAATAAGCTACGGCGATATATCTGACCAAAATTACGGGCACACTCTCGGACTATCTAAAGTCATTCACGTCGCGCCGCAATACCGTTACTATGAAAACGAGAAATATCAATATATCTAGTTGTCTAGGTGATTTCAATGTTAAAGTTTCGCTTTGTGTGTTTAATAAGTAATAATGGATTTTGAAAATGATGAAATATGATAGATGGTTGTCGAAAAGACATAGTATTTGACCCGTATTATGAGCCTCACTCTGATGGTTATATATAACACTCGAATAATAAATTTTGGGGCGGAGATTACGAATTTGAAAATAATAATAATCGGTAAAGTTTAGTTTTTCCCCATAAATAAATAAAGGTTAGGTTTCTGATGCAAGATTCCTAATTAGGGACTAGCTACTACGTCACAAATCACGTAACCTCATTTTTAACAGGGGGACAAACAAACGATTTTTATATTTAGTTACGTACGATTTGAATAATTGATTTAATCAGCAAAATCATAATAAATTATATTAGTTTCTTGTTTTAGACGTGTTAAATCATCCATAACAAAAAGGTACAAAAGGGTGTTAAAATAATCGTGTAATATTAAGCTGTAAAAGTTAAAGTGTGGACTTCCAGACCTTGCAAGTTGGTGTTTTTTTTTACTCTTTTTTTATATTATTAGTGTTAAAAAGTAGGTACAGGGTGATCGCGTATAATGTTACCCCCCTTTAACTTCTTTGTTTCGAAATTAAGAAAAAACTGTTAAATACAAAAGTTGTAGGATTTAATGTAAACTTCTTGCAAAATATATCTTCGTAGATATAGGGTGTTGCATAAAAGCGTGACAGATCAAAGTTATATTTTTTTTAATGGAATACCCTGTATATTGTTGCATTATTAGATTCTACGGACAATTCTAAACATAATTTATATATACCACTATATATCTAAATTGAACCGTTTTCGACTTATTGATGTTTGAAAATTACTATATATTATTTAAGAAAATAAGGTCATTCAAGTCAAGATGTATCGTTTCCATGGATAAAACAGGATGACGATACTGAACTGAATATTTTGCCCACTATTAAAAAAAAATCAAGCACAAAATGATGAACTCGTAAACTGACTTGAAAAATGCTGTGCCGTTTTCACATTATTATTATTTTTAATATAAGCCATTAAAATCGTCTGCTTTTCTTGAATAGAATAATGCATTTTTGAATAGAAATTCTTACTGTTTATCAAAACTGACAATTCATGTTTTTCGAGTTTTTTCGAAATTTACCAAGTTACCATTGTTTTATTTTTGTTATATTTATTATCCATGGAAACGATACATCTTGACTTGAATGACCTTATTTTCTTAAATAATATAATATAGTAATTTTCAAACATCAATAAGTCGAAAACGGATTAATTTAAATATATAGTGGTATATATAAATTATGTTTAGAATTGTTCGTAGAATCCAATAATGCAACAATATGCAGGGTATTCCATTTAAAAAAATATAACTTTGATCTGTCACGCTTTTATGCAACACCCTGTATCTACGAATATATATTTTGCAAGAAGTTTACATTAAATCCTACAACAGTTTTTTTCTTAATTTCGAAACAAAGAAGTTAAAGGGGGATAAAATTATAGGCGATCACCCTGTACCTACTTTCTATAATTTTTTTAACGACTGTAAAGTGTGGACTAAAAGCAAGAGGTTACTGTTGTATATATAGACCTAACTAAGCGTTACCACGGAAAATCGTTTTTAGATTCGTAATTTACGCCCCAAAATTCATCATTCCTGAAAAGAAAAATCATCAATTTTGGCGTGGTGCTCGTATGGCGCCACATTTGCATTCGTTTACAAATTTGATATACGGGCTTAGTGTTCGTTAACGAATATTCGGAGAATGAGCCGAACACGAATGTTTGTCGTATTGAGTCGGTAAATTAACACAAATCAAAGAATCAAAGGACCCAATGCAATAAATGCAAATATTCGGCTTTAAAAGTGTAATGCGTGGATGGTCTCCATAGCAAACCTTCGTATACGATTATTTAATACCAAATATTCGCAGAATTGCCGACAACATTCGTATATTCGGAGTTTTATAGATAATTATCGGCAATTGTTTTAACATTTTTACTTTTGACAAAAACCAAAAACAGAAAACCCTCTATAAAAAAAATTTGAACAAAGGCCTTGATGTTGGAAATAGGCCCCCGATAAATAGCGATTTTTTTAAAATTTAATGCTTTTTACCTCTGGCCACGTTTTCTCTTCTTTCTCGATTCATCTTTTTCCGAATTAAACCTTTTTTGGCTTCGATAAGGATTTTAAATAACGCGAAAAGTTCCGTCATTTTTCTGCCGATAAATATGAGTCTCCAATAAAAGAAATAAAAATAAATCTTTTACAAACAAGACGGTTGATTGTACGTGTAAAGTGATAGACACCTAACTGACAGTTGAGTGACAGTTCAGGTAAACATTCTTAATTAGATTTTCGCGAAAAAAATTAATCAAAGTAGTCATAATCAGCTGTTTACTGCTAACGCGTTATGTAAGTTTTTTTTAGTAAGATTCTATTCAGAACCTTGGAAGGTATTATGTTATTGCGCACAAAAATAACAATAATAGAATTTAAGAGAAGATAATAATATATAATATTATTTCATTTCCTGTTATTATCTTTATGTTTTTAAAACTGTAGGGTTTTGCTTCTATTATTATTGATTCAAAATATTAAATTGCGCTAGATTTTATCAATTTTTCTTTCTTTACATACCTCGTGCAGCATTTTCTCTTCTAGCCTTATTTACCTTTTTCTCTAACAAACCTTCTTTTGTTTTTAAAACTATCGAGAGAACATCTACAAATTTTGCCATCTTGAAGCCGAAAGCCCCAAAAAAGTCCCCAAATAGAAACTACATAAACAAAAAAATATTGGAAACAAATATAAAAAAATTAAAATAATGGACAGTTAACTGACGTGTGACATTTAGGTAAGCATTGTACTAGAATATTTATACGTCACCGGTACTGGTGGTTTTCATCGCTCGGTGTTATTACAGAGGCTTTTGGGTAAAGAAAATGTATAGGCTTTGTTCGGGCTTTTGGGGGCCAAAATATTCCAAACACATCTGTCTGGGCGTTTTTTGAACAAAAACGAAATATCGATAAAAAAAATTAAATGGCGAATGCTAGGGGTTTGTGATCAACAGCTGGGAATGATATTATTTTTTGCTTAAAACAAAAAAATAGGTACCTACTGCGGGATTGTATCAGTTAATAATAACAATGTTACCAACTCGTGGGAAATTTCCCGATTCGTGGGAAATTATAAGGCCCAAAGGGAAATTTTTACTTAAAGTTCAATACTCGTGGGATATATTCCATATAGCCTGCTAAACAGGAATTTGATTAATTAATACAATTAATGTTGAGACTTGAGATAATAACCACAATATCGTACTGGCTGGGCGATCTTCTGTAAACAACACAGACTTAATCGTGAGTATTGCAATTTGCATTGGTAGATGTAGTGCGCACTGAGTGTATTCGCACATCAGAACTTTCAATTTTGCAGATCTGCAAATATGGCGGACTTGTAGGCGCAAAATAACTTTGACATTCCAAAAACTATTTTTAAATCCGCCATTTTTACCGCAGTTTAAACTTTTTACTCTTCCAACCTTCTCTGGTTTATCGAGATCGACTGCCAAATATGTGAAATATTCCCAAATTCATGGCAATATTTAATTAATTAAACTTAAATCTCAACGTTCCCTTGTTTTTTTTTATATATAAAAACGGGTACAAATTATAAATAACCACCATCCATCAAATCCACAAAATGTAGGTTAGTTTTTAACAAATTTTATACGTTCTACAATCTGCAAGTTTGTAGAACCTTTCAACCTTCGGCAAATTTGCAGACGAAAAGTATGATAAACATTTTCTGGAATTCCAATTTTGTCATTTGCGTCTGCAAACTGCTACTTGCAGCTGCAGACGTCCACTGCAGAGCTGTAATCTCACCCTATAAAGCGGCCCGCACACGATCAATATATTGATCAATACAGGATAATGTTGATCAGTATATTGTCCATGTGCGGTGTGGATTGAACTAAATAATGAGTCGATATCAAATATTGACGATATTTAAATATTTTAAAATCCGGACTTCAATACTGGTATATTGATCAGTTTATTGAAAGTGTGCGGTCTAACCTCAATATTTTCATCAGTATTTTCTTGTCGTGCCTAGTGAACGTTGTTGATTGTTGTGAAAACAGTGTTTTGAAGGTTGTCGCCATAAGTGAAGTTGATGTTAAAACGAAAAAGAACAAGTGATGCGAAGTTTCATTAAAACGTTTGTTTTTAACGTCTCTCTTTAACGGATAAAGCTTCTCGGATGATGGTATCCTGACGCTTGACATTCAATCATTGCTACGAATGTATCAAACTTATATCTGTCCATTCGAAAATAGTTGCAGTAATCGTGACATCACTTGAAACGATGTCTCTTAGTAAATTCATGTCACCGTAACGTTCCTTTTTTGTTATCCATTCTTTAACGCATCGCTTACGGTTACCAATACGTTTTATTCCTATGAGTGGTAAAATAGTTGAACATGTTATTTTCCTCTTATTTCTCATTATTTCAACCCCTCCGCAATATAAACATCAAACAAACGTAGGAGCATGCACGGTAAGAAAACTAAATGATACTGAACTCTAAACATAAATATTGACTAAAATATTGTCAATAATAGTTAAGGTGTGCGATGGTAATAATATTGATACGCGGTTTGACAATAATATTGACGATCCTATACTGATCAATATATTGACCTTGTGCGGGCCGCTTTGAGGATATATCGTTCTACCAATTAAAATTGCCATTACTTTAGGAATTTGCATTTGGGGATTTACCCTATTACTAGAGGTGACATTTTCTTTTATAATTTACGCTAATATTTATTATTTGGAAACGTTTGCCATTCGTGGGATTTTTCTTTAAAAAAGGGAAATTTTCATCCCTCTCATGGGAAATTTGATTTGTAAAGGTTGGCAACACTGATTAATAGTTTTCTTCTTATACATACCCCTAGCTACATTTTCCCTTCTCGCCCGATTGACTTTTTTTTTTAAAAACCCTTCTTTGGCTTTTAAAATTACAACGAAGGTATTCATAAACGGTGTCGGTGCAGGTGCCGGGGCCGGTGTCGTCATGTTGGGGCTGAAAGGTCAAAAAATTAATGAAAACCAAACAAAAAAAGAAAAAAAAAGGGAAAAATTCGGAATAAAGCACGCTTTAAATGACAAATGACATTTAGGTGTTTTTTAATTAACATTTTGTACTTAGGTAACATTTTTACTTGTGTTTTCATACATATAATACATGCATTCGCTCTAAGATTAAATATTTATAGGTAAAACGATATTTTAATTATTGTGAATTAATACAGGACCGTACTTTGTGTTTTGATTAGGTAATCGTTTGGATGTTATTGTTGTTTTGTGTTCAAAGAGTTTCAGATTGTTTTTGTACACCACTGTACTGTGATTGTATCGCAGCTCTTACGGAAAAATAATAAACTTTAGTTGATTAAATCTAATATTTACCATTTCGTTCAATTTCAGGCCAAACAAAAAGAGCGCGAAGACATCATTATGGAACTAATGTTGGAAGAACAAAAGGAAGAACAAGAAAGTCGACATAGAGCCGAGATGGAGAAACAAATCAGACAGAGACTGGAGATTAGAGAATCTCTGACCGCCCAAATGCAAGAAAGACATGAAAGAATTAGACAAGAGGCCGCCGAAGATGCTAAATATAAAGAACAGGTATTTTGTTTGATTTGTTCTTTGCAGTTCTATCTTATTATTATATTTTACGTGTTACTGATTTTTTTCAGCTGATGGAAAAACTTGCCGAGGACTATAGAATAGAGCAAATGTCCGAGCAAAAGAGAAGAATGCGGATGCTTCAATTGAGACGGGACGTCGAGCAAATGCTGATCGACAGAAGACAGAAGAGAGCTGAGGACATGCAATTGATGATTAAATTGAAAGATCAGGAAGATCGAGAAATGGAGGACAGGTTTGTTAAAAAAATTTCGATCTCTATAAAAGTTGTTTTATTGTCGTTTTATAGTGGTAACCATTTTATTGAAATGTTATGAAACTTCTATTTTTATGAAGCCACTTTCTTCCCTTCTACCTACCCTTCAGTTATTTACTGGTATGAGATATGCAATGAAGATGAAGCAAGACAATTTTTTTTATTCATAAACTACTTGCCTCGTCTACAACTCACTGTTTATTAGAGCACTTAGCTACCCTCAAATATTGGTTTCCCTATTAATTTTATATTAAAATTGTATAAGACTTTTTTGAAGCTCCTTGTATGGTCAACTCGCACACCAAATTTTATTATTTTCTAATACGCCAATTAAAAGTTATTTAGAAAATAATCTTCGTTTATTTAAAAAAAATAAATAAATACGGCTCTGATACATATATACATATATATATCAATGAAACCACCAGTAATAGTTGTGATGTCAATTGTTAGTCGACGTTTTATTTTATTAGTTGCAACATATTTTACAGTATTCAAGTAAAAATGTTGACTTTATTTCTACTTTTGGAGATTTGGATTGCATACCCCTGACATTGCAACTTTAGTTCTTCGAAATTCTGATTACGCTCATTTTTATAAATA
The DNA here is from genome assembly GCA_963969555.1 of Polydrusus pterygomalis. Taxonomy (NCBI): domain Eukaryota; kingdom Metazoa; phylum Arthropoda; class Insecta; order Coleoptera; family Curculionidae; genus Polydrusus; species Polydrusus pterygomalis. The sequence continues at coordinate 2,811,986 of OZ018378.1, read as the reverse complement.
ACACTTTTTAATTGCACAGGAAGGAAAAATAATAACTACTTATTATGTTTCACAAATTTAATTAGTTTCCTGACACGTGTTTCGGCCCTTTCGGGTCATTTTCAAAGGAGTGCAAGAAGAATTTTCCCTTCCTGTGCAATGGAACAACAGTTTCACCAAGCATGTAGCCCAACACAAATTAATTAAACACTTTTTAATGTGATCTAGCAGAAAATAGTCGTTTGGTGAAAAAGAGGATGAGGCCTAGCTGGTCAATTTATGGTGTAATTTAATCCCATTGTGCGTCCAACGAAAATGTTGGAACATATTTTCGTGCATTGTGGGCAGTACAACTATCCATTTGAAACCAAGTATCTTCTTTCTCAGCAGCAACTTCTTCTAATACATGTCCAATTTGATTTTGTAAAAGTTTCTAAAAACTTTCGAATTTGAAACAACAACGGATACTGTCCAAGAACTATTTTCCATGTAGCTAGTGCCAATTAAATCATTGTTCTTTTTTTTCTTGAATACTGCCAAACATGTTGAAACTAATAAAAAATAGAATGTGCAATCTCTCTAGGCTTGATCCTTATTGGAAATTGGCGATGTCTTTTATTTTTTGTGTTATTTTTTAGGAGAAAGATTATCGAAGAAGAGCGCATAAACTTACTAAAAAAACACGTCAAAAACCTGGTAGGATACTTACCCAAAGGGCTTTTAAAACCAGAGGATCTACCCCATCTAGGAAACGATATTATTGATGTCCCAACCAAAAGATAAGATGCCAAGTTAGCCAAAGGTTTGACTAATGTTAGGTGACGTATTTTTATAGAATTTTTACACTTGTTTTATCAAATTCACTGTGATATTATTTGCAAGTTGTATGTGGTAACTATTTTGTTTCGTTGATCGAAGCCGATCGAGCTGGAATACGGCTAGAAATTGAGGCAGAAAGTTAACAATGTTTGAAACCATGCAAGGGCGGTCCTAGACAAAAATTATGGGCCGGGGGGTCTTTCGGTTATTACACTACTCTATGGCTTAAGGAAGTACTTATATTTTTATCACCTAAATTACTCCTTTTTCCGAGCTGCTATTTATAACTTTTTCTGTTTTTTCTCTGAGACTAGTTCTCATATTTATACATTGAACTATTTATTATGTCGTAAAGCTTAACCCCGAACCACTTAAATTTTTTCTCCAATCGCTGATGATGACCTTCTCTAAGGTCGAAACATGTCTTTTACTATAATGTAAAGACATCCCCATATTTTATTAAAAATATTTGTGGTTTAGACAGACCTTTTATTTTTTCTTTAAAAAAATTAATCCACGGAGAGAATGGACCTCTTTCTTGAAGCTTTTAAAAATTTTGTTGAAAATTTAATAATTTTTAATTATTTAAATTAAATTCGAATTTTTTGTTCTCTTTATTTTTTAAGACTCCCGGAGTTCCAATTTTTCACGAACTTTTAAATATTTTTTTCTAAAGAAGGGGGAATTTGCCTTTTCATTTTAGTAGACAGAGTAGGGATGCGCGATGGTTATCGATAAATTGTTTACATCGATTTATCGGAGCAAAATATGGATGTTTTTACATCTATTGATTTTGACTCGATGGTTTATGACGTCGACGGTAAGTCGAATTGATGTATCGAAATATCAATGTTTTTCATCGTTTCCAAAGTTACTTAATAACCCAAAATTTTTTGTTACGTTTACGTTATTATAATACGTCTTTTTTATTATTATATTTTTTGTTTTGTTTAATGATGAGTACACGGTGATCATTTATAATGTCCCCCCCCTCTTAACTTTTTTGTTTTTTGCATTAGATAAAAATGTCAAATATAAAAGTTGTACAGAATCATGTAAGCTATTTGCAGAATAATATAAAATATACAGGGTATTGCAGAAATGAATCACAGGTTAAATTATTTTTTTTTTAAATGGTACACCCTATATATTTTTAGCTTTTTAGAATCTCCTAAAACTTCTGAATTTTTTTCTTATAATACCTAAATATAATAGTTTTCGAAATAATCGCATTTTACCTAAGCGGCTACATTCAAATATAAATTCTAGATTTCAGTTCGTCAAGTCAGGGCTGTTAGGTGGCCATTGTATTGGTGCATTCCGTCCAATCCATTCATTAAACCTTTGATTAGGGTAATTTGTAACAGCTACTACACTGTGAGGTGGAGCGCCATCTTGTTGGAAGACGATGTTTCGCTCTTGTTCCAACGGAAGCACATCAAAATAGTCCTCTAGCTCGTGTTGGAGAAAATTCAAATAACCTTCTCCATTTAAAGTACCGTTAAAAAAAATGGGGACCTATTATTTTGTTGTTTAAAATAGCACAGCACACATTAATAGTTTGACGTCCTTGAAATTTAAATTCCCTGTAGCAGTGGGGATTTACTGTGGCCCATTGTCTGCTATTTTTTCTGTTTATCATGCCACTAGTTGAAAATGATGACTCGTCGGTCCAAAATACATTTTCGAAATAACTGGGATTTACATTAATTTTTTCCATCATAGTTTGGCAAAATTCAACCCTTTTTTCTCGCTGTCTCTGCGTTAATTTTGTTACAGGCCTAATTTTGAAAGCTTTATATCCATATTTTTTAAAAGTGTTTTGAACCCTTCCATAAGAGGTATTTTTTAAATCATCAAGCTCTTCCTTTAAACATTTCGATGCTGTTCTTAAAGAAATGTTTGGCGTTTCTTCAACTTTTAGTAGTATATTTAAATCACTATTTTCGTCTATTTTCATTGTTCTCTTTTTTCTCGCTAGGCTAGATGTTTGTTGAAACTTTTCATAGATTCGATGGAATGTTTTTGTCTGGAACGTGCATCCGGGGATTAATTCTACGCAGTTCCCGTTGAGCCAATTTAACGCTATTGTTTGCTTTAATAAATGTTTGCAAAATTACTTGTTTTTCCCTTTCTGAATAAGGCATCTTTATCAAAAAAATGTTATATTTACTTAATATGTCAGTAACTGTTACTGTCACTAATAAACATAGTTTTGGTTTCTCCGCGACCGCCTAATTCACGGCCACCTAAGAACTTTACTGAAATCTAGAATATTTATATTTGAATGTAGCCGCTTAGGTAAAATGCGATTATTTCGAAAACTATTATATTTAGGTATAGGACATGTTATAAGAAAAATATTTAGAAGTTTTAGGAGATTCTAAAAAGCTAAAAATATATAGGGTGTACCATTTAAAAAAAAAATGTTAACCTATGACTCATTTCTGCAATACCCTGTATATATTTATATTATTCTGCAAATAGCTTACATGATTCTGTACAACTATTATATTTAACATTTTTATCTAATGCCAAAAAACAACAAAGTTAAGAGGGGGGACATTATAAATGATCACCGTGTACAAAAATCGGGTAGTAATCGATTCCTTAAAGAATCGGTGGTATTCGAATACCGGTCTGGGAATCGATTGATGATGAGTACTTTCAGAGTAACGAGTAACTTGTTCGAGTATTAAGTGCCGATTAACGACCATACCTATATAGAAGTATTCGATTCTGTCATGTAGTAGATGCAGTATTCGAAACAACAAATGTCGATATGTATCGATATTTTTTCAGTATTGATGTATTGAAATCGATGCTTTCGCTATATCAATTTTCGATGTAACGATATCAATGGATTTGGACTTTGGTGCATCCCCACAACCGGTAAGGGAAGCCAGAACGGGTCTGTCAGCCCCAGGGAGGCCATTGTCTTGGCTTCCCTGTGTACTTAAATGCAAAAGGCAAATTCACACTTATTTGACCTATTCGTATTTGTCCGCTAGCAGATATATTTTCCATTTTCTGTATTAATTTACGGACACCAAATCCATCATATATTCTTTTCTAAATAAACAAACGGATGTCAACATCGTCGATGTGACTTTGGTTAACGATCCTCTGGCGTCGCTCATCCCCCCGACCGCCCCGCTAATACCCGTTGCAATGGCCTGCTAATTCTGTCTTTGCCTTCTCGTATACCATAGACGGTCATGCTTAGAATACATTTATGTTATTTAAATAAAATAAAAATACAAACATTCAATTTTATTCCTTGAAAAATTACACATGACAACAGCGAAAACATCGTTTTGTAGTTTATTTTCTATAATAGTTTATTAATTTGATAAATTAAAAACAAATTAATTTTTATTCTGGGGTGTCAAGGGGCTAATTACTCCGTTTACTCCCACGTAGAACCGCCCTTGCAACCATCACACCAAACCGAAATTCTTTGTTTGACTGATTTTTATTTTAAAAAGTTCAATGTTGAATGATAAAACACTTTCACTTCAATTATTGTATTAAAAATGATTAAATATAAAGTATTGTTCATACTCTGTCCATATTGTTTTTACTGTACGTACTTTTCTATTTTACGGGACGACGCGGGGTCTTGTATTATTTAATGGGCAAGACAAAATAAGTGCGCAACGAGAAGTTGCAAGTGCGCGGGGGTCTTATAAGTCTGGCACGATTCTGTAACGAAATATACATCGAGGAAGAAAGATGTGTAAATCGCACCTTTACTCAATTTGGTGCTTTTAGAGCCTCTCTTCAAAAATTAAGTATTAAGGTCGGCATAAGGTAAAATAATGTTTGCATGCGTATGGTCTGTGCAAAAAGTAAGCAGTTTTGAAGCAATTTGGAAACAGGTATCGATAGAGTATACATCTGGTACGACCCTAAGCTATTTTTTATTTTAAAATCTTTCAAAACAATCCTGTAATCAATAAACCAAAAAGGTAGCAAATTGAAAAATTATGTTAAATGCAATAAAAAGTAGTTTAGGGCCATGGCAATATTACACACGTTTTTACGAAGTTTCAACTAAAATAAATCCCCATATATATTCGCGACTCTACTTGCTATTCGTAAGCCCGCCTAAAGGCTCCAACGCACGGACGGCCAATCCACCGTTTGCCAGATTAACCGGAATAAATTAATTCAGTTGTGGGAACAAAAAGAAAAGCAAAAAGTCTTTCTTCACAAGTTTATTAGAATAAGAAGAAATTATTCTTTTGAAGGTTTTGAACACCTAGGAACGCTCATCATCAGGAGATTGATATTTGGCATTAACAAAAGAGAAACTGGTTGGTGGTATGTGACCTATGGAGCCTTAGGAATAGTGAAAATGTTATACAATACATTTTTTCCTTAACTGTTCAAATATCATTTTACCTTTTCTCAAAGCTCCAATAAACTTACATACCACCAACCATTTTCTCTTTTGCTTATACCAACAGCAACATATTCTTCTAATGATCGTCGATATATTTAATTGAATAATTTCTTCTCTTTCCAGTAAACTTGCGGTAAAGACGTTTTGCGTTTCTTTTTGTTTCCATATTTTTAACTCCATTTTGAGCATGGACTGGCGCCGGTTTTCTCACCCTTCGGCATTGTGTGAGTGAAAGAGGTCTGAGGGTTGAGGATGAATATTTTCAAACAGTTCGAAGCTTCATAAAATATTCCTTCACCATTGTGTCCAGAGCAACTTACAAAAGGAGTAAGTACTTTTAATTCGACATCTGAATGTGTTTCTAGATATTTAGGTAGAGCGCTCATCCGGAAGATATTTTGCAAAATCAGAGTGAATTATACCAAATACATTGGGCACCAAAAAATATACATAAATATATATATTTTTTATTATTCAACAAAAGGAACGTCTTTTTTACATCACTCTGTGATCTCGTGGACTTTTAAAGAAGACGCTATTGCTTTCATGTCTCCATGATTTCTGGTTCAAGCTATTCATGCAACTGGGAAGGTGTGGTGTAAAAAAACAGCGCGGTAGTACATGTATACGAGCACAACATTTTTATTGATAATTAGGTACATGAAATAGATTCTTATATTATAATCGCAATTAAATTGTCTTAATCTTTCTTCACTCACTATCAAAGGTAAAAATAATTGTATCCTCTGTCATTCTTTGCTTGTCAGTCTGAGTTTAAAATACCCTCCAACCCCAACCGACGGCGGAACGATGAACGCGCGGTAACCTTATAGCTTAACAAAATCGTTTCTTGTTCTGCCACTGCCAATCAGCTCTGCCTAGTTTGGCGGGAAATTCCAACATAACAACAACGACGGCAACGCCATCTAACGTGGACGCCGTGAACTTGCTCTCGCGTGTTTTCCCGCGCACAAACCCAGCCCCCCTTCTCTCTCTCACTCTTGCCTCCCGGCCACATGGCCCGCTAAAACGCGGTCCTCTGAACTGGAATCAAGCTTGCAAGCTTCTAAAAATGTCGATCGTCTCGCCGATCAGCTGATCGACTTCCAGCCGTCCATCTTGCTCGATTTTTTCATCGGATGATTTCGTAATTGCCGTTACCTGGCCGGTAATTGCCGGTGGCAAGGTGAAACAACGTGCACAGGTAGGAGTAACCTGTGTCAGGTGCACCAATGAGATCGTACAGGTCGCGTCCAATGGCGAATAGGCAGCCGTGTTTATGTCCGAAGACCGACGACGGCCTGAGTTTTGACGAGACTGGCGTACGCGAGGGGTGCACGAACGCGTTTTCCCGGAAAAAATTCTCATTCGCGGTTGTTTGTTTTTGGACGTGAAACGCAAACTTTAGAAAATATCCTACTTATAAAGTGACAGTGGTGGCGTATCATCGAATTCCCTTCACATGCCTACCAATAATAAAATTAATATTGACAAGTGACAGCTGTCTTTGTGGTGCTTAATGGGAGTCGGCAGAAAGGTCGAAACGTCGGAAGAATGTCAACGACGGAAGGAGGTACAGGAAGACGAAAGCAGGCTAAACCCCAACGAAAAGGTAATTTATTATAGGGCAAAATACATAATTATTGCTATACTCAGTTTAGCATAGAAACCATCATCACATGTGTCTCTCTTACCTTAAACGTAACTTTGCCTACCACCACTACTGAATTTTATAAAACAAAAACGTCATGTCTATTCTGATTATTAGCGAAAAGGGTTATAGTGCCACGTGCATTAATCCATTCTTGCGCATGCTTATTATGGGGAAACAAAGTTAAACACGTGTTTTTTCCATTTGTGCGCATGCTTAAACCAGGGTTACAACGGGTATTGGCCTTGTGCGACGTGCATAGACTATTTTCGCGCATGCTTAGAAAATGTTAAGCAAAGCAGAGCACAGAATAGGTAAAGCTACGGAGGTTAGGCGGTGATATGTAAGCGATTCTAGAGAGGCGCAGGCCGGGAAACCGCTTTTGTGTATATCATGAGGGATTTTGTATTTCTGACGTTTACGTAATTCACTTTTTTATTTTGAATTTTGTTAGGTATCGCCTGTTTACATTAGGTACAATAACTGCATGTAATTGTATGCGATGCAACTAAATTGCATCTGCTGATTAAAAAGTTATCAAAGCGCATGCTTTCAGGCAATTTTGATTGCACTTGCACCTAATGTTAACAGGCCATTCGGATTTTGTTTTTCGTGGTAGGTACTTTTTCAGTGTTTGTTTTTTTTAATTTACTGTAAGGGCTTCAGCCCACGCAAAGCAGCTCAGGCTAGTTTTGCGTCTCTAAATACCAATAGGGATTCTAACACGTGCGTTGCTGTTAAAAAGAAGATTATTATGTCTTGGTTGAATTCTCAACGTCATATTCAATCTATTGCCAACCTATAACCTATTTCGCGTTGATTTTTTGAGTTTCTTATTTTAATAACTAACATTTAAAGAAAATCAATATCGTCGGTACATTATTTAGGTAGTATCTGATATATTACAAGAATATCAATTTATTTCATTGCTAATTTTGGGAGAATTGTATAGTGAAAGAACAATGAGTGACAATGACATAATAATGTTAAAAAAAATCTTACCCGATATTTTTCGCTATACAATTCTCCTAAATATAAGTTATGAAATTCCTTGATATTTATTAAATATGTCTATTATTACCTATAAAATATCAAGTCGATACTGATTTTCTTTAAATTTTGTATTCAAGCTAGAAAACATAAATAAATCTACGCGAAATAGGTTATAGGTTGGCAAGCATGTTGATACTCCCACCTTAAGTGCCGTTTTACACAGACGTAATTTTAACACAAATTTTGTGCTAAAATTTATGATAAATTTTATTAGTAAGAATTTATACCAAAAATATGTACAAAATTACATGGAATTTTGATGTGTATGACACAGTAACAAATTTGGATGCAATTTTTGCAAGAAATCATGGGCACTAAAGACGCGCGACTTCAAAAAAAATCTAATACAATTTTGATGTAAAATTAATAGGGAAGCCAATACTTATTTAAGGGTAGCAAATTTTACATACGATTTTCTATTGCCAGTATGGCGGCGCATCACCCGGTATATATAGTAACATGATTTAATAATAGAGATTTAGTCAACGCTTTACTGATTTCGCTAACGACCGTGTAATCGATTCCCAGGTAAATTTGCGAAATGACACGTTCCGACGTTATACGCCACGTGCGCCGGAACGTCAACGTGCACACCGGTCTTTAGACCTTTACAAAACTCAATATGCATTAAAACGATCTAAATGCGGCGTCCATCATCTGCCTTGACTTGCTTTTCTATTAATAAAGTCCATCTGTTTGACTGACTGAAGTGGTGTAAGGTGTAGACGTGTATCCGGCATACCGGATTTTCTACCTACGCGAACGGCGAAGGTAAACTTTTGTGCTAAAATTGTTTTTCTCTTGTTTCTTGCGAATTGCTGTTGCTAAAATAGACTGGGATTAACTATCAAAAAATCCTGCAAGGCATGGCACCAGTGCCGGATTTACACTAAAGGCGCCCCTAGGCACATTTATTGAAAGCGCCCCCATTTTGGGTATTTGTGTAGGAAAAGCGCTGCAGGCGAAAATTTTTTGGGACCACGCCCAATTTTAGAATTCACTTAACACCAAAACTGTCTAAAAAATGAAGAAATATAAAGCCAGAATTAGTTGTCCCTTCTCTTGCTGGGGGAGAAGGTATCTTGTATTGTCATGGCATGGGCAAGGAGTTTAACCCGCTTATCTACGGTCTTGCTTTTCCTCCATGTAGGTATGTAAAGGTAGGTACATTAGGAGAGCCCTGAGCTTAACGGTGAAAGTATATTATAGGTCCCTAACTAAAAAAAAAAGGCAACTTAATGGTACGTAAACAGAAAAATTTATCATTACCACTACGCATAATATTTAGAATAAACGTAAACATAAACGAAAAATAAAAAACAATAACCAACGAAAAGTACCTAATCCTTTTTAATTAAAAAAACACATAACCCAAAAGGATTTGAAGAAACAGGTACCTATAATATGATGATTATTATAATAAAAATAGAACAAAACCAATTAAATCAAAAAAGAACCAGGTAAATAAAAGTGGGAAAGAGGAATAAAACTAAATATTATATTATTCAACGACTGGATAATTTACATCACTTGCCTACGGCTCGCGTTCCAAATTTTCTTGTTGTAAATAATTATTGTCATTACAGTTAGTAAGTACAATACTTTTTCTACCACTGTTAATCTAAAATCCATCCATTTGGAATTTTTATATATTTTATTAAGTAATAAAAACAATCAAGTAAGTACTGCAACGCCAAAATGTCTGGCCTAATATTTTTTTAAAATTAGTGAAGCGTGTATTTCGTTGCCGTAAACTTTATAGTTTTTTTTTTAATTATCGAGAAATAAAAGTTGGATTTCGATTTTGGGAATAACTTTACAACAAATTTTTTAAAAAGCACGCGTAGGATTTTAGGTAATGACGCAACAATCGGATAAGATCGGAAGCGCTTCGCCGAAAACCGCCCTTTTACGTAATTTATTTAGTATAGTAGGTATATCCAGATCCCGGCTGGCGCCGGCGCCGGGCGCCCCTAGGCAACTGCCTAGTCTGTCTATTGGTAAATCCGGCCCTGCATGGCACAACCAAAATATTAATCATAAAGTATGTACCTACACTGAAAAAAAGTCTTCCCTATCACTTATAAGAATTCACATACTCTTTATACTACAAACTATTTAATTCCTAATTTTTGGCAATAAATTCCCACACATTTTCAAGGGTAGGATTGATTTATTGAGGTGAGATAATTTCTATGCTAAAATGTACAAACATGATATAAAATCATTAGTCCGTTTCCCTGTAGCAGGTGTCAATAAAAATAATCTTTCGCCAAAGACTAAAGTAATATGAATCGCCATCTTTCATAACTAGACTTCACAATACCAGAAGGAAATTACTTTCTATAAAGTAAAATTTCCCATCTTGCCGGTTTCTTATCGGAGATACGGTTAATAGTCGCGAAGATAGGTATACAGGAAAGAAAGGACTGTTTTAATACATTTCGATTGTAATCTACAGTTACAGTTTCTACGCCACGTGAACCTCCTTTCGATTGCTTATAGCTGATTACATTTTAATTTACCGGTTCACAGATTATTGCAATATGCGCTTTCTCTCTGTCCCACTGTCTCAATAATAAATTATTACCTACTTTAATTCAATGTAATATATCTTTTTATTCACACCTTATTGTACCTCCTTGTTTATACTTAGAGCTAATGAATTGCATAGTTTAACATAGTTGTAGCTAGCCAGTTACCAGTGGCGCACCGAAGGGGGGGGGGGGGGTAAACTCTCAGAGTCTGGTAAAAAATAGATGATATTTTGGGAGATTTTTATGAACTCGATGACACAAACATAAGAGGGGAAATCACACTTTCAAATCAATTCTTAGGGTCAATCGGGGGAAATGTAAACTAGGGGTAAATGAAAACAGTGGTAACACTGCTAGTAGCTTATCATAATTTGTGATGGCGGTGAGCGTTTAACGTGATGGTAAGTCGATTTAAACTATTTACTATAATACAATTTGACACACAGTTATGCCGAGGCAAACAAATAATTTTTTTTCGTTTTAAAATATGTTAATATTGTTAGTCTTTATATGTATTACGGTAAATAAATGCACTTTTTTTTTAGGGTAATTCAATAATATTGCTGGGATGAAAACTGCGAGGTGTTTTCATTTACCTCATTCATTATACCGCGGTGGGGTTAATGAAAACACATGTTTGGGGTAATGGAAACATGTTTCCTTTATTACTTTCCTTATTATTACTTTTGACCGAATATTAGCTAATGTAAAACCAGCAAATATTACGCGAGGTCGACATTTTTTCCCCAATATCTCTACCGTTGTTGTTAAGGACCTATTTTTATATGTTTATCACTAAAAGACACAAAATGTACTAAGTTACCTTACGTTTTATTCACATTTATTCCTCAAGTTAAGGAGCTATTTTTTGTGTTATTTTTTTGTACTTTTCATAAATAAACTGTTCTTATTAAAACATTTTTTATCATCACTACCGACGAAGGTATGGGTATGAAATGTTTTCACTTAACCCGCAGTGAATTTAACTGATATTTATGGCGAAACCACGTTGTTTTCATTTACCCCAATGTAATGGGTAAATGGAAATATATATGGGGTAAATGAAAACACACTAAAAAAATCTTTTTTACTACTTTAACTAAAATTTTCATGTTTTGCTGGGTACATTCTAACAAACCAAGTTGAAAAGTAACAGTCAAGCCCAGGAAATGTTAAAATTTTCATTTAAACCTTTTCTACATAATTTTAAAATAAAGTTTGCAAAAATCGTTTCTATTTCCCCCGATTGACTCTACAAAATTCTGAATCTCAGACCAAGCACAAGAGTTCTGAATCAAAAAGAGCCATTGACGCTATTGTGTAATAATGTACCGGGTGTGCAACAAAAAAAAGTTTATTCAAATAGTTTTTTTGACATTTAATGCTAATATATAATTTTTTTGTATAAACTATTTTTTTTCTATAATTATTTAATATTTTAATTGACTCAATCCATATATTTTTGAATGAAGAAAGAGTTTTGGACTTCCATTGTCTTTATTTGTTTTAAATCACAACGTATATACTGAAGTATTCACCTGAAGACGACTGGAGATACTTACCAGTTGAAACGTTGTGATTTAAGACAAATAAAGACAATGGAAGTCCAAAAATCTTTCATCGTTCAAGAAACATCATTGTCTTCAACCTTCAAACAGTCTCCATATATTTTTGATATGCTACCACAGTCAAATTGACTGTAGCATATCAAAAATCTATGGATTGATGTTTAAAAAATGTTTGTGTGCTCAGATCTGTGTGTGCTATTGTTTTGTTTACTCTATTTTTATATGTAATAGTATTTTTATGATGATTTTCATGTGTGTGATTAATATAGTATGGCTTGTGAAAAAAAAAATTTACAAAAGTGACTATAGGAGAAGTTGATGGAAATTATTTTCAAGTGTCTAGGTTGGCCGCCAGAGGGCGAAACTATAATGGCCAAACAAAAAGCGGAATTTTCTCAAAACTCCTCAAAGTAAACATGTAGCATTTTTGCAATCTAATAAAAATTCTGGTGAACTTTGTCTTTCGGTTTTTGCTCTACCTTTTTGTTTAAAGGGGGTAGGAGGGGACAAATATTACTATGCAAAAATATTCACAACTTTGCATGGTTTGGCTTAACGGAATTTGACAAATTTCAACTCGATAAATGAGGATTATTTATTTTTAAGAATTTTATAAATAACGAAGTCGTTCTGAATTCCGTTTCTACAGCTAGAGGGCGCTATTTAGAAGAATCAACTATTACTTCATTTTTTTCAAAAATTTTGAACGCAATAATATATATTTTTTAACTTGCAAGCAACAAGAAGAATATCTGTGAAAACCGGAAGGCAATTTTTCTTTTTAAGCCGGAGATATGGAAAATATAATATAAAAATGACCTCCATAAGAATAAACGGACGTTTTAAGAAGGTACTTATTTGTAGGGAAGAAGTTACAAATACCATACTATTATGCCTTTTACGAAGCTATTACATTAATGCTTTGTAAATTTAAATTATTTTATTTTGTTGTAACAAAAATAATAGTTTTGTCTGCCTGCTATAAAAAAAATTATTTTTATCATTGGCCCTCAGTGACGTATTCGCCATTTTATTTCATAGTTTATTACATTTCTTTACTTTTCTTTAGCCAAATTAAATGTCTGTCAGTGACGTTTTGAGCCAGTTACCTAAGTATAGACTATCACAAGTGGTGTTTATTTTGAGAAAATAAAGTAAGGAAATTATAATAAAAAATACCATCGAGTAGAAGTTCTTACTTAAAGAAACATATCAGTTAATAAAACACAAAAATTAACGACAATGTTCTTTATATAAAAACATTTATTATTACAATCAGGTAAAACCAAATAAAATTAGTTTTTGTTTATTGTAAAGTATGTTAATAACAACAGAGGTTCAAGTTTATGGTTAAGGGGAAAATAAACCTTGAATATAAGGCACCGGCGTATACAAGGGGGGGGGGGGGGTAATGGGGGTAATTACCCCCCCCCCAAGATTACTTAAGCGTTGTTTAATTTTTGTCCTTACTCCTTAAAGTTGCTATTATCTAGTATCCCTAGGCACGTAGCTAGGGGAAGGGGGTAAAGGGGGCCCGGGCCCCCTCGAAACTCGAGCTCTGATTTCGGCAACATAGGCAACACATTAAACATTTCCTACACTATTACATTTTCTTTACCTCAATTATTACCGGGTTTGTTTTTGTGCTTTTCTTGAGGATTTTGTGTTGTGTTTTTTATTTTTCCCACTTGAAAACCAAGCACCATGATTCAAAAAAGGGCGTGGCACCCAAAAAAATTACCGCATTTTTTTTGCGCCTTCGGCGGGATCCCGATGGCCCCCCCCCCCCCAGACACATGAGCTGGATACGCCGTTGATATAAGGACACATCTACACAACACATATCACGGAAGAACATAAACTAAAATTTGTATTATATAATTTTCCTCAGTGTGCTTTAGTGCATGCATAAAAGAGCAACAATTCTGATTATTTGACCTTTCCGAACTACTGTATTTTGTTGATTAGTCACCGAATACGAATCTCTCCATTTTTACGATTAAACATGATTTAAGGTTGAATTCTCAACGTCATTGAATCTATTGCCAACCTATAACCTATTTCGCGTTGCTTTTTTGAGTTTATTATTTTAATAACTAACATTTAAAGAAAATCAATATCGTCGGTACATTATTTAGGTAGTATCTGATATATTACAAAAATATTCATTTATTTCATTGCTAATTTTGGGAGAATTGTATAGTGAAAGAACAATGAGTGACAATGACATAATAATGTTAAAAAAAATCTTAACCGATATTTTTCGATATACAATAATTCTCCTTAAATAACTTATGAAATTCCTTGATATTTATTAAATATGTCAATTATTACCTATAGAATATCAAGTCGATACTGATTTTCTTTAAATTTTGTAGAAAAGCTAGAAAACATAAATAAATCTACGCGAAATAGGTTATAGGTTGGCAAGCATGTTGATACTCCCACCTTAAGGGAGCGTTCCTTCCCCCCTGACAAATACTAGCCCGTTCTTGATATCTAATTTCCCCTAATTTAGGTTTGCGCTGTACCCCCGCCCCCCCTGCATTATACAGTAATAGGTTAGGCAATCGTAGCGATCTGAAAAAAAATACGGACCTGTATAATCACGCGAAATCGACCCGATCTCGACCCTCCTTCTTTATAAAACATCATCGATAAAACCCGACAAGTAGAAGGCATTTTTCCAACTCTGATTACCTTTCCGAATTGACAAAAAGAACCACTGAATATCTCCCAAATCTAATCCTTTTATACAACAAATTGCAACCAATCAGGGTCCTCCAAGCGTGTCAATTTGAATTCGTTGTGGTCGCACGGGATTGAGCATCGTTCCCCGTGGACCGTATTTTTTATACCTTTAGAGGGGCAATGAGATCGGACTAACCGCCTTTATCAAATTGTAAAGAGCGCTCTCTTTTATATGAAATCCGATCAGTTCACCGAGGCGCGGTCATCGTTTATATCTGACGGTCACCAGGTTTTTAGTAAAAGTCCCAGAGTAAAAAAAAATTTAATATATAAAGTAATATTACCATAATCATCCTTATTAGGTTATGAGGTAGGTGATGTTTATTTGAAGCAGATTTTATGTGCCTTTTCACAGTAACCTAATATAATATGTAATTTATCATATTCAGCACTGTCATCTTGAATTAGAACCTATTACTAGTATACCCCAATAAGCATGTAAAGTATTTTTCACGATAAATGGTCGACTCCGTTTAACTACCTGGGACGTTTTGCAAGAGCTCGGCCATAAAAATGCAAATAAACTGTCGGTCAGGGTCGGATTATAATTTGTAATTATAGCAGGTAATATTATATGTTACATATATATCTTACATGCAGGATCAGAAAACGGTTGGGTCCCAAATGTCATTAAATAATATATTATTAATAACGAATTAAATATCTAAAGTCCTACCCTGTAGTGTATTTGCTTGTTGATTGTGTATAACAATGGGATTAAATCGGTAGTTTTATTGCAGCCAATAAGTCATAAGTTGATACCATTTAAGGTGAAAAATACTTTATCCATGCCGTTTTCCTCCAATTACAGTGAGCAATAATATTCAGGTACTTAATCCAATGGAAATATTTTAGTCAGTTGCTGTACGTGCGTCAACCCGGTCACGAGGTGGCGCGATTCGGTTGTTGGTTCGTACCTCGCGAATGCGCGTTGTTTTACTTTGTTCGAGCTCGTAAACAAAGTAATTGTCTTTGTAACTTTTCATAATGTAAATATTTTTATTGGACAATCTATTTTTACAATGTGCTTGAAACAAGAAACCTAGTGCGGCCGTTACTTGATTTAAAAATAGAAAAAACTCAACGGGCAAAAAGTGCGGGTGTCCTGAAATTTAATAAATATATTTATACAAAAAATAGTTCGGTGTACAGGTGTGATGTATTGAATAGCCTTACTTGTTTTATTTGGAGAGGAGGAAATTTGGTCCCCAAAAGGAAGCGATGACCTTATTCATTTCTGGGAAAAAATATTCAAACTCAAGTTAAATTTTGCATGCTGAAATAATCAAGCAAAGCGATAAGGTTGTTAAAAATAGATACTTATATCTTAAATTAAATTATAATTCTCTTTTAAGGTGAGGACAGAGGTGAGGACCTTCTGTTAAACGAATAGTACCAATATTTGCTATAAAATATTGACAATATTTGGGCGTGGTCCAAAATTTTTTGCCACTGTTTGTATAAAAAAGTAAATAGAAAAGAACAGCTTCGAAATGGGAAACAATACTTGCGACATTATTCTGGTAGGAGGGCGTCGGCGTCGAGCACAATGCCGTCGTGTCCTTACTATGCTTTCGACTTACTAAGAAAGCTTATTTTATTTTTGCTGTAAATAAACATAAAATTTAATAAAAAAGAACAGTGCTCGACATGACTTCGCAAAACGTCAAAGTAGAAAAAATCAAAATATTATTTTTATAAATTATTACATTTAGATTTTTATTTCTATGTTCTAGTCGTGCGGAATACATACGCACCTGGACTATAATTGGGGTCTAAGGTGCCATCGATTTTAAATCGGACCTGACTTTCCGGAGGACAATAATTTAACTCCAGGTTTTACCAGTGGTTAAGGACGACGTAAAAGAACGTTCGATTTTCTTTCAATGGCCTTCGGGGTTTTGTCCCAATTTAATATGTCCATATAAAAGCAAAGGTAGGAAATTTATGGGGCATTAAAATGAAATAGTTTTTTATTTTATGAAACCACGCTGATATCTAATATCATCCCCTTAGCCTGCTTCGAGTTTATCCCTTTTTGCATGCCTTCCGCTTTGACATAGCTACATCTTTTTATACGGATGGAATGAAATTTCTAAATTTTCGACCAGTTAAAGAAGTTGGAAAATGCAATAAATTTCTTGACAAAGTGGTGATGAAACGGTCAAAGGGATACTGCAAAGAAAATTTATGAGGTTAGAAATGTTAACTCCTTGTTAAACAATCGCAACAAAATGGAGAGAGCGAGAGAGAAATTTTAGTGTGCCTGCTGGCCACCGACGCAATGGCGGGAAATTTGAACCGCGTTTTTACAACTTTTGAATTTTATTATTAAATTATAAACGAGTTTTTATTGGCTTAATTGGTGATTCAACATACATAATATTGAATCACAAATTAAATTAATAAAAAGACGTACAAAAGTTTTTATTTTATGGAATAAAAGCACATTTTTATATTAACCAAGATTTGCAAAATACATTTTTGTTTTTAACTATGGTTCAGCTTAAAACCCAGAATTACTGGTTGTTAATTAAATCTAAATGAACCCAAACTGGATTTTTTTATTCTTGGCATTGTAAAATTTTTATTTCATCAAACAAACAGCAAAATATTGCTCCGTTCAATCAGAAATCGGAATTAAATAAAAATGCCACGCGGCAAAGAACAACAGGTGGTCAACGTCTCAAAAAGATGGGGAATCACCGCATCGTAAACAGCATAATACGCTGTTGCCGGCTCAGCGGCAGCGGGACCATATTTTTATAGAAATATACCTAATATAATTTTAAAAAAAATATTGATATAAGTATATCAGGATAAATATCGTCGCATAAATATAATGATATTTATCAAGATATATATCAGGATATTTATCACGGATATAATATATCCTGCCAACCTTGATTTTTTCAGCAAATAAAGAGGCTTCCTAATACTGAATTTATTCCAGTAAAACATTCCACCCTGTATATGTGATAAAGCCACGGTAGAATTGTACTGCGGTAAAGCCACTGGGACTGTCTCGAGTCGATGGACAGTAAAAATGCGTCCAGGCGAAGCGGGCGGGACCTGCTAGTTCTTTAATAAACGGAAAATATTTTGAATTAAATAGTAAATTCCACTCAGCATAACCTAAGATCAAGGATCGATCGAAAAGGTTATCTCCTAGGTGATAGATCCCAGTTTTATTACTGCTTCATCATTAGCATTAAAAATAAGATAAATTGACGTACAGACCTTGTTGTCAATTCTACGGAGATAAACTTACATAAAGGTATTTTCTTTAGTTTCAATCAACCATGGCAAGGAATAATTAAATCGGCTATATGTGATAAGAAGGTTTTAATTGGCTGAACGGAGTAAACAACTAATTTATGTTATGTTGTTTGTATACATTTCTAGAAACCGTACTAAAATAACCTTTTGTGATGAACGTGAGTGGGTGTCGGGTAATTTGTTTTGGATTTCATGGACATCGGACAATTGGATACCTTCAATGTACAGGGTGGCTCGTATAATTAGGTACTACACTAAGGGAAAAGTATGGTTACAGTTAACAAACGGATTTATTTGGGCAAGATTCCTTTGAAATAAAGTTAATAAATGTAATACCTACGATATATTTAGATCTATGACGATTTTTTTTAATATGGCCAAAACGGAAATACAACTGTCCTTCCTTGTTCAAAAAGTCGAAAATTCATATAAAAGCCCAAGCTATTATTTATATAAATAAACTAATTTAGTTTTCAATAAAAATGACACTTAGAGTACAAAATAAAAGAAATAACCCGATAATTTTCTCAAAAAAAGAGCCTTCTTGTCCACTTCCGCACCGGTCCTACGTAGCAACTGCTAAATTGGATACAATTTAATTGTTTGATCAAAATACAATTATAATAAAAACAATATATATATCATAGATTTGGTTATTCTTCCTACTAAAATATTCAATGACATAACCGAGATAACCCGCAATAGTCTTTGCACTATTAGCTTTCTAGGACTGTCACCTCGGAAAAATGTCCATTCCGCACCTACGAAATCCACACATTAAGACAGCGTCAGTTTGGTATCAGTGCGTTTTTATCATTTCTGGTTTTGTTATAGTGTTGTGCGCCGCTTAAAGATATTGGTAAGTACCCGTTTTTTGATATATATTGGCAAAACAGTTAATTAAAAAAATAAAGTAAAAAATGCTCACTTTCTTGCGTGTCCTCTCTGCACCGCAGTTTCCGTTTACCTTACGTATTTCTTTTAGAAAAATAGATTATGGTATGGTGCATTTTTAGGTCGGCAAAACATAACCTAAGAATAATTCGAATCAGCGTTGCCAGAATTTGTGAATAAATTAAAAAGTCAAAAAATGTCCATTCGGCACCGTCCGTTCCGTGCCTGTTTTACGTTGGTGCGGATTGGACAGTTAGGTGCGGATTTGACATAAATAAGTATTTATCGGTGTTGGTTAATGGTAATGTTGTCTTTTCTTAGTACTTATTTGAAATTTACATTTTGGTTTTTAATAAATAGTTCTTTACCTTTTTATATTGATTTAATCGAATTTAATCATATACGATGTCCAATCCGCACCTTAAGTGTCAAGTTCGCACCTTTTGTAAAAACGGTTAAAAAAAAAAGTTGAGGCACCCAATTAATATTTTTAGTATATTTTTTATAAAGACTCGAAACGTTCTTAAATTTCCTTAAAATATTCTAGGGGCATTTACCGATGAAAAATATATCCCAAAATATTATTTTTATATTTGGGTCAATAAATTTTCCTCTTAGTTTTTTTCAAGATTTTATTCACACAAGATATATTTTTTGAAGATCTGGACGTCTATTCTCCAATTTAAGAGAAGTGAACGCTCTCTCGCGAGAAGGGACAATTCACATCATATGCTCACATCGTATGGAAATGAATAGTAATTTTAAGTTTCAAGAATACAGTAATACAGTTAATACATTTTTAAGAGAAAAAGTAATCACTTCTCTTGAAATGATCATTCGCCTATTTCGAGAATAGACGTCCTGTTGTAATTTAAGTTTTGTTAATATACATATAATGCATAATTTATTCTTACTTTTTAGCATAAAAAATTGCCTTGGTTTTTAAGGTGCGGAATGGACAAAATTATCGACCTTTTTGAGCAAAATAGCGTTTTGAGACCTTATTTTACAAAAAGTTGTTGATTTTATTCCTGAATATCTATCCTCACACCTTTGTTAAGTAAGGCAAATAACAAAAATATTATTATCTAAACTTTAAAAAATTAGAGTATAAAAAATGGTTTTGGCGATATTAAAAAAAAATCGTCCTATATCTAATATGGCCTCTTACATAGCGTGCTAGCAGAAATTATTTGCATCCAAGAGGGCCTTGCATCTAGGGACGTAATGCTTAGCCGTATAGCTTAATACCTGTTGGGTGTCAGTAACTACCTGAATTAACAATCAATCAATTATTCCGTCATCTCTGACAGTCGTTACAAGTAATTTGATTCATCGCTAATTTTTCCAATTTCTTGAACAAGTCACACAATGGGCTTTACGGAACAGCACAATACATTCATGGTTGAAGCGTATTTTCGAAAAGGGGTTAGAGTAAATGGTGAGTGGCAATACAATCCGGGTTTGTGCATCATGGACGATTTTCACGAACATTTTCCTAACGTTGCTTTTATTGCTGGGGATTTTTATCATTGCCTGAAAAGAACCGTGGCTGTGTTTAGGGAAACAGGTTCTATACAACAGAAAAAAGGAGCAGGAAGACCATCTGTAAGAACAGAAGAACTTGTTGCAAACGTTCGTGAAATAATACAAAATACGCCAACAAATACCTATATTGTATAAGACGCCTGTCCCAAGAAGTGGAAAGATCTTATGAAACATGCAGGACTTTTCTTAAGAAGCAGCTACATTTATTTCTTTATAAAGTGCAAGTATTCCAAGAAATACAAGCCGCAGATTTCGAAAGACGCAGAATTGTTAATTTTGTAAACAACAAAAATAAATTTGTATTTGTCAACATATTTTATTACTCATTAGTTTGGCATATCATGTCAGTCATAATATGAATTTGACAAAATTTTAACCTAGATTTGGTTAGATATATCGTCCCCATACCATTGTGATCTAAACCAAGCCGTACGTTTTTTAATCCAAGCCCTCTTTGATGCAAATAATTTTTGCTCGCACGGTACCTAGGATATTATTAATTTGAGCCTCATAGAACAAACACCATTTTGGTTTAACTAGGATTTAAAAACATCTTAAGACTGAAAGTTTTTCTTGGGACTAAGGCATTTTAATATGCCCAAACAATTAATAAATCTAAATCAGGCGTGTTTAGAATAAATTACTCAACACCTGAAAGGTGATCTACTAATTGAATCAATCAACGACTTGCCGGTTTAAAACAGCTGGAAGTCGTATCATAAACATACCTTTGCTTTGATTATTAGGTGAGAATGCCGTGGGGTTATTTTCAAACGTAAATAAATAATTCAGTGGCGTAGAAATACTTTAAAAGCCTTGCGAACTAAGAACATGGCTGGGATTTTTCGGAAAAATTGTCGTCAATAGTCAATGCTTTTTGTACTTTGACTTGCTTGCGTCTTTTGTAGTTAGGTCTGATGATGTTCAAGTACGGGCGAAACATGTAATCTCGACTCTAAGAAAAGGAATACATAAGATTGTGACTTTGTTTATTTTATTAGTTAATTAACTCTAAAATTACTTCGAATAATTAATTTATTAACCTTTATTGACGGCATTGCACATATAAAGTTAATAATGACCCCATTCCTAATAAATAATAAAAAAAACATCAAACCAGCCTGCATCTTGCAATCAGAGCTTCCCGGAATCATTTGTTTTTATGCTCCTGCGATAACCTGCTTCTTATCGAACAGTGCCAAGAAAATTACCTTTATTTGAGTCAGATGCTGCGACAGCAAGGTGCGAACACGTTTCGCTGACTGCGGAATAAACCGTGTGACACTAATATAGCAGATTTTTTCACCTGCAATCAGGAGATAAAATAGGTCATGTTATACGGGGAGTTTTTTAAACCGATCTACTTAAGGAAGGAATCATATCCTAGATGACTGCCTCTACGTCATTTTGCCAAAAAAATACCTATATTTAAAAAACGAAAATATACACAAGCTAGTCATTCCTACACCAACGATGACATAAACTAACACATTGTACAACCTATTGTGCCGTAATTAAAATGGATAAACTTAATAAACTAATAATAATAATGAAGTCGTAACTACTCTCCAGAAGGGGCATTGTAATTTAGGATACCTAATAAATAATTATTTTAAATTTATAACAGCAAATGATGGATAAATGAAATGTTCGTTATTGGAAATATGAGAGTTAATTAACCGAAACTGGTTTATTCTAGTCACCGTTTAACTTAAATAATAAACACCAAGAAAATTTAGTCTCTGAAAGCTGACGCGTGAGCTTGCTACTGCCCACTACTAACTAAAGTGAAAATTTTTAGGAAGAAACCAGTGTCAGCTGTTAATGTCATGCACATTTGTGAGTGTCAACTGTCAAAACGCTTTGGTTTTAGAAAAAATTGACTTTTATTGTAGGTATTTTGTTCATCAAGAAGAATAATTATAATAATAATATAATAAATTACTTTATTATAATTAAAAAAGGAGATAATTACAAAAGGCGAAGTTGAAGCCAAGCTTCCTCACTTAACCTAATATTCTAAAATTATGACATGACATAATCTTAAAAAAGAAAACAAGGAATAAACAATAACCGTAATGTGTAATTATATAAATTAAAATACTATAACTAAAAATAATCAGACTGTAACAGGCGAGGTGGAGCGTACTGAGAGGCAGCACATCTGAACTGACCTATTTTGTTACAGAACATATTTGTGTAATCAAAGGACGAATTGCATTTTTAAATATTTGAATTGGAGCAGATTTTAAACTCACGGGAACTTTGTTATAGATCAAAGACACTTGATAACTAAAAGATCTTTCAAACAGAGCGGTTTTGTCTAACGGAGGAGTGATACTATATTTATGCCTAACGTCCAAGGCATGAGAGTCATTTCTGAATTTAATTTTTTGGTACAAGTAATCCGGACATTTTTTAACAATTATTTTATTGAACATCACTAGACTAGAACATTCTTCTCTCGCTCATATTAAACCATCCAATTTCTCTCATTTTAGCACTCACCTAATTCGAAAACCGATTTAGCGATTTGGGATTAATTTCAGTCTTTACTCAGCCACTTGCTATTTCTGTTGAGAACGTAAGCAGAGCAGACCTTCAACTGGAATTGTGTGATTTGCAGTAGATTTTTTTCTACCATGGAAGAACCGAAATAGAATTGGACTCTTCGAGTTACTCAGTTGCTTCGTTTGTTTAAAATGTACAGAAGAAGCATCAGTAAGATGTATTAGATATGTACTAAAATTTGTGAGAAATAGCACCAGCACTAGTCGCCGTTTCGTCGCCCGCATATCAATCATTTGCTCAAAACATGCTGAATTATTCTGATGGGATTTAAACTTGAAGGTAGCTAGAAACTGATGCAGAATTATAATAAACACTACTTTTATCTCAGTAAAATCCTTGTAATTGTCTAGAAGCCAGGTCCCCCCCCCCCCTACCCAACATATTTTCTTTAAAACATGTTAAGTTAAATAATTGAAAGTCATAATTTTAATATTCCCATTTAGGGTATAATTGGCCTCCATTTCAAATTCATATTAGACTTCCATATTAGAAAATTAGTCGAAAATTTAAAAGCTCCCTAATACTAAAGTTTTACCGTTCTGGCAATAAAATTACGACAAATTCGATTAAAAAGCCCTTACCTGTTTTCCACCACAGGTCGTTAAGTGAGTCCCTAATCTTTTAAAGCGTTGCTATGATGCCTTAATCTAATAACGGTCATCATTAAAATGGAGAGTTCGCGCAGATAAATTCAATGGTTATTGTTACAGTCTTCACTAATTACTTTTCGAGAGAAATTAAACAAAATTGATAGGACGAGGGGGAAAGTTTGGAAGTTCCATGGTCTTGAATGTTTTCCAGTTAATTTTGATACTGGGTGAGTATACATTTACTTTTTGAATTATATAAAGTAAGATTAAAAAAACGTCGTTCAACTACCTATGCCGTGGAATCGATCCCGCATGTATTCAATCAAAACGATCTTCAAGTGGCCCAAAGGCCGTTGTAAATAAAATTGTGATGGTTATGAGGGCCGCATCATGAAATTCTTTGTATGCAACTTTATCAGTGATGTAAACATCGTGGGTCCGTGGGTTGCTGAAAAGGTGCTTTATAACATAAATAGCCAGGAAACTTAAACAATAATAGGTGATCTAAACACTTTGGTTAAGTGCAAGTTTAAGTCGCGTAATTACCTAGTGTTCCGTATCATGGCATATGACGAATGCCCACGAAAAATAGTTGTTAGCCTTATTTTTTACGCATATATCCCATGATATCCACAATTTTTCGGAGTTTTTCTTACAGCTATTTACGAGATACAGGGACAAACCCACAACGTTTTTGAGTTTTTTGACAATTTTCTTTAATTAAGTTGGTATTAAAAAAATTAAATATATATTTGTTGATTCTCCATTAAATTAATTTTCATCGGATTAGTGTGCATAAACCCCGAATATGGAGTTAACTTTTTCTTAAAACAAAGCGTTTGGACAGAATACAACGACAATTGACATTAACAGCTGATCTGGGCTCGTCGTTAAAATTCCCATATCAGTAGTGGGCCGTAGAAAGCTCACGCGTCAGGTTGCGTCATATTATTTTCTTTTCCTATTTTGGTGTTTTTTAAGTGTTTCTGTGGCTGTTTTTTGTGTAGTGTGTGTTTTAAACATTTTACTTTTGGATTTTATATATTTCAGAGACAGAATTTCTTGGTGTTTATTATTTAGGTTTAGGGGAGCGGAGGCAATTGCCGTACAGTTAAGCAAGAATTAGATTTTTGTGCAAATTACCTACCTTAGGAACTCGATTTAATGCTTTATGGAAGTTTTGTTTAGTATATTGTTAATACCTAATAAAGTGAAACTTCTATACGTTTTTAAAAAATATATATTAGTGTGTTAAAAAAATTTGGTAAAGTACGGTATTACCCGAAAGCGTCGGGTATTACCGTATAATGATCGTGTAAGTCCGTACAGGTTTTTAAAAACTTTAACAAATAAAAGAATATTTTAACGCTATGCTATAGAATAAAACAAGATTAGTTTAACAAAAACTACAAATGTAATGTTCTGCACTTTTTATTATTATTTTTTATTTACATATAAATCATTGCGGGTAATACCGTACACTGCACGGCATTGCCCGAACCGGACTAACAACAACAAACACAGAAAAAAAAATTTGAAACATATTTTGAAAGGCAATACATGCGTATTTCTTAAGGTTATACATCAATCTTTTAAATAAACGAAGATCCAAGTTAAAAGTAAAATTGTTAAAACACTTAATGCTTATTGCGTCAGTGATGTTTCTTAGAAGAACGACAGCGGAGAGTTTATACGTGCATTCACTGGACCGGACGTTGATCCACTGGTGTTTTGGCTAGTGTTGGGATCGCTCGAGTGAAAAACCGCTCGAGTACTCGATTATTGAAATAACCGACATCACTCGGTTTTTGACACGACTACTCGAGTTATAATTTCAAGCGAAAATCGTCGCTTAACAAGCAGTCAAGCACTAACCACTGAGCGAAAGTTCGTTCATTCGATATCCGCTCGGCCATCGTCGCTTGACGGCTTTCAAGTTAATGCTCCGAAGTCTCACACGACATACGTCTTTGTTAACGGCACATAAACATAAAAGAGAAGGCGCTATCGCGACATGCGTTTCGTTTTCGTCGTTTTGGTTTGGATTTTGGATATTTGACTGTCGCGTCAGCGGTCAGCGGCGTAGTTTAAAGTTAAAGTATTTGATCGTAAGGTAAAAATTAAAAATGCAAGAATATCAACATTTGTGTTGTTATCTGCGACGCCCGGCCTGGCCTTCAAAAAGCAATCGGTGGTGATCGCTTGCCCTCGGCGTCATTCGCTATCGAATCGAATCAAGCGGCAAGCGATCAACCACTCGCTCAATGCGCTATTCATTGAATTCATTCACTCAACGAATACTTATACCAGGAAGAAGACAAACAAGCATGTTAATTGGTCGAAGCAAAAATGTCATTAAAGAAATGTCAAAACTGCCAAAAAGAGCGCCACCATCGTGTCTGGTTGGAACCTCAAGGCTAGAGGCGGGACGTTTAAACGCCCATAGTTTTGTTATTTTTTTCTGGCGAAATATTTTAAAGTAATATTTAAGCCAAAAAAACTATTCAAAATCCCGTTAGTTGATTTTATATGTAGTAAAAATCAAATAGCAGCATTCTGAATAACCTTTTCGACTAAATATCACTTTAAAATAAAATACTCTATATTGTTGTTGGTCTAGCCTCGAAGAAAATAAAAAATAAAACTCAAAAATGCACATGACATAATTTTATTAAAATATTAAAATCACAATAATTACCATTTGAGTCTGTCTTATAATTTCTCGTAATCTGCTGATCGAGTTCCTCGTTAACTGGTTTTTCATTCATTCTCTACTTGAAGCTTTCTAAGCAATGTGCATTTTGAATAAGAATACATATTTCCATTGTCAGCCTGGGAAAGCGGAAAGGCCTGGGTAAAAACTTTTTATAGCTAACCTTAAGGTGAAGACAAAATCTTTTCTCCAAAATTCATTCTTTCACATAACGAACAGCTAATCTAAAACAAAAATACCACAATGTAAAAAAACCACTGATCAGATCATGGAAAAAACACTTCCGAGTGGGTTAAAATAAAATTATTTCCCCTTGAGTTTAGTAGGCAGAGAATCTACAAAAGGTTTAAAAAAGATCAAAAAAATAGATCGTATAATATACATACATAGAGGGCAAGAATCAGCAAGATTTAAATTAGTATCGTAGGGTTTAGTAATTAAAATATGCGTATTTATAGATTTACCAAAATTTAGGAGAAAATAATCGGCACATTTTGTTCAATTATAATAATAAAAAATGTATGTTATGATTTGGATTTGTACCTATAAATCATAAAAATAATTAATCAAAGTTAGCAAACTTACCTTTAGTAGAATGAAATGTAAACAGGCTCGTGTTCATGAACAATATTAATAGAAAAGATCAAGTTATACAAACACTTTCATAAACTTTGTCAGCCATTATCATTTTATTTTAAGGCGAGGTTGGGCTGGGCGATTCCATTATTTCTGGCCGAGTCCAAGAAGACACCACGAAGACACTGAACGTTTAAAAATAATTTAATGGCTCGGGTAATTTGTAGCATAGATCTGTCTCTGTCTGCATCAAGTTACCTTCGCTATATAAAGAGAGACAAGTATAGGTCGAACGAAGAAAGGTCGCTTTTCTTAGTAAACACATTCAGTTTAAACAAATAACGACGTAGGAGTTTTATTAACTCATAAATGATGAGGACCTTAGACAAGGATAGACGACAAGGATGGGGACGGTAAACGTTGGGCGGTTCTATTGACAATTGTCTGGCATATGTGACGTCACACTCTGACGTCACATGCTTCCATTCCGCCAATCTTTGTCTCACCGGGCTGCATTCACTACTTGATACTTGAACCGAAATTTCGAGTGATAAATCGCTCGAGCGATCGCTCGATTATTGAAATCGCTCGAGTAGTGACTACTCGATTATTAAAATCATCGGTTTTTCCCAACACTAGTTTTGGCGCCTTGAAGCAACTGCTCGACCACCTAGCAACGTAATAAACAAAGACAGACTTATATATACCTGTTTTTGCTGTCAAAAACGGCATGTACGGTATTGGACTCTGTACGGTATTCGGCTCCGCTCCCCTAATGGTGAGTACAAACACCATTTTGGTTAACTTATCTATTATCAATAATATTTTTGGGTTTAAATGATTATGGATCATAATTATTGTGTGCTTCTTTTTCTGTAGCCAACCGCTTAACGTAAAATATACCAGACATCAACAGGGTGTCATTAATGACATGTGATGCGGCGAGTTCTTAGATTAATTTGACTTTATCTATGCTAGGATATATTTGTTAAATTGATTATTTATTTATTCGCAAAACAAGACAATTTACTACACGTTTAGTATAAAAAAATGTAAGGTTTTATTTCAAAATTTCACATTATTTAGGTGTAATTGCTCTAATTATCTGTTGTTTGTTAAATTCGATTTAGGTAAATATACGAACGAGGTACCTAGACACTATAATAAATATGCACATACCGTTAATGAGTAGACGTGCTTTATTGAACTGTACGTATTACAAATCAAATGATAAATTGTTGAAATGCATACTGCTCCAAATAAGTTAATCATTTTTAAATTTGCTATTAGTTATTTAAATTCAAAACATTTCTCGTGCTAAATGCATTCAAAATGTATCCTTTTTTACCATTACCTAAATATGATAACTACAAAAAACTGTGGTGTATTTTTTTTATAAAAAAAAGTATTATTATATTATATAGGTTTAAAGTTTTTCAGGTAAGCGTAGGGTGCAATTTCTGTATTGAAATGGTTTATTAAACCTTACCAGAGGAATTGCTCGGTGGTATAATAGTAGATTCTGTAACGAGGTTGGAATGAAAACTCGATCCGAGTGGAAGATTCTGAACGCGAGCGTGAGGAACCACGAGTGTTTCAGAATATTTATTCTGAAACACTAGCTTCTTATGCGTTTTGCGTGTATTTTCATTCCATAACAAGATACGGAATGAATATTCTGTAATTGATATAAACGACATAGGTTGCCATGAATTTCGAAACTGTCAGTGTCAGATAAAAATGGCCGCGTTGTAATAATTATTTTCAGACAAATTTTAGTGCAAGTCAAAAAATGAGTGAAAATCGGATGAATCAGATATGGAACTGGATGGTCGTGGAGAAAATATAGTCTGCTACTCGGTTAGAATAAATATTCGATACTCGTGGTTCCTCACGCTCGCTACGCTCGCGTTCGGAATCTTCCACTCGGTTCGAATTTTCATTCCAACCTCGTTACAGAATCTACTATTCTGAACAGGCCAAGGTGCTCTTGAGAGGAGCTATGTTATATGCTATATTATGTTGTGTCAATTTTGCCCCATGGAGTTACTTAATTGTTTTATTTAATTAACTCTTAGCCTATTTTTTAATTAGTGTAAGATTCATACGTTGGATTGTAGAAAAATGTACTGTACAACTCAAGTGGATTGTCCATGTCCAAATCGTGCTCCACAGTTTGAGACTCCATGAACGCGTTCTGTTCAATAATTTACCTCGTGTGATTGAACATCACATCATATATCCAGATTCCACATTCACTCTTGTGTCTTGTGGTAAACTACTACTGTTATACTTATACTTATATGATTGATTATAAATTTAAACAATTAAATACAGTAGTATATTGTAAAATTTTCGTTTGTGTGAGTGTCATGAATATGGAGGACTTGAGGTAGGAGGCCGATCGCAATGCATTGGATTCGGTCCCAAATTAGCATCGGTAATTCAGCTTTACGAGTCGCTGTAAGATGGCGCGCGTGTTCGAAGTGGGCTATCAAATAATGGTTTATTATGGACGCAATAACTATTTTTATTTAAATTAGTTCTTTAAGGAACAAATAAGGACTTTTATATGAATTTACACTTACTTTGTTATACTTATTAGTAAACTCGGCCTGTATAAAGTTCCAACGATGCTTGGTTTTTAAAATACAGGGTATTAAACATTCTAGCTATACCTTTGGAGCTAGAAAGAGACTTATTTGGCTGCGTTTTCTCTCTGAAAAAGATCCTGTCTTACACCCCGACACAAAGCAAACTCTACTTTTATAAATTGTACCATTATTTATTATAAATATGGAAATTAATTACAATACAACGTTATTTGTCTTGTCTTGCCTTCAAACATTATTTGTTATTTCGAAAAATAAAATGTCATTTGTCAAAAGTAAAAGCACAGAAAAATAAAGGGTTTAAGTAAAAGTTAAAAACTATGGAGGATCTAGTTTTCCATATTAAAAACGAAGAAGAAGAAGACAACATCAGCCCACTTCGGACGCGAGAGCCATCTATCGGCCAATAGCGAACTAACCAAAAAACCGGGACAGAATTTGAAAATGCTGCCATTGTCGATCGGCCTCCTACCCTATAGTTCTCCATAGTCATGAAAGAATAAGCAAAGCAGTCAAAAATATTTCCAACCACTCTGACAGTGACAATGATAAAACGACTTTTCCCATCGTCTCTATTACGATGATAACTTTATTTTAGGCGCTGAATTTGGTCCATTACCAAAGTAAACAAGATGAAGCAGGTGAAATTAATCTGGAAAACGCTTTAGGTAAGGATGATAAATTAACAGGCCTTCAGATTGTCTTATTAAGGTTCGAGTGGCGCCATCTAGGCGGCACGTAAATGCCGATCGGTTTTATTTAAGCACGATACTTTTAAGTTGTTTATGCAGTGGGCATTAAATTATCGACGATTGGTCTCTATAAGTGCAAATGGGCATAAATTACACGTTTACAACAATGTTGTATTTTAGTTAACTGGATGGATAGAAAAAAACTGTATAATTTTGATTACAAGCAGGTATTTTTAAGGGAATTAATATTTGTTGATTAAAGGGGCCCAAGGGCCGTTGTAAATATAAAATTGTAACTATATAATATGTATAAACCTTTATCAGTGATTTGTAATACGTACAAAAACTTGTTTGTTTCCATAACTGTTTTTTTTAGTATTCCAAAAAATAACAAATATAGAAAATAAAATAGAGGGAAGTTCGGGGATGTTGGTTTTCACTAATCCGTGTACCAATATTACCCCAACAAATACAAAAAAAAATTGCGACCGATGTTATAATGACTGTACTACGGTGAGTAATATTAGTTATTTTCATTTTATACAAAGATTTTTATATAATATTTATATATAAGTTCAAACCAAGAAAAAAACGAGATATTTTTAAGGATAAGAGGAATTATTTACAAAAATACACATGAAAATACAGTTATAGTATTTTGTACATAACTTTTGCAAATGCAAATCACTTTTTCGTGATCGCTTTCTCTCATAAGAAACCAACAATAATTTCCCATCGTGGATCCCATCTGTCTTGGTAGCCTTGCTTCCTTGTTAGTATGTCTTGGTGGGATCTTTCTTTTTGTTCGTCACTACTAGAGACCGACCGAAGGGAAAATCTAGTTTCGGTGACAGTTTCGGTTTCGGCCATCGAATAAATTAAATTTCAGTAATACAATAAATATTTTAAGTAACTGAGGCCTAAGATTCGGTTTTGGCTGAAAATCTTGTTTCGGTCGGACACTATTCGTCACTAACCGCACCCAAATTTCCTGTGAAAAAATTTAAATTGGAGTACAAGAAGTATATTTTAAGAGGCATACACAGCCCATTTTGCAGTAGCTTTCAAGTAGTTATTCTAAAAGTTTTCTTATAATGTTTTGCTTTTTTGTTTCCCAATAACTCTGAAACAATTTTTTTAAAATAACTCCACGCAGCTAATTAAATCACTTAATTTTTGATCAAACTGTTGATTCCTTAGTATTTTTCTGATTTGTGGTCCAACAAAAATTCCTTCTTTAAGCTTAACATCACTTAGAAAAAATTTGTTTACAGTATTTAAATGTGTCTCCTGTTTTATCTAATGCTTTAACGAAAATTTTCATTAATTCCAGTTTAATGTTTAATGGAGGTAACATGAACTGTTTTAAGATTAACAAGAGGTATATTGATCTCTCGGAACCCATTATTTTACTTACTAATGGCTCTCTGTGGCTCTACTATGCTACCATCCCAAAGACAAAGAAAACATCAATACTTCGTAAATCCACCCTAAAGCCCTAGTAATAGTCCTATGATGTTTAGGTCACCATATCTAGAATAACTGACATACTTTCGTATGTTTCCTTCATGTCAACTGGATGTGCAAGAGGAATAGAGGGTTGCTATTATGAAGGTGAAGTGCTTTTAAACTTATTTTTCCGTCGACCGTGTATTTACAACCTTAATTAATGTATACAAAATCATACATTAATGGCCCCTATTAATGCATGATTTTTTTTTATTAATAAACGATTTTAGGCAACCAAACATACTACAAAGCACGCACTGCCGCGTACATAATGGCGTTGCCATAGTTTCTGTCGATGTCAATAAGTTTGAAATTCAAAAATTTGTTAGTACAACGCTTATAATATGTAGTTTGGTTCTAAATAAAAAAAAAATATTATCTATTAACAAGACAATCGACGGAAAAATATTGTAACTAACGCGTATATATTAAATAGCGATTAATAATCTCAACAAATTAACGTGCTCGCTGCGCTCACACGTTAAAATGGTCTCGATTATTAATCGCCCTTATTAATACACTAGTTTGTTAAATTACTATTAGACGAATCTATAAAACCGCTATTCGTCCGGGTTATGTGCAAATCCTGCATACTAAAAAAGGAGGATAGCTCCTGGTTAAAGTTCCTAAATATTGTAACTTTGGTTCCAGTGGCTAGTAAATTTCTTTGTTGTAATCTAGAACCTAATATGTCAGCATGCTCTTTGGACAAGTGGAGGTCCCGAACTAGATCATTTAATTCAGCTTTTGTAAGAAAACTTCTAAGCGGGGTGTGTTATTTTATTTCATCGTTGGTATATTTTCGTTTTTCAGACATATTTCTAACTTTATTTATTTAACTTCATAGTGGCCCATAGACGGCCCTGTTGTAGCCAATTGAATAACATCCGGCCCTTCCGAAAACTTCTTAATCCGGTCTGGTTCTCGTACATACCTAAAAATTTCACCGTGCAAAAATAAGCAACTGTCGCATCGCATTATTCATACTTCAACTAAATTGTAACTTTATACCTGTTTCGCCGGTAGCGGTCGAACTCCATACAATTAGCAATGACAAAGATTTTAGTATGCAAATTGCTATTAGTGGTCGCTATAGCAACGGCTACGTGGCTGGCAGGTGAGGGTCGCTGCTCATTATTCCATTGTCAGAGTAGATTTTCTGGATATCTCTGTTAAATGCGATTCTAATCTCTGGATCTGGAATAATTATCTGGATAGACAATAATAATTATTCTAGAATATAGAGGGAATTAAATTAGGCAATGCGGGTTTCGCCTCTTAAAGAAGTGTAGGACAATTTTGATTCAGATTTTTCAGTAAAATACACACCCCACAAAAATTATCGCATCAGCATAATTTTTCTGTATTTCCGGCACACAATAACATGTATGTGAAAGTCCCTCGTATATTTTGAGAGTAAATAGTGTTTAAGGTTGAATTCTCAACGTCATTCAATCTATTGCCAACCTATAACCTATTTCGAGTGGATTCTTTGAGTTTATTATTTTAAAAACTAACATTTAAAGAAAATCAATATCGTCGGTACATTATTTAGGTAGTATCTGATATATTACAAAAATATCAATTTATTTTATTGCTAATTTTGGGAGAATTGTATAGTGAGAGAACAATGAGTGACAATGACATAATAATGTTAAAAAAAATCTTACCCGATATTTTTCGCTATACAATTCTCCTAAAATAAGTTATGAAATTCCTTGATATTTATTAAATATCTCAATTATTACTTATAGAACATCAAGTCGATACTGATTTTCTTGAAATTTTGTATAAAAGCTAGAAACCATAAATAAATCTACGTGAAATAGGTTATAGGTTGGCAAGCATGTTGATACTCCCACCTTAAAGGATACTTTGAAGTCTAAAAAAAAATCTTCGTTTTTTTATTTGTTTATTTCTGATAAGCAGTGAAAGAATGTAAGATTTTTATTTGCAACATTAGTACTGTAGCGTTTACTTTGTATGAACGTTAATTGCAATATTGTAATAATTTTGTGTATCATGGATGTTCCTGAGCGTTTAACACGTCATTTAAGCAATGAAGAGGCGGTCCGAGTTGTTGCTCTAATTGAGGATGGACGAAGTCAAAGGTACGTTGCAAATTTGTTGGGTGTTCAACAAAGTACCATATCAAGAGTAGTTCAGCGGTACAGGGAGACTGGACAGTATTCCAGAAGAGAAGGACAAGGACGTAGAAGAATTACGACCGCTGTTGATCGTTTTTTACGGCTTACGGCATTAAGAACTCGGCACTGCACTGCTCGAATGCTGCAAACTGAACTTTTAGCAGCTCGAAATGTACAACTATGCTTACAAACAGTTAGAAATCGTCTTCGGGAAGAGAACATCCGTCCAATGGTCCCAGCCAGAGGTCCCCGTCTTACCAGGGAACACCGAGTAGCCCGCTTACAATTTGCTAGAGAACACAGTGATTGGGGTCTTGAAGAATGGTCCAACGTAATGTTTACGGATGA
Source organism: Polydrusus pterygomalis (assembly GCA_963969555.1). Lineage (NCBI taxonomy): Eukaryota > Metazoa > Arthropoda > Insecta > Coleoptera > Curculionidae > Polydrusus > Polydrusus pterygomalis. The sequence continues at coordinate 2,777,741 of OZ018378.1, read as the reverse complement.
GTCAAGGTTTTGTTTATACACATCAGACAGACGTATGGTGAACGTTATTTTCAATGCAAGGGTATGATAATTCAATGATTTTTTATTTACCCTGTATATGCGAATAGTCTCTAAAACTTACTTCTTGCTGATAATATTCACATTATTTCAAACATTGTTACTACCTATAATAAAGTTTGATTGACTATTCTAGGCTAGAATTAAAAATGTTCACAAAATAAATGTGATGCGATAATTTTTGTGGGGTGTGTATTAAATCTACAACGGACGATGCAATACCACACATGCGGAGACCTGTGTCCGACTAAAATGCATCATTTACAGACCAAGATAAAATGTAGCGATATTAACCTTTTTGACTAAATATCACTTCAAAATAAAATCCTCTACATTATTGTTAAGGTGGGGGTATCAACATGCTTGCCAACCTATTTTGCGTATTGATTTATTTATTTTTCTAGCTTTTACACAAAATTTAAATAAAATCAATATCGACTGCATATTCTATGGGTAATAATTGACTTATTAAATAATTATTAAGGAATTTTATAAATTATTTTAGGAGAATTGTATAGAGCGAAAAATATCGGGTAAGATTTTTTTTAACATTATTATGTCATTGTTGTTGCAATATAAAATTCTCCCAAAATTAGCAATGAAATTAATTGTAATTTTTGTAATATATCAGATACTACCTAAATACTGTACCGACGATATTGATTTTCTTTAAATGTTAGTTATTAAAATAATAAACTCAAAAAATCAACCCGAAATAGGTTATAGGTTGGCAATAGATTGAATGACGTTGAAAATTTCATAAATTTATATTTAACCAATTAGAAGGCTCCTTTTTGTTTGCGTTGCTTATAGCGACGGGAGACTATCGCGATAGTCTATAGCCTATTAACCTAATAAAATTAATAAGTGATAATTTTTCTGTCAAAAATGAAGTGCTTTATTTTTTATGGCAAACGTCACTCAGAATAAAATCATAATACATTTTGTTGCTAACTTATAATTTTTATTGAGAATAGGTCGTAGGTATCATCATAATATTAAAAGAAACTTCAATTTATGAAATTTTCTTACCGAATCTCCCACGCAGCAGAATTAATTCCCGATAATTTTCTTCTCGGTTTCACTCATGTTTTAGTTGATAGAAAATGTTCTATCAACAAAACCATTCGTGACCTTGAAAAAAATTATCGGTAATAATTCTGCTGCTAGGGAGATCATAAGTGATAATTCCACCTTAATCTGAAACCTAGTATACACACAAAAAAATCTAGTATCCAGTTGAACCTAAAAGTTTCAAACTGAAACTATCATAGACATAAATAGGAGCAATGCTAAAGTAAAATTAAATAGAAAACACCTTAGCATCAAAATATAGTTTTAAATTAATACTACATTCTTTTAACTTGACAAATAAGGCTATTTGTTTGAGCATTACTATAAGCTTGTTTTGAGAGTAGTTTTTTTTGTGTGTACTTATTGTCATATACACACACTGACATTTAAAATTGTCATGCAGGCTACAAAAATGTAAAATGAGGTTACGGTTACCCGTGACGTCCACCGAAAATTTAACTCAATCTATATTTCTTTTGTAGATATAACAGTATAAAACTAAAATCAATAAGTTTTAAAATAAACATTTCTTATATTCTTTAAGAAATTCTAAATTTTCGGCAAAAGTAAATTTCAAGTGAATATTTTTCATATCATTCATCTCGTGTATTAATTTTAGAATCATAGGAATTTTTACACAGACATAATATACAAAAGGTAGATATGGAACAACTGTTAGTAAGTACCTAATTTGTATATTATCATAAAGGTATGAGAAAAGCTCACACTTCCTCAGGATATTTAGAACTGTGTACATGAAAGTGTGAAAATGAATAACTACCTTTAGTTCTTGATTTAGTGAATTTAGTCTTTTCCATGATAATAAGTTTGCATGGTAGCATGAACAGTTTACCATAGTGAACCCTGACGAATAACTTAAGGTGGTCGAAACCCATCTAGAAAGGAATAAATTTCATTTCGAGATTATATCTTTATAACAACTTTTTAATATCAATTTTTCAGATTTAGGGATTGAAAAACTGGCAAAACAAATGAATGTAGCTTGTCCGAAGCTTTCAGGAAATGCCTACTACTCGTTGCTAATACACTCTAGTCATATAAATAATCACTTTCTGGACTAGTAACATAAATAACTATAAAGTTATGCTATTGGTTATGTGGTTTGTAATCTAACGTTAGGACTTATTTAATCCCGTAAAATGTCAAAAATTTCTCGTAAATTCGATAAAATATTACTACAACAAGAACAATTTTAGGTTATAAAATTAATTTACAGACTGTTCCAGGAACACTAACGTACGCTTTACGTGTTAACTGTGTTTGTCTCGCAAAAATAAATAAAAAAAATATACAAGGAATATGCTTTTTTATAACCGAATTTAATATATTTAACCCACAAAAAATGCATTCAGCTTTAACGATATAGAAGTTCCCAAAAATATTTACATATCACTGATACAATAGTTTCAAGTAAGAAAGATCGCCAAAATACGAGACTGGAAGTCCAGAATGTATAGATATAATATACACAATGGACTTGGTTCGAGTTAAAAAGAGATCGATGAAGACTCATCGTTGTTAACTTCTGTTCGAGCGCGATTCACATTTTCATTCCACTTTTGCTGCATTCCCCCACTCCCCCCCTTCCCCATAGCAGCAAATACGATTCGATAGCGAAGCACCCACCGCGATGTTTAATGTTTTCGTTTTCTATCTTGACTGAATTTTTCAGGTAAGTGTAGGTATACGGTGCAATTCTGCTGGTATTTTGGAATGGTTTATTCCCAAACCCATAAGCTAATAAAAACAAATCATTTAAAATAATTATGGCATTTTTAAATACAATAATTAATTAGTTAACGACATAAAATGAAAAATACTTACGTAAAATAATTCGAAAATCTGCGGTACAACATACAATCCAAACGAAATTTCAAATATTGCTGAATTACTAAAGTGAACACCTCCTGCATTTCTGTAGCAGAAAATAACGGATCTCTGGCCTCGCCATGCGTTGTTTACGCCGCACGCCGGCAACACTGATTGATCCGCTATCCTTATTGCGGGCATCTAAACATATTATTTACTCTCTCGTACTCACATAAAATGTCACTATAACTTGGTTTTTGCCAGTACGGTATATAGATATATTATTTTTGCTAGCTATAGCTATTTCCTATAATACAGTATGTGAACAAACAACGATTAGGTTGCAAGGGTTGGTACCCATGGTAGCAGAATACATATTGCGTAGCTATAATATGTTCTATGCCATGGTCCATGGTTCCTAATATCGCGCATTTATTCTACATTAGCCTATAATTTTTTTTTTCATGGAAATGCACATCCAATCATTCGCCTTAATAGGCGTGTAGGTATGTAATATTTTAAAAAATCGTTCTCGTTAGGCATTTAGTGAATTAATAGGCGGTGTAAACGTAGTCAGAATTATAACAACTATATTGCCCATTGAATTTCTGCTTGAATTTGTGACAAATTGAAAATATAGACGCAGGTGCAATCTATTTTAACTCATTGACAACATAAAACCTACAAAGTGTATGTTAACGTTAAAAGGGAATTAGTTTATGGCCGCGTAAACTGTGGAAAAGTGGATTTGTTTAAATCCTCGTAATAATTTCGGCCGTTTATATAGGTGAGAGTTACGTAACTAGTTTTAAAACCGATATAATATGGAAGGCAATAAGGCAATCAAACGTGAAATTATGTTTTTACGAAGAATGAGGTTAAGGTGACCAGCAAGACATATCATTGATGAAGTAGTTTCAAAAAAATTGGGTGTATAGGTATACCAATACAAATATTTTGTATGCGTACCTTAGCGGACACTATCATATCTTCTAATTCATAAATAAGTTTTAAACCAATAAAAATGAATTTTGCTACAACTTCCAGAATATTGTGCCATTTACAAACAGTAGATATTATACTATGCCGAAAGAACAGTTTCAAATTTTAAGGATCATATAATTTTAAATTTCCCGCCTTTTAAAAATTTGCTCTTAAAAATCGGTCGCAATTCTTCGACGAAAAATATATACCCAGTGTTGCCAACCGGCGGACTTTAGTCCGATTTTCGGACTTTTTTTTAAGGCTATGGACTTTTGTCGGACTTTGAAACCATTTCGGACTTTTCGGACTTCTTGATACCTAACGAAAATATGCTAAATGCACAAATTTGGAAATAAAATCGGCAGGTAACTTATTGTTTATTTACCAAGTCTTGGGTTGTCTTATTACTTATTACATTAACTTTTTTATTATTGTTTTTTTTGTTATTAAAAAGTAAATGTTTATAGAGTTATTAGTCTTTTTCATTATATAATATACCCCCAACAGTCAAAAATAAATATAACTTATGGCGAATGCGCCAGACGAAGCATTTTCATTTCGACGCGGACTAAATCGGACTTTTTCGTGCCACTGGGCGGACCTTTTCACCTAATGTCATTGGCAACACTGTATATACCTCCAGTTGCTTGTCGATATTATAAACGAACGGTTAGATTTCTCGCTGTCCTCTGAAGGATTAGGCGAACGGGCGGCATATACAGTAACAGCACGCGGGCTAGAAAATCCTACTTTCCGAAGTCCTGGCTAGTAACGACACTTGCGCTAGCAGCAGTTACAGTAATAGCACGCGAGGTATAAAAAGGTATATCGGCAATCGGTTTGTTCGTTGTTAGCAGATCATTTTTTTTTAAATCCAATTAATTTCATAATATTTCATAAAATATTAATTAAATTTTTTAAAAAATGCTCTACTAACAACGAACAAACCGATTGCCGATATACCTTTTTATACCTCGCGTGCTATTACTGTAACTGCTGCTAGCGCGAGTGTCGTTACTAGCCACCACTTGAGGAAGTCAGATTTTCTAGCCCGCGTGCTGTTACGCATTCTGCTGTCTAGCACACGTGCCATTACTGATTATTATGAGTTCGGCGATCCGAGCTTAAACGAAGTTTCTAGCCCGCGTGCTGTTACTGTGGCAAAACCGAACTCGCTTCTTTGCTTGGCCCGAAGAACCATTTCAAATCCAAAAAAGGTTTTGTTTATATGCCTTGTAATTCTGTTTAAGTATAACAGTTAACTTAAGAATGAGAAACTAAGAAATTTAATATGATTCCTTGTGGTTGGGTATTATTATAAATAGAACGCGCTAGTTAAAAGTATATACGACAACGATGATGGACCCTTAAGTTTGCACGTCTCTAATACCAAATAAAAGTTCTGGTCTGGCAATCAAAGGAAACATAAATTAAAGCAAAATTAAATGAAAACAATTTACATACAGGTCACCTCGGATTGTGGATCTCGTAAACATATAAATCCGTTTGCACGCAATCGCGTACTTTTAACACATTTATGAGAATGCATCCATACAATGTGGCAAGATTGAAAACATGACGAACTAACAAGACACCTAACCTATATTAAAAGTATTTTTGGCAAAAGGTAAATCGGAATTGTGTGTTTTGGGTAAAAGTGATTCTTTCAAAAGACAAGTGCGGATTCCGTCAGCATTTTGGCGATTGTTGCATTAACTAAGCTCTAGCTTTGTATTTCTCTTTTATATAATACAAATTGTCGTTATTATAGGGTAAGGAAGGGAGGCGGCCAATGGTTCTAGGGCCCACCACTGCTACTGAAATTTGAAGTCCTTCAAACTATATACCTAGTTTCGAAACACAGGTGGACCCATTTCAATCGCATGCCGGGGATATTTTTATATCGTGCTGCTGTTTATATTGGCAATATAGTATTTATGTGGTGAATACAATTACACTATCTAGGCTACCCCTCCCAAAAATGCTCCCAATTAAATCAATGTGACAATGATGTGACAATGCCTGAGATTCCAATCTTTAAATCAATGTCTGATATTTAGATCATTGTTTTGTTCCATAAGTATACACCAATAAAAGTATGAATATATATTAATAGTATGTCATAACATAATTATAATAATCAAACTTTTTTCATTTCCTCATAAAATGGAACTAAAAATAGATAACGGGTATTGTATAAAGTAAGTGCAATATTATAGTTATATTTTATAGTATAATTTATTAGTCTCTAGATACTAATAAAAAAAACAATGCCATAACACCGCATTTAAGGGTCTGTAGGTCCTTATGAAAGCATTTTGCTTCTAGAAAAATGGCAGTTGATTTTTTTGATATTATGACGTTTTATCATGATTTGACAAAAAAAAACTAACCTGAAAATATGCCGATGTCAAGATCCTGTCATAAAACTAACCTGAAAATATTTAATTAATAAGTGATGTCAACATCTTGGAGTCTTATCGTAATTTCACAAGCAAAACAAACCCCCAAATCATTTAGTTGAGCTCCGTGCCGCTGACTGTAAGACGCCACCTGTGGTGGACCCCCCCTCGGGACGCCCCCTTTCCACCTGGATCCGGCAGAATGACTTTATGAAGATGTATAAAGTATAATATGATGTATCTCACACACACGAATTGAAAATTACAGTTCCGGGCACCCTGCTATAAATGAACTAGGTGCTCACTTCGGTCCTGGAAAAATATCATTGTCATTAAATTTCCGCGTTTTGGTGATAATTAAAAAAAAAGCATTTCCAATTTTTGGTCGCGATCATATTAGTTATATAATATGTGGTGTGACGGGTGGACAGACACCGAAGTGATTTTATAAATACGTATTCCGTTATAATTTTGACACGTCAACATATTTATCATTCATCAACAAATAAATAATTTACACAATTCTCATGTATTTCTTCCAGTAGATCGACTCCTGTTTGAAACCCCGTCCAAAACATACATATACAGCCCGATATCGATATAATAAAACCAGTTGAATTTATGAGAGCTAAATGAAACGACCGGCAGCTTTGTGATTGATTTATTGTGACAGTGATTGATCTGTTCCACCTTAAAAATACATTCTAGCAAATTCTGCACAACACTTTTCCTATAATCGATCCTCTGTTATTGCTGGCGCCTTATTAACATCTGTATAAGGTGTAGAATACAACTTAATAATCTTATTATAAATATTACAAAAAGGAACATACAACCTACGAAACTCAAAGAAGAAGTTGTGCAAACATATTTTAAAAATAAGGTTGATGACCAGGTCAACAACAAATGTTTTAAATATGAGGCAGCACCTCTGGAATACCCTAAATAATTACTTAGCTAACCGACTGTAACCAACACCCGATGTATGTTCTTTTTCCACTAAATTATTATGAAAATCGAGAAAAAGTAATTTCCACGTAATGTAACAAACAGAATAAACTGGCTGTTATTCCCGTTCGCTCTTGATGACCATCAAGGCCATATCAATCAACTGGAGTGGATTAGCTTGTTTAACGTTAGCCAGACATAAATGGCAGACTCATACTTTTAATTTAACCTGGAGGTAAAATACCTCTGCTATTACCGTAAATTTTGCTCGGAGTTGTTGACTGCATGACCAGTCATTTGCTTTTATTTATCTGTAATATCTACTACAGGGTGACTCGTTATTTTTTTCCAACGCGGGTTAATTTTTTATTTTCAGGCTGTTAGTGAATTGTTTCTTGCTCCTCGGTCTCACATCGATTCCTGCAAATCTCGCTATAATATGTCGATGCATGAATGAAAATACAAATGGATCTTAATGAACAGTGGTCGCGAGTTCTTTCCCCTTAACCTCTCCAGTTTCAAATCGCAGGAGATTCCAAATTGTATATACAGTGACCGGCAAAAAGTTGGACCCATATGGGAAACTTTTTCATTATTGGAATTATATAAAAAAAAATTATGCCGATTGTCTCTGCATGATTGGTAACCTAAAAACTCATTGTGACATTTGTCACCTGACTACTCGTTTGGCTGGAAAATTGAATAATATTTATTTTGTCGTAGAAAACTGGTATTAGATGATGAGATCTCGAAAAAAGTTATTCGAAAGAAGTGTTTAGAATTTAATTTTATGCTAGATTGCAAAGTTTGAAATAAAAATACCAAAAATAATTTTATTTTTTATTTTTAAAAAATAAATCAAATGTTACTTTTATACTTTCATCAATTTAATGAAAATGTGTTGATTGTGAGGTCGATATAATCTAACTTAGTTTTATGAAAGTCCGTTGGTACCCTAAATTAATAAAAAAACATGTCTTTTCATAAGAAAATTTTTACGACTTTTATAAATTACCAAAGAAGGCTTTGAAAACAGCCGAAATGTTATTAAGAAATAACAACAGACAGTATTAATCGCCATTATTCTTCTATTGAATGTCAAGCTACTGTATTTTAAAATGCCTCCAAGTCTTTCCCTTCCAGAAAAAATAGAAATATCTTATTCATGGTGAGAATTATAAAAGTTGTAGAGAAACTGCTGACATTTTTAACGGACGGTATTCTGGTAAACATTTAAACAATTGGACAGTATCAACAATATTTTAAAAGTTTAAAGAAACAGGTAGTGTTGACAACAAGTATAAAGTTTCTCATGAAAAACCTGTAACAGCTGAAGAAGCAACATTAAACATGCTGTTAACAGTTACAGAAACACCTCAAATAGCAGTTACAGATATTTCTAAAGCTATACTAACATGGAAGAAAGATTCGTAAGAAGAATTTTGAAAAGTAATAAGTTCTACCCTTATAAACCCAAATTTGTACAAGTTTTAAAAGAAAGGGATTATGATGGGCAATTTATTGTACTATAACTAATTTAAGTGTTATTGACAAATAAAGTCGTTCATTAAAAATCTCACATTAATAAATTTAAGGAGAGTATACTACTCGCCATCAGTGGCGGATCCAGGGGGGGGGGGGCAATGGGGCCCTTGCCCCCCCCCCCCCCCCCCCTAAAGCCCGTTGAAACATTGAAAATACTTTTTTGTTTACCTGTTACAAAAATTTGTGTTACGTTTTTCACAATATAAAATATAAATATACTGATTTATTTTGATTTTTTGCATACGGGGCCCCCCCTTAGGAGTATTTCTGGATCCGCCACTGCTCGCCATAATGGCTATTATTCCCTCAGAGTGTTCTTTGAGGATAATAGCTATTAAAATATTCCTTGGGGATAATAGCTATCATTATTAACTCGTGGTATAATCTACTATTTAACGAACTTTCCAAGTAGCAAACAAAATTTTCAAATAAATTAACACATGAAACAACTATATTTTAATTAAGAAAAACAACGTAAATGCAGAATAAATATGAATGCAATAGGAACAAAGAAACTTACTTTAACCACTTAAAAGTAATTTGCAAAGTCGTAAAACCCACTACCTACACCGCATTACACAAAATCAGTTTAATTTAAAAGTACCTACTTAAAGTATTAAAACACATGTAGGTAAGTTAAACTACATAATAGATTATTATATTACGGTGAGTTAGTCGTTTCCTTTCAGCCCTATCTTCTTGTTACCATGGAGTTTTAGCAGTGCTGCTGCAAACAGCAGATTAGAAATATCACATTCGTCAAGAGGAACTGGTGCACACATATTATATAGGGTGTTTTACGGTGGATGGAACGTTGGACGTTTATGGAAAACGAAGACTTTTTTTTTGAAAATTTGGTCGCTTTAATAAACGACCATGTTCTATAATTTTAAAATATTTTCAGCGATACGGTGTTGTCGCTTCTATACAAAACAGGTGGCAACATCGTTTTTTCAAATATCACACCGTCAGATGAACCATACAGTCAGAGGGTATATTATTCTATATGCTGGTTCAGAAAATGGATTTGTGAATAATGCAAGTTTGATATTCAAATCTGGCCTGAAATCTGAATCATGATTCAATGAATAGTGAAAACTTTGAGAAATGGTTTGAAGAAAAACTGTTATCAATCTTGGAAGAACCGTCGCCTATTATCATGAATAACGCCACCTATCATGCTGGGCTAATTGAAAAAATTCCAAATACAAGTTGGTCAAAAAGATTACTTATTGCATGGTTAGAACAAAGACAACTTCCGGTTTCACCATTTGCAATAAAGGATCGGATCTGGATAATAGTGAAGCAGCATATCCCACCCAAACGTTACAAGTAATCTGGAAATCTTTTATGATGCACAAATAAGTTCTATGCATCCTGAACACCCTATATATTTTTTAATTATCAGATATTAGGTACATGTATTTCTGAGCAACTGTTCTAACTATTATCCTATACTTATCTGTAGTCGTTTTTTTCTTTAGTAATTAATTTTCATTCTTTTTAACGAAAACATAATTTTTAATAAATATGTTTTCTCCAAACTCATTGTTTTTCTTTGTGCTTTTAATGTCGAACCAAATCTCTGAAATTGTTCTCGATTCGAATAATTTTTTTGATATTCATTCGTGGTAAATTTGGACCAATTTCATTAAATTTTCGGCTGTTTTCAAAATCTTCTTTTGTACCGCCACCTTAAAAGAACAAACGAAGAAATGTCACTTCTTTTAAATAAATGGTTGCAATTGAGCCCAACAATAAAATTATTGTTTTCATGCTAAACTCGTTGAAAATTACCTACATAATTTAGGAGATTTCGTAAAGAAATTCTCATAAATTGAAAACTTGAAGAGTTAGGTATAAGCAAGGTATACTTAAGTATATTATCAAAAACCTACTTTTATTGATTTTTCTAATCAGTATTAAAATACAGGATCTATAATTTTAAAAAATCGATTTTCGTTCATTTTTCAAGTAACCACAAGAAAGAATATATTTCTGGACCACTCTGTTCGCTTGAACTAAGATATGACCAAAAAATCAAATGTGTAAAGGCATTTTTTAACCGTGCACAAAATTTTAAAAAATAAAAGACTTTCTTGGTTTTAATTTCCATACAATGTTTTTAACGAGAACCCCCAAAGTCTAGAAAGGACAAGAGTCTGGCCATGGCTGTTGTAAGAGGAAATAGAAACCACTGGGCTGTATTTGCTGGATATGTTACAACCACTAGTACGTGCACGGCTACCTAAATTGTAGCTTTTGATAACAGAAAGCTTAGAAAATTTGCCGCAGAACCAGCGGCGGATTTAGGGGAGGGGCGACGGGGGTTTCGCCCCCCCCCCCCTGAGCCTTCTTAACCACACCTAAAGTCAAATACGTCATTCGCGAATTCCTGTGAAATAAATATAAGAAAAACCTTAATTTCAACTTCACATAATTAATAATAGAAATAATAGAATATTTTATAAAACAAGCCAGCCAATGATATAAATAAATTTATTGTCGTGTTTTAAAAATAAAAGAAAAGATCAACACTGTTATTTTGTGATAAATGCATATGGCTTAACTGGTAGCAGCGGCGGATTTAGGGGGGGGGGGGGGGCTGTAAGGACTGTAGCCCAGGGCGGCAAATATTAGGGGGCGGCATTTACAACATTAAAATTAAAACAAACCAAACACGCAGACCTTCGCAGAAACTTCATTATAAGCAGCTTTTCAATGATATTTTAGATACTACAAAAAGCCAGATTGAACTAAGATTTTCAGATTTGCATAAATTAGGTACAATTTTTTGACTTAATGAATAAAAATATTTTTTTAAGTTTTTCAGAAAATTTCCCAAATAATCTTTCAGATAGTTTATGTCTAAGGTACAACTTTATAAAAAAAGAGTTTTTAGTTTAACTTATTTTTAACAGTTTTTTATAGTGAATTTTTGAGAAATTTTGGGCGTGGTCAAGAAAATTTTCTCCCGACACTATCCTGCTCGTCTCTTTGTAGGTAGGTAGGTATTACAGTTTTTAGTTTAACTTATTTTTAACATTTCTTTTCAGAGTGAATTTTTGATTTTGGGCGTGGTCGCGAAAATTTTTCGCCTGCGGCGCATTTTCGCGCCTACGGCGCTTCATTTCTAAAACTTAGTCGCCCCCCCCCTCAGCAAAATCCTGGATCCGCTACTGCGCAGAACAGTTATCTAAAGACCCATACAGCAATATGCGTATGGGCTCCGTTTTAAACTATAAAAACAAAGATAATCGATACCTTTTTTTGACTTCTTTAATGTATATTGACCATAGACAATTTACCTTTAGATACCTACAGCTTATCTCCTGCGCAAACAAAAGTTACGTTTTATGGGTGAAAAAATACGTCCGAGCGCATGACTCGTCGGTCAGCTGTCTTCATTCGGGGAACCTTCGTGCATGCGCACAAACCTCGTGTTATCGGCCGTCCTACTTTATCGACAATAATCGACGCGCTCAAAAATACTCTCCAGAACCGGCTCGGCCGCCATTTTTGTTGTTGTGTTTTAAGGTTTCTCTTCTCTGCGGATTCCTTGTAGTTTTCTAAAGTTTTCAGCTATCGGATCGGCTATCGTGGATTGTGGGACTGGTGTTTAATATTTATGGATTTTTGGTTTTTGTGTAGTTTAGTTAGTGAATTGTGTTTGTGCTTTTAGTGACTCGGATTGTAATATAAACAATGACTAGTACTAGTTGCAGCCGTTGTATAATTGTATTATGCCCAAATAGGGGTAAAATAAACCCTCTATGGTGGCATATGAGCAAGAATTTAAATTTTAAAGCCCGGACCTGTCTATTTTCCCATTCGTCAAACGATAATGTTGCAGTGCGCATGTCTAATAGTTCCCAGTTTTGTTTACATGCGCGAGGCCATAAAACTGCCACATTCGTAATTATTGTTTGTTTATCTAAAGGTAAATTGTCTATGATATTGACTGGACGCTTTGCACTACCGTTCAATATTTCTGACATATCGATATATCCTGGCCGTTAATGATGAATATAGGTGGTCGATATGCAAAAACTGCTCAAAATTCAGCAGATAAAGTGGGTATACGCGACGAGGTTAATTGAAAGCCATCTACCTCCATTATAGTCTGTACCTGAACTATATAAAGCACGGGAACTTATCTCGCATTAGCTTATGTATACAGTTCATTTAAATGTAGTCGTCGTCGGGAATATCTTAAGGTAAAATCTAGAATTTAGGGGAAAGTTAAAATTAATACTCTGGAAGCTTAAAGTGTTTAAGGTGGAATACATGCATGAAGGGAATTTTGTATGTATTAAGGGATGCTAGATAATTACATACCTTTTGTTATTGAGTAAAAGGTTCTGTAAAAGGTATACACATTTTTTTCTGATCGCTCTGGTCTGTTAGGTTTGTTGAACTTACAAATGGAAATAAATGGTTCTATTGGAAATTTGGTACTCTAATAGATATTTTTGAATTTGGTTGGGTTTGTTGCAAGTATTTACTATTCCTTAATCCTCATGCAAGAAGGACAATTCTAAAATATTGTAATATTGAACAATGTAGTAGAGTAGTTTAGTGCATAGTTTAGCTAAGGAATAATAAAACTGTAATATTTCTTGGACTGTTGAAGTCATTGTTCTTTAATACAAGTAATAAGTATAAATCAAAAATACAAACATAAAGGGTTAACGGCATACGAGTGATTTGGCACCAGCATACCTAATGATCTATCTAAGGAAACAAAACGGTTTATGCAAATGTTGCAAATTTAATCCGCATATTTGGTAATTAGTTTTTCTTTGTCTAAGACAAAGTTTTGCTTGCAATAATAATAATTCATATAGTGGTTCGACTGTGTTTCCATAAATGCCTATTGAACCGCCTTCGACCGAGCACGAAACAACCCCGAAATTGGACGAAGTCGACGGCCGGCGAGCCCGTATGTTTGTTTCACTCTTAGTTGCCAATTCAATGGTAGTCTTCTATTTGATGTAAACCCACCAGGTTAACTTTAAATACGGTCTATAATGGGGTGTTTTCGCATGATACTTTGAAACTTTTGCATTTTTTGAAGGATAATTATTTTTATTTGTTTTGAAAAATAAATAAATTAGGTGGGTCAAATGACCTTATGGACAAGCCGCGCCTGGTATTCAGCATCCAAAATTCAGCATTAAAAATGTTTTTTGGGGTTGTAGATTACGATTTTTAGATTAAATATAATTAAAATATTTAAAATATAAAGACAGACCGTACAATATGGCGCTGAAAACTTTTGTTTTAATAGCACTGCATAGAGAGTTATAATACTCTATTCACCATAATATCAAAAATGCAAAGTTCCAGTTGGTCCCTGTATGAAACTTTGAAGATTTCTGATGGTGGAATGCACTCTTTGCAAGTTTTGGTTAAACAATTTTCGGCTTTCGTAAATTATAGAGTTTCTAATAAGGGCAAAAGACGGTATGGGCAGGTACAGGTTTGTTGATCTTCTAGTATCATGAGAGTGGTCAGGCACTGGACAGTGTATCCCTATGCCTGTATATCATACAGGCAGTTTCAAGAATAAACAAGCATGGGAAAGTTAAGATTTTCTTAGATATAAATAACGGTCTATATGACTCTCTGCCATACACACCACAAAGATAACTTACGGCACGCTTCTGCAGAATAAACACTGAGTTCAGTAGGTATAGTTACACGTATTTTCCCTGAACACAATTCCATGTCGCAAGTGAGACTCCACCAGTGAGTGGTAGATCCTCTTAGCTAAAGTGGTTCCAACCTCCATCGACGTTAATCGCAATGCGTAGGTAGCATCCCGAAGCTATTTTGCCAGCAAGTTCCAAGATATCATGAAAGATGGGTATTTGTCCGATTTTTAAATAAAAGGAAAAGGTAACGAAATATTGATCAAGAAACGAAATCCCGAATGCGTCACTAGCGTTTGCCCTTAAAGTATTGTAACTAACTGACGCAGTATACTTATGTTAAATAAATACATCGGCCAACTGATTCTGACGTTTTGCCTGTACAATAAATCAATTACGTGTTCAGGGCATTCGGTCAACACGGCATCGCACACGTAATTAAACAGAGCGGAACGTGAGATCCACAAAAACACTAATTACTTTTCGACCCCGCTGGCGTGGCTCGTTGGCAAATTGCAGGTGTGCCAAATGTGCGATATTAATGATTCGGATCCGTGTGGCCATCTCTAAAAACTTCCAGGGATTTGTTTTAATTTTTGGCTAATCAACGCGCGAATAAAAGGGAGGCTCACATTAGCGTAGCAATTGAGCTTAAAAAAATCCGGCAAATACGTTTGCCGCTTTCCTCGATACTACTTGCAAAACTTAAATACCGTGCGAGCAAAAATTATTTGCATTAAAAAACGTAGGGCTTGGTTTAGATCACAATGATATGGGGACGATATATCTAACCAAATCTACGTTAAAATTTTGTTAAATTCATATTATGACATGATAATATGCCAAACTAATGAGTAATAAAATAAATAGACAAATACAAATTTATTTTTGTTGTTTACAAAATTAACAAAGTAAGTAAAAATATACAGAAAGAAAAATAATTACATAAATTGCTGAAATTGGCCACCGCCATGCTCCAAGCATAAATTCACACATCTCTTCATATTTTCGAAAGTGTTGACCAGCATAAATTTAACTGCTTCTTAAGAACAGTCCTGCATGTTCCATAAGATCTTCCCACTTCTTGGGACAGGCATCTTATACAATTTGTTGACGTATTTTGCATTATTTCACGAACGTTTGCAACAAGTTCTTCTGTTCTTACAGATGGTCTTCCTGCTCCTTTTTTGTGTTGTATAGAACCTGTTTCCCTCAACACAGGCACGGTTCTTTTTAGGCAATGATAAAAACCCCCAGCAAGAAAAGCAACGTTAGGAAAATGTTAGTGAAAATCGTCCATGCACAAATCCGAATTGTATTGCCACTCACAATTTACTCTAACCCCGTTTCGAAAATACGCTTCAATCATGAATGTTTTGTGCTGTTTCGTAAAGCCCATTGTGTGAATTGTTCAAGAAATTGGATAAATTAGCGATGAATCAAATAACTTGTAACGACTGTCAAAGATGACGGAATAACTGATTGATTGTTAATTCAGGTAGTTACTGACACCCAACAGGTATTAAGCTCTACGGCTAAACATTACGTCCTTAGATGCAAGGCCCTCTTTGATGCAAACAATTTTTGCTCGCACGGTATATAGGATTCAGTAAACAGACTTGTGAATGAATGCTTGAAGGTCGTAGACAATGATGTTTCTTGAATGATGGAAGAGTTTTGGACTTCCATTGTCTTTATTTGTTTAAAATCACAACGTTTCAACTGGTAAGTATCTCCAGTCGTCTTCAGGTGAATACTAAATAAGTAAAGTAACTACAAGACTATTTATACTAGCTAGGTGCACCGAAGCACAACTGAGGTGGGTGCAGTCATGCGTTCAGTTAGCACGCGATCTTATCCTAAGCTTACATCTATCTAACAAAGGTTTCCAGATATTTCTTAAGTCTAACGATGGTTTACTAAAACAGCCTGGATTCTGGTGAATAGTAGCAGCTTCCTTAAACTTTCTTTTCCTCCAGTGTGGCTCCTTATGTAGGATTTCAGCTTCTGACCACATGATATGGTGGCCATGTTTCCAGGCATGGTCAGCTGCACCTGACTTTTCGGTCTCTCCTTTTAGCGTATTGTTTTTGTATTCTTTAATCCTTGTCTCGAGTGGTCTTAATGTCTCACCTATATACGATTGGCCACACTCGCAGGGGATCTGGTAGACGCAGTTTTTCCTATCTTTTTGACTTATAGGCTTTGTCTTCGTCAGGTGGCTTCTTAGGGTGTCTCTCGAGTTGAATACGGTGCTGATGTTATATCGTTGTCCTAGTCTTCTTATTTTCTCAGATACTCCCTTAACATACGGAATATTGAGTGTTGGTTGTGCCTCTCTGTCTGCTTTTTGCACGTTGGGTCGATTCTTACGGTTTTCCAATATTGTGTCAACTAATTTTGTGGGGTAGCCATTTTTGTTAAGGTCGGTCTTGATGTGGTGAGCTTCCTTTTTAAGTGCTTCTTCCGAGTTACAGATTGTAAACAAGACTTGTGAATGGTTTGCAAATTATTTATCAAATAGATCTCAAATTTCAAGAATTTAAAGAGGAAGTAACCCCTTTTACCACAATAAAAATTGCCGAACGTTTTGCTGGTCAAACGAAAAGAAAAAATAAAAATTGGTATTTAGAAAATAAATTCTACTTTAAATACCCCATCCAGAAAAGTAAATGACGATCGAAAATATTCCCAAAATTTTTTTTTGAAATTTTTTTTATTTTTAGTAATTTTGTAATATCTTAAACAATTCTTTATTGGTCAAAAGCAATCCACTTTACACGCTTAAATTCACTTTACGCGCCCAACGTTTTTGAGAAAAAAGTAAGGCCGATATTGAAAAATGGCTTTAAGAAAAATTGTTTGGTACAACATTCTACACCCGGGAAAGTCATTTTGCTTTTGACCAATAAAGAATTGTTTAAGATATTACAAAATTACTAAAAATAAAAAAAAAATTCTAAAAAAAATTTTGGGAATATTTTCGATCGTCATTTACTTTTCTGGATGGGGTATTTAAAGTAGAATTTATTTTCTAAATACCAATTTTTATTTTTTCTTTTCGTTTGACCAGCAAAACGTTCGGCAATTTTCATTGTGGTAAAAGGGGTTACTGCTCTTAATTTATGATATTTCAAATTCATCGAAGGTATTGAAAGGAGTTCCTCAAGGATCTGTACTGGGTTCTTTATAATTTTTAATTTATACATATTATGATTTTTATTTAGACACGAAATAAGGTCGATCTATTAGCTTTTGCTGATGATAAACAAATATATCACAAAATAGAAAATGATAATCTTTTGCATTTGATTTCATGAGGATATTTCTTAATGTGTCCAAAGTAATAAATGGCTTGAACCTTAATGAAAACAAAATAGAGTTTACTTTTAATCGGTCCAAAATCTATTCATTTTAAAAATAATATTCGTCACTAATTTCAAAATTATTATTCATAATTATGCAATAACATCCGCTAGAAATCTTGGTATCATTTTTGATTAATATTTGACCTTTGAAGCTGATATAAAAAACATATTAAAAAATGCTTATTATAAACTTAAAATTTTATATAATTTTAAATTTAAACATTGATATAAAATTAAGGCTTGTAAATTCTATTATTTTAAGTGGTTTAGATTATGGTAATGTTATATATCATAAAAATATAAATTATAAAAACAAACAAAAGTTACAAATATTACAAAATAATTGTAAGATTTTCGACTTATATGAAAAAATTCAATTTGGAATTACCCACAACATGAACACTAGAAATGAAATAACTTAAAAATACCAATACATCATAAATACAAAACTTCTTTTAAATATAATAGTCAAATAATTATATAACAATATAGCACCTGATATAAAAAAAACTAAACTATGTGGCTTTTAAAAGTCATTTTAAAAAACATTATCTTAGGGTTGGATTGGAAGGCTGTTTA
This sequence comes from Polydrusus pterygomalis, assembly GCA_963969555.1. Taxonomy (NCBI): domain Eukaryota; kingdom Metazoa; phylum Arthropoda; class Insecta; order Coleoptera; family Curculionidae; genus Polydrusus; species Polydrusus pterygomalis. The sequence goes on along the minus strand of OZ018378.1, from coordinate 2,759,300 downwards.
ATTGTTAATGAAAATTCTTCTTTTTTGTGCCAACTACAAGTCATCAATAGTTATTTTTAGTTGTTATATCTTCTAATTTTTATATTTTGACACAAATAAATATCTATATTAGATATTATTATTTATTATTATAATCAAGAATCGCTTGGACCCGTCAAATTAATTTTTTTGAAATGCATTTCTTTAAAAAAAATATATTATACAGGGTGGATCATAAAATGCTTCGTGTTTCAACTTGAATTTTTTTATTGAAACATATTGTATATTTTTACATTTAAGGATCACTTCTAGACATTTTTCATAAATCATGCCCTGTAGTTTACTTTATGACTTTATTAAAATGATATAATGATATGAAATGAACAAAGCAAAGTTATAAAGTTTTACAAAGTTTAAATTAAAACCAAGTGCAGCTTCTCTGTCCCAACCACCTCAACGCAACCAGTCCTGATTAAGCAGGAATTCAACCTGAACTGAAATATGCCCTTTAAATATCCTTTCAACGAAGCTTAACTTCCGTTGCAAAGAAGTAAAACTCCGGTAATCTACCTACAATTTTCAAGTAATAATTCACCGATCAACATGTGATTCGGGAGTTTGTTTTTCGGATTTTCCAGCACGTGGAACGGGCCGAACGCAAATCTCCTGCAATAAATCAGTATCTGCATATGTGAAGTTGAGTTGTCGTTGGAAGTTGGAACTCCCTACAGGAAGCATATTTTATTGTTCGCAAATTCGGAAGTTACTTTTTATTCGAGAGATTTTTATTTTAACGATTTGACAACGATTTGCGGTGACGTCGGACAAAAATGGGAAATTGAAGGGAGTTTTTGCAAAGATGATTTGAATTATGTACAGAGTGTGCTAATAAAAATATGACGATCTAACCCAACTTCTGCTGCTCAAAGCAACTCTTACCACGCATACCTTTTTTAGGTAAAAGACGTTGGAGAATAAGAATGTTTATTTAAAAGTTTAATACAGAGTGGCTCAAGAAAGTTATTTCGTTTTACATGTGTGCATAGTACCGCAGGGGGCGCCCTCTAAATTTTACAATAAATATAAGAGCAGATTTTAATTTTTTACCCCCCCCCCCCCCCTAGCCGAATATTGTGACAATACACCAATTATTTATCAAAAACTAAAACTAAAATTATCTTTTTCTCCAAATGACATTAAAAGCGGTCTTTTAATGACTGACACCTGACAGGCTCAAAAAGTGTCATTAAAAATTAAAATTTAAAATGACAAGTAAACACAACAATTCAATAAATGTCATAAATAACATACATAAATATAAAAAATACGATTTTGCGTGAAATTGGAACAAATTTGGAGAAAAAATTATATGTTTTACTAGGCAGAAAAGCAGATTTAATGCCTTGGCTGGTTTCCTAGTCTCGGCTGCGCCTCGTTTATGAAACACCAGCCGCGGCATTAAATCTTGTGCTTTTCTGCCTAGTGAAACAAATAACTATTTGGCAGTCTGTATCTCCGAAATCATTCTTTTTTTGACTGAGGTAAGTTAGGTTAGATCGTTATATTTAAGACTTAAGAATTTGTGGTTTAACGCACCATTCTAGAGACACCTTGTACAACCTATTGGTTATTGCATTGAGAAAATAGCCTTCCTTTCAAGAATTCACATACAACGTTTAATACTATAATATGATAGCAACGCGCTTTTCTACTGTAACCTGTAACCCAACGACAATTGAAGGGTCGAGTGGATAAAGGGGGTAACTAACATTTTGTTAAAAAATGAGTTACTGTTGTGGATAAAGGTTATAAGTGACGTTCTTTCACATGCAATCAAAGGAATCTAAAATATCGCATAAACTTGGAAAATAGCACTGGATGGAGGTAAATTAACTTGTTTTTTTAATTATTTATGCATGAAGGAGGTAAGTAACAAAACTTACCTCCTTTATCCACTTATTTAAGTATTTACCTCCTTTATCCATAAATGTTTTTAAGGTGAATAAATTTACTGTTTAAAAACTCAAGCAATGTTTGTAAAGAAATCATGCCGTTAGTACTACGAGGAAATAATCAGGAACCAAGAAAATAGTTAGGTTGATATATTATAATGTTAAATGAAGAAAATATATATTTTAAGACAAAAATATTCACTTTTTGTAACCTTTTTATATTCTTAACTTCTATTTGTTATATCATTTTTGTGAATGAAGGAGGTAACTTCAGTTTTTTGAAAAATTAGAAGCTATGTAAAACTTTTAGTGTATGAATGCTACAGTAAATTAATATTTGGTGTTAAAAGATGACTTACTTTTAACAATAACTTATTATATTAACAATTTTCTTTGTTCTAGTAAAAAAACTTTAAAGCTAATTTTATCAGTTTTGTAATTTTGCTAGTTACCTCCTTTATCCACTCGACCCTTCAATTGCTAGACGGTTGTGTAGTGATAATGTAAAGTGGCACTTATGTTTTGTTTTGGCTTATTATTATAATTTTAAATTTTATTTTTTGCCAGTAACTTGAATTGTTAGAATGGTTTTTGTTTTGTTGTTAACTAAATTAGCTTTACGGTGCCTTTGGAGGTTATATGTAAGAATAGCAATTCAGGGCTAAATATCGCCTCCATCTGGCTGCCTTTTAAGGAAATTCATTTTATTTGAAGTTATTATAAAGAACACTTTAAATGTAAACTTTTGGATTTCCTAAATAAAAGACGATTATTATTATTATTATTATTATTATTATTATTATTATTATTATTATTATTATTATTATTATTATTATTATTATTATTATTATTATTATTATTATTATTATTATTATTATTATTATTATTATTATAATATCACGGTTATTTAGCCAATAGGAAATAGGAGTTATTGCTACTATAGAATGGTTTATATAGTCATTTTTGCTCTGAATACTCACAGTAATTATCAAGTTCTATCTAGTTTTATATAGGTAGGTACTGTATTAGTTTTGACTGGCAGTCGTAATGGAACTTGACATTATTTGCTTGCTACGGTTGATAAAGCATATACTTACCATTAAAAATCAATACCGTAGTTTTCAAAAATTTAAATAGCTTTGGGCGTGTGATCTTGTTCTTGTCGTTTAACATTGCATATGATTATCTATTATGCAATATGGTTTACTGAGATGGTAAAATTCATTCATAGATTATAGAAAGTCCAATACTAATGGTGGGTTGTGCGAAATAAGAATCTTCTATTGCTTTATCTGACATGCAAAGCTAAAAAAAACTTAAACACAAAGTAAAAATAAATTAATTGAAACAGGTATTGGTACGATCAATAAAATTCAACATCAGACAGGATAGCTAGAAAATTCCGAATTAATAATACTGCGCGCTGCGATTGCGGATCGCTACGAACCCCCACCAACGTCTTGTGAATTATAGGTTCTGCCGGATACAATTCGTTTTTCGGGACGCTGTTCTGCTTTCTTAATTGTAGAGAAAGAGCTTTAATGGGAACAAAATGCGTCGCATTGAGAAGATACAATTTATTTCATAACAAAATGGCTGTATTAAAAGTAGTTAATTATTCAACAAGACTGTGCTGCTAATGGAACTAATAACTACCAATAAAAACACTGTTCTAACACTAGAGCGGGTTTGATACACTAGCAATTTATTTAATATGGGTTAATATAAAATAAACTATCAATACAAACTATGTCTTAGCAAACCTGTTGTATTAGATCATGTTCCTCAGAGTGGTGATATGTAATTTCCTAAATTAAGAATGTGAAAGATAACCCTCTATGTTCTCCGTGGTTTGCAGTCCATCATTTTGCTTATTATAAGCGAATATTTTCCCTATCCATTTACTACTACCTTTCAGTCCCTTCAACATATAAAATTCATTTAAATTTTCCCTTAGTATTGCCACTTACTGAAACGAGACTTGCCCTGAACCCTGCAAACGGCCCTCGGCTTCGGCCCTTCGGTCAAAAGCTGCAAAGGTGCGCGTAAGTACAGGTCATCAGACCGCAACTATTAGTAACTATAGCAACTCTTTAATTAAGTCTTCTTGTGTGACGTAGTCCCTTAGGACGAAACGGTCGACCTCAAAGTCTGGCCCTACTGGCCCTTGTCCACCGTTTCACACCTTTATGTGGCCTTAACTTAATTACACACCAACTTTTATTTCCTTTCACCTTTATTATCACTATTACACTTTACCTTAGCTTCGTCGTCGCTGGACGAACGAGGTCTCTTAAGGGGTTTCGATATTATGGTTGAAAAGTTTGATGCAAGATGGAATTATATTTTTACTTGAGTGGTCTTAAATATATGACGGAACGAAGAAAAACAAGTGACGCAGCGTGGTTTAAGAAAAGGGGGGGGGGGGGGCTCGGGATTTGCGGTGAACTAAATTTGACACCTGTCAATATGTCAAAAATTATTACAATAACCGATAGTAATGAAACAAACGTGGGGTCGTATAGATATTATCACTTATAATCTCCCTAGCAGCAGAATTATCGGGAATTAATTCTGCTGCGTGGGAGATTCGGTAAGAAAATTTCATAAATTGGAGTTTCTTTTAATATGATGATGAGACCTACCACCTATTCTCAATAAAAATTATAAGTTAGCAACAAAATGTATTTTTATTTTATTTTGAGTGACGTTTGCCATAAAAAATAAAGCACTTCATTTTTGACAGAAAAATTATCACTTATTAATTTTATTAGGTTAATAGGCAATAGACTATCGCGATAGTCTCCCGTCGCTATAAGCAACGCAAACAAAAAGGAGCCTTCTAATTGGCTGAAAATAAATTTATGAAATTTTCTCTAATAGAAAAAAATTTAAAAAAAAAATTCTACCCGTCAAAATAAAATTTTGACAAATTTTTCTTTAAAATTTTGAAAATTTTTGTCGTTTGTTCGGGTTTGTATGTATGTTTGTCCGTAACCGACTTCTTTGAAGCTGATTTTGACCCACTTTAAACGATCAGATTTAATTAAAATTAGACTTATCAAGAACCACTGAAAAAATTTTTTTTCTTGACAATAACTCAAACTAAAAAATGAAAAATAAATATAGTTTAAAAAAAACTAAAAAACACGCTTTAATAATTAATCAAACTAAAAAGTAGATGATTATGCCCTAAGGGCGACAGTCTTACAAAGCCGAGGGCCTCTGGCCCGAGGGTTCGTAATTCGCCCGAGGGTATATATCTATTAGTACCCGTGGTGCATACAAAATTTTATGTCATTCCAGTTCGTTTCGAATAATAAATATTTTTTTTTAATTTAATTTGATTTACCAATTTTTTATTTTTACGTGCGAAATTACCTTGACATTATTAAAATGTTTATTGTGTCAAAGTCAAAAATCAAAAATGGAACAAGATGCACACTTAATGCAACACTTAATGCCCGCGCGGGCCATAATGTGTACTTTATGCCCGCACGGGCATAAAGTAATCCGTTATGTAGATGGTATCTAAGGTATAAAAACACAATAATGTACTGGTATGACATAAATATAGTTTAAAATACTTCTTGAAATTCTTAATATGTACAGGCAGAAAATAATAAATAATGAACGATAAACATTAGTATTATAGTGAAAAAAAAAGCGTGGGGCGCTTTGTGCTATATTTTTCGTATATCGAGCACCACACGCTTTTTTTTACAATAATACTAATGTTTATCGTTCATTATTATTTTCTGCCTATATTAAGAATTTCAAGAATTATTTTAAATTATATTTATTTTCCGCTTTTTAGTTTGATTAATTATTAAAGCGTGTTTTTTAGTTTTTTTAAACTATATTTATTTTTAATAGTTTTTGTCAAAATGCTTGATACAGCGAACAATTTGATAAACGATAATCGTCGTCGCGAATTAAGTATAATATTATGTCAGTTTCAGCAAAATGTAGGGAGTAAACTATATATTATCTACTATTTTGATGGTGTCGAGTTGTCTTTGGGAATTGCTTTTAATCATTTTTTTTTATAAATCAGAACTGGCCGGAAATTTTAAGGAGCTATGGTAATTTGATTTGCACTCTGGAACACTGCAAGTTTTGTTTTTAGTATGATTATTTTAAAATAATGTTGTTGACAGTCAAAACAATCTAGTTTTATTTTCACTATTTAGGTACATACAGACAATTATATTCCAAACTATAATATTATAACACCGACATTTTTTTTTGCTGCTAGGTTCTTACACACACAAATACGAAACGAATATTACAACGAGCAATAAAAACTTAAATTTCCACAACGGTTTATGGAAAAAAGCACGGTTTATAAATAACCTAATTAATACAACATTAAACTATAATGTACACTATATTTAAAACATATTACACACATTTTTACCAAACAAAGACAGATAAACAAAACAGACACGTGTTTTTAGAAGTCTGACGCCGGTAATTGACCTATTTTTGCACTTGCATGCATTCTGTTCCGCCACGTGCAGGCAACCAGCGTTTCCGTTTTGTGCCTTTTATACTCAAAAAGGGTCTACCTTACTTTTAATATTCTAAAATTCAATTTTTCTATACATATTATATGTCCTAAAAACATGATTCAAATTTAAAGGCAACCGCGAAGGGCACCGTATTCGTTTGTTTTCGTTTGAATTCGGTTCCAGTGACGCATGCGTATTTGTTAAGTAAGTACTATTATTTTGGTCATGTGTAAGTTGGGTGTTAGCAACAATGTGCCAGAACTGCCATATTTTAAATTTAGAAACACTTTTGAAAATCGTTTTAGAAGGATGCGTTTATAATACTCACATGGTAATGATAATAAAAAAAAAACCGTATGTACTTGGAGCTTTTTGCAGAATTTTTTTTATGAAGTTATATTGTGAGACATCTTGCGAGATGTTAGCGAGGAGAGGTTTGGAAAAAATATCGTCTTGATTTGCGAGACGAGACGAGAGTTCTTTAAAAAGTGCGAGTTTTCTCGTCTCGTAAAATACTAGTGCCAGTGCAAACTAATCTATTTGGGTTGCTTTTGGCGGAAAATTTTCTATTTTATTAAGAAACTGTGCTTTTTTTCGCATTTTTGTTGATACTCTGGTTTTTAAATAGGAAAAATTATTAATAAATAAAAAGTTATACTGATGGTCTCCTTTTGAAGTATCCGAATTAACGGAATTTTTAAACCACCCTGTATATCGCAAAAAAGATTTGGGCGTCCGGCGTAAGGTTAAACGTCCCCTGGTATAATTTAACTGTCCACCAAATTTCAGGGTTTTAATATTTCATAGTTAAAACATTTCTACATTTTTTAAGTGAACGTTTTCCGTCAAAAAAATTAGAATTTAATTATATTTAAAAACGGTAAGAGATAGGACAATGTTAGAAAAAGTTGTAAAGAAATTAACAGGGGTTTTAAAAATAAAATAAATTACAGAGTCATCTATTTAAAATATCGAAGTTATCCAGAAATTAAGAGTAACAAGTAATTATCCTATATTTCTAATAAACAACTAGCAAAAGGTATAACGTATACGGACCCCACGGAGATGCCGAGAAACGGGTTAATCCCTCGAGTGCCTCAACAATCTTGAAAGTTTGAATTACGAGAATTGGATCGTCTTATTCGAGTAATGAACATGTCAGAGAAGTAATCAACACGCCTCACCGTTGGAAAGGTGATCTGGGCCTGTCGACCTGGACGTCCCTTTCGACGCTTTCCAGGTTTCGGAAGCCGCAGGCGATTAATGTACTGCGGCTGATTCGCCTGTCCACTGTCGCGCAATCTGATAAATGCTTCTGGAATAGGACATACAGGGTGTCCGAAAATCGCTTTTATTCGAGATATTAAGCGAGTTGATTGAAAAACTATAGAATTTTTGCTATATTATGTCCACTCAAGTATAGTCTTCTAACATTAGATATGAGTTTTTCTCTTAAAAACAAACATCTAGGGGCGCATTCACCAGTTCGTTTTTTTTTAAATGAATATTTCGTTACATTTTCATTTTATCCAAAAATCGGCCATTGGCAATTGGAGTACAATTACCAACTGTTTTACCCTAAAAAAATCAATTATTAATAGAAGATAATATAGTGTCCGTGAAAATAATTAGGAGCGAATAATTGTGGCATATCGGACAAGTGTGTAACTGTTTTTTATATTGAAATACACAGGGAACCAAGCACAATGGATACCCTGGGGCGGGTAAACCATGACGGCCGTTTCGTCCTTGTTAGGACTCTACGGGCAGCCATAACTCAAGCAATCCCAACAACAGCGGTAAGATGTATTAAAAGCCGTTAACAAAAGTAAAGCGGCCATCAATACACCGCACCGTAGCGTCATTCCAGCGGAATTAATTCCAATACAAAAGGCAGGTAATAATCGCAAGGTAGACAACTAAATAAACCACGAAGTGCATCACAATCCAGTATAGGGAACGCTATTTGCGTTTTCACCGAAACAGTCTGCAGTTTTGCAGATTAGAAACTACGGTGTATTGATGGCCGCTTCACTTTTGTAAAAGGCTTTTAATACATCTATTTTATCAAGTTTGAAAAAAAATTAATTTTGAAACTTTTTTTTCAATTTAAAAAAATTGAAGGTGATATTATAGTCATGTGGTATCAAATTTTCAAGCTAAATTCAAAATTTTAACAAATTCTATAAGGGTGTCAAATAGGTATATTATATCATAAAATAAATTTTATATCACTATGAGATCACTCGAAAAATGTAATGGTAAAGTTGGAAAAGCCCATTGAAGTTTAAAAGCTATGAAAGTTTAAAAATCTCTCAAACATGAAGATCAATGCATTTTTTTTTAATTTTTAGTTTTTATAAAAATTGTAATTTCATAGCTTCAAATCGTAAAAATTACCAGGTTTAAAATAATGAAGATCTACTATTAGTTAATAAACTATTAACGTAACAAGAAGGGGTTACCAGACGTCCGGTATTTTCCGGGATTATCCAGTTTTTCAATATTTTGTCCCGTGCGTCCCGGGATTGCTATAAACTGGAAGCCATTTCTCCCGTTTTTTGGCATCTTGACACGAAAATTTGGAAATTTTAAACTTTAAATCCACACCCAGCTTTTCTCAAAATTGTTCTATTCCAGTTTCAATTATTTTAACCGACATAGTGGAAATGCTGCAGCTAGAAATCGATCTTGATGGTCTATATATGAAGACTAGCAGTATTCAAATTATAATTTCATCAATTAGAAAAATGCCTGGAAGTGTCAGCGAAAAAGCTAAGCATATTAAAAAAAACCGAAAAGCTTCCCTATTTTCAAAGACCGTTGTAGTTTCAATAGCATTACAGTTAGCAACGCAGAAACAGAAAGAAGTTTTTCATTGATGAAATGATGAACACTGCCTGGCTTGACTAAAGGAATCGTTGCTTACCAGACTTAATTACAAATGAATTGCAGGTTAACATTAATTTTAAGCTATCATGCAAGGAATTTTATTCTAAAATTAGATACGATAACGACCTTCTTAAAGTTGCGCGGTCGGCAAGTAAATAATAAATATGTTGAATTAATAATCTTAATATCTCCTTTAAAAATTTTTAACATGTTTGAAACATGCTCCGTTTTTTTTTGTGTTTCTCCCGTATTTTTTTTTAGCATGAGTCCCGTTTTAACCTAAAATAGATCTATTAACCCTAGTAACAAGTAATTCCTGAAAGGTATTTATAAAAAGCTCATATGAAAGATCCATATTTAAATATTAATCTGAAAAAAGCAAGTCGCATGCAGTGCTTTAGTGGATATTACAATAAAAAATCGGTAAATAAGTAGTTAAACATTGCGGAAAATATTTGACAGGAGCCCGCCCCCCCCCCCCCCCTTATCCAGCGCTAAATTCGCCACTGGTCTTTATGCAATTTTTATTACATAATATTAAATCGGGCACTCTGGGATTACATATACAAATAAATGTGACATAGTGTGGGTATAAAATTAATACCATCAGTAATGGTAAAGGGAAGGAAGTATTTTTCTAAAGAAATTATGTAAATTAAGTAAATTTCCATCTGTTACTCCTCACTTTACGTACCGTAAATGTTCATTAACATGAGCACGAGAAGGTATCATAAGTTATTTGTCAGGGGTTAAATTTTGCGTCTTATTTTGCAGTTGGAGTGCGGTTTCGGCTGTTACAGGCAAAATTAGCTTCCACGTTACTTGTTACCTCGTCGAGCCACTTACTTAATTAATCTATTAAATTAACATGCCGTGTGCGAGTGTTTGTGTCACCTTTTCGTAGGAGACCGCAGATAAAGGTGCCATGTCCTCCTACTTGGGTTTAACTTTACTGGGATCAGTTTGTGGCAGTCAAATTTTAAGGGGCACTGCAGCTTTTGGGTATTTTCCGCTCGAGCTATGCATTTATTCCGTTTTTACCGCCATATTTACTACATTTAAGTAGCACACACGCCCCCTTTAATTCGTTAGATCCTAGATCCTTACTGATGAGCCATGATGTGGCGAAATGCGTCCAGGGATGGAGCTGACGAAATTAAAGAAAAAATTTTTTTTTTCTTCTGCCAAACAAGTTTTTTTGAAATGAATTTTTTAAAGAAAAAAGATATCATACAGGGTGGATCATAAAAATGCTATGTGTATCATTTTTAATATTTTTTTAATGAAACATATTATTGTATATTTTACATTCTGCAATGAATGGGCATTTTCACTTTAATCGAATTCATCATATTGAGCGTTAACATCCTGAATTAAAACCTATCGAAAATACATCCCAATTAAAAAAAACTTCCTAGAGGGTCACAAACATTTCCTAGAGACAATTAAAAAGTAGAAAGTTTGACAATATGAGATCAAAACCTTATTTCGTCTTCCCATTATTCGCGCAATTATTTTATTTGTCAGCCTCAACGGATTATATTGCTATCTTTGTTTTAATAAACGAAATAAACAAGAACAGCTTAAAAATATAAAACAACCCGCACGATATTCAGGTAGATGCGCGGCGTTCGACCTTCAACTAAATAACTCGGTCCCATGGGTCGAGGCAGATGTGACGTCAGTGAGTTTATCCCTGTGTTTTTATTAAAGACCGTATCTTGTTTATTTATTTTCCAAGTAAATAATTGAAAATTTTAAAAACTGAAACCGTAGATAATTTTATTTTTCTTTCTCTATGCGATATGATAAAAATTTAGCGAGAAAGTCCACTCGGGATATTTTTCATAAAACATGCCCTAGATATCTATCTTCAACCGTTTACGAAATATTAACTTGTACAACAAAATAAACAAGTGACAAAGTTTGAAAATAAACTATTTTATACAATGTTGAAAATGTCCTCCACCCACTGTATGTTCTGCATTGAATCAATCGATCTAAAAATTCCAGTTGTACATTTTGTACTACTTGTGGAGAAATTTCTCGTATTTATTACTCGTCAAAGGATCGAGTTGTGTTTAGATTTCACAAATAAAGTCCAGTGTTAAGATCGGGTCATCTGGGTGGCCACTCTATTGCCATTGATCTGTCCATTATATTGGGTGTGCTTTTCCAAGAACAAGTGTAACAATATGTGCAGTTTTGTCTACTAACCGGACCATTTAAAGAAAATTCATTTTTCAATTAATTTACAAAATTGCTCTCCTCCATCAGGATCATCGTCCAATAACTGGTTCGAAGGGATGGAATTCCCATATTTAACAAAATTTAGGTAGGTACGTTGATTTGAGTATTTTTCATAATAATATTACGGACTTTCCTATGACTTCTACTTTTATCTACCACAACCCAACATAATGAAAATGTCTATGTGTTCATACTTTATGCGTCTATTTAGGATATAATATGACCAGAACTATAATTTTAAAATTTTATTAACATTCACTGACATTTTTTGACGTCTCACTTAATAGAATTGTCAATGCCTTAAAGATTGTGACTTGCGTTTAGAACGTCGAGAAACATATTATTATCCATTCCAGTATTAAAGGATTAATATTTCGTAAACCGTTGAAGATATATATTATATAGGACATGATTTATGAGATGTTTTTAATTTAGGACTTTCATTGGGAGGAAATAGATCCTAAAGCTAAAGCTAAAAATGGTACAACAAACGACCCACCCTAATTATTCGGAAGCCTTAAAATAATATTTAAAAAAAAAATTCTAAAATTCTAATCCGATACTTTTTATATTTTTGGTTGAATGAAAATTTGGCAATGTAACGTTAAAACAATAGGTTGTAAAAAGTGAAGGTGTATGGACGAAACACGTGTGTCAGCAGATGGTGTTAATGAAAATCTGAAGACAAGGGCGTAATGGCGGAAAAAGGGGCGCCGGCTTGTGGTCAAAATCGCAAAATGAACGTAATATTGTGTCGAGCAGGTGTAGAGAGACGGCAGACTCACTAATATTGCTTTTTCAGCACCTTATGTTCGCTTTTTTATAGCTTGCAGGAAGTTTAACGACTGTCAGACAGAAAAAGCTTATTTTAGCAATAAAATTATTATTAGAAAAATTATCAGCGGACGAAAGGTTGACAAACCTGCATGAAAAAAAACTAATATTATTAAAAATTGGCCTTCCGAAACTAGATTTACACCTATAAAATAAATTTGTGGGTAAAGACAGATTGCAGCTTTGCTGACTACTTTGCTCGACGAACATTATATTGTAACAAAAAAGAATAAAGTATAATTGATTCGGCTTTTACTTGGTGGAAATCCATTATTAATTGTGTTAAATAAATGGTAAAAAAAATAAAATTATAATTTCACACTTTCTAAATGTTTTGTTGTTGTTTCTAAAATGTATACATATAATCATAACTACGATATCTTGCACATTGAAAACAAATGTACAAAATTAAATTTGCTTGAATCCTTAGAAATAAATAGGCTTAAAAATAACGATACTCTTCTTAATGATCAGTTGGATTTAAACGGATCACCTCTTTTGAATCTCTTTAATTAGTCTGAAAACATTATTTTTGGGTTTTCCAACAATTTTAACAACCTGAAAATTACCCGCAATTTTATTGTTACACCTAAGGTAGAACTTTTAAAATACCATTTTTAAATACTCCTTTGAACAAGCAACTGTGTTGCGAAACATGTCAATTCAAAATAAAAATCTGTGGAAAGTGTAAAATTATAATTTTTTTTTTTTTACCATTCATTTAACACAATTAAAGAGTAAAGTGGTTTAAGTATAGATAGCAGTATTGTAGCTGAGGGTGCCTCTAATATTAGTAAGATCCACCCTAAAAATGAACGGATTTTTAAAAAATTTGATCGTTGTTACCCAGAACATTTTTTTTAATTTAATTTTTTTGATCCAATCTTTAATTTGTTTAATTAAATGAGCCCAAAAAAACTTAAATCTTCTATGAATTTCCTATTGATTTATATTTTATACCAAGTCTGGCAACATTGTTAGGAATGACTAACGTAACGGGGAGTTTTCGCATCAAAATATAGCTGTCAAAGATGAACTTCTTCTTCTTTTTTTTTTTAGGGAAAAACAATCTCATCTATAAATGTTTTGCCTTTAATGTGTTTTATACAAACAGGTCTTTCCATTGTACTTTCAAAAATTGTGAAATTCGTTTTCGAATTACAGATAAAGGTAAAAAAAAACAATTTGTGAAACTTTGTAGCGAGCAGCTTGGATAAATGTAATTAATTATTTTATTTTATTTAGCTTGCATGAGTTGTCTCAAAGGTAAGTTACCTTAATCAAAATACTAATTCCTTATACATTTATTTAATTTAAAAAATGAAAAAAAAAATCAAAAATCTAAATATTAATACTTTAACACGATAACTCAAAATTAATTGTAATTGTCCTTTATCTTTATACAGGGTCCTGCACCTCACCTCCCGTCTTCTATAGCTCACTTAGTAATTAAGTTAGAATTTTCATATTTTGCAGACCTTATCTGTATCTTGGGGCGCATTTTAGGAAACAAATTTTTTTCATACAGGGAGTTCCAAAAAAGTGTGACGTCATAAGGGTATATTTTTTTAAATTACATGCCATATATTTTCTTACATTTTTGGGTGCCTTCTATAGTTACCTACATACCCCTAAAATTTTATTAAAATTGATTTAGTATTATAGACGAAAAAAAATAAAAACTAAAAAATATCAGTTTTGCGCCATTGGTATTAAAAATAAATAAAAAATAAAAATAATGCCTCGTTACTAGATTTATACAAAGGTATGTGCCTATTAAAAAAGGTATAACAATTTCGTTAACCAAGTTTGGTTAACACGAATTGTACAGGGTGTCCAAAGTTTAGTATCAAACTTTGCAAACTTTAAAGCAATTTATTTTTTTAATTTCAAATGGGAACCCCCTGTATATTTTTATGTCATTAGATGCAGAATTAAAAATCAAACTTTTTTCCTAATTGCAACCCTATCGAAATTTCTAACGCATCAAGAGTTATTTGCAGAAAACTAATTTTATCAACTATTCCAACAGTCATTATTATGAATAAATATCGAAGGTGGCTTTGATAACAATTTATTGGTATTAAAGTTTATTAAAGTGACCAGAGACCATTTTGACTTTAGTAATCTAAAAGTTTTAAATACTGTTGTGCAGTTCTTTTATTTTACCTTACCATACTTACCTCTTGAAAATTTTACTAGCTACTTAAATAAATTTTAGTTGAGCATTGCATTTTGTTATATAAGCAGGGGGCGCGTCTCCCCCCCCCCCCCCCCCCATTACCCATTGTGTATTAGAAGTTAAAAGAAAAATCGAATTTAATGAAATTTTTTGCCAAAACAATAAAATTTTTGTAAAAATCAGCTTCGACCAATGGGCCTTTTCACTATTCTTAAATTTGATACATTTGGCATTTAAATTGTTTAGTCGGTGCTATAATAAGTGTTTTTCATCAATAAAACTATTGCTAGGTCATAACATTAATTTATTTCAGCACAGTAAAAACTGGGTAAAATTCAACCAATTTGAAAATCTCAAAACAGGTGCGACTCATGACGTAGATATGTTTAAAGCTTGCTAGAGCGCATGCGTTTAACCTCGCACACGCGTAAATGCTGATCTGTCGAACTGCCATCGGCAAATTAAGCCGCTGTTGCCATATGTTGAAAGTTTTATAATCTTAATAATATACTTTCTTCTTAGAACTTTATTTGGATACTTTAAATAAATATAAACATAATACTGGTAAAATAATTCATTCCGCAGCTATTGAATGGAAAACTGGTATATTATAATTACTAATAATTGCTAGTCAATTACCATTACACTGGTACTATAAACTATAATAAATGATTTTTGAGAGTATCGGCAACACTGTCAAGCTGCTGATTCTGTGAATTCTTGATATTTTAAGCCAGCGGCTCGGCTATTCCTATCATTCCTCTGTGCATCAAACTTCAGGCGCGATGACGTAGGTATGTTTAAGTCCGTGTTTTTATTCAAGGAGTTTTTTATTTATTTATTTTCTCAGTTATGGCTTAAAAGTATAGAAAAGTAAAAACACAGAAAATTTTATTTTTTGTTCCTTTATACACTACTACCAAAATCAAAATTTAGTGAAAAGGCCCATTGCATAAATTGTATATATCATTTCATCAGTATTACACAAATATATTTAAAAACTTCTCCCTATTTTCACTTCCCAAGGGTCAAATCCTGAACTCCAGGTTTCGCAATAAGTCAACTTTTGCAGTGCGGTTATATTTCCCGCAGGTAACTCGGGTCCTACAGTCCTTCTCATACATTATGCATGAAATATTTTCGCTTATACAAGAAAACAGTCACCTACATAATTTTCATCGTCTCCAGTGGCGACTCGAGAGTGATAAAGCAGATATTTTTAGGGAACTTTAAAAATATTATTAGTTATTAGTTTTAAAAAGAATCAAGCATGTATTGTGGATAATATATGTACTAACAATATAACTACGGGACCATATAAATATATACCGGGTGTCCACGGAAGGTGGTTCGCCCCTCTAATTTTTTTGCTTTTCGAGATAATTGAATAAAATTCGGGGGATTTGTATACGACATAAAACTGCATTTTTTGACAGGTGACTCAACATTATGGAAGTTCCGGTTTAACCAGAAGTGACATAAACTTTCGATTTTTAAACGAGACACCCGGTATATTTTTCCTTTTTTTGACTCCATATGACATTCTAAATACAACGATGTGTCACTTGTCACTTTTTGTCACCAAGAAAATATTTTTTTCCAAATTTACTGTTTTATCTAGAGGACTATGAACACCTTAAAATCACTTATTTCAGTTCTTTAATCTTGGGAAAAATACAATTTTACTATGTTTGGTCCAATGCTATGTGCTATGTAAAATTTAATCTTTAAAGTTGTATAACTCATTTTTTTTAAATGGCAACATGGTGGCTCGTCGGGTTAAGAAAAAAGAGGATTTTATTACGATTATTTTGATACCATATACTATTAATTTTTAGAAAAGCTGCAATTAAAAAACTTTAAAAGGTTACCTTGGAACTTTCCAAAAATAAAGCATCCTTTGAGAATAAATTTAGATTTAAATGCATCAAGTAGCGCAAGACCAGCAAAACTGATAAAACAAAATCATGCCTTGAAGAAAATTGACATGCCGACAGCTTCTGCCAAAGTAAATTAGTGTGTTGTTAAAAAAACATGGAAAATACTAGTTTTACAAGGAGTGAAAACGTTGATATTATGTTATGATTGTGAGACTCATTTCGAACCAGTTTTGGGTACCTACTAGTGCCGGGTTGGATGACGCCGATTAAAATATCTTTGTGCGTAAAGTCGTGCAGCATCGATTGAATTCTTTCTACATTCTCCAAACACTAATAACATATCAACTATTTCACTCCTTGTAAAACTAGTATTTTCCATGTTTTTTAAACAACAAACTAATTCACTTTGGCAGAAGCTGTCGGCATGTCAATTTTCTTCAAGGCATGACTTTGTTTTATCAGTTTTGCTGGTCACAGGCTACTTGGTGCATTTAAATCTAAATTTATTCTAAAATAATACTTTATTTTTATTTTAGGAAAGTTCCAAGTCATATGGAGTCAAAAAAACGAAAAATATACCAGGTGTCCCATTTAAAAATCGAAAGTTTATGTCACTTATGGTGAAACCGGAAGTTCCATAATGTTAAGTCACCTGTCAAAAAATACAGTTTTATATCGTATACAAATCCCCCAAATGTTATTCCATTATCTTGAAAAACAAAAAAGTTAGAGGGGCGAACCACCTTCCGTGGACACCCGGTATATATAGCGATAGGAGATACAGAAGTACATTGGAAAACAAGTCATTTATACTTAATTTCTTACGATATATTTTCCACGGGTAATTTTCAATAAATTATGTTTCGTTAAGAATGGTTGTTATTTAAAGGTGTCTCGTCATCTAGCAATTAAACGCAAATATCCCCAATGTGACAGACAAAAAATATATGCGAGAATTCACCAAATTGTGTAATTAGCGTCCTCTAGGAGGTATCTTAAAACTAATTATGAAATCGCCTTTGTTGCCCGCAAAAACAGAAACCAAATTTGATTTATATCAGCTTAACCATTTTCAAATTTCTTCTTGGATCAACCTTTATCTCTTTTTCGATAAGAAATTTAACATAAATGAACTACATATTTTCAAGTTTACTATCTTCTGTTGGGGTATTGTATATTTTCTTTATGGGACAGTATATCATTTTTTTTTAACTGAAATAAATTTTTTTTTTTAATTGCTCAGAATTCCTAAACGACTAAAAATATGGATAGTGACATATATTAAACATAGGTTATTATTTCCACATGATTGTTTAGCTGTACCTGCTAAGCCACCACTGCTAACGTCGGACAACCTTGTTCACTCACAACTTTTCCTGCCGTAAAGAAACTTCGCAAAGAAAATGAAGAATTACCGCCTATGTCGCAGAGGAAAATTGTTTTATTTTCATTGCCTTGTAAATAAGGTGGCGAAAAGTTCTTTTTATTTTGGGGCATAAAAAATTAGGGGAGAATAATGATACGGTAGGCCTAACTTTGTTTAAGTGTGATATTTATTTTTTAACTGAAAAAGTTGCCCGACAGAATGTGAGGAGTATTTTTGTCATAAAAGAAATATCATAAATCTGACTACAGTGATAATAGTTTTATATTTCTTTGTAATAAATTGAATATCATGCACCCTTTTCGGAACGTTTGTTTTAAAGACCATTCTTTGTTGTATGTTATACATACCGAAAGCAAATTCCTTTGTGTCTATTTTTAAAGATATTGCGAAAAGGATACCTACTTGTGCTTTATTACCTTATTTACCTTTGGTTAATCGTACTTCTGTCTATTATTAGGTTTGCCTTGCATTTTTAATTGCTAAGACCACACACATTTTGAAAAATAAGGTAATAATAATTATTAGGTGCTTAAACCCATAATATGAATTTGCCAAGTACGAGCAACAAGCGTGAAAGAACG